>CM059212.1:36360525-37061775 GCA_030347435.1 Clarias fuscus
CAACTTTGACTGAAATAACCACTCGTTACAACCGAGGTATGCAGCAAAGCATTTGTGAAGCCACAACACACACAACCTTGAGGCCGGATGGGCTACAACAGCAGAAGACCCCACCAGGTACCACTTATCTCTACTACAAATAGGCTACAATTTGTACGAGCTCACCAAAATTGGACAGTTGAAGACTGGAAAAATGTTGCCTGGTGCTCTGATGAGTCTCGATTTCTCTTGAGACATTCAAATGGTAGAGTCAGAATTTGGCCTAAACAGAATGAGAACATGGATCCATCATGCCTTGTTACCACTGTGCAGGCTGGTGGTGGTGGTGTAATGGTGTGGGGGATCTTTTCTTGGCACACTTTAGGCCCCTTAGTGCCAATTGGGCATTGTTTAAATGCCACAGCCTACCTGAGCATTGTTTCTGACCATGTCCATCCCTTTATGACCACCATGTACCCATCCTCTAATGGCTACTAACAGCAGGATAATGCATCATGTCACAAAGCTTGAATCATTTCAAATTGGTTTCTTGAACATGACAATGAGTTCACTGTACTAAAATGGCCCCCCACAGTCACCAGATCTCAACCCAATAGAGCATCTTTGGGATGTGGTGGAACGGGAGCTTCGTGCCCTGGATGTGCCTCCCACAAATCTCCATCAACTGCAAGATGCTATCCTATCAATATGGGCCAACGTTTCTAAAGAATGCTTTCAGCACCTTGTTGAATCACCTTGTTGAATATATATATATATATATATATATATATATATATATATATATATATATATATATATATATATATATATATATATTTCAAGCCTTTAATGTTTTAATTTAGATTATTATGGTTTACAGCTCACAAAAGTCAAAAATCTAATATCCAATAGAGGAATTAAGAATAATGTTTATTTATGCACACAATACTTCGTCAGGGCTCTTTTGCCCGAATTACTGCATAAATGTGGCGTGGCATGAAGGCAATCATCTGTAAACTACAGGTACAGGGTAAGGTTACAGGGTTGTTTTTTGAGCTCAATGCCTATTTGTCTCTGAGCAGTTGAGGGTAAAGTCTAAGTTCTCAAAAAGTAAAGCAATTTAAAAATTTTCCACACCTATGTTGTGTGAAGGTTTAAGATGCAAACTGGAAAGACATTTTCATACAGAAATCTATATTTCAATGAAAGCTAGCCTGCATTTAAAGGACAATAATGTGAAATAGTTTTATTCTGAAATAGTGCATAATAAATAGTAACTTTATTGCACTACAGTCATTAACAAATCATGTTTGTTTTTTCATTTTACATGGTAGAATGTATCTGGTGAATGGAGCTTGCGCCTTATTGATGCCATCTCTGATAAATTCAGATATGTCTTTGTTTTCACTTGGGCAGCTAAAAATAAACTGATGCAGTGAGTGGCGAGGCCCTGAACCAACCGATAAATGTTCTGTGAAATTTAAAAAGTTCATTGCCCATTTGACAAAAACAAAGTTTGAAGAGAAAAATAGATCTTTTTGTGAGTTTTTTCATGTATACATCAGGCATTAGCAATTAAGCAATAACATTTTCTGCCCGGGAATGTATGGAGCATGTTCTTTGAGCAGCACTTTTTTCCTTGTTCCAATTTGCTGCCAGTATCATCCAATACAAAAACACAAAGTATAGTATATTATAGTTACAGTTAAACATTGGATGGCAACGATAAGTTGTTTCAAAAGTGTGCTTGTATATCAAAGCACTCATATATCAAAGCAAATTACCCCACAAGAAATAATGAAAATTCTAATGATTTGTTCCACAACCCAAAATTATTCATATAAAAATAATTTGCATATAAAGTAAAAAAAAATAATTAACTGCACACCAATTATCAAGCACTCTTATTTCAAGACCGTGCTCGTTTATCAAGTTACAATTTATTAAACCATTTTGCTTGACTTGCAAAACACTCGCAGACCAAGTTGCTCGCAATTCAAGGTTTACTGTATATATAGAGGCCTGTGAATATTTATGCATTAATCTAGAAATTATAGCGCATTACTTTTTTTTTTTTTTTAACACAAATTAATCATTTTACAAAATGACAACGTTTGACCCTAATGGCTTTGGAAACATCATTTGGTCTGCTGATTAGTCTTTACATTACATTGCCGTACATTATTATACAGTATATATAAAATTTTAAATATATACTGTATAATAATGTATGGCAATACACAAATGTATTTGGCAATACACAAATATGACACAGCAACAGACTTAAATTAGCCTTGTTATTTCTTAAATGCTACATTTCATATTATTTTTTCCCTCAATTTTTAAAAATAAATTTCCATCCCTGAATAAACTACAAGATAATGCTGCACATGGGGTAATAATACAAAGATATTTAAAAGATCAGTCTGTGACACCACAAAATCACAATATTGAAGACTGTTGGAATGTTACTTTATTTATTACAGTGAATTGTACAGTATATAATATAGATTAATCTTAAAACCAATAATAAACATACATAAATACTAGAAATATAAACAAAACATCATTCCATCTTAAAGCATTAAACTTAAAAAAAAAAAAAACTTGTAAGAGTATTAACATTCAAATAATTGCTTTTTATGGAACAGTTTTAAAAGCAAATGAAACAAGAATATTTGTTCTGTGTTCAGTATTTTTTGTTGTTGTTGTTTTTTTTTGCTTAATCGTGCAAACCAAATTGTAAGAGATGTGAAGTTTTGTCAATAGTTAGTACTTCCTCCCTCTGCTTGGATGGGCTCATTCAGTTTAATGGTAGCACTGTAGTGCAACATTGTAAATTTGAGGCTGTGAAGTCATTGTGGTTATTGATACAGAGCATTTAAATAGCTGTCACAGGAACTGAAATCTGACAAAACTCACATGTACTGAATGTACTGCTTATTTCTGTTAACCGGTCACTTATGACTTAAGAACATTGCCACTTTATTTCAGTCAGCTTTCAGGAAGCATGTAACAGGATCAGCACTGAGGTCTTGTCCAAACCTGACAAATCATGGTAAGTATGTTTATGTTCATCTATGGTTATTGTTTCATGTAACTTGTCAAGATCTGGCCATTGAGGATCTGACCACTTGGACCATTGTTAAAGGCTCTATTTAAATAGAATATAACATTTTAATAATTTCGACAAAAAAAGTTAACCAGTTCATAAGCTCTGTGTATTTCTAAACTGACTGCACGTCACAAATAAATTTATAAACTTTGTGATATTATTGACTTATTAAGATGTACACAACTCAATATTAATCAGGCAGGTGGTCATAATGTTATGGCTGATCAGTGTAAACTGCCAATGCTAAATGAACAGTATAAATCAGTTTTCATTATTTCTAGGTCTATATATAGTATAACTATATAAATGTAATAATAAATAGGTAATCCACGGCTCTTCACTACAACTATTTTAATAACAGTTTATATTATTCACAGTAGCAGCACAATTTTCAAATGAATGAGTTTACACATAGCTCCTTAATCAACAACCATTAATTACGACAATTTGTTACATTCATTATCTGTAACAGATCTATGTGACTATGCAACTTTAAAGAAAACAAATGTTAAACAGCTAATATACAGTACATTTACATGTACCTTTAAAAATACACAAACAAGCAGCAATAAAAAGTATCCTTCTTTTAATTACCAACATGAAAGGCAAGAATAATGACATAGTTACCCGTTTCATAAGGATACAATTTTAAATACTCAAATATAACAAAAATAGATGCTGGCCAATAATAATAGTAATACTACTGGTACAAATAATACTCCTACTACTCATTCTCCTCCTCCTCCTCCTCCTACTACTACTATTACACTATTACCAATAACAACAACAGCATTAACTTGACTAATGAAATTTGTCACCAGCAGCAAATGGAATGTGTAATAAATCCTTAGAAAGGATCTTTTTTTTTTTTTTTTTTTTTTACACTGATCTAAGATCAGATTACTCTTGCTATATAGTCACCACTCTTTGTAAAAAGACTATTAAAAATATTAGGTATATAATAATATAATTATAAGATTTAATATTTTATACTAATAGACTAATACTGAAGCGGTAATATGAGGTAACGTGTTCCTGAATTCTTTTCTGAACTCGTTGGCGCCCTCTCCTGGTCAGACTACAAATGTAAACATTTCAGACTTTGAATATAAATATAAATATAACGTACATATAAATATAAATATCTGTATCCATCTGCTTATCATAAAGACACTTTAAAATTTTCAAATAGTTTATATTTGAGTGAGGCCACAGTTTACTGTTTTCTCACTAATTACCTGCAACCAGTTGACAAAGTCTACAATAATGTTAACTTGACTGACATCTACTGGTCATTTAATGAATTTCACTTGAGAGGAAAAATACCATGGGCAAGCTGAAGAGGGTGATTTAAAAGTCAAAAAAATTTAAAAAATTTAAAAGATTTAAAAAATGACATAAAAGACATATTTAGTGGTCATTTAGGTTGTTGTTTTTAAAAATATTTTTTTAAAGAAATAATACCAGAAGGCTATATAATATTATTATTATTATCATTATTATTATTATTATTAATAATAATAATAATAATAATAATAATAGGTATTATGTTGGCAGTTTGTTTTGGAGCTTGGACAGCACTGCTAAAAGTCAAGTCCTGATGTATTCAAATATTATTTTTTGCAGAGATACAGATTTTTTGTAGCCAACTTTTTGTGCCCCTTTTTAAAATAAATGCTGCTTCACCTCACCCAAGCATCATTAGTACTGTATCAAATCCATAACATTTCATTAAATGTCTTTCAGTGACACAAACATTTTGAAAGAGCACTATCTCTTTCACATGAACTCACTGGCCATTTCATTAGGTACACCTGTTCAACTGCGGTTAACACAAATGTCTAAACAAACAATCACATGGCAGCAACCCAATGTATTTAGGCATGAAGGCAGTCAAAAACGATCTCCTGAAGTTCAAACCAAGCAACAGAATGGGGAATAAATATAATATAAATAACTTTAAACGTGGCATAGTTGTTGGTGCTAGGCGGGCTGGTCTGAGTATTTCTGAAAAATGCTGATTTTCACGCATGACCATTTCTAGAGTTTACAGAGAATGGCCTGAAAAAGAGAAAATAACCAGTGAGCGGCAGCTCTCTGGACGAAAATGCCAGAGGTCAGAGGAGGATGGAATGAGTGTTAACAGCAATGGTAATTCTTATAACAAAAACATCTTATTACAACCAAGATATGCCAAAGAGCACTTCTGACAGCACAAAACAACAAACCTTGTTGGGCTACTGCTGCAAAAGACCTCACAAGGTGCCACTCCTGTCAACTAATCACAGGAACTAGCCTACACTAGAGTTTCCTGGTCTGAGGAGTCGTGTGCCTTAAGTTTTATGTTAAGTTTCCTGGGACAGACTCCAGGCCCCCACAGCATTTCTGAGTATTGTTAATGTCTATGTCCATCCATTTATGACAACAGGATAACACGCCATGACACAAAGCTAAATCCATCTCAAACTGGTTTCTTGAACATGACAATGAGTTCACTTTACTCAAATGGCCTCCAAAGTCACCAGATCTCAGTACAATAGAGTACCTTTGGGAAGCAGTGGAATGGGAGCTTTACATCATGGATGTGCAGCCAACAAATCTGCAGCAACTCTTAGCAACAAAATCTCTAAGGAATGTTTCCAGCACCTTGGTGAACTTATGCCATGAGGAATTAAGGCAGTTCTGAAGGCAAAAGAGGTCCAACCCAGAACTAAGAAGGTGTACCTAATGAAGTGGCCAGTGAGTGTATATAAATACATAGGATATGTCTAAAAACAGAACATCCTAAATTTGTTTGTATGCGTTTTGGGACAAATCTTTCGAAAGCAAAATTCTTACCTTCTAAAGGTCAAGACACA
Source organism: Clarias fuscus (assembly GCA_030347435.1). Lineage (NCBI taxonomy): Eukaryota > Metazoa > Chordata > Actinopteri > Siluriformes > Clariidae > Clarias > Clarias fuscus. The sequence continues at coordinate 36,366,478 of CM059212.1, forward strand.
CAGTCAACATGTAGGCCTGAACCATCAAGTAAAAAAAACAGGGCAAAATGTACAAAATATAGGAAAGACTATTTAACACAGGATTTGAGGATGTGCAAAACAAATTTAGTCCTGCGTCCTGGCTTTTTCATCCAATGGAGATCATTATCAATACACATTATGAATGCTTTTGTTACTTCTAAAACAATTTATTTTCATATAATCCAAAGCAGTGGGTTCTAATTTGAAACTGAGTACGACCAGCTGAAATCTATTACACTGAGCAGTTCGGTCATAGTGTCACAGGAATGATGCTAAAAGACAGTTTACATAAACTTAAAACTCACAAAAAACTGAAACTGGTTAAATGTAGTTTAGCTCCGATTTGTCCGGGTCGCGTTTTCATCCGGTACGTGAGCCAGTGGATCTGGCCGAATCAGGAACCTGCCGGGACACAAAGCAGCACTTCACATTTATTTCATCAAAATGAAAAGAAAAATGAATAAAATCTTTTATTAAACAGGTAATTAGATCTAGATCCAAGTCTTAGTTAAAACGGCTTCCAGTAGCTTCATATCCCATCCCAACTGTGCAATGTGAATGTTTTTGGTACGTACACAACATCATGCAGCTGGAGAGGTGTGTCAGGCCCAGGATTAACCAGCACGTAGGAGAGAGAATTCTGCTGGTCATTCAGCTCACCTGCAACAGCAATCAGACATCACATCTGTAGCTTAAACCATGTTTAATGACACAGGTTACCTAATCCTGCCTGACAGCAGCAAGTCCTACACTAAACGTGGCTGCTATACACACTTCTCTGGGATCTTATAGACGTTTTATGACATTTCCAAAATGGGATCTCTCCTTGCCCTCACGGTTCTTCATTATGTGCCTATGGAAGGTGCCGAAGTGAAACTGAAAAGTCTCTGAAAACCGTCTTTCTGTTCATGATTAGTTTGACATACTGGGTGCTGGATAACAATCTGGGCTGCACACCTCAGGCCTACAATGACATGTCCCTTTAAAAGTAGTGTCTACACTTGAGCTTTAGTTAGTGGCATGATGCTCCAGGAATTCTGTGCTGCGGCTACCCGCCTGTCATTATGCCCTTTCTCCAGACTTTTCTCATTCAGTCTGTCTGAAATCCTACATCAGGGAGAGATGATGAATGCAAGTAACATCTTACTTAGTGTATTCAATGTTTAGCTATCGTTCTATTCTTATAAGATTGAACTGAACTTGTTTATAGTGCACTTGAGATGAATATTGATTGACGCACATAGGCATTTGAGAGGCCCTGGTGCTGTGTAAGCATTATAGATTTGATAGAGGAAGTTCTGGGCGTGTTAGCCCATGTTAAAGCGCTCACAATGGGTTAAAGAGTTGAGAACTGGACAAGGACGTCACTAATCCTTTAATTGCAATTCTGTGTCATGTCGCTCTGAGACTCTGGTGAAAGCTTGAGACACACACGCACCACGAGGTTTGAAGTTTTACCTTGTAAGTAACCTAAATTGACTCTGTTCATGACATCACTGGCTGTCAGATTTGTGGCATCTTCTGCAGAAAGAAACAAACAACGGTGACAAAGAGAGATCGGCAAAAATGAGAACAGGTTAATGAAGGACAAGGACATGTGAAAGGATGAATCTTGTGTGGACAAATATATCTTTTTATAAAAAATGTATATTAATTGTTAATAAAACCAAATTAATTACTGGTAGAGGGCATTTTCAATAGGTATTTACTGAATCCAGTGTGTAGGCCTAAATGCTGCATTCGATTCCTGACAAGCTCCGTTAACTCTGCCCTCTCTGAGAGCCGTGACACGCCATGATTGGGCTGAGTGGAAGAAAAAGCAGAGTCGCTCCTCTTCATGGCCCGTCTACTCAGACGCCTTGTCCAGTGCATGCTCTTCCTCCTCAAAAGCGAGTATTCTGATTGGTCACTTCCTGAAGAGTTATGAATCTGTACTTTTGGCTCCTCCCCCTTATCCCTGGAGTCTGCCCATCCTTCTGTGCTACCTGAAAACTGAGACTTGAAAGAAGGAAAAAAAAAAAAACATCATCAACCAACAGAAGCTTGAAAAGTATGTTACCAATGGCCCAGTCAGTAGAGGGCAGTGTTGCTGAAGTGCTAGTTGTTTTTTTCACTTCCTGTACCCATTCAGATGATCACTTTAGTCAATGACCATATAAGCACACTATATCCATATGTCTACGTAAAGTCTTGCCTTTGTTTATCCTTTTCTCACAAGGAGGTGGTCACTTGGAGTGAAACGCTATCAGCCCTCTTCTGCATACACGAGTATACGTATAAATACAGCTTCCTAGGTTCAGTATTATTGAAGGGTTTCTCTCACATGCCATCCAACCCCCCCAGAGAACATGTCCAATTTCACTCCCTTGACTCTTGACTCTGTTAAGCTTTGAACAAGTGATCTCTGTTTATTTTGTGCAAGTTTAAAGCCTTTAAAGCTCAGTTTGCCTTGTCTGTGTTATGACCATTTGCTAACTCTGGCAAAATGTGCAATGCCGTACACACACAGACATCCTGGCAGAGCATGAACTTAAACCTTAAACTCTTGAGCTGAAAGTCTCGCTTTTTCTGAAAATACCTCACCAGTAGAACAAAAATGATAAAGAACATTGTGTAATACATTTCATGTGGTTTTGTGGCAATATTAAGTAGTATTTAATAAATCTCTGCAAAGGGATTATCCTATTTGTCTGTGTACAGTATGTGTGTGTGTCTCACCTTAGATGACAGGAACATGTGGGATTCGGTGCGATAAATTCCAAAAGGGATCTCAGAACTTGTGGAGCAAAGCTTCTGGAATAGTCTTCCATATGTGCGAATCCACAGGTCACACTCACGCACACGCATCTGAATTGGCATACAGACACACACATAGAGACAGACACACTTTTTTTTACACATTCATTTAACTACACCTTTTGATTTACACTGATCAGCCATAACATTATGATCATGAGGTAAATTGAAAAACACTCATCCCAAATTGTATATCAGTAAAAGGGTGATCAGTAAAAGATCGCTAGAAACCACAGCACTCTGGGAAGCCCTGCCTGACAAGAGCCCAAATGGCACAAGGGGAACACACACCCAGGGTGGTTTTAATGTTAATGTTTATAATATTATGGCTGATCGATTGATCTTATTATCAAACTTAAAAAAAAAAAAGTATTATCTTTTTTTTATTCCATACAGATCATCTTCACACTCACACTTCTACAGAAACACAGAGATATTGCTGACTCACAGCACACAGGTATCCTGATCCAGGTGTTGTGTCGAGCCCCAACAGCAGACGTGTAATTGAGATCATGTAGTCCTTCACGAAACACTAACAAAGGAATGGAAAAAAACATGTACCTGACAGCATTTAACCATCTAATCCATGGATGAACAATAAACATAATTTTGCCTGCATACAGTATAATGTGCAATAGCAGACACTGACATGGCAGAACGATAATTTTACATTCGATAGCCAACAATTAAACAGTTATTAAGAACTAAAACTAAAGAAGTTGCTCTTCCACATTGCTGAAGAAGAGTATAAAAGACATTCAACTTTTTAGACTTTATTACCAAAAGTGTTTTTGCTGCTCATTAAAATACTCCACACACCCCAACTCATTTGTACCTTCCAATGCATGTGTTTTAATACTGAAACACAGTTAATATGTTTGTCAGTCTTACTAAACAATCGTTTTGATGTTTTTTTGACTCCACTTGTACACACTCCATGCCATCCACTAGTGGTGCGCTCGTCCAGCAGAGGACGCTGTCTAACTCAATGTAAAAGTGTTAGACAAATCAGTACACCTTATACAGGTAGTCCCCGACTTCGAGTTATGAATTTCTGCAGATACGAACGGACCATAGTTGTACTCCTGGTTCAATCACAAAATAGCACTTGTGTACTGTACAAAAGATATTTTTGTATATTTACAATTATATACAATATTTTCAGTGTGTAAGTGAATGGATAAAATGCCTAAAGTCTGGTATATTGTATGTGTGTACGTGTGGGGGTTCGGGAGAAATGAGTCGGCCTCACCGGTTACAATGAATCAGTCCGGAAACATGATGATATACATCCTCGTCAAAAGAGAGTTCACAGTCCACTACAGTGGAAAACAGCTCTGAGGTAAAAAAATGGTGTCTGGGATTCCCCTCGGAGAGACAACATTTCACCGTGAGGTTCATTTTCCTAGGCGCGATTGAGATTATGAGGCGCAAGGACAGATTCAGTCAAGTGGATTGGCATGCTTTACACTGTATATTCGTGTCAAAGGCGTATAAGACTCTCTTTGAAAAGGAACTTGTTTGTAAGTCGGAGACTACATGTATATATAATTAGATTTCACAGTGTGTATTTGTTGTCCTCTCACACAAACACATAAGCAGTCTGTATTGATTAAAACTCCCACCTGGTAGAGAAGTGTATCCAGCATGCTGATGCTGAAAACTCGGCCAGCAGCAAATGGCAGGCGGAACATGAAGGCCAGATTAGAACCTTTATCACGCTCCTTCTGAAGAAATGACTCGCAAGCAAAAAAAAAAAAAGGAGATACAAAAAAAAAAAAAAAAAAACACACACACAGGAAAAATATATTCATTGTAGTTTATTCTAAAAGGTTCATAGCTAAATATTTAAACACAAGTGTTTCTCTTCATCTTTGCCTTGTTTTCAGACCTATAACCTTTGCTCACCTTCTCCAGTCTGGATAAAGCCAACGAGTAGCTGTCCTTTGCTCTGAACTGCATGAAGCGCATATTGGATGGGTGAGTCAGCTCTGTAATGATACTGAGACAGGGGAACAACCTAGAAAGAGTTTTATTTATTACTATTATTATTATTATAATTAATATTGTTGTTGCATAAATAGGTTTCCAGTGTGCATCCACCTGAACATGGTCTGAACGTTGACAATAGTTTTAGCGTCAGCCATGTAATCCTCCTCAGCACTCATTGTGCTCTCTTTATCCACCACCACCAGGTTATCAGCATACAGCACCCCACACTGTAAAAGGCTGTCCAAGCTGTCAATCACATACGTAACCAAACAGACTTTAATCCCTCATCCATGCAGAGGTCCACATAAAGAATGAATAAACTGTAACACCAACATACCTGTAATACCAATGGCATAGAAAATCCAATAAAGCACTAATCGGTAAGGCTTACCCCAGACTCCCTTGTGGAGCCACACCCCGAGGGTGACAAACGTATAAGGTTTTAATATATATATACAGCTAATAAGCACCAAAATTCAGTATCTCAGAAAATTTGAATATTACTTATGACCAATAAAAAAAATAATTTTGACACAGGAATGTTGGCCTACTGAAAAGTATGAACATGTACAGCATTCAATACTTGGTAGGGCTCCCTTTGCATGAATCACTGCAGCAATGTGGCGTGGCATGGAGGCGATTAGTCTGTGGCACTGCTGAGATGTTACTGAAGCCCAGGTAAAACTCCAGGTAGACTTTGGACCTGCTAAAACACAGTGGACCAATACCAGCAGATGGCATGGCTCACCAATCTAACTCTGACTGTGCAAAGTTACACTGGACCTCAAGCAATTTTTTGCCTCTCCTCTCTTCCTCCAGACTCTGGGACCTTGATTTCCAAATGAAATGCCTCTGACGATGTCTCTGGTTCAAGAGTGGCTTGCCACAAGAAATGCGACAGTCGTGGCCCATGTCCTGGATATGTCTGTGCGTGATGGCTCTTGAAGCACCGACTCCAGCCGCAGTTCACTCCTTGTGAATCTTCCCCAAATTCTTGAATGGGCTTCGTTTCATAAACCTCTCAAGGCTGCAATTATCCCTGTTGCTTGAGCACCTTTTTCTACCACATTTTTTCCCTTGTAACTTTCTGAGATACTGAATGTTGGGTTTCCATTAGCTGTAAGCCATGATCACAAAAATGTAAAGAAATAAACACCTGAAATATATCAGTCTGTGTAATGAATCTACTGTATACAATATCACATTTTGAATTGAATTACTGAAATAAATAAAATTGAAAGAAAATGATATTTAAATTTATTGAGATGCACCTCTATATAGTATATACAGAGTCAGCCAAAAAAAACTATAAACACGTCAGTAAAAGGGAAATAGTATGTAATGTATATTCACTCACTCATCATCTATACCGCTTTATCTTGTATTCAGGGTCGCGAGGGGGCCTGGAGCCTATCCCAGGAGACATAGGGCACGAGGCAGGGGTACACCCTGGACAGGGTGCCAATCCATCTCAGGGCACACACACATACACTCACACACAACGGGCAATTTGTGAATGCCAGTTAGCCTAATCTGCAGGTCTTTGGACTGTGGGAGGAAACCGGAGTATCCGGAGGAAACCCACCAAGCATGGGGAGAACATGCAAACTCCATGCACACAGAGACGGGAATCGAGCCTGGCCAGGAATCAAACCCGGACCCTTGAGGTGCAAGGCGACAGCGCTAACCACTACACCACAATGCCACCATGAAGGATATTATATTAATATAAAATATTAATATTGTCATATTAGCAATATATAACATATAGCAACAAATTTAGTATGAAAATATTTATTTAAAGTCCATGAAAAGTTTTTTTCTTTTCCCTAAGTGTATATAAACTTTTTGGGCTGACTCCGTTTGTATGCATTTGCAGCTTCATTTGGCCGATATAACTGTTGAACATTTAAGCAACAGACTTGCATACTTGTCAATGCTTCCAACCATGTAGTAGACCATTGGGAAACAGGAAATGGCTTCCAGGAAATGCTCGTCAGGCCTACAAAGAACAGGAAAGCAAACATACAAATTTTCCACAAATTTAAGCATAAAACATGCCACCCATTATGTTGACCCAAGGGCAGCATAAAGATTTTTTTTTTTCATAATTTGCTGTCACTGGTGACTGACATAAGCTTGGTTTTTCTACAAAGGTGTGCAGAACCTACCCTTTTAATTAAATAAAGACTGAATGGATGAATTTGCTGTTGACTGTTTTTTGGTTTGTGATTGTGATAAATTTCCATTTGTCCATTGACGATCTGGCTGATGTGCTATGACACATGCAGTTAGCACAGTGTGTGTGCTTGTGTGTGTGTGTGTGTGAGTGAGTGTGTGTGTGTGTGTGTGTGTGAGAGAGAGAGAGAGAGAGAGAAATATGTATATGGACATACATATTTTCTGATTACAGTATGAGTGTATGTCTTTTTAGCTGCTGGGTGTTGAATTGACTAACTTGTGTTGCAACTGTAACTTTCTTTCATGTGTTATTCAGTTTACTATATGAGTCATTGTTGGTAATGATAAGCTCAGATCTCAAAAAGAAGAAAAAAAAGGTTTTGTCTGTACATTGGTCAGAACTCTTTCAAATATATCTGTATGTTTTCTGCACGAAAGCACTTGAAAGCAGACTCAGAATATTTTGTCTATATGTCTGTCTGTATGTCTGTCCACCCAGATTTTGTCACAGCATCACACAAAACTGGCAGGACAGAATTTAATTAAACGTTGGCAGTATTTGCCTTAAATTAAACCTGCATCATAAATCAAATCAAAATGATTGGAAGAAGTGATGTTAATGAGCAGTTATGTGCCAGATTACAAACTGGACGTTTAGACAGCATACTGTGTACGCTTCAAACTGTGGACGCGTCTTAAACTGACCGCTAGACAGAATTTAATGAAACTTTTGTGGTACTTAGATATTAGCCTCAAGTTTAACCTGACCCCATAAGTGAAATCAAAACGGTGTTATGTGCTGGTTTTTAAGAATCTACTTTTAAAAAAAGCTTCTGATAAGCTACTTGATCAAGGTAAACAAACACCTAGAATATTAAACTGAATATTTTAACTGGGATTAGTTAATATTTTCAGTATTGAAACATGCTGGTTTTGAGACAAAACATAATCTTTATCCAATCTACTTTTTCAATTTCTCATCTGTGATTCGCTCTCCAATTACTGAACAGGGAGTGTATTTGGCTGACGACGAAAGAAGTTCAACTTAGCATAAACATGGCTTAGGATAATCAACTGTATAAAATTATATTATATCTATATGGCAGAGAGTTCTGCCATACAGAAAGACAGGCAGGTATGTACGTTCAACCAGAAACAAGAATATTGTTTATACACGGATTACATTAAAGCTGATCAAATTATTTCTAGCTTTAATCTTTTAACTCTTTTTATGTCAACGACACGTACTTATTCTAGTACTGTATGGTATATTGGTAGGATATGTACTGTATACAGTCGTGGCCAAAAGTTTTGAGAATGACATAAATATTAGTTTTAACAAAGTTTGCTGCTAAACTGCTTTTAGATCTTTGTTTCAGTTGTTTCTGTGATGTACTGAAATATAATTACAAGCACTTCATACGTTTCAAAGGCTTTTATCGACAATTACATGACATTCGACTGGGCATGCTCTCAATCAACTTCTGGGCCAAATCCTGACTGATAGCAACCCATTCTTTCATAATCACTTCTTGGAGTTTGTCAGAATTAGTGGGTTTTTGTTTGTCCACCCGCCTCTTGAGGATGGACCACATGTTCTCAATGGGATTAAGATCTGGGGAGTTTCCAGGCCATGGACCCAAAATTTCAACGTTTTGGTCCCCGAGCCACTTAGTTATCACTTTTGCCTCATGGCACGGTGCTCCATCGTGCTGGAAAATGCTTTGTTCTTCACCAAACTGTTGTTGGATTGTTGGAAGAAGTTGCTGTTGGAGGGTGTTTTGGTACCATTTTTTATTCATGGCTGTGTTTTTGGGCAAAATTGTGAGTGAGCCCACTCCCTTGGATGAGAAGCAACCCCACACATGTATGGTCTCAGGATGCTTTACTGTTTGCATGACACAGGACTGATGGTAGCGCTCACCTTTTCTTCTCCGGACAAGCCCTTTTCCAGATGCCCCAAACAATCGGAAAGAGGCTTCATCCGAGAATATGACTTTGCCCCAGTCCTCAGCAGTCCATTCGCCATACTTTTTGCAGAAGATCAATCTGTCCCTGATGGCCCTTTTTTTTTTGGAGAGAAGTGGCTTCTTTGCAGCCCTTCTTGACACCAGGCCATCTTCCAAAAGTCTTTGCCTCACTGTGCGTGCAGATGCGCTCACACCTGCCTGCTGCCATTCTCTGCACTGGTGGCACTTCGATCCCGCAGCTGAATCCTCTTTAGGAGACGATCCTGGCGCTTGCTGGACTTCCTTGGATGCCCTGAAGCCTTTTTTTTTTTTTTTTGAATTTTTCCCCGATTTTCTCCCTAATTTAGTCGTGTCCAATTCCTCCCCGTCACTAGGGGGCTCCCACATTAAAGCTACTACTACCACTCAGCCGGAGGGCCGAAGACTATCACGTGTTTCCTCCGAACCATGTGACGCCAGCCGACCGCATCTTTTCGAACTGCTCGCTCGCGCACCGTTGGGGGCGGCGTAACGCACTCGGGCTCACAGACGCCCCTGACTGGCTGTAGAGCCGTGATTAATGTGGGAGCACTAAGTACCTCTCATATCACAGATCCCCTCTGAGAGAGCTCGGCCAATCAGCTCTCTCTAGACCTCCGGCTGCGAGAGGTTACAGCACCACCCGGGATTCGAACTAGCGAGCGCTTTAACCACTGCGCCACTCGGAGGCTCAAGAATTGAACCGCTTTCCTTGAAGTTCTTGATGATCCTATAAATTGTTGATTTAGGTGCAATCTTAGTAGCCACAATATCCTTGCCTGTGAAGCCATTCTTATGCAACGCAATGATGGCTGCACGCGTTTCTTTGCTGGTCACCATGGTTAACAATGAAAGAACAATGATTTCAAGCATCACCCTCCTTTTAACATGTCAAGTCTGCCATTCTAACCCAATCAGCCTGACATAATGATCTCCAGCCTTGTGCTCGTCAACATTCTCACCTGAGTTAACAAGCCGATTACTGAAATGATCTCAGCAGGTCCTTTAATGACAGCAATGAAATGCAGTGGAAAGTTTTTTTTTTTTCGGGAGTAAGTTATTTTTCATGGCAAAGAAGGGCTATGAAATTCATCTGATCACTCTTCATAACATTCTGGAGTGTTATGAATATGCAAATTGCTATTATAAAAACTTAAGCAGCAACTTTTCCAATTTCCAATATTTATGTAATTCTCAAAACTTTTGGCCACGACTGTACATTTACTATGGTCATATTAAGTTATTGTTAGATCTACACAGTCAACCACCTAAACTCCATTATAAGTACTATGTGAGGACTTTATACATACATACTCTGTATTTTCATATTTATGTAAGCCATTTCTACTGTTTTGTCTTAGTGTGTTTGAACCTGCTTTGTTTTATACAAAGATCAGCCCAGGTCATAGATTTTGCTCATAACCTGACCTCCCTTTGCCTGTTCTCTTGCTTATGATATTGTGTACCTGAGTCTGACCTGAGACACTCCAATTATGTTCAATATCTAGTATCTAACAAGTGTACTACATTTCATTTATAATGAAATGGACCCAAAAAGACTTTCAGTCATCGTAATTCACATTGCCGGGGTAAACTGCTTAGATTAAAAAAATTAAATCTAATTTAATTTTTAAAGCGCTCTTAATAATAAATTAAATAGAAAAGTTCGTCCCTACTGAACAAGCCAGAGGCAGCAGTGGCAAAGGTGCCTAGGTGCATTAGGAGAAACCAGACTTAAAAGCGAACCCTTTCTTATTTGGGTGATAACGTCCATTTTGTTCAGGTTATCAACTGTACACTGATAGAGACAGTAATGATAATAAGTTTTTAAATTGTATAAGAGAACCTATGCCATGTGAAGGCATTCACTTTTTCTAATTTTTCTAATTTCTTTTGGTTTCTCAAGTTGATCTTGTTTGCACTCTCTCTCTCCCAATGCATATTTCAAGGTGAACTGTGCTTTAAATATATTGCAAATCTCTGCTTGTATGTGCATTTAGGACACTTTGATGATGATGCATTTGAAAGAGGGAGAGTTAAAAGAGGTTTCTTCCCACACACACATACAATCATGCAGACAAGAAAAGGACAAACATATTCTGAGTCATTCACAATATCAATATATTTTTCTCTTGTGTGTCTTCTGAGTTTAAGAGCAGTGAGAAAGATTTTGAAGAGAGTGTGTGAGGGGGAGACATTTTTTTTCTTTAAATCTTGATGGGGGCTAAATGTGCTGAAAAGAATAGCAATATCTAGAATTGGATATGTTTAGCACCGTCAGGACGTTTGTCTGGTTCCTATATGGAACGGAATGTTGGAGGAATGTTTTAAAGTGCTTATTTTTGGTTACTAAAGTGAAGGATGGAGTTTAGATAGCATTTACTGTATTTCAATATTACATTATATAGCCAAACGTTTGTGGTCTCCAGACACCCAGTTGTGGGACTTTCACATACACAAATAAATAAAATGTCTTTATATGCTGTAACATAACTGTAGAATTTCCCTTCACTGGAACTAAAATGCAAAGGGGGTTTCCAGCATGACAATGCCCCAGTGCACAAGGCAAGTGCCAAGAACACATAGTTTGCAAAGAATAACTCAAATGCTATGACCTCAACCAAACGGGACATCTTTGGGATTAACTGGAATGGTGACTATACTCCAGGTCTCCTCACCCAACTCACGGCCAGATCTCTAAAAGTTTTTGGCTAAATGAGTCCAATCCCAAGAGATACACTCCAAAATCGAGTGGAAAACCCTCCGAAAAGAGTGAGGGTTATTATAACACCCAAAAGCAGACTAAAAATGGAATGGGATGTTCAACAAGCACATATGGGTGTGATGATGAGGTGTCTGCAAAAATTTAGCTGCAAATTTAATGATGCATTTATGTACAGTATGTCTGTGTATTTGAGTGACTGTAGGTGTATGTATGAGTGGGTACACACAGGTTGTCAAGCAGTAGAACGATTGGGTTAAGTTCTCTTCTGTGTCGATAATAGGCTCTCAGAGGGACAATAAAGTTGTACAGGCCATTTCCAGCTGTCTCAGCTGACACAATGATGAGCTTGTTTTTGAAGCCATATGCTTTCGCTTCCTCAAAGCTAACATGTTCACATGCCTGAAATGGGAAAAATATAAAAATTAATGTATTAAGACAAAACATTTCTAACATAAGTATGCAGTGCCCTGCAAAAGTATTCATACTCCTAGAACTTTTTCACCTTTTGGAAAAGTTTCCATACACGTTTCAGATATTTATTTGTAAAAAAAAAAAAAAAAAAAGTAAATAAACAAAACCATTTATCATTTCCATTCCACTTCACAATTATGTGCCACTTTGTGTTACTCTATGACATATAATCCCATTTTTTACGTTTACGTACAAAATGAGGAAAAGTTCAAGGAAGAGATGATATGCTAGTTTAAAATTTAAATGGAAAACACCCTTATATATACTTTTAGTTCATTTCAAAATTCAACAGATGATGCACATTTTTTAAAAACATGCTTATGCGTGTTCAATTAAATTCCTAATTTACTAATACTAGGTATTACTAGGTTACTAATATAGACATCTAACCACCCAACCATTTGTGTATATACCTGCATTTAAAACAAGATGTCAAAAACAAACAAAAAGAAATCACAAATCCCCTTTAAGGCCAATTAGTTTGAATTTATATTCATATAAATAAATAAGATGCTTGGTTATGGTTGGCACTAAATGTTAGATTAAGCAAGAGTACTGGACTTAAATGCTTCAATGTCCAGGAAGGGGTTACATGAACATGGGTTAGGTTGTTGTAAAAATGAAAACCGATAGCAGGGGCTAACCTGGTCAAGACGCAAGCAGCAGAATGGAGCTTTATTGGGCAGGAGGTGGCACAGCGTTGGTGAGCTTCCTATGTAGGGTGAGTTAGGAGGATAACCCTTCACACAGCTGCAGGCAGGCATTTGAAACAAGTACATTACAAGCATTACAAACATGTACATTCAAAATGGCAATGTTGCAGTATCAAAAATTTATAAATTAATATTTGATTGGTAAGGTTCGTTAGTTGAATGTAATTGAGACTATTTAGGGAGTTCATGAATCAGGCTAGCAAGTTGACTAATTTATACGTTCAGCAAACATTCATTTTGTATTTCCATTTAAATAGAACCCAAGCAAGTGATCTTATGGCCCTAAAAATGGTCATAACTTTCATGCATTCATCTCATAAACAACTTTATCCTTTGCAGGGTTTTGGGAGGCCCAAGAATGTTAAGTGGAAGTGCAGGCTTGAATGTACGGGCCTGATGGAACACAAGTGCAGTGCAGGCTTTTCTTTATTAAACAAACATTCATAACTGAGTAAACATGCAACACTGACATAGGAACTAATATATGAAATGGAAGACAGCACCATGTAAGCATTAACATAGCAGTGCACAGAACATTTAAAAGGTGGTCCTGGAACATGGGATGCCAGAGAGGACAATGTCCTTCACGGGGCAAGAGGGGTTGGGGTGAGAAGGGGACAGAGTGGTAGGCCAGGGTGGGGTAGACTGGGGGGGTTGTGGCTGGAACCTGGCTAGGCAAAACGGTATGGGCTTACAACAAGACAGGGGGTTGACCCTCACAGTAAACAAGGCAGGAAGTGCTGCTCTGCTGTCCTTCCATCAACACCAGGCTGCTCTGCCCATGCCCCATGGCCAATATGTTGGCTAAAGTGTTTTATTAACTCCACAAGTTTCTTCTGGCTTTTACGTCCCTGGGTGATAAAACTTTCTGCTTAAAGTCTCACTGGGTTGGTGAGTCAGAACTTCATGAACAGGATCCACTCCCTCTCCGCTGCCTCCAGATCTGCCAGCTCCTCCTGAGAGAACTGGCCTGCCGGTGGAATTAATCCGGGAAGAATTAGAACTTGTCATATGGGGAGGAATGTCCATGACCCTGTTTATTGGAGAAAGCAAACTGCTCTGCATGCTGGCATAAGATTTCCAGCACTGCACATTCTCTTTTCATCTGCTGCATTCTCAATGGGACTTTGCATTCTGTCAGGGATAAGATGAGTGAATGAAAGCAGAACTTAGACACTGGAACAGAACTATGAACTGCACCGTAGTGTTCCATTAGCATAGCAGTAGCACAAGCATAACTGGTGTGGTGACAAAAATGTGAATAAACAGCACATAAGTTTAACAAAACATACATCCACAGCAAAAAAAAAAAAAAACTAAACACAGAACTTAAACAGTCACCCATATCAAGCAAAAACCTCAAAACAGATAATGCAATATAGCTGTAGGACAGCACAGGGCACACGTATACATTCACACGTAGGTACAATTTAGTGTAACCAGTCCAGCGCCTAGCATTTATATGGGTTATGATACTGGGTAAAGCTCCAAACAAAAAAGGAGACACACTCAGAGACAGAGGGAACCTCCTCATCTGAGTGAGCTGTTTCATCTTCTGATTGGTCACTGAGGAGGTCGCATGGCAGTAAAGAGGCAGAGTCTGCAATCTCCAGAACAGGAGCAATGCTGGTGCGGCGACATTCTGGTCCATTCTCTGAGGGTGGCGCCAATTTGGTATTGTTAGTTGGACTGGTGTTCTGAAAGTCCATTGCAACAGTTCCTAGATGATAAAACAAAAAATTCCTTGTGATTTTGTACCTCTACCTGAAATGAAAGTATATACAAGCTAAAAAATATTATTTGAGAAAATTTATTATAATATTTTAATAATTAAAATTTTAAAATGTAAAAATAACATTTTAAAATGTATAATATCATAGTGTAATATTTATTATATTTATTATTATTATAAAATTATTAATTCTCTGCATCCTCTTCCCTCACAACAACTAACTTCATGTCCTCTCTCACTACATCCATAAATCTCCTCTTTGGTCTTCTTCTAGACCTCATGCCTGGCAGGTCCAACCTTAGCAACCTTCCACTCATATATACACAATCTCGCCTCTGAACATGTCCAAACCACCTCAATCTGGCTCTCTGACTTTATCTCCAAAACATCTAACATGTTGTCCCCTAATGGTCTCAGTCTTAATCCTCATCACTACCAAAGAGAACATCTTCATCTCTGATACCTCCAACTGATACTGATACCAGCCTCCTGTCTTTTCCTCAGTGTCACTGTCTCTAAGCCGTAGAGCATCGGTGGTCTCACCACTGTCTTGTACACCTTTGCTTTCATTCTCGCTGATACTCTTTTAAAACACAGCACACCTTCTCTCCATCTGATCCAACCTGCCTGCACACGCCTCTTTTACCTCCTTTCCAACGCCCTCCTCACCTCACTCTTACTGATTTTTGCTACTTCCTGATCCACAACAGTCACCTCTTCTATTCCTCGTACTCTTTCACTTACCTCATTCATCAACTTTTCAAAGTACTCCTTCCATGCATCACCCCCCTGGCACCTGTCAATACATTTCCATTCCTATCTTTAATGATTTTAAACAACTGCACATCTTTCCCATCTCTCAGCCTCGCCAACCTGTACAGATCCACTTCTCCCTCCTTACTGTCCAACATAGCATACAAGTCCTCATACACTCTTTGTTTGGCCTTTGCCAACTCTACCTTCACCTTACGCTGCATCTCCTTGTACTTCAGTCTACTTTCTTTAGTCCTCTCAGTGTCCCACTTCTTCTTAGATAACCTCTTTCTCGTTCCACCACTAAGTCGTCTTGTTCACTTTCCTCTTTCCTGATGATACACCAAGTACCCGCCTACCTGCCTAACTGATTACATTAGCTGTAGCTGTCCAGTCCTTGTGTGTTTCTTTTATTATTTTTTTTTAATCATCATTAAAAAGGATGACAGGCTGATATACACACCTTCCTCAATACTTTGAAAAATGTACCAGTTGTCACATTTAAGATCACATCTTTTCTTTACCCATATGGCACCTTTCTCACTTTGGGCAAGCTATCATTCAGGTTCTATTACATGAAAATGATTTACATTAAAATGTGTATCTTACCCATGCTAGCAAGGATGCTGTGAACTGGGAGCTCAGAGGGGCTGTTCAGAATGTTACTTTTTCTTTGTTTCTTCCTGTGTTGTGTTTCCTGTCTGACAGTAAACGCAGAGTTTTCTTCCTTTGTGATGTTAATGTAGTAGCAGGTGTCCGCAGCACACATTAGATGACGGGGTCCAGGGTTCAGGAGGATGATTTTATTATCCTCTCTCTTTATTCCTATCAAACATACACCATACCTACAAACACACCCACCCACACACACACACACACACACACACACACACACATTGCTGTTTACATCCTTATGTTATGTTATGGCCAATGATATTCTAAAAATTCTTGTACTGTCTTGCAGTGTTTGTATATGTTGGTGTTAGAGCTGCAACTAATTACTATTAATAATCGATTCATCTTTCAATTATTGAAACAATTACCAGATTAATCGGATTACAAATGTAGCATTTACTTAATAGCTCTTATTTAGCTAGCAGCTTTTAAATTTAGTGCGAGTTTGTTTTGTGCATGTGGTCACTAACCATGAAGATAATAAAGATGAATACTTCATTGAACAATATGTCTTTTAATTAACTTTACTGATGTAACAAACTGTAAAAAAAACAAGAAAGTAGCATCAATAAAATATAACTATGAAATAAAGATTAATGATGGTGGATGGAAACTATGTGAGTTGAGTTGAAATATTAAGAAAACTAAGATTAAGTCTGTGGTGAAGGGCCTGAGAGTGGGAATAGGACACACACCTGAGTAGCATATGGCTAATTAGCATGTGTATGTGTAAGGTAGAAAAAAAGAGAGAGCAAACACGCATGCAAAGCTCAAAACCAACATGTGTGTGTGTGTGTGGGTGTTGCTTGGAGCTGAAAAAAGTGGAGTGAGAGAGAGAATATGCATACAGCGCTGAAAAGCAAACAAGCTCGTGTACATGCAAATTTCACTTAAACAGGTTGATTGAGGAGAACTGAAAATAAAAAAACGGACTCACAGCAACACATAGTCGGTAATTATCCACATTCTCTTCAGGTGTGAATCCTCTCCCTCTCCCTGGATTTACTCGACTCTTGCTTCCTTCACAAAGCGGCCCTGACCCCGCCAGCACAAAGTCTTTCCCTCTGATTCTAGCTAGATTCTGTGGAATCTTCTGTAGAATGTTCCCACACTGAGGAGATTTCTGCTTGTGAAGTTGTTTGCCTATTACTCACTTCACTCCAGTAAGCCTCACACCTACATGTCAGATCGTTCACAGTTTGTGCGAGAATCAAATGCGATGACGTCATGAATGAATCAACAATTTAATTTGTTGCCAACTAATTTGATTATCAATTCTAGTTGATAATGTATATTCAATGTTGTGCCCCTAGTTAGTATACAGGCACTTTAAGTAGCTGTATACAGATCTACCTAACTTTGGGTAGATCTGTATATATAGGCTTGTGTAGATCTGTGCTGCTCTATATCGTTGGTCCTAGACGACTGCTGTTCTGGTTTACTGTGTACAGGACCATTGATGAAGTCACAATCAAGCCATTTGACATGATTATTCACGTTCTGACAGGATCTTAGCAAGAAAGACCATGTGCCATTGTATACTATACTGTATGATGCCCTGTGTCAGGTTTTTCTTTCTCCTTGTGTTCTGAGTTTTACGTGTATGTGTGTGTGTGTGTGTGTGTGTGTGTGTGTGTGTGTGTGTGTGTGTGTGTGTGTGCTCACTTTTTGTGTGCATGAAAAGCAGCATAGGTAAAGCTCTTATTCTCAAACTCTCTGAAGAACATGCTGTCACTGAGTCGGATGTGATAGACTTCGTTCCCGGAACAGCGGCCATACATTCTCTGCCACTGCTCAGGAGACTGCTGACCTTCCCTACAGACATTGCAAACATTTAATTACACTTCTTATTATATGTTCATTAACCTCAAATAAAGAATTTTGGACAGTGTAGGTTTTGAAATGTAATACAGTAAGAAAACCAATGTACCCCTACTCATTCATGCAATTATACAATTAGGCAATCATTTCAACAGCACAATGCATAAAATCAAGCAGATAATGATCACGTTGCTAAAATGTTGACAACCCGCAACAATGGCATGGTTAAAGTACTGAGATCACATTTTTCCACATTCTGATGCTCTTGGTGTCATGCATTGCACTGCTGCCACATTATTAGCTGATTGGATACTTTTCAAACCCATTCTAGGGTCAACGTCTGACTTCTAGTTTCACACAAACTGTGGTGATTTTTTCGCTGCAATCCTTCCTTTATTTCATTGGTCAGGATGGAGTCTTGGAACAAAAACCAACAGCTTTCCAACAGTGACCTCAAGGCAGCCAATGCAGTCTGGATGCATGGTGGAGAGGATACACTTCCTACGACCAGTTTATTCATCAATTCAAGAGGTTCTTCATTCATCCTTCAGTGAGTAAGGAGACGAATGAGAAACTGCTTGCATTCAACAAGATTAGCTGAGCACAGCAGAGTATGCTTAGCAGGTCTACATGTTGGCTGCAGGAACTGGGAAGAAATTTCTTAAGACCGGGAAAACGTAGCCAAGCTCTACTGAAATTTGTTCCTTAACAATATTCTCCATGTGTGGGCCAATTGGATGGGGGCATTCTTCACCACACAGACCACCACACCAGTTGTACTTCACTAAAGAGCACTTCATCAAGACGATACTTTCTTTGCGATCATGGTCACAACAAAGTTCCCTATTATTCTGGGTCTCCCTTGGATATGTCATAGTCCCCAGATTTAAGCCTGTCGGGTTCTATTCAGCAAAACTTCACAGTACTTCACTGGTCCTATGCTTGCATCATGAAACTGCTTGCAGGTACCACACTATCATGCTAAAAGACTTGCCAAAGAATCATGAAAGAATGCATATCCCAAACATTGCAACAAGGATACATCCACCTGTCTATGTCACCAGCCTCCTCAGGATAGTTTTTTTTATGGCCTGTGACAACCCAGTGTTATCATCGACTAAACCTAATAACTGTCACTGGCTGGCCTCAATCAACTTCGCAACTCTAAGGTTTTACTGAATTAGACATTTACAATTCCCACTGGTTAGTTTGCAACAAAGAGCAGCATAAATGGAAAATTACATTTAGCCCACTTCCAGGGCGCTATAAATACCACATAATGCCATATGGGGTATCTTCCTCTCCCACTGTATTTCAATGCTTAATTAATCATGTGCTCTTTTGTAGTCACAAACTTTGCTACCATTTTATATCAGGGTACTTAGTGTAATTGGCGCACTAATCACTTAAATTGCTAAAGAATGGTAAGAAACACTTTGTAGGGAACTCTGAGACAAGGTGGGGAATCTCTGGCCACAAAGTGAATTAGAAAATTATCGCAGGCAAAGTGGAATTACAGTGTAGGCAATGGTAAACTGCTGGCCATTAGCCCTGAAAAAGTTGCCATACTGAGTACAAGGAGCTCAGCATCCGCTATCTTCACTGACCACCATGACCTAGAATATGCAAAATTATACCGAGCAAGCTGTTCGGACGAAAGGCACACCATGAGTAGTGATAATAGAGCATAAAAGCATTGCGAACTCCATGAACGTATCAGTCCATGTCTCATGTTCACTAGCGCTAGCATTCCCTTTAACACTATTTGGGATTCAATACTGGAAACCCCGAAAGTTATCTCATATTCTAATGCCATTCTCATAGGGTTCTCAGGACTGTCCACCGCCTCCATGGTTTATATTCCTCATCTTCTAAGACCTTAAACATACATTCATTCCTGTTAATTACACTGTTAGTTGATCGCTAGCTCAACACGAATTCCGCCAGTCGTATAAAAATATTTGTTGGCGGAGCAAAATAATTGGTTAAATTATTAAAGTGAACAATTCACAATTCGATGATAATATATGGCATTTATGGTTCTTTTCTATAAAAGCAATATAACAGCCATGGTTATATTCACAGCAAATCGTTTTGCATGATTTTGCTTAATTAGCCAAACAACTGACTTCCCCGCCTGCAAGGTGGGCATTATTCCTCATATGGTGCAATTTCACTCTGTCCTAACAGCCAGGTTAAAAATTTTACATTATCTAATTAACTATCATGCCAACATCCACCTCCACCCTATGGACCCACCAAGGAGAGCATTTTTGTGAGTGCATTTTGCTGTGCACATCACAACCTATTGCCCCAAGGGAAAACTCTTGGCATCTCTAAAAATATTTAATCCTTTGGGCCCCAAACCTCAACTGCCATTGAATCCTTCAGCTTATTCAATTGAAGGATTGGTACCCCATGATACCCATGACATAAATAGATATGTCACATCCCGTTAGACATGCAGAAAGTCAAAAGTGCCTCACACATTTCCAACAGGAGGACTAATGCACCTATCCATGTCACAAAGACCGTGGAGATGATACAAGCCTGCCATGGTTTAACATGTAGTTTAACAGCAAATATATTTTGACTTTTATGCTAGTATGCTTATGGAATGTAGAGGACTGGTTCAAATTAAGCTAGTGGTTGTGGGAGAACCAACCAATCTCAAATGAGCCACACAAGAAGTTGGATCTTGCATAAACCAGCGGGTGTCCTATGCAAATTGAGTTAAAAAAATTTCACTGGACTTTGCTGGACAGATAGGCATGAAAAGAGCATATTACAGTAGAACCTCGGATTGCGAGTAACGTGGTTTACGAGTGTTCCGCAAACCGAGCAAAGATTTTAAATAATTTTTTATTCGGAAACCGAGCAAGTATTAGTTTACGAGCGCCGAGTATCATGCTTCACACATGCGACTCTTATTTTGACACCGAGCGTCACTCTCTCACCTCCCCTCCCCCCTCCCACTCTCCCCCCACGGCTTCGCAAACACAGAAACTCTGCTCGTGCATGCGCAATTTGACACTGAAACACACACACGCACAGACTCTCTCTCCCCTTTTCACCCCTCCCGGCTTCACAAAGACACAGAAACTCTGCTCTGTCGCGATTCTTTTCAAAGGTAAGGTGCTGGTTCATTTGTTTTTTGTTTTTTTTTACTTTACAGCAGTGATTCCCTTAGTATGCGCTCATGCCTGGTCAGAGAGATTTAATTTTTTTTCCCCTGTTAAACCAGTTTTTCCGTGTTTGTGTGTGTCCGTTTGTTGTGAAACTTAAGTGATTCTTTTAGTA
Organism: Clarias fuscus; assembly: GCA_030347435.1. NCBI lineage: Eukaryota > Metazoa > Chordata > Actinopteri > Siluriformes > Clariidae > Clarias > Clarias fuscus. The sequence continues at coordinate 36,387,646 of CM059212.1, forward strand.
TGCTCTCGTGCGAGTCTCGCTTTTTTTCCGTTAAACCGGTGTTTCCGCTGTGTTTATGCGCTTGTTGTAAAACTTAAAAAGTGTGTCTGTTAATATACGCTCATGTCAGTCTCAGAGAGATTTCTTTTTTTCCTGTTAAAACGGTGTTTCCGTTGTGTGTGTGTGTGTGCGTGCGTGCTAATTCCACACACACACACACACACACACACACACACACACACACACACACACACGGCGCGTGCGTGCACCAATGGAAACACTTATCTGTCAGGATTTATTTGTACTTTTTTTTAAAGGTAAAGTGCAAATTAATTTGTTTTATTTTCATTTTATAGATTGTATTAATTATTTTTATGTATTTATTTTTGGGGGCTGTGGAACGAATAATTTGAGTTTTCATTATTTCTTATGGGAAATGATGATTTGGTTTAAGAGTGTTTTGGAATACGAGCCCACTTCCGGAACGAATTATGCTCGTAATCCAAGGTTCCACTGTATAAAGATTATGAATGTTGAGAAAATGGGCTACTTACTGTCCACGGGATGTGTGGACGAGCAGAGTGACGAGAGTGGACGTGGCCGGGCACAGGCAGTTCAGAGCTAATAACGCGTACTTAAACTCCTCCTCACACACCACGTGGTCTACAGCAGGAAACACACCCCTCTACTTAGAGACAAAATGGTAAACCATTATAGATAATATTTCTACATTATATTCCTGTACTGTCTCATGACACCCGTCCGATTTCCGTAACAACATGGAAGTGATGATCATCAGTCATACACACAATCTGACCTTGGTAACAAATACAGCAATTTTGCTCATTGGTGAAATACTTATTAAATGAAGCAAAACTAAATGTATACAATCAAGTCTTCAGTTAAGATTTACAACAATCTATGGCCTGTAAAGTTTCAAAAGGAAATTCCAAAGTCAACAAATTAAAATCAGCACTGGATTACAAGACTCACCCGCAAACTTGACATGGAACTTGTTTTCAGGTTTAAGGATCTGGACATAGAGGGGGCAGTTTGGGGCAAAATCCTTCACTGCCCATGCTCTCAGTATTGTTTGATGATCCTGACAAAGTCAATTTAAAGACATATAAAATGACACAATTTCATGCTTGCAGAGTATTAAATAAAATTGAAGAACATCACTCTCCCTGTTTTGAAAAAAAAAAAAGGAAATATCTGAATATCCAATTTGCTTTATTTCTTTAAATCATTCTTCTGCCATACTATAATACAGTATGACATGACCCCAAACACACATGGTAAATTCTTGTCTTTTCTTCAACAACTAATGCCTAATACTTACTTGATTAGAATGTTATGCATAATCATCCCTAATCCCTAAAAGATCCAGAGTCTCTCTCTGTGAGAAAGCACTGATTCCATGAGTGTGTGTGCACACTCAAGTATCATTAGAGAGGTTCCTTGCTAAAAGAAGTTTCCCGGCAGAGCATTGTTTCCATTACAGTGTGTGCGCGCATAAACACACACACATTAACGGAAACACTGCTATCCTCGGGATTCTTTTCAAAAAAAGAAAAATGCAGGTTAATTTGTTTTATTTTTACTTTACATTTTGTATTAATTATTTCATATTAATATTTTGATATTTAGTTTTCATTATTTCTTATGGGAAAATTCACTTTGGTAAACTAGCGCTGTGATATACAAGCATGCTTCCGGAACAAATTATGCTCGCAATCCAAGGTTCCACTGTAGTCAGTCTGATTATCAATTTGACATTTTAGTAATGTAAGTAAGAACTGAGACCGATCTATTCTTACTGCAGCCATTCGATCCGCTTCATTCCTGCTGCTCAGAATAAAGCAAGCCTCAGCATCATCCATCCTGCAGCAGCAAAGAGGAAAAAAGGACGTCAACACAACAAAACACTCAGAGGAATATAAACATAAAAGAGCACTGACAATTACCTAGTCAGGGTTAGAAATGACACATCAGGGGGCAAATTACAGTCTTAAACTCTGAACCAGAAACAAGCTCTTACTGAACAAGTGGACACACACACACACACACACACACACACACACACACACACACACACACACACAGAAACGTGTATTATACAGTAAGACCTTGGATGCTAAAAATTCTTCACTGTTATTAACATTTCATGGCTGTAAGAACTCAACACCATGGCAACAGATGAAAGAGAGAAAGTATAAATATAGGAATGAGAAATGGAGAGTGGAAATCGGATATAGAAAACACAGAAACAGTGATGAAGGACTGTGCAGTTTCCTACCAAAAAGAATCTCCAAGTAGACTCTTTAAACATGCATAATAGTTTTAAGGGAATCCCTGGAAGAGGGATTATGCAGTTTTGTAATTGCCTAATGAAGCTGTCACTCACTTGGCTCGAAGGAGGTCCTGATTTTTTAAGGCGGACCCTTGCAGGTATATGACCCTCTGAGACCAAAGTGGAATCTGCAGAACTCTTCTAACCTGACTGTCAGCCTCACACGGACACAGGATCACCACATAGTAGTCCTGCCCACGCATGCACGCACACACACACACACACACACACACACACACACACACACACAATTTGAGTTGTGTCGAGCTGTCTGAAAAGCAGAGGCAAAAAAGGCCACCAAGGTTTTTCATCTTTTTTTTCTACTATAGAGGCACACTAGAGGCTACTCGTTCAGAGAAGTAGCAGCACTTCATCTCACTTTCTCACAAGTATGGAAGCATGTACCTTTATTCCAGTGGATAGGTACAGATTACAGTACTACATCATGCTTCCTTACACACCTATAGGGTACTGCATCAAGCTTTTTCCACTGTAAGGGCAACCTTTACATGTCTTATGTAATGCCATTTTTACCATGTCCAGTTTTAACCATAATAATTGACATATGTTCTGTAGTTTTAAGACAAATGTCGCTACAACCAAATGAAGATTCTTCCTAATTTTTTTTTACATTTTTTTCATTCTGTACATGTTTTTATTCCTAAATCTTACTTTGATGCATTGGATTAAATTATATCATCTTATCTTTGGAAAGATAAGCATCATCTATTGAAGTCCCTACTTCACATATTTAAAAGAGATGGTGGCATGGCGGCACTTTTTCAGATTTGCAAGTAAGACACTTTTTTAACTCTTCAATAGCACATTTCAATGATTCAATTATCATAGATAATTTCCTCTGTGTGCCTCCTCTGCATAAAGGCCTAATATCCACTATTTATGGTTTTTGGATTTTAAGTCACACAATTAAAACTGCCTGGGAAATTAACAAAATTTGATACTATCAGATGATACATGGAACTCAATTCTCAAGCTTGTCAATTCAACCTCGTTTTGCGCCCGCCACTCTTTATTACAATTTAAGGTTGTACACAGGGCTAATTTCTCCAAAGTCAAGCTCTCTGAAATACTATCTGGAACCAAACTCCTGATTACTCTCTTTGGCATCACTGGAACTCCAGCTAAACATTGTTTAATATCTTTTTCGTCCCTCCTGGCCAGGCGTTCTCTTTTATTTAAGTGGAAGGATACCACATCACCCACTCACGCCCAGTGGCTCAGAGATATTAGGTCCAGTTTGTCACTGGAGAAGATTCTTTACTCATTACATAATGGTTGGTTTTTCATCCGTATACGTTTTTTTTCTCCTCTTTTTTTTTTGCCCGGACTTCCTGCTCCATATTTTGTTTCTTTCCTTTCCTTCTTTAAATATTCCTGGTATCTAGACTTTCTTAAGGAAAGGGATTATTAAGGATGGGTGGGATGGGGAATATAGGGGTTTATAAACACAGATTGTACTAGTGTGCATTGGAACACTACAGTACATGTTTACTTTATGTCCTTGTTTAAAATCAATAAAAATATTGTTGAAAAAAAAAATCCCTACAACCCAGAACCTGCTGGTGTTAAAACCAGACATCGAACAGGTTGGCCAAGGAAACAATAGCAGGTGAGGACAAACATTGTGAAAGCTTTAAAGCTTTACCATGCAAATAAGTCTTCAAGAACAGAGATATACAGTAGAGGGCAAACCACAAAATCCAGACCACTCATAAGCAGTAAGAATCGGAAGGGCAAATGGGAATTTTCAAAGAAATAGTGGGATGAGCCACAAAGTTCTGGAATCAACATTAGGATCTACCAAACTAATGGAAAGCCCAAACAGTAAAAAAAAAAAGAAAAGAAAAAAAAATGAAATCTGCCCATGATCCAAAGCATTTTAAAAGTATTTACATGCATTTACCTAAGACTATACACTTGGCTCACCTTGGATGCTCTGCCACTAAAGGCTTTTTACCGCATCTAGATATAAATCTCAGAAAATATATTTTTTAACTCAAATGGCCCTGATAGCCCTGCTATTCCAATACTTGCATAGGAGATTCTTATCCTGTATTTATAGAGAGGGAATAGTGAGAGATTTGTGCAGTTGTCATAAAAAGTAATGCAGTTGTACCATTTTTCTTGAATAATAGTTTTTGTGCAATACAACTGCATTACATAACATTAAAAATAGATTCTGTAGCAGTAGCTTGTTTCATTTGACAAGACTTATACCTGTGTGTGGGGGTGAGCGTAGAATTCATTGAGGAAGTCCATGAGCAGGTCAATTTTAAGGGAGCTGACACAGAGAACAACATGTTTCTCCGTCTGTGCACGATGTCTGCTGTAGTTCCCTCCAGATTTCTGCCGCTCCATCCACAGATAAATCAGTTCCTCAAACTGCAAAGAGCAAGAAATAGTGATGGAGAGACAGAGAGCAGGGTAATGGGTAAATTTTAATGCATACAATCTTTCCCCATTCCCCTGCCTGTCTTCACTCACAAACAAGTGAAGTCAATTGAATCAATCAACTGAGCTAAATTACTAAATGATTTGATAATGTTGTGGAGTAGTAAGTAACAAGAAACTTTTTAGTAATAATGACGTAGTCATGCTAATTTTAAAATTAGTATAACTTATTCACTAATAAGCTATTCTCCAAGAACTGACTTAACTATTTTACTTTTTACATACTGTACATACTGTAGCTTCAATGTAGATAGCTATTATCATTATATAGCTCATAGACTAGCTTGTATCAATAGGCAGTGGAGGCAGTAAACTCTAGGAAAACTACAAGTACTTGTCTAAAAATGTACTCCATTACAAATAGAAGTCCCAGTTAAATCAAGTTAAAGTAGTAAGAATGTGTTCTAAGTACAAATGTACAAGTACAGGTATCCCTGACTTATGATCGAGATCCATTCCGGGAGCATGTTTGTAAGTCCGATTTGTTCTTAAATACGACAAAGTGAGGCTTATACACCCTCTGACACAAATATACAGTACAATGTAAAGCATACAAATCCACTTTACTTGAAAGGCTAAACAGTAGCTTTTTCCATCAGCCTATAAGGGGAAATAAACGCACAACGTCAGTGTTGGCCTGTGATGGGCGTGCGCCCAAATCTATTATCGCCCCTCGCTCACTTCGTAGGCTCCCTAAGTAGGCGGCACCCCTTCTGCAGGTGTGCAAAGGGACGGGGCCGCCTATGCGGGCCGGCTGGCAGTGATTAACGTTAATAGGATCTCGAGCTTGCTCCGCATTATAAAAGCAAGGCGCGGAGTTTAGTCTGGGGTCCGAGAAGAGCGTAATGCGGTGGAGCTCGAGAGTGGCACGGGAGTGGGAAAATGGAACGTGCCCCAGAGACTTAAAAGGACATTCGATTCCCGCCCCTTTGATCTCCGCGCTGAGGACAGCGCGGGAAAGAGCTGCACGAGCTCCCACGGCATCCTATGTCCCCGCCGCCGAAGAGGACAGCGTTAAGGCCGCCGATCCCAGCCGGGAAAGCCGCCCGGCCGAAGGACGTCCGAGCGAGACTCCTGCCTGAGGCCGCGCCCACAGAGAGCTGGGAGGGGCCAGGCCGGCTATCGACAGCGGGGAGGAACCGAGAGGGAGCGTGCAGGAGCGCTGCCTCGCGTGCTCCGTTCGGCCACTCCGCCCACCGCCGCGTGCCCGCATGCCAGCTGGGCACTGCCTCGGACCCTGCACGTGCACACATCACCCCTTCCCTTTCTTTCCGTCCTCCCTCCTTTTACCCTTTCCTTCCCTTATTTATTCCTAATAAATTACCCTTTTCCTCTAATATCTCGCCTCGTGTCTGTGTTTCATGGTGCCGCCCGTGCAACTTTGGGTCGAACCCGTTACATGGGGGTCATTACTTTTTAAAGTAACTAATTACATTACAAAATTACTGTCTTCAAAAAGTAATCCGTTACATTACTGCGTTACTTTCTGATAAAAGTAACTACTAAGTCCCCTATTTTACCTACGCGGTTTCGCGCGGTGGCCGTAAGTACGGTTCATTATGATTCACTGCGAGTTTATGTGCTGTGATTAGGTTTCCATCTTTACGCGCGTCGGTCCTCACATAGTCAAACCGCATGGGCGAGATAGGGGTATAACAGCAGGAATAACAGAAGGGGGCGTGTTATCGGTGGTGGGGCTTGTAGGACAACTTCCTCTCTCTCACACACACACACACACACACTAATGGATTGGGAATGACACGGATTACATCAATTGTCTGAATAACGGATTATACTTTTGAAAAAGTAACTAAGTAACCGAGTACTTAAATGGCGTACGCGTTACACCCAACACTGCTAATGACCGACAAATTCAGCACACAGTCACTTTATCACATATTATTGCACTGGTATACATCTTTACAATATAACTCTTTATAATTTTATACTTATATTAAATATAATTTATATCACTGTCTCCTTAGTCTTATTTTTTAATTGTTATATTTATTTTGTATACACATACATTTATTATTTTTTTAAATCTGCACAGTCTGGAGTTTGTTGCACTGCATTTCACTACTGTTGTACTTGTACTGTGACAATAATTCTTGAATCTTTACTAAATCTGTCCCCTATCTCCACACTGCCATAAAAAAAATATTGTATATAATTGGGAAAAAATGGTATCTGGTGCACTGCAGTGTCTATTTTTTGTACAAATCACATCTACTTCTGTGATTGAACCGGAAGTAAAACTGTGTTCCGATCATATCTGTGGAAATTCGCAACTCAAATGTTTGTAAGTCGGGGACTACCTGTACTCCACAAAGAAACTGATTTTTCTGCATGTCTAGACGACCGTCCAAGTATTTTACATGCAATTTAAGTTGACGTTGCTGATAACATGAATGTGCAAGTCTAAGGATTGTTAGTGACAAGATTTGACATTAATTACACGAATGGCAGATAGCATTATTACCCTCTTTCGTTACTTCTGTAGCTTAGCTCTATGTGCATAATGCACATAGATTTTGCAATTAAACATGGACACAGTGCAAGCATACTGAAAACAATTAGGTTAAAAAACTTGCCAAAATATTATAAGCTTATAGCTTAAAATGATAAAAATGCCAAACCATATGCATAAGAGTTCACAACACTTTCGCTCAGCATGTTAACTACTTGAATAAATCGCCCCTAATCTTTCCTTGACAAGTGCACATGTTTGAGAGCCTTGAAAAAGGAGCCAGAAGTGGGTGGCATCCGTTGCCCAGGTAACCGTCAATCACTTTGGTGCACTAACTAATCTGTGCTGTTACAATGATGTGCAGGTCATTTCTGTAAACCTGGACTGCTTATACTAGTGGAACCATTTTGTTCCCGTCCTTCCCACATGGGGTGTAGCTCAGTCATGCTGTGATGTGAGCGTTTAAAAGCACGGGTTACATTAAAAAGTGAGAGTGAAATTGGAAATGAGAGAATTCATGTATATCAAAATGAAGTAATTTACCTCTTACAAAGGTCTGATAGTGGTATGTAAGTATAGGTTTGTGTGTGAATGTGCATCTTCTGACCTGTAGGGGAAGCACCACCAGCGCCACACATATCATCACCACCACAAGCAGCTGTGAAGGCCAAATCTGTGGGGTCACATCACCAAAACCCACCGTAGAAAAAGTGACAATGCAAAAATAAAGAGCGTTAAAGAGAGAAAGTCGGTTTCTCCCAGCTCGCTCCAAATGCTGTATCCCACACGTGCTAAAAAAGACACACACACACACACACACACACACACACACACACACACACACACACACACACACACAAACTGTCAAACAGTAAAATTTGTCCAAAAAGCATTTGAGCATTTCATTTCAGTGTAGACTTTCCAACCAAAAATTTTGCCAATGCACACATGCAACAAGAAAGAAAGAAAGACATCTTTAAAAAAAATCCTATTTATTAACACTCAATGTTTATGGAAATATGCATGTTTTTCCGTATCTTCATAATAACATGTATGTCTTCATATTTGATGTGTCTTCACCTTGAATATATAAAAACTTTTTCATATTCAATAATATTTCCAAGAAATAGGGTCACATAAATAAACAGGAATTAATAAATAGTGTTGCAGAATGCCACCACGGGAGCTATTTTTTTAATGGGACATGGCTACAAATTAATAAATTTGAGCGTTTCAATTTCATTTGGAAGTTCAATTCAATCAAACTTTATTTGTATATCATTTTTAACAATGGACATTGTTACAAAGCAGCTTTACAGAAATAAAAATTCTGGATGCAGATTGGGGGAAAAAATTAGTTTTATCAGTTCGTCCAACTGTATTAAGCAAGGAGTAGATGATGAAGGCAAGGAAAAACTGAGGAAGAATCCGAAGTGAAGTTTTGGAGGTGATGTAACTGGCCTTTAGGTAATTACTTGGCTTGAATGAGCAAAACTGACAAAAATCACTTGACAAGAATAATGGTATAGTACAGTATATGGCATAATGTCTGTGACTATACTGTAAACCTATCCATGATTGTAAAACAGAAATGGATTATTATATTTCTGTGACCACACTGATCTAAAACAAATCATTTTAGTCTCACTTATTTGTGATATATATTGTGTATATCAAGTGTATATATTGAGACTCTTACTCATTAACTGAATCATTGAGGTTTATGACTATTTTTTTTTTTTTACTATTCCAGAAACTTTACCTTGATATTTCTTTCTGCATGGTTTATCAACACCAAACAAATAACCACAAATCTGTATTATAGCACCATTTTGTTCCAAACTGAACATACAGGATTTACACAGGTCTCTGTCATTGTGTATGTTTTATTAGAATTCGTTTGTAGAAAGAAATGCCGACTAACCCAGTGAAGACAAGGCAGAGCAGCGTGCAGATGAGTATCAGAACCTGGTTAAACATGGCAGAGTGTGTCCTCTGAATGGCTCGGTGTAAATCATTCTGGAAACCAAGATGGTGATAAAAATATAAAAATGTGTGTCAAATTGATGCAAATAAAAGTTTCCAAATTTTTATCTTAAACACATAGTTTCACAGTTACAGATAGTGATGAAGGTTACGAATGTAAGCATTAACAATGAGATTTAATTAGTAATAGGATTAATAATGAACTAACACCAAAGTCTGTGACTGTATAGATCCCATGGGTAAGAATATCTTACTTTTCCTGTACTGCAAATAATCATGTATCTGCTTCAACACCCAGGTGAGCACTTATTTAAAAAAATTATTTGACTAATTGATTATTTGTCTTTTCCATGGTTAAAGCGCAAATAATACAAAAAAATAGATCTTTATGTCGCATTGCATTATTTACGAACATACTTACTCTTATACTTAAAATGCAGTGTGCATAGTTTAAGCTCATGTCCTTCAACAGAACACTCCTTATTTCACAGTCGCCTGCCATCTTTGGATGTTAGGTCTCTAGCAGCGTCTGAGACGTGTGTGAAGGCTAATGATTACTTAAAAGTCCAACCACCATGTTTAACTGCCGCTGTCAGCGTGCATGAATCACCTTAACCTACGTGAGTGGAAGTGGATGATGAAGTGGCACAGAATACAGTCTGGCACTGATGCAATTAACTTTGCCACAGTAGACAGGATTAGTCAGAATTCATTTGAAAGCAATCAGGAGTGGGATTGAACAACAGCCCCAGGCACATTTCGTACAAAGTTATATCCAAGATTCAAAGACCTCTATTAATCCCCAGTGGGAAATTGCTTAAATGTGAAATATGAATGTGAAATGTTCTATTAAAATAAATGAAAAAAAAAAAAAAAAGGACTTACTGTAACAGCATAGTCTGATGTAGGTAATTATGGAATTGGCATCATATACTGTGACTTTAAATAACTGCAGTCTGACACAGTACACTTTTATTTCTTTCCTTAATGTCTTCTATTTCTATTTATTTACTGTCTGCCAGTTTTTTTTTTCACCACAACAACCAGTCAGCATTACTGAGATGCCTTGTTTTAGGATTTAGGATTGGGAAGTGGTTACAAGGTTGCAAAGAACTTTAACAGGAATTACATCTCGCGCTGTGTTATAAATGCATGCATTATGATAAGATCACATATGAATGCCCTAATACAACTTGTTCCCTCAAATGATGCCTGGGAGAAAATAGCAGCTGGTTTTATAAGACCTTTCCACACTGATGCATGTGCCTGCCGGTTTGCCTCAACACTGATTAATTATTATACACATTAGTTGGTCAGAGGTAGCAATAAACTTTTCTTTGCTTGTAGCACAATAATCACTGAGAACTGCTCTTACAACCACACGATTTTAGATCATCATCAGTATGAGTCAGGATTGTGTAAAAAGTCAAAATCTTAAATTAAATGTAAACTTGTTTTAAATGAAATATTAATGAAATTGAAAAAAAAAAAAAAAGCACACTTTTTAGCTAACACGTTGTCAGGTATAATCCAGATCTGATTTTAAAAGACATTAACCTGTACGTGATTACATGATGCTCCTTAATTTAATGACAGAAACTATATAAAGTATTAAGACTTTTGAGGAAATTTTTTCAACAAAAGTGAACATCACAATATTTAAACATCAAACATAAACTCTTTGAACAAAGTCATGAAAAGTAAAACTTTACATGACTTTACAAATTAAAATAATTGGAAATTTGTTATCCTCCACATTATCAGCAAAAGCCATGTACTGTATTTGATCTTATTCATATCTTACATATGACCACGACTGAACATAACAGAACATCTAGATAAGAAAAGTAAACATTTCTTTATTATTATCATCATCATTTTTAAACTGTAGAGGAACGCGGGATCGAAGCCAAGTTATCCTCCAGGAATATAATAAAAAATGTTGCATTGGTCCAAACAGCAGGGTGCTTTTCAGATCTAGAAACTCACCACATTAAATAACATCACAAGTTAACATGGATGTTAACGTTTTCAGCCAACATGAGCTGTTATAGTTACATTAATAGTGAGATAGTGTCTATAAATAAATAGGTTCTAAGCTAAGACTGGTTAATGTGACGATAACACGAGGCCCAAATTATTGCATATTGTTCAAAACCATATGTAGTATGCCTATCAAAAAGCTATTAAAGTTTGGATGTTATGACAAATTCATTTATTTACATTAGCATTTATGGGGATTTATATATTTTATATATATTTTATTTGGAGATAAATATTTATATTTTATTTATATATTTTACACAACAGCAAAAATCAAACTTTTTCCGACAGTACAAACCACAATCCTACAAGATTGAAAGTAAAGTTATTTTTATGAGTGAATGAGTAACTCCTCGTGCTGTGACCACCATATTACCTGCTGGCCTTTAGTCTGGGCACCCCATCAACACAAAACCACATGTAAGACTTTTTTTCCATTCACTGTAAATACTTAACAACAAAGGGACTTGCAAAGCATTCAACAGAAACAGGAGAACATGAACTACAACAAAGAGCTGCATGATGGTGCTAGACCATTCATGTTCTTCACTGTCTGGATAGGGAAGCCTCGATTCATCAAGAGTTGAGCGTCTAGCTTAGTGAGCCTTACAAGTTATGACCCACAAAGACCCTGCTAGGAAACTTTTTTTCTTAAGAGGAAACTCCTTTATCTTTTTCAAACTCCATTACAATTACAGCAAACACCTATCACAAAATCCTTACCAAAGACTGCTTTCTGCCCTGCTACACAAAGACGAAGAGTGTGACCAGCCCCAGGTGCTGCTTAAGAACTTTTTATTATTTTTTTTTAAATAAAATTAGCAGTTGACAGATGTTATGAGAAGAGCAAAGTATTTCTCTTGTCAGTAATTTCTGCCAAATGTCTTGTCATAGATGGTAGCTTATCATCTGAAAATGAATCACAGCATGAACAAGCTGCTGAACATGAATCCCAAGGTAATATTTTATGATTTCCATGGACAATTCTCAGATCACCCATCTGATACTAAACACAACTACGAGACAGATCTGTACAACCACCTATACTTTTCACCATATGTGTTCATTCTCCTATCGCTTGATCTCTCACATCATCCGGTTTCTGCCCTCCATCCACTGAATTCCTGAAGTTGCCTGTATCAGATTTAAAACAATAATGCTTACCTACAAAGTTAAAAATAAACCAGCCCACTCCTACCTCAAGGTACCTATCAGACTTGATGTGTATGATGTGTAAGACATTAATTTGGTGCCTCAGCATGACTCGGCAGTCCCCACCATCCATCAAGGCTCAAGAAAGACAACCGTTAAGCCTCTTCTCTGTTCCCACACCTTGTCGGTGGAATGAATATATCCGGTTTTTCAAAACAGCTGACCCCTGACTGTCTTTAAATGAATACTTCTGGACCTGTCTCCTCAATTAGCCCTAAACTTGGCTGTGCTATGCTCCCTCTTAAAAGGTTTTTAGAATGGTGATATTCTTGTTCCCCATTTAGAATGGACGAGCATGAGAATGTGCTTTTGACATGAACTACAAAGCTTATCCAGAAGATTCACTGCAAACGGCTATTAAAAAGGCTTTAAATATAAAACCAGAGATATGTTTTTTATATGTTTCTATATGGGTTACCATGTACTGCTTAGTAATTTATTTAGTTATTATTTAATAGATTTAGACCTAGGATATTTGCTATTCCATTTTTGAAAGGCTTAAAGGAACTTGCTTGTGTTTAAACGTGATGGGATTAACTATACTGAAAATAGCTGTCTTACGTCTTGTGAAAAAAAATCTACATGCAACTTCTACTAAGAAAGTAACTTAATCAGTTGCTTGCATAATCCATCTCTCAATACAGTGGAACCTTGGATTACGAGCATAATTCGTTCCACAGTAATGAAAACTCAAATAATTCTTTCCACAGCCCCAAAAAATAAATACCGAAAAATAATTAATACAATATATAAAGTAAAAATAAAACAAATTAACCTGCACTTTACCTTTAAAAAAGTTAAAAATAAATCCCAACAGATAAAAAAAAAAAAAAAAAAACAAATGAACCAGCACCTTACCTTTTTCAAGTAAAAATTTATTAAAAATCTTTGCTCGTCTTGCGGAACACTCGTAAACCGAGTTACTCGCAATCCGAGGTTCCATTGTATAAGTAATGTCACTTGTGTAAATATTGATGTAACTTTGTAAACAAAGGCTATGTTTGTTCCATTACATACAGTATGACATCGCTCAATTAACGTTTTATTGGTCAGATCAGATTTGCATGTCATGACAGTTCAAACTCCTAGTTGAAAGTGACTTTTACCTGACTCTAATGTGGTCCTCTGAAACAACAGAGCATGTGCACGATACATCTTTGCTCATGCTATCTGGGTTAAAGTACATCACGAGTTCATGCAACCCCTCATTCAATTCAAACAATTAATGTGGTTTTATCCAAAAATATGCTTGGTATTTTGCTCTGAATGATGGCAAATTTTGTTGAGGTACAGAAGAAAGAAGAAAGCAGGCCCCCTTTTTAGCTAGAACCACATGCAAAAGTGACTCCGATCCAATCTAAAAATATCAGATTTGCCTGATCAGACAGCCACAAAAAAATCAGATCTGGGGATCAGGGGGAAAATCAGAAATGAGTCACCTCAGTCAGATAATGTCTTTACTTGTGGTAAAGTCTCTGATTCTGGATATTACCCTGTTACATGTCATTGTATGCATCTGACAAGGCGGATCCATGTGTCAGTCTCAATCACCTGCGTGGGACAGGATTGTTCGGTGGTAACACGTAAAGCTGTTTGTTTGTATGGTGTTATTGTTTTCCCTTCCACCCCATACTAGCCCCCTTGGTTTGAAAACAGATAGGACTGTGTGTGCACCTGGTGTTTTTGAAAATGTAAGCACCCTAGATTAAAGGGCAGGTTCTACCCCCTGTATTTCTTGTTAACGAAGCCTATTCTAATCAGATAGTTTTGGTAATTAGGTTAGTTTTAACTTTTAGCTACTTTTTACTTTTAAGTTTTACCAACCTAGTTTATTATATTTTATGTTCATTCCTTTGGCACCATCCATGCTCTCACTTCTAGGTGATACTACTTCTCCTATTGCCTTGGTTTATTCCTGTTCCTACAGTCTATAAATGCCGGTCCTGTTGTTGTATTGTATACATGTATAAGTAAAATGTATAACAATAACTTCTATGTCCTGTCCTACTTATCTACCATGTCACATACAATCACAAGCATATACACACATATGCAAGAATAACTAATCTAAAGAGAAAGACAGCAACACTTATAAATGTGCACACTTACAATCATGTTCTCCAGAGCATGCTTGGCCAGCCAGCAGTTGAGAAATACGGGGATAAAAAGGTTCCTCAGGGTCGGCCAGAAGATCTGAAAACAGACGTAAAAGCTTATCTTGGTGATTTGCAGAGGTCATCAATGTTCTGACTTATTTTCATCTCTATAGAGAGCAGATGGGTACCGTGATTATGAAGGGGACGGTATTTAACATTTCCAGTAGGAATGCCACCTGGAATATTTGCTCCCAGATGTTACCCTGAGAAACACAAACACAAGAAACTACACTGACTGTCAGTATCTCACCATAAAAACATCAACATGTTTTAATACATCAAAATAATTAAATACATTTTTATATAGTCATTACTTTTAACCACCAACTATCACTATGACAATATTGAGGGTGTTATTGGTCAAGGTGTAGTGTCTGGGGCAATTGTTGAGTAAGCATGGACAATATGGGCTTTGATGAATATTATGGTATTTTGGATCTTTTTACAAAACTAATATTCTATAACAGTGTGAGAATAGTGCTTTGAGAATATTTCATTTTGCCACAAAATATACAATACATATTACGTCCAGCCAGCTGTAACATTTATAGCTTCATTAAATTATTTCTACAGCTTGCTGATGCACCAGATATGCTTGTCTGAGTTGATTTGGTGACTGTTAGGAGTTTGTCGTCAGTGTCTGTAGAAAGCCTCCTCTTTGCACACTTTACTGTGCTTGTTTCTTGTTATGTGTTATGAGCACAAGTGACTCATTCTTACCAGGGTTCCACTATAAATTTTTTGCTAAGAACATACGCTTCTGTCTTGTAAAAAAGAGGAGCACAGAAAAATACACAAACATATTTGTGATAAACGCTTTTTCATTTTTTACAGTTATCATCAGCCAATCGGACGATTAGACGATGAAGCCTCGTCCGACTAGCTATTAATTACTAAGCTGATAGCCAAACGTTATTTTCCAGCTTTCTTATCATCTAAATTGATTAATACATGAGATTTTTAATTGGCTTACTGTTGGGTTGTTTGTGTCTCATTAGTAATACTAATTAAACCATCCTTCACATGTAATAGTACTTAGGAACTTGGCATGCCTTTTCAGCATGGCATGAATAATATTAATCTGCTTATTATCAACAACAAAGTCACCACCCCCAAATAAATTCTTACTAAAATCTTGTAACAACTTTACAAAGCCTGATATATTTTCATTTGTGGCAAAACTGAACAGCACTAGGGGCTGTATTCAGAGTTGAGTTACAGGCACAGTCTGGGGACTTAATATGTTGTACAGATTAGTATTAAGACCTCATATGAATCTTTGGTCATAAGCTCTATTCAGAAGTCGTGCATGAGGTGGAAATTCCTGACAGTTGACCTAGGCTAGTATTATACAGTATGTATTTAAGCTATATATTATGCTTTTAATTGTCATTTTACAAGTCTTAAAAGGTATTCAAAATGCCAAACTTATGAATTTACTTACTTACTCACTCAATTTCTATATCGCTTTATACTGTATACAGGTTCAGGGGGGGGCCCAAGGGCACTAGGCAAGTTACACCCTGGACGGGGTGCCAATCCATCACAGCGCACACACACACACACACACACACACACACACACACACACACACACACACACACACACACACACACACACTCATACACACACTACGGGGAATCTGGGAATGCCAATTAACCTAATCTGCATGTCTGACATGGAACCCGAATGGCATTGGTGGCTCAGTGGCATGTCTCTCGTTTGATTCCCAGCCAATGCCACTGGATTTCGTGCAAAACATTTAACGTCCCAAGCCCTGATAAAATGGGAGGGTTGGTTCAGGAAGGGCATCCGGCAGATCAAATGGTCCACTGTGGCGACCCTTGATGGGACAAGCTGAAAAAACAATTAGCCTAACTTGCAGGTCTTTGGACTGTAGGAGGAAAGCCGGAGTACCCGGAGGAAACCCACCAAGCACAGGGAGAACATGCAAACTCGACGCACACAGACCCGGTGGGAATCGAACCCTCGGCCCTGGAGATGCATGGTGACAGTGCTAACCACCACACCACCATGCTGCGTTCTAGCATATGAGATGCCCCGCGCATCAATACAAATTTGAACAGTTACCTTCTCCAGTATTACCTTCTCACTATGCACACAAAACCTGCTTGTTATAATGTGAAGTAATAAAACTTGCTAATAACAACAATAATAAATAAAAAGCTGAGTGAATTTGTCACAGCACTGCTTGAATTATGATCCATTGTTAAAGCGTTTACAGACAACGTCCCGCGGCGTGGAAAGGAACACTGGCAGAACAGCAAGCAAGCCCGACTAGGAAGTCAATTGACCTTTCATTCATGCTGGGAGGAGAAGCCGGAGAGGCAGAGAGCCTCTTGATAAGTGAAATGCATTTTAGTCAATATAGAATTTTGTTTCTAAACTACAGATATCCTTTAATGCATATATTGTAGATCACTGATACACAGAAAACTCACTTATTTTGCCACACATAGTACAGTTTTGCACTACCCACGTAAAAAGGACACCTAACGCCTTTAATATGGTTACCAAAACTTTCATTAACTTTTCGACATCATCCCCACAAAAACAATAAATCTTTTTCCCCAAATGGGAGAGAGACCATACAAATAGCAAAATTTTACTTCTCAGTGACATCCAAATTCACAACAGCAACTGACAATAAAGCACATTGTGGTAGTTTATTATCATTTCCACTATAACTGATGCACACTTGCTGCATTTTTCCCAAGGTGTATTGGTTAAAATATGCTGTTGTGAAATTCCCTTTCTAATACCTTTATATAAAAAAAATAAAACAATTATAGTCAATGATAATCAGGTGAATATGCAGTGGATATGTCTCATGAACAAGTTTAATATTTGGTGCGCATCGGGAACAACAGCTGGATTCATTAGTTAATTAAATGGTGATAGGTCTATATTTTTTAGATCAATATTTTAATTTCTTAAGTGTTATTTGTATCGGAAAATGACAGAGAAACGGAGGCAACACAGCTAACAGGGGAAAACACCATGTAATCCAAAATAGAGTTTAAGCTTTATTTCAAAGGGCTTGAAAAAAATGTTCAGGAATTACAGGCATTTTTATAAACCGCCTCATAAATCACAGAACAAATAACTGACAAGCAGCTGCATGACCAGATGTGGCCTGTTTCCCTGTTGCTTAATGACTAATCAAGCAGATAAAAGGCCTGGTGGTGGTTCTCAGTGTTACATTTGCATTTGGTAGCTGTTCATTTGAACTCTCAGCATGAGGTCCAAAGAGGTGTCTGTGCAATGGGAAAAAAACAAAATAATCCTATCTGAGACATAGCAAAAACATTGGGAATGGCCAATACAACACTTTTTACTTTCTCATAAGGAAGGAACTAACTGGCAAGCAAAACAGCAAAAGACCTGGAAGATCCTGGAAGACCATGCAATTAGACAACCACAGAATTCTGTCCATGGTGATGAAGGACTCTTTCACATCATCTTGCCAAGCCAAGAACAGCCAAGGAAGTAGGCGTGACATTGTCAAAGAGACGGCTTTTAGAAGTAAATACGGACATTTCACTACAAGGTGAAAACCACTGGTAACTCAAGAACAGAAAGGCCAGATTAGACTTTGGTAGGTGTGTGTAGAAAATGGCAGGAATTCTTGACTAGTTAAAGCTCCTTGAATTAAAGCTGAAAGTCCTGACTTTGCTCACATCTTGAGTGTTTCATTTCAAATTCAATGTGAAGGAGTACAGAGGCCAAATGCCAAACAACGTCCTTTGTTCCACAATTTATGGACCTGACTATATATACACACAAGAAGGAAAAAAAAGATCAATAAGGTACAGTGATTGGGCAAATGTGAGTGGGTATGGCTGTGATTGGAGAATTCCTGAAGTTGACATTCTTGGAGTTGAAGTGGTGATTACGACACTAGGAGAAACGGTATTCTACATAAGGAAGGATGTGTTTTGATGGCAGTGGTTACTGTTTTAGTTTGGAAGAAATCATGGACTTTGGACTGACACGTTTAGACTTCAACACCCATCAGCCACTGCACTCTATTTGTTCACATTTATTTCCTGATTATGTCTGCATCCGAATCTTATAATTGTCATGGTTTTAGTTGGTCTTTGTCTTGCATCCGTTGTGTTCAGTTTCCACTTTATTGTGTTTGTTTCATGCTCACAATCAACTTTTGCATCTCAATCCACAGTCTAGCCCCTGTGCCTGCTTGTGATTTGCTTTGATTATGTTTAATATGAGGAAAGTCCGCATCCACACCTCCTTCAGCGCCTGAGATTTGGGTGAAAACTGCTCAACACAAAGCACTCGAATAAACCATAGAATAGATCACTTGAGTTGCTGTGTGAGGTAACGCAATTAGCTGATTTAGCAAAGACAAAAAAATAAATAAATAACTCATAGGTAACTCTGCAGGAACACACACACATGCACACACACACACTCACTCTACCTTGTAGCTGAGGTACATGAGCAGCATTGCCTCCAGGAAACTGATCGATGCGACAATGACCTAACAAGTACAACAACACAATAAAGGGCAGGAAGATCAAATTCAAGCTTTTAAATTACATATTTATTAAACAGCCCTAGACATTTAGAATTTCCAGCTTACCTGAATTGCCCACACAGGAGTTTTTCTATCCACCCACAAGATCAGCTCCCTGAGGAGGAATAGAATAGGAACACACAAATTCAAGAATAGACGCAGATGCAAGCAGAAACAAAGCATTTCGTACATTATACATTTTGATCTAATGCTATTTTAAATACAATGATTCATTTTAGCAATTAAGCAAAGTACCCTCACCAGTTTATTTCATCATTCTGATAAGTGTTGTTACATTTCATACTGGAGACAAAACAACAGATAGATAAAAAGACGGACAAACAGATACAAGTAAATAAGTAAACATTCTTATATTATATCATTCAAATTGAATAATTTATTTAACACACACACGCGCGCGCACACACACACTAACCTCGTGTTGCGAAGATGAGCTGGGTTATCGGTCATCACTCTTATGATGTAAAGCACGCAAGTCAGAACCTTCAGACAGAAGTTAAAGATTCGAATGCGCAGACCTGCATGACCAAACAGGCCAAAATTCTGATGAAACATGTGTCATGATCTAAAAACTATTCCTATGGAGGCTAATGCAAGTCAAACAATTTTTGTAAAAGCACACAGTCAGAATTTAAAGGTTATTTCTCAAAATACCAAGTAGTGTAATGTCAACCCAGCTGACCCTTATCACATGTAATGTACAGTATGGGGGCCGATGGCACACTTTAAGTGCAGAAGTGAATACTTTAATAAAATGAAACACAAAACAATGATCCAGGCAACCAGCAGAAAACAAAACGGTAAACAGAAACTCGATAAACTGAACAGCAAGACGGTCTAACTGAAATACGGCCTATAATTGGGCAAAGTCATCAGACATTTCAGCTAGGTGCAGGTGAAAACATGTGACATGTGACTAAACAACTGACATGTGACTAAAGTGCAGTGCATACAGGGATGTGAAGTCTGGAACCAACATTAAAATGGAATCAATCTTAAAGTTCCTTTATCATAAAGTTCCAAAAACCACAAAGATGAGGTCCTTGGGAACAGAGCACACTCCAGTGGTTATCCCTGACATGTAAAACGGTGCTACACCAGAGCGCCACAAAAATATTTTGTCAGGTTCTCCGGCACCGTGGCTGTGGTGTAGCTCATTGGGGCCGTGACTGAAATTTGGCACGGGACCAAGACAGAGACTTGGCGCAAGGATGTAGCTGGGGCTTGGAGCGAGCATGGCATGGACATGAGCACGTCATTCTATGCTTGGCAGACTGGAATGTACTGTAAGTGTGACATCCTCAAATCCTTGTGGAGGCACAAGTATGACGCTAATGAGGTCGCAGTGTGCTGTGGAGGAAACTCAATAGAAAATAGGTGCAGTGACATGACAAAATAAACCCCTCCGAGCCGATACAGTATAAAGCTCTAGGGTTTAACCATTTCGGCTGTAATATACATAACAAATATAATGCCAACTTACTGGAGCGCTGATTTTTAATGAAGAATAATTTGAGTCTCTCCTTGAAGGTGTTCTCATTCACATAGAACTCCACATGTACCCTACGAAGACACAACACGGCAATATGAACATTTTTATTTGTTACAATCAGAAATATATACGTCAGTGTACACCAATATGATCCACCACTGATCAGTTCACTATCCTAGTTAGAGTTTGTTCCCTATGCCATCAGCCCTGATCACATTTCTTGTCAAGTGTAGTCCTGGACCTCAAACTGATTCCAGTTAAGACATTAAACCGTGTATTCAAAAATGGGTTATGTGCATATTTAAGTTTCTTTTCTTGCTGCACCCTTTGGAATGTTACAATTATTTGTATGTACTTCACACCTCAAAAATTGCCAAAGTTTTTACCTTTTCAACTTCTTACTCATACGTAGAAAAGGCTGAGGGGGCTCCAATGTTTTAACGCACCTTAATAAAGTAATCTGCAGTTAGAATCTTTTTGTGTTGTTATATAAAACTTGTGAGATTATATAAAACAGTGCCTCTTTGCAGTTATTATCCACAGAGGAAAGGATGCTTCTGCACAATACACTGCATAGTTCTCAAAACTAATACAAAGTGATATATCAATTACTTGATCAACAAGACGATAAGAGGCATACTGAAACCGTCTACAACTCCTAATGTTCATGGAATGACACACACCTACGTCATACATCATAAATGCCTGCGCTAGAGAAACAAGCCATTAACTGATGTGTGTCATTAACTCCTTGTGTTCAGATATCAGATATAGAATTGTATGAAGTACAGCTTGTTATTAATAATGGAGAAAAAAAAAGCAAGGAAACTTTGGCACAACCTCACCTCGAACATTTCAACCTTATATCATTCGTCTATTCCCATGGAGTGGGCACGCCAAGGAATCTAAAACCCCCTCCTCAAAGGTAACATTTCAAGACACTTTATATTATTAGATTTGTATACATGGTCTTCCCTCTGCAATTCAAAAACCAGGTATCTATCAGGCATAGGGTGTTGCTGAAAATGTTTTTTCCTAATGTGTCACTGTGTTGATGTTTGGGGCCAAAAATACAGAATGATTAATCTAATGATGCTTCAATCTTTCTGAGATTGCAAAACATACCATAGCAGTGATCCAATACAATCCAATGTGGTAAAAGACAGACATATTACACATGATCGCACAATAGTGAACCTCACAGATTTTAGTATCATGCCCTAACATTCTCATCACTACCTCTGACCAGCATCACTGCCAAACGAGTCAAGTCTCCACATGACTGCAGCAGGGTTAACCCAGGATGGCATGGTGCTCTTCACCTCCATCACGTCTTTCTGTAAAAGTGCTATGGAGCGAATGACTCAGAGGAGTGCAGGATTTCAGAACAGCTCGCCCACACATACAAATACACACACTCTGCTTCACATGGGTATGTGTGTGTGTGTGAGAGAGAGAGAGAAAGAGAGAGAGAGAGAGGGAGCATAACAGCAGGAGCCGTCAGTGGGCTTGACTAGCATTCCAGACAGTCAGCGAACGAGTGTATGAATAGTTGAAAGTCTTTCTTTCCTGGATAAAAATCTATGTAGAATTAAAACACAGAGTCCTTCTCCTTACCCCTTCATCTCTGCCTCAATTAGTCTGCAGTTCAGACTGGTTGCCACAGCAACATGGCACATACTCGACAAAAATGATCATCAACACAGTTGGGCTCGAGAATGGCATAGTGTCACTCTAAAACAGTGAGAAGCTGTGTGTGTGTGTGTGTGTGTGGGTGTGTGTGGGTGGGTGGGTGTGTCCAATTTATTAGGAACACCTGTACAGCTAGACATATACAAGTTCTTTAAGCAAATCATGTGGCAAGTCAAGAGCTTCACTAGATGTTCACGTCAATCTTTAGAATTAAAGAAGTGATTTTCGCTGATCCCTGCGATTCTCACACACAATACACACAACGGTGGAAATATCTTACTGATGAGAGAGGTCAGAGGAGAATGACAAGAATGGTCTGAGCTGACAGAAACTCTATAGTAACTAAGTAAGCAGAGGTGGGTAGAGTAGTCATCCAAAATATTAATTATGTACTTCAAAATAGTATTACTCAAGTAGAAGTAAAAAGTAGTCATCTAAAATATTACAAAAAGTATAAGATGAAAAAAGACTACTCGTGTACTGAGTAACTGTTTCAGTTGCAATGTCTGATTTATTTAAAAAAAAAAATTTTTTGAAATTATAATAATTATATATTAGTGTGTATATACATACACACACACACACACAGTATATATGCTGAAGTGTTTGTCTATTTTGGCAGTTAGAGAAGACGCCGCAGTATGAAGCTGTTCTTTTGCAAGCGAAAAATGTTTCGTATATGATCCCAGGGATGCATCATATTTTTCGAGATGCATAACTCGTGTGTTGGCGATTAATTCTGTACCGAAATATACTCATATATTCATAGACTGTTCAAGTGACATTATGTGTACAATTAAAGTTAACGTATCATCCCACAAACATGAAAAAAGCATTCTATACTCACCTGGCTGCATGTGTAGAATAAATGGTTAAAAAAGTAACGAGTCGAGTGTAGCCGAATGTAGCGGAGTAAGAGTAGCGTTCATTCTTTTACTAAAAGTAAAAAGTATGGTGCAGTAAAACTACTCATAGAAGTCCTTTTTTTTAAATATAACGGAGTAAATGTAACTCGTTACTACCCACTTCTGTAAGTAAGTCTCTCTAAATAAGCCCATTTTATAACCTTGGTGAGAAAAGAAAAAAAAAAAACATAACACATGGGCTACAACTGGCTACAGCTGGGATGGAGTACAACAGCAGAAGACTATACCAGGATCCATTCCTATCAGCCAAAAAACAGGAACTTGAGGATATATACAGTATATATATATTTTGTTTCTCAAATTGAGCATCTGAATTGAGAAAGAGATGTGATTTAAGTGACTTGTTGGTGCTAGACCATCTCTAGATTTTACAGAGAATGGTCTGTAAAAAGAATAAATATCCAGTGAGCAGCAGTTCTCTGGGAGAAAATGCCTCATTAATACCTGAGGTCAGTAGAGAATGTTCAGACTGGATTGAGCTGAGAGGATGGCAACAATAACTCAAATAACATCTCTTTACAACCAAGGTATGCCAAAGAGCATCCCTGAATACGTAACACGTCAAATTGTCAAAAACTGTTAGACTATAACAGTGGAAGACCACACTGGGTGCCGTACCTGTCAAGACCTGAAGCTATAATTTGCAAAAACGGTGTCTCGTCTGATGAGTCTCAATTTCGGCAGTGCAATTTCGAATGGTTGGGTCAGAATTTGGCGTAAACAACATGAAAGCATGGATCCATCTTGTCTTGCATGCTGGTGGTGTGCTAATGCTGGGGATATTTTTTTTTTTGCCACATTTTGGACCCCGTACTACCAATTGAGCATCATTTAAATGCCACAGCCTACCTAATATTGTTGCTGAACATCTCCATCCTTTTATGGCCACAGGATAATACATCATGTTAAAATCACCACAAACTCAGTTCACAGCTCAATTCACTAGAGCACTTTTGGAATGTGATAGAATGGAAGACTTGCATCATGGATGTGCAAATGTCAAGTTCGCAGCAACTGCATGATGCTATCATGTCAATATGCACCTTGCGGAATTTATGCCATGAAGAATTAAGGTAGTTATCAAAGCAAAGGAGGATCCAACCCAATAGAAAGGTAGGCCTAATGAAGTCGCTAGTACAGTAGGTGTACAGTATACAGGTCATATCGTTTCTTGACTAATCAGTGCAGAGAGCCTGCTGCCACTTTTCTGCAACGCAGTTCCTTAGCCTTGTTTGCATGTCACAGGATTCTGGACAGACTTCTCTGGACAGCAGATGTTTTTTTTTTTTTTATTTAGTTGTTTTAAATTTATTGAAACAACTTAAACATGTACTTTATTACATAGGAAAATGAAACCAAATCTTTAAATTTCAACATAGGGACCAGTCACTTCTTGCATCGTTTACCAAGTCTGTGGTCATCAGTGTGGTCATCAGCTTTTTTTTTTTTTTTTTTTAACCCTCTTTTTATTATTTAAATCTGGACACAGTGTTGCATTCCTCCCTTTCATTGTACACCACTACGACATAATTCTGACATGTAATATGTGTAATGCAGCATATATTTTACATAAAATTTGTTTATCTGACTTTACAAATTCCATATCTCTGAATTGATATCTGAATCTTTAGCTTTGAGATACGTAAAAGTCTGCTGACTTTATATCTTGAGATTTTCTTTTTTAAATGTAAGTGTGCAGTGATCGGTAGAAACATGGTGTTTAGGAGGTGGTTAACGGTTTTAATGGTTAATTGATTTAAAACTTTTAAACAACATTCATGAATGAATCATTTAAATATGTATACAGTATATGTGGACATTTACAATCTCAATTAGAACATTTTGCTTAATTTGCTTATTTTGTTTGTGATTAAACATTAATTATAATTAATTAAACTGATAGAGACAATCAAACAGAATTAGTTAAATTCAGCTCACAACTCAAGCACAACAAAGCGAAGTCCTGTACTGATCAGTACACAAACTAGACCAGACCTCCAAGACGGTTTTCCTTTAAATTTACTGTAGGCATGCCATGTTTTCACTTCTCTGCCAAGTACAAATAATATTTTTTTTATTTAATAAGCATGACCTCTGTCCATTCTTGTCCAGAAAGGTTAAGGGGGAGGTTTTCTCATAGCTTGCGTGCTTGACGCATTGCTATCAGCATTAGGCTGAAGTATCCGTTAAGGATGTAATCAGTGACTTGGTCACGGTTGTCATCCTTTTTTCTTTCACGGCTTGACAAAGCTCATCCTGAAAAGTCACCCTGAAATTATGAAATTAGTTACACCTCTAGCTCTGCCTCAACAGCTCGCGCACTGTTGCATGCAGACAAAATCTCTGGGCCACATACCATGCAAGAGAATTGTACTGTTGTACAGTACACCTTTTTTAATTCATGTATTTCAGAGATAAAGCCATTGTCATACATTTGATCGTATGCAAACATCATTGTATTATTTGGTTGGATTCCATACAGATAGTATTTTGTAAGCTATAACATGTAACATGCGGTTGTTGCGGTTGCTTATTGTTGCGGTTGCTTATGGATGCAGTGGCACAGCCACTGCATCCATAAGCCAAGAATTAGACAGATTGTGGAATCATGCCATTAGAAACCACTGAGATTTTGGGTGCTGAATGTGCGATTTGCAAATGGCATGAGCGTGTGAGTGCCATGCTAACTCACTGCTAATGCAACAAGAATGCCATACCTGTCCTCACTCTGACACGGCTGCTCACCCAGCAACAGTTCTCGGAAGCGAGCACGACCCTGAAGGGGCGGGACATCAGGTTCACCAGCGGCCATCTTCAGTCCCTGAACATTGAGCACAACCCCACTCAGCATTTGGGAGCAGTCAGAAGTCACACTAAAAGATGGAGCAATCAGGAAACAGAAAACACGCTCGATCGGTAACAGAGGAAAATCGAAATAATAAATTCTACTACTTCCAGAGAAAATTATCACTTGTGAAATTGCGTGCATAAAGTTTGATATTTTGAAGTTGAGTTTTATATTATAAAGTATAATAATAATAATAATAATAATAATAATAATAATCAGCTAGATTTACCAAAAAAAAAAATTAATGCTGAATTTCTTCTTTTTACTTGAAAGTGTATGCTGTAAAGTGTATCCATTAAGGCTAAATCACCATACAATATATTCTGGACACATCTCATTTTTAATTAGTGTCTGCTACATTACTTCATAAAAGGTCAAGTGCACTAAAAAAAAAGAAGAAAAAAAAAAAGACAGAAGTGGAAGTTATTCTGACTTGTGCGTATGCCAGTTAAAAATGTTTAGACCTGAAAAGGACAGAGATATACAAGATGAATTACATATGAATACTTTTCGGTGAAAACAGAATGCCTTGACAAAATAAAAAAGATCTACACTTGTACTAGCTGATCTCATACTCCAAGTGCTTTCTTTGTGTTTTAGGTGTTACGTGCAATTTAAATATCATATGCATTATGCCACACTGTCAAGATGCCAGGGCAAATGGAACCGATTTATAAAACAGCTTTCATTGTCTAGAAAAATCATACCGGACGTCTCATACTGTAAGTGTCATCTTACTCTTCTGTCACCTGAGGCATTTTTAGACAGCAGGCAAAAATAGCTTTAAAGGCTGTTCATGTACTGTAAGTGTAAGGGCAAGTGCTATACGTTCTCAGTTATGCACCAGGCTTCATATTTACATTGTTAGCAGGTTAGCAGCACAATCTAACTGTGACACCTAAATAGACATACCAAAAGCATCATCATATGCCTAAATATCAGTAGCACAGTGGTTAAGATTTAAACCCCAGCACCACCAAGCTGCCACAACTGAGTCCCTAAATAAGACCGTTAACCCTCAACATTTAAAATAAATAGATACGTGTAAGTAGATCTGTATAATGGCATTTACAAACTGCCATCAATGTAAAGATCTTTACAATTTATTCCAAATCGATTGTTGATCTGTCACTCACTAGTGTGTCCTGCTGAGCCAGGACTCTCTGCTCCTAATGCAGATCCCAATTCAGCATGGATTTTGCATGTCATACTCTCTGACTGCTATTCTATTTAAAAGTTCATTTGCTTTGCCATCTGGTTTGCTAGTAATGTGCTAACTGTACACAGTACTCGACTATATTTTCCTGATATTGAGTAATCTGTTTTCTATCTGCACAATATCTGGCAATAACTCTCTCTGCTTTTCAATTTAGCTTAAGGTTGTTTTTTGGATGTAGTAACTTACAATTAAGATAATACAAATAAGGTGAATGCTAATACATTCCTGATTAAACCAAATCTAAAAACAAGAAAAGCAAAGGAAAAGTAATAAAATATAACTCTTAATTAAAGCTTAAGAATGGTGGATAGCAATTATGGGAGTTAGGCTGAAATGTTAAGAAACCTGAGATTAAGTCTGTGGCCAAGCGAAGTGAAGTGTGAAGGGCCTGAGAGTGAAGTAAGTGGGAAAGGGACACACACCTGAGGAGAATATGGCTAATTAGTATGTGTGTGTGTGTGTGTGTGTTGCTGTAAGCGGAAAAGGCTGAGAAAGTGCAACTGTGTGACAGAGAGAAAACGTGCGTGCAGAGCTCAAAAGACAGCAATATGGTGTGTGTGTGTGTGTGAATTTCACTTAAAAGGTTCATTGAGGAGAACAGAAAATAACCAAACTCACAGCAACACTCAGTCACTAATTATTCACATTCTCTTCAGGTGGGAGTCCTTTGCCACTTAGCTGACTCTCGCATCCTTCACGGTTTGGCTACACCCACGTCAGCACAAGGACAAACATCGATTTTAAGCCATGTCCACATGTAGCCGGGTATTTAAAAAAAAAAAAATCTACTTTGCTTTCTTAAATAATTCTGTTCACACGGCCTACGTTTATAAAATAACTTTGTCCACATGAAAAGGCAAAATGCCCTCCTAAGTGCTGTTAGGAGCATCCCTAATCAACAGGGGGCCAATCAGAAGCCTAGACAAAACATTACCAGTCACTCCTTAAGTACTGGTTCTTAAGTCTACCATTGCACAAAATATCCTCATACAAAATACAAGCTGATGTCAAATCAAGGACACTAGCACACAGACATTTCTCCTGTCCATACAACACCAGTGAAAATGGGGTTTTGGAAAATCTTCACTTAGGAATTTTTTAACGACTTAGGCCATGTCCACATGTAGCCGGGTATTTTTAAAAACAAAAGATTTTTAAAAACGAACAGAGTTTTGGTCGTTGAAAATGGAGCTTTTGGAAAACTCCGGCCAAAGTGAAGATTTTCCAAAACTCCGTTTTCAGTGGTGTTGTGTGGACTGGGGAAACGGAGATTTCGGCTTGTTGTAACGTCACCTTGTGCCGATGCTGTAACTGTCTGTGTGCTCGTCTCCTTGATTTGTGCAATAGCGGACGTACGTACAGTAAACTAGTGACGGTGTTAACATGATTGATTAATCGTTGCACCCCTAATGCATACAAAACTGTGAAGAAACAAAATGTATACCTTATGTATAACTTACATAAAAACCTTATATACAGTAGTAACTACATGAACAGTACATAAACCTGAAGGAGGAGTTGTCTCACAATGCTGTACTATTTCTAAATGGACCTTGATCATAACACTGCATGCAAGTAGTCATTTCAAACTATTATTTTGCGACCAATTTCTTCATTTTGCCCTTTTTAATATTCATTGCATTTGGATATGGTTTTACCTTTTTACCTTGCTCTGTTTGTTTGTTTGGTTTGCTTGTTAAAAAACATTTGGCCATTTACTTTTTACACAACAGGCAATTTCTGACCACTTCACTGAATGCAAGCATTTTGTTATTTAATAGCTATAACATATAGTGACACACCTGAATCTGTGAGAAGCTAATAAATAAATATAAATGCACTGGATCAATCCCAGGAGACTTAGGGAACAAGGCAGGCTACACCCTAGACATGGTGCCAATCCATCGCAGGGCACACACATACTGTACACACACTACAGCCAATTGATTTAACCTGCATGTCTTTGGACTGTGGGAGAAAAGCAGAGGAAACCCACCAAGCACGGGGAGAACATGCAAACTCCATGCACACGTCAGACCCAAGGCGGGACTCAAACCCAGAACCTGGAGGTGCAAGGTGACAGTGATGACCACTAAGCCACCGTGCCACCAGTTACAGTGATATGATTTAGTAAAACAGCTGCCAAAAAATATCATTTTTTTTTATTTGTTTATTTTTGAGTTTGAATGCTGCTTCTTTTTGTCCACCAGTCAGCCTGTGTCAAATTACTTCAGAATTATTAATGCAGCTAAATATGCTACGCCTCTACCTAAACACAATAATGTTGTTGGTAGTGGTGGTCCTTTGACACAATAATGTCAGTAACAAAAACATAAAACTATGTGTTTAAATAAAATATCAATTAATTAATAATAATAATAATAATAATAATAATAATAATTCCTATCAATAGTTCACATCATTGCAGAGACATCTGGGCTCTCTCTCTCACACACACACACACACACTCACACACTTTTCTCTAACAGAACATTCGGTTCTACATATTAC
Organism: Clarias fuscus; assembly: GCA_030347435.1. NCBI lineage: Eukaryota > Metazoa > Chordata > Actinopteri > Siluriformes > Clariidae > Clarias > Clarias fuscus. Next base: position 36,417,587 of record CM059212.1, read on the forward strand.
ACATCCATGGGAGAGTTAAGAAAAATACTAAATATTAAATACTGAATAATGAATAACCAGCATCTGATAATGTACCGAAATGAAACAAATACTGAAGCAATCGCCACAGCTATAATACTTTTAGATCATGTGTTTTTAAAGCAAATATGCATGTATATAGATAAATTATATATACACCCAACACCCCCAGTAATATGTTAATTTATAAAAGAACTTTGTAGCAGTTAGGCGCCAGGGCGGGTGCAGTGGGGTCGTGGAGCGCGCGGTACCTCCGTGCCGGTGCGTCTCGCGCTGCGCGCCCGTCGTCATCCACGAAAGTGCGGTTGGTGTAGCACGCGCCGCGCATGGCCGGCTTCCCCAGCTCCGTCCGTCCGCAGTTTAGCGCGCGCAGAAAGATGCGCGCGGCACCGTGTCTCCTCGCGATACAGCAGCTTTTCCTCGCGAGATTCAAATACTTTCACATCATTTTAATTTGAAGTGGAGTCTATTCGGTCCAACAATCTGCCTTAATCTGTAAATAAGCTATAATTAATAACCGACAGTCGGTTTGTGCGCCACGTGAACCCTCTTTGACTTGCTCACCATAAAGCACCAGCGCAGACGCTCTGCCCGATGCCAAAGAACTCAATACTTCAGGCAAACTACATTTAGTACACCATTTAGTATACTCAATAAGGATTTCGCCTGTGCTAATAATTAGAGACAAAGAGCGCCATCTTGCGGACAGCATCGGATTGTTCCTTTCAGCCAATCACAATGTATTACTGCAACTGTAAGAAAAGTTATAGCTAAACGAGTGCGCAGTCTCTCTTGAATATCTCGACCCCTGTGCCCTATGCAGTACACCTTTAAGCCTGTTATATCTTTATTCACTATATTTAAATATATAGTGAAATGTAACAGTCAGCATCACAATGTACAGTATAACTTATGCTTATTATATTTATGTATAATATAATATCTATATACAGTATATACACATTCAGCTCACTAAAATTTCACTAATCACTAAAGATTCCACTGCATTTATAGTGTATTAAATAGGGTATCTCAGTCATTATTTTGTAATACTAGACAGGCAATAATAATAATATAACAACATAGTTTTTGTTGTCTCAACCAGATACATTAGGTACAGTACATTGTGGGATCACAATACTACACAAAACAAAGTACACAAGACTGTATATCTGTAATATTTAGTACATATATAGTGTATATCTATATCTGTATATCTAAATATTATATTAAAGGACCCTAAACTCCACAAAGTACATGAGTGCAACCATTATCATTTACCCTGAATTAGAAACATCAACTTAACTGGATCCCTGAATAATGTCTACATTCTGCCTCATTTTTTTCTGTTCCTCTCTCTCTCTCTCTCTCTCTCTCTCTCTCACACACACACACACACACACACACACACACACACACACACACACACACACACACACACACACACACACACACACACACACACACACACACACACACACACACCTAGGTCAATATAAGTTTACTTTAAAGTATACCAACCCACACTGACCTGGCCCACGAAGCATAATAGATAGGCCCCCAAAGCATTATAAGATTACAAGAAAACAAATATAAGATTGTCAAACATAAAGCTTGGAAGTGGTACAAAAATCTGGATTGAACAATAGCTTCAAAAAATATTATATTTGGTCTTGGAATTGGAAATACCAGATCCCTTGTAATAAAATTCAAGATATTATCATTATTATATTTATTTATTTATTTAATTGACTGAAACTGGTTTGAGAACCCTTCAACACATTATCAAAACCTGGATGGATAGTACTGAACTGTTAACTTGAAATGTAATGAGAACTCGGACTAATCAGTTGAGTGGCCATAAGAAAACCACTTGTTAGTGAGAGTAATCAGAAAAGGCTTAAAAATGCATTAGAGTAAGAAGGGAAGTGGTGCGTTTCCTCTAGGTACTCCGGTTTCCTCCCACAGTCCAAAGACATGCAGATTAGGTTAAGTGCCATTCCCAAATCCCATGGTGTGATTGCGGATACATGCTCTGTGATGAACTGGCGCCCTGTCCAGAGTGTACCGCGCATAGTGCCCGAAGTCCATGAGGAATCATTTGAACTGAGCAACTAGCAACCACATTGTGTGCTGTATTCACAGCTAAAGGTAATTGAATGAAATCTTAGAATGTGGGACATTTTTGGGGGACCAGGCAGTGTATATTATTTGAGACGGACACACTTCTTTCACAACTACATCAGAAATGCATTTAGCTAAAAGTCTTACAAAATGTAATACAAAAGAAAAGCTAAACAGGATTATTGCAGAATCAGTCATATAACAGAATTTATCCACAGAAAAGAAAGGTTATTTTAGTTGATTTGACATGTTGGATGCACACTGGTAAAGAAGGTTGCCTTCCATCCCACAGCTCAGTGATCTCTGGGTTGATATTGAGCTTCGTTGATTTCCTTCCATCACCCAAAAAATGCCTGTAGGTGGGTGGCTATGCTAGGTTTCCTGTGGTGGGGTGTATGACTGTGGCGTAGGATGTATGGTGGGGTGTATGACTGTATGCATGCAGTATGGTCTCCAACTGGGAATCCCACCAAGGGTGAATTTTTCCTCTGCCCTAGTGTTCCCAGTGTTAGGACAACAAAACCACTGTGACTGTCACTGCATGCATTGCATGCTGATCCTGATGCATTACTAACTGATTAAAGTAAAGTAAAGCCTTTATTTTGTCACATATACATTACAGCACAGTGAAATTCCTTCTTCACATATCCCAGCGTAACTGGGGTCAGAGCGCAGGGTCAGCCATGGTACAGCGTCCCTGGAGCAGTTAGTGTTAATATGGGTTATGTGGGTTAATATGGGTTATACCAAAATAAGTGGCATATTGATTTTATGTACTGTAAGTCAAATTAAGTTATGTTCTAAAACATGTTCTGATTGCCCACTGTGACAATCTGCCTAACTTAGCTAACTGCTGTTAACTTGGCTGTGTTTCATCCTCATTATTTCATTAATGACTCAGAGCAGCCTGTCTGTATCCAGAAAGGTATAGTGTAACCAATGTGGTGTTAGCTTACATGGAAACAGGGCTCAGGTGAATGTTCAATGTGTCTGTGCTCACTCACACACACACACACACACACACACACACACGCACGCACGCGCACGCACACACACACACACACACACACACACACACACACACACACACACACACACACACACACACACACACACACACCACATCACACACACACACACACACACACACACACACACACACACACACACACACACACACACACACACACACAGTGTTTATCGGGGAGACAGCCCATGCAGGTCAAAAAGAAACCGAGACAAAGAAGGAGAAAGTATTTATTCATGGGACATCATGAGGGTGAGCAAAAACTTTTTAAAAATTGTTTATTTGATCTCACTTTTTTTTTTCTGAAGACATCTTCCCTCATTTCTTTTTCTTTCATAGTGTTAGACTGCAGTGAAATACAGTTAGCTGCAATATATAATAAGAATACAAAATCAATATTCAGTCCATGATGCATTTTGAAAAAGTAATTTTTAGAAGAAGTTTCCATTACTCCATTACTTCAATCGATGTTCAGTCTTACTTTTTCTGACAAATATCTTTTTAGTGAATCAAATGGAATATATACTTGTCTAATTAATTGTTCAAAATGTTTAAATATGTATTAGGTTATTATTTCTTTATACACAGAATTTGTTTTTTAAATTTGATTTGGAGAAGAATATTTTCTTACTTAAAATTCTTATACAATCTAATAAGCATTTACTGCATCAACATACCGGAGATCCAGAGTAGATCCTGGGTTTCCCAAAATGTGATGTGCCCAAAGAAAAAAATATATAGCTGACTTTAAAATTATTATAACTTTTTTTAAAGGAAAGAAAAAATATATAAAACAAAATGGCTTTGTTTTGATTTGCCATGTTATACAGTTTTAATGTACTTGTAGTTTCATTAATACATAACCTCTTATACGCACCTATCATCAGCGAACTTTGTGCAGAGATGCAGATCCATTAATTTGGGAAGCACTGCCATTTAGCCTATTCATTAAGAATATTGTGGCTATCATCTAGTAGACTTAGATATTATTATTATAGCTGTCAGTCAAGAACAGGTTTCATGTATCTGTACTTAACTTGAGTATTATTACTCCACTACATCCTATATCAAATATCTGTACTTTCTACTTCATTACTTTTCAGCATTGCGTTGTGTTACCTAACAACAGAGGTGAAGAAGTCATTTGTGAAAGAGAGAGAGAGAGAGCCTAAGTACTCATTTAAATAGGGATTTCTACTTTTACATTAGTAATTGTTAATATTGCCTTGTAATATTTATCTATTTTTATTGAAGTTAAGGATTTGTGTACTTTGCCCACCACTGTTCATGACCATTGTCTGATCCAGTCTGTTGACAAGTAATTTTTCTTTCCCTTTTTCTTAAAATAACATTTGTTTCTAAATGTCCCGATATTTGTGTTCTCTCTTAAAGCTCGTAAGCCTCAAAGTGTTTTTATGAAAATTATATATATATATATATATATATATATATATATATATATATATATATATATATATTGTGCATGATTAAACTTAATGCAAATGTTTTAAAGTCACTGTAAGTATTCACATGTATCTCCCCATTTTTATAATAATATGTCACAGAACCCATGTGTGTTCCTCATTCTCTTAAATGAGGAAACTTGGATATCAGCTCATCAGCTATTATAGACTATAACAGTACAGGTTTACTGTCCTTTGAAAATATCTCAACGTACAGCAATTAAATGTCGAAATAGTTGGAATACCTGAACCTTATTGTGCACCTGTGGGGCGTCCTCACGAGGAAGGTGGTGAAGCTCCATGTGTCTAACCTCCAGCAGCTCCGTGATATCATTATGGGTGAGTGGAAGAGGATCCCAGTAACAACATGTGCAGCTCTGGTGAATTCCACGCCCAGGAGGATTAAGGCCGTGCTAGATAACAATAGTGCTCGAGCCAAAATATTGACACTTTGGACACAGTTTTGACATGTTCACTTAGAGTGTACTCATTTTCATTTGCAGTTATTTAGACAATAAAGTCTGTATGTTGAGTTATTGTTGGAGGACAGTAAAACTGTACTGCTATATAATCTGCACATTGACTACTCTAACGTATACCCATTTTTAATTTCTAAAGTATTGTCCCTTGAGAACATATAATAAAGTAATCAAATAATCTAGATTTATTATGATCAATTAGGTCAGGTTGTGGAAGGGGTGCTTGGGCTAAATCATCCTGGTGTACTAATGATACAGTAAATAATGCATGTGTTTAAAGAGCATGAGCAGTCTGGTCTTTCTTATGTTTCCAGACGCACTAATATCTTACTGTTCTATGTAAAGAGGATTTGTTTGTAACCATCATAAGGTCTTTATTATCAAGGAAATGGTTTGTAGCAAAATTTTACACTGGTGACATAACATTTTTCAATATGAATTCTACATGTGTTATGAAATAAAAATCCTATTTATTTACTGTAACAAATTAAATAACCTAATGCATTTAATAGGCAACCATGTAATTTCTTCTCTTTCTCAAGTTTCTTCTTGTTAAACTTATTAATTCATACTTGTTTGTAAACAAATTTGGCTTTTATTTCTCGTTTTTATTTTGTCATATTCTTGCATCATATTTTTTCTTAATTAATAACTAAAATCTCTCTTTCTCTCTCTCTCTGTCTCTATTCAGGTCTGTGTGTTCAGGCTACACACCCATCAGTGGTGTTTCCTACTCTGTAATGTTGTGCTCTTCCATGCACTGTTGTTTGGTGGTGACATTGTGGAAGAGTTCCTGCTCCAATCTTCTCCAGCTGCTTATACTGACCGTGCTGTACTTGAGCTCCGTGAGCGTGCACGCAAACTGGATCTGAGCAACACCATAACCAACTCCTCGCAGATTTACCCTATTAACTCCAAGCCCTGTCTTTATCAACAAGACCTCCTTTTCCTTACTATAGTTTTTAGCAGCCCAAATAATACCAGTCACAGAGACGCAATCAGAAGTTCATGGGCCAACCAGACAATGGTGCAAGATGTGGCAGTACGGACAGTGTTCTTTCTAAACCCATCCACCTTGGAGACAGAGCATTGGGTGGTTTGGGACGAGTCTGCTCGACATCGTGACATAGTACAGTGTGAAGGGCCTTTGTCACAAGATCATTGGGGTCAGGTCAAACTAGCTCTGCGTTGGGTTCTGCTTTTCTGTCCTCGTGCCCGATTTGTGGTTTTGACAGAGGATAGAGTTTTTTTAAATGTTCCAGCACTCGGCACCTACTTGCTTACACTCCGTTCCCACCCTGAAGATCTATACCTGGGCAGGGTCATTCATCATGCCTCACCTGAACGGAATTATATCAAGCCTCACTATGTTTCCATCCACCTCTATCCAGACCGGTCTTTCCCTGATTACTGCTCTGGCCCTGCCTTCCTGATGTCGCAAGATGTAGTGCGTAAAGTTTATGTTGCCTCTAAGGATGTAGCCTTAGCCCTGCCAGCAGATGTCTTGATTGGTCTGTGTGCAAGAGCAGCAGGCATTGTGGCTACCCATAGCGCACGCTTTTCAGGAGAACGGCATGTGCACTATAACCCCTGCTGCTACAATTTCCTGTTCAGCTCAGCCTTAGTGGATGCAGAGCTGATGGGCATGGCCTGGAGAGATCTGGGCAAAGGAAGAGGAAGGCACTGCAGCATGTTACAAACATATTATAGCTTGGTAGTATGCAAAACTGTAACTTATCTAAACAGTGTCACCTTTTTCAGTGGAAACTACACTAAAGTCTAAATATGTCCATGTAAATGTTCATGTTTAATATAGCCTTTAGAGTAGGGGTCATCAGGCATGGTCCTCGAGGGGGTTTCTCAACTCCGAGAACAAATGATATAACTAATGAGCTAATTAATAGCATTTTCTGAATAGAAAATTACATTATAAAAGGACTGAAAAAGCAGTATAAAAACAAGAAAATGTAGCAAGAAAAGTATTCAAGATTAGAATTGTGACCATAGATAAAAAAAAATAATAAAAAAAACCTCAAATAGTTTGCAAAATAAAAAATGCAAAATTGGCCTATTTTTAAAGATTGTGATAATATGCGCCCACGCATGCAATTTAATTGCACAATTAAGCACAAATTAAAATGTACAATGCCATATGTTGATTTTTGAGATGAACTAATGGCATACTTCAACTTGAAGGCATATTTTTAAAAATATAATGGCATTATTCATCTTACGCCCCCACAAATTCTTGTTTCGCAAATATCTTGTATCAATGTACAGACAAGCCAACTTTACAGTTTTATTATATGTATAAATAATATGATATGCACTTATCATATTGTCATAACATGTAAATGCAACTATTAAAAATTACCCCTTCATAAGCAATGTTGCTTTGACTGGCCGACAAGTGTTTAGAGCTAAACTCAAATTTAAAAAATGTAAATAAACACAAACACAGCAGAGACATCCTGAAAATGGGTACAGGTTGAACAGACACAATAATACTGTGTAGTGGTAGTAGTAGTAGTAGTAGTAGTGTGTGTGTGTGTGTGTGTGTGTGTGTGTGTGTGTGTATATATACACAATTTATATTTTTGTTTATATAGATACACTATATGAGCAAACATTTGTGGACATCTAATCAACACTGATGCTGATTGCTGATTCATTCTTCCCACTGATCTCTAATTTTGTAAAAAGACCTTCCACATGATTTTGGAACATGGCTGTGGGTGATTTGTCCATCCATCCACAAGGCTGTCTGTGAAGTCAGGTATTGATTTTGCGTGAGAAGGTTTGTGGAGCAGTCCCAAAGATGTTAAATGAGGTTAAGGTCAGGGATGTGTGCTGCCCACTTACTTTCTTGCACTCTGACCTTGATAAGCCATGACTTTACAGACCTCGATATGTGCCCAGGGGCATGGTCATACTCTTAGTAACGGTGAAAATAGAAATTGCAATGCTACAGCACACAAAACCTTCTGTACAATTGTGGCAAGTGTTTAGGAAACACCCATATATGGGTATGATTATCAGGCGTCCACACACTCTTGGCCATATACTGTATTCTCATTTTCAAGTTTTTACTTTTCTTTGTGCAGGATTTTCAGATCACAATGTATTAGGGGCTATATAAAGATGTATATTAAAGATCTTCTTTAATGGGAGGTTTGTTTTACCTGTATACTATCTTCTAGTAATTTGCATGGCTTGTAGTAGTTCTCCAAGTGGTGCAACCTTGAAGTGTTGCAGTGTTTGCAATAAATGCCACTGTCATACACTTACATACATACACCATTGTATATACCATAGCTTCTCAAGTATTTCAAAGCTGATGATAGCCTTCTCTCATCCTTTCTGCATGTGAGCGTATATTTTATATATTCCAGTTGTTTTTCTTGTGAAATTCTATGCCACTTCCTAGCGTTAAGTTGGTTTTAACAGGTAATCAGCATCCATAGGACTACATTCCACTAGGATGGATAGACTGACATGTGATCTCAATAATGAACCAAGACCTGTTAATACACAATTCTGGAATTTACAGTAAGTTCTTACTGCGAGTTACTCTGGGTATTAAACATCTGTTGCCATTGAGCCTACTAGCAGACATGTATCTACATACTGCTAGACTTTACCATTATGTAATATAGTCTTTGTTCTTTCACAAACCAGGCTGCGTAATTAAGTCATGCTTTGCACTTACTTTAATGCAGCAGTTGTCTCAAATCCCTTAGAAGCTATAGATAGACATCATCAAGTGCTCCATGTCTTGGCATGCATCATTTTTATGCCTCACTTGACCATTCCCTATGTCCTCCATCATGTGCAATGATGCCAGTGTCAATACAGTATGCCTGGCTGGCAGGTTTAGATCCAGTTCAAGTGTCACAAATATCAGCACTGGCAACATGTTAAACCATTTTATAGCTTCACTGGAAACTGATGAGAGAAACTTCATTGAAACTTCATTAGAACTCCTTTTGTAAAGTTCATATTGGTGCTCATGCTGTGGTAGTGTCTGAGTTCAGTACTTAAACATTAACAAATAGAGAGTGTTGTTTCCAGACCATGTTGCATACAAAACATTTTTGAGCTGACTAACATCTACAGTATTTGAAGGGATTTTCAACATCTAGCAGCTCAGGCTTGCTGGGATTTAATTTTAGCGAAAAAAAAAAAAAAATCAATTGCTATTCAGGGTGAAATGTCTGTTAGACATGCTATAATTCCTACAAAAGCATCAATGTCTGAGGAGGGAAAGAAGAGGACACAGGGTCTCCAGCATAGCAGTGGTATGAAAACTAGGAATGGACCAATGGTGAAATTCCAGGCCAGTTCCAACACTGATCCTTAAAAATTGGCCGATAGCCAATTGATAGCCAAGGCCTTGTTCATACATACATGAGTATTTTTTTAAAAAGTGTGTTTTCAACAACATACTTTGTACAACAACATATTTTAAAAACGGACATGGACTCCACAAGCTTGTGCAAAACCTTTTGATCCATTTCAGATTAAACGCATCATATTGTCATCTGAACACAAGCTTCAATAGAAGAGATTAGGCATGAGGAACAGCCAAGCTTCTGTAACCAAAAAGTTAACATGATCACACATTTGCTTAAATTTAAATAGGAACCTGGAAATAATGCAGAATTTTGAATATTAATGATAACAAATGTTAGCTTTGTTTTAAATAAATAGTTTTTTATAATGTAAAACAAAAACAGAATTTCAATGTGGTTTCACTTTTTGACCCCATTATATTAAATTATTAATTCAGACTTTTGAGAATTTTTTTAAGTTTTATTATAAAAAGAGCACATACAAAAAGGATAATGTACAAGCTTTTAAAGGAAAAAAAAAAACCAACAAACAAAACATTTTGGGTTTAGCGATGCAACTTTTTAAAATCATTATTAGTAGTAGTAATAAATAAGGTACAAAAATTCCACCAAAAGATAAATTCACGCAGAGCTTTTTACTTGACCAGACATCTAACAGCAGTCTCTTCAGCAGGAGGCGCTATTGCTTTAATATGAATGATAAATATTCTAATTCTATTTTTTTCTGCTAGAAAATCCTCTAGTAAAAACAATAATAAACAAACAAACAAAAAACACCCACAGCTGGACAGCATGTGGCACCCCTGTCACTGGCACCTTCTTGATTTTTTTTTTCTTATTCAATGCAAGCAGCAACAAACAAAAAATAAATCAAAAAACAATAATAATAATCTTCTGGAATATTAGTAGTAGAATATCTGTGCTTTTTATTTTAATTGTACATTTCTACTTCTGTTGTGTAATATATTCAAACCTGAGTAAAACATGCAGTTTTAAAAATCATTTGTGCTTTTAATGTTAATCCTGACCCTGCACTATAGAATGCTGATGTCCTCTGGCAGACAGAGAGAGAGAGAGAGAGAGAGAGAGAGAGAGAGGTTGTCAAAATGCCTTTGAGAAAGAAGAGTACATGAAGCATTGACAGGTGAAGATAGTGCAAGAATGTGAGGCAGAAAGTGTAAGAGTAGTAAGAAGGGAAAAAGAAAGTGAGCAAATGCAACTCTAAGAAGAGAGCATTACCGTAAGAACATAATATGATTTTGATAAAGGAGAGAAAATTTGAAGTAAAATATAATGGAGGTTGCCAGAGTGGTAGGAAATATGCCAGTGAGAGGGTGGCCCCGAGGAAACTAAGAGTGCAAACAGGACAGCGAATCAAAACCCAGAGCACTCGCACTCCGCCACCGTATATGGTCAATCAGCAAGCGGAATGTCAGTGAGGTCACAGCACCAAGGAAGAAACACGCACAAAAACACGACCACCCGCATGCGAAAAGCATTCCTGAAAAACCAACTCAAACATGAGGTAAGAGTCTGACTCCATTTTTGTGTTTTCTCTAAATAAATAAAATATGGTTCAAATCACAAAAAAAAATGACGAAGAAAAAAACTATACAAAATTAAATATGTACCCACAATATCTACAGTTAGTAATAAATTATGATTGTTAAATACTTAAGGCATTTCAACGGACAAAACCCTGTGTAAACTATCAACACGAGCCAACATCCACCAATCAGCACATAAGAAGCGAGGCCAGACAGGAAGGGATCGAGTTCAAATGAGAACCTCCTTGGCAGCAAACAAATTGTAGTGTTGGGAAGCACGTTTGTTTAAAAAAAGAAAAAAGAAAAAAAAAAAAGAAAAGGTTTAATGCAGCCATTTAGGATGGTCCGGACACTGTAATATGGCCTGAATAATAATACTGTCGTAAAGATCTGTGGATATTGCGCCCATCCAAGGGACAGTGGGCACAAGGTGGCAATACACCCTGCATGGGACACCAGCCCATCGCTGGCCACCATGCACATGCGTAGTCACACAATCATTTGCACCTTGGGCCAATTGAGCATAGCCAACAAGAATGTTTTGGCAATGGAGAAACAAGAACATATGAAAACCCATACAAAAAAATCCAAGTAGTGTTATTTGGCCACTCTAGCCAAAAGTAATAATATAAATGAATCATGACAGCTTTAACAAATGCAAATACTAAAAGTAAAAAAAAAAAAGAAAGAAAGGCAGTCAACAACTCTCGATCCTCGTTCCGTCCCCTTGCTCGCAGCATTGGTGGATGCTTCTCCATCACAGCACATTCTAAAACAGTTGTTCTAGCAATACAGCATAGCAACCAACATAGCAACCAGCATAGCGACCAGCATAGCGACCAGCATAGCGACCACGAGGGGAGACCCGTCAGACACAAAAAAGAAACACACACCATTTAATGTACAAGCATTGCTGCCCCTCCCCTTCCCCCCCTTCAAAACACTGCATGTTTAAATACCAATAATAAATAGTTTAACCATGGCAATAAAGCACCAGAGAGAGGCTGGACGCTTTAGCTACGCTCACATGTGCTTCTTCAGTAGGCATTTTGGGTCAAAGATCATGGCAGGGTTTGACACACACACACACACACACACACACACACACACACACACACACACACACACACGCTACATCAGTCTGCTAGTATTACAGATCATCACAGCTTAAAGGGCCTAATTTACACTCATGCCAAATTTCTCTCTTGCTCACACACACACACACCACACACACACACTTACAGAACAGCCCAAACACAGGCATGCAGCTACTACACTGGAGAGCCCCGCCCCTATCTACACACCCACCAATCACAATCTCCCCTTGCCTCCTAACTTCCCAGGTTGGAGATGTTTGTGTGCCCCCTCACCTACATTAATTCTGAGAGATGCTTCTGTTATGTTTCATTTTTTTTTTTTGCTTTCCTTTCTTTGATTTTTTTTTTTGTGCGTGTAATTTTGGCTTTTTGTTAGTACACAGCTTACTAAATTCTATGATCATCCACATTAAAGCAGACATACAAGGTATGCAGTCTCACACATACACACTACTGAAATAACTCCAGAGTGAAAGTAATGCGCACACACCTGCTCTCAAGCAGCAGTTAAGCATATGTGTGTGTTGTCTGCAAGCTCGGAGTCTTGCAGACCCTGACGAGAGCTTGTATAAAGTCTTTCATTAGGGACATGGCTTTAGAATTACACAACACACACACACACACACACACATATATGCTACTAATACACACAGAGAGAGACCAGAGTTCTCTTAATATCATCCTTACGTTAATCTTCAAAACCTGTGTGTGTATAAGAGAACAGTAATAAGAGTCCCATTGTCTCAGTAAAGTGTATGTATGTACGTATGTATGACTTAATGGACTTGTGTGTGTGTGTGTGTGTGTGTGTGTGTTTGACTGTTGTACATGTAAAGTACAGTATAATGCTTAACTGATCCTGTGTATATAGGCAGAGAATGTAGTGTAGGCCACTATGTACACTAGAGAGCAAGTCTGTCTGTGTGTAATTTTTGCCTGTGTGTACATGCGAGTGTGCGTGTATGTGTGTGTTGGTACTTAGGCTTTTGATGGCATGAGTACAGATGGGCTTTGTGTCTATGTGAAGGTGTCTTTAAACCGTTGCCATTAGGTGTGTGTTCCTGCGGTCATTTCTGAGCTGTTTTTGTGTCTGTGTGCTTCAATTCATAAATGTGAACTGAGTCAGTGTCTGTGTGTGTTTCAGCTTTCAGGTGTGAGCTGTGTCTGGATGTCCACTCTGCATATGGGACACTTCCTGCTGGTGGCCAACCACTGATCCACACACACCTGATGAAAGAGGTGCATGCAGGGTAATCGCCTAGAGAGAGAGAGAGAGAGAATGTTGATTAAGACAAAATGTTTTTACATGGAAGGCTCCAAGTCAGCTATGCAGTTAATTTCTAGCATAACCTTCAAATTAAAGTATTTTGAAAACAGTCAAATGCATTTAGTGTTCCTGTTTATAAGATTACAGTAAACCAAGTATATGATTAATAAATGTATTTACTTAGGGATGGGAATCACCAGTCACCTCCCAATAAGATATAATCACTTATAACAGTTGATAAATGATAAATGCTATAACAAGAGCAGCATTTAAACAAAAGACCAAAGACAACAGAGTTCAACATTTAACCGAACTCCTCCACCATAATTATGATTTCCGCATAGGATGAAAATGTGTAAATAGTTTACCTGTAGGATTACAAAGAAACTGTAATGTTTTACTTCATCTAACGCCTCCAAATTATCAAAACTCTCGAGCGGATGCGTAGCTTCTAATGCACGCGATTGTCGTCTAATTAGCGGTCGCAGTGTTTTGAGACTGGTGTAAGTGTGTGTAATGAGTATATTTGAGACTAATTCGCTTACAACGTTTGGAGAAAAAGACAGATCGGAGGCTTTTTATACGTTTTAATAACGTAACGTCATAGAAATGCGTTTATGTAGTGCCACTCGGAAGCTTCTACGCTCGGTACACAATCGTTTAGATCGGTCGATCACCAGTCACAATTCTGGGCCCTGGCCGATCGACTGGTTCATCTCTATTACAAACGTAAAATGTTTTTTTTATTTATTTTTTTATAATGGATGTGGCTATACTGATTCACCACACAAAAGAATCGTGATTCATAACGGAATCAATTACACCCCCCCCCCCCCCCCCCCCATCTCTATTATTTCTAATCATTTTGAGCCATTTAACTGTCTAATTGAAATATTCAATCTGTTTGTCTGTATTCAAATATTTCACTTGTTTAGGTTAATTGTTGTGTAAATTCTGCCCACAACATAATTTGTTGTATTTGCTTCAGTAATTTATTAACTCCGAGGGACGTTCAGGGCAAACAAGGACTTTTGATTGTGCTTAATAACACAACACAGTTATGACTCACTATTTGCAAGAAAGCACCTCTGAAAATGTTGTCATTTTAAACAATGCTATATACTTAATAATTGCGTATAGGTCATCCCAAATGGCTGTTCGGATTTAACCTTGGATCCCAAAAATTAACATAGAGCCTCATGCTGCACCTTCATGCTTTTCGATTGCATCACAGCCCTGTAGTGAAGGGAAGTTTGAATCATTTTAGTGACTCCATTATTTGAATCTCGTTCATCAAAATAAACGAAGCTTTCTTGAGTCATTTAGTTCATTTCGTCCTTTTGATCAGAAATTTAAAAAAATGTTACATTTTCAATAAACAGAGCCCCAAGCACATCTACATATACAGAATTTGGCTATAGTTCCAGTAATGAAAATATTACAATACAGCCAAGGACATATTATAAACAGAATGAGCAGCTCACCATCATATTTTCTAGTCCGAGTCGTTCGTTCTTTTGAATCTATTGCACTTCATAGCATCTATGGAAGTCACGTGACAAAAGAACAAACGATTCGGGACTTGGAAGATTCGTTAAGAGACGTTCTTCTGAGTCACGTTAAAGATTCGTTCAAAAAGAACGAATCGTTCATGAACGCCCCATCCCTACGGCCCTGCTGATAACCAGAACAGCAGCACTCCTTCTTGGGAGATATTGCTGAAGTATGGGTATTCGAAGTCAAACAATATCCACCATTAAAATGTACAGGGTGGGCCATTTATATGGATACACCTTAATAAAATGGGAATGGTTGGTGATATTAATGTCCTGTTTGTGGCATATTAGTATATGTGAGGGGGACAAACTTTTCAAGATGGGTGGTGACCATGGTGGCCATTTGGAAGTCGGCCATCTTGGATCCAACTTTTGTTTTTTCAATAGGAAGAGGGTCATCTGAGACATCAAACTTATTGGGAATTTCACAAGAAAAACAATGGTGTGCTTGGTTTTAACGTAACTTTATTCTTTCATTAGTTATTTACAAGTTTCTCTTTGTTCACAGCCATTGACATGTCGAAGATGTTAACATGTGATGAGCGGATAGAAATTGTGTTGATATCTGGTGAACGCAGTAACCGGGTCATTGCAGCAGATTTCAATGCAAGACACCCTACGAGACCACCCATCTCCCATGCTACAGTTAGCAAACTGCTTGCTAAGTTTCATGAAACTGGTTCAGTGTTGGATTTGCCAAAATGTGGACGCATGAAAACTGTCACTAATGAACAAACATCAGTGGCTGTCCTAGCTTCATTCAGCAAGAGCCCACAGCGTAGCACTCGCCGCATGTCACTGGAGAGTAGCATTAGTCGAACATCCCTTCGGCGGATATTAGCTACTCACAAATGGCACCCTTACAAACTCCAGCTACTGCAGCATCTCAACGAGGGTGACCCAGATCGGCGCACACAATTTGCAGAATGGGCAAAACAAAAATTGGAACAGGACCCTCAGTTCAAGCAGAAGATTTTGTTCAGTGATGAGGCAAACTTTTATGTGAATGGTGAAGTTAACAAACAAAACCACCGCTATTGGTCTGACACTAACCCACATTGGATAGATCCCTCCAAGACTGTTGGAACAAAAAAGTGATGGTATGGTGTGGTATATGGGGTACAAAGATAGTGTATTTCATCAATGCATATACACTCATCAATGGAAACCTCAAGGCCACTGGATATTTGAAATTGCTACATGATGATGTGTTTCCCTCTTTATGCACTGAAGCTGGCACGTTCCCTGAGTTTTTCCAGCAAGATGGTGCACCACCACATTATGGGTGTCAGGTCCGAGCATTCCTAGATGAACGGTTTCCTGAAAAGTGGATTGGTCGTCGTGGGCCAGTTGAATGGCCCCCAAGGTCTCCCGATCTGACCCCCTTAGACTTTTATCTTTGGGGTCATCTGAAGGCAATTGTCTATGGTGTGAAGATACGAGATGTACTCCTTGGCAGCACATTGAACACATTTTATAAGTGGTCAGAAACTTGTAAATAACTCATAAAAGAATAAAGTTACGTTACCAAGCACATCATTGTTTTTCTTGTAAAATTCCCAATAAGTTTGATGTGTCACATGACCCTCTTCCTATTGAAAAAACTAAAGTTGGATCCAAGATGGCCGACTTCCAAATGGGCACCATGGTCACCACCCATCTTGAAAAGTTTGCCCCCTCACATATACTAATGTGCCACAAACAGGACGTTAATATCACCAACCATTCCCATTTTATTAAGGTGTATCCATATAAATGGCCCACCCTGTATATCTTTTCAACTGCTTAAAAACACTCCACACCTTCATTCATTCATTTAAAATTTAGTTCATAAAGTTAGTCTTTATTTAAACTTTGTTTGACTTAAGCAGAAGCTGTTTTGATTGAAGCCTAGCTCTTCAGGGACTGAAAGTATTCCTGCAGTGCCCAAAAGTCACGGTCATTAAAATGGAACAGGTTACATCTGGTGTGTTTTGTGCTGATTAATGTAAGACCAATTAGCGTGGTTGTGTGCAGCTTCATCTGGCATTGATGTGAATTTGATTGGATTTCTTAAAAAACAAGAAATTCTGTAGTACAATAACAAATTTAGCAGCAAGCATGATTGTGCAAACTATAGTATGCGAGTTAAACAATTTACTGTCCCATGAGTGTACTTCATACCTGACATCCTCGCCATCCTCCAGCATGGAGAGACAGATGGTGCATTTTTCATCTACGTCAGACTCCTCATCATCATCACACAGCTTCATCTCCAACGGCTTTCGCTGCAAACAGAATAGTATAGATACGAGATGACCAACGATAAGGGGAAAAGTTCTAGATTTACATGTATTTGGTAATTTCTTTGCAAAATGTGTGTGTGTGTGTACCTTTTTGTACTTGTGAGGGAAGGTAAACCTCTCAATGGTGGTCTGGATGGCACCTCTGCTCACGCTGCCCAACCGATCCTCCAGCTGAAGCAACTCCTAACACATGCATTTATTAGTGAATGCACCTTCATGTGTAGATATTTGAATTTAACTGTGAAATGTGTCAAATAAAGTTCATGTGCATGTGTGTTACCTCATAACTCTCTCGTACAGCAGAAGCATGTCGGCTGGGACTTAAACTCTGCAAAGCCAGGAGATGCAGCTGGGGATATGGATAATTCCTAACCTCATGAACAACCTGCATAAACAGGTCATGTTCAACCAAAAGAGAAATATTGCCATGAAATTCATGTTCATGAAGGGTGTATGTACCTTACATAAAAGCAATGTATTTGGTTACACTACCTCCATCTGAGGATATGTTCTCATATATTTGTATACAAATACAGTAACACTTATGCATCCTCTTACACCCATTTGCGTTTCTCATATACACACACTTAGTGCTCACCACTTGCGTAGAGGAAGTATTCCGGGGAAAGTGGTGCATTCTGGGAGAGGCCAAGTAGTGCTGGTAGGGCTGTGGAATCTGCTGCAGCGAGTACTGATGGGACAAACCTGCATCCACGCTCAAATCCCTGACAGGAAGACAAAAATTAGATGGAGTAAGTGTGGACCCGAGCTCCCCAGTCATGAGTGCTTGTAATTATATACACAAATTTGTCTAAAACTCACCAGTCTGTGCCCTCTGCCAGATATCTGGGCTGTTGTGTGATTGGCTGAGGAATGTGCATGGGTGGAGAATAATCATATCCTGGGCGTAACCGGTGTGTGTTGAGAGGAACACGTTCTTGTGTGCGTCTGTCAAAATTATATAATTACGTTATTATTTTTTTACACACACACACACACACACACACACACACACACACACACACACACTGTATAATAAGGGATTGCTATGATGGTGTGTGTACCTGCGCTGCAGTAGCTGCTGCTGTATGAGGTATTGCTGCTGTAAGGCCTGAGGTAGGAAAGTGGGTGGGACCTCCTGGTACTGTGGTGCCGCAAGGCCAGTTGGCGGGAACTCGGTAGGAAGGGGTGTGGCCAGATGGAAATGTCGGCAGGATGTAGCATGGCTGTGTTGATGCCTGCTGAAATGAGTACCTGTACATAAAAATAAAAAAAAATGAGAAAGGAGAGCACAGACATTTTCAGAAATGGTATGCCTCAAGGGGTTTCAGATCGTCTCAGGTTCTTGATCTATCCATGTACCACCAAGACTTAAATACTCAAGCTATACTTTAATCCTTCCATCATATAAATATTTATCATCCACAGTTTAAAGCATAAGAAAGGTAAAGATGTGACTTAGTCATGTTTGAACAGATCCGACACAGATACAGTAAACAGATACAGATCAGAGTTTTAGTGTGCTGTCCAAATACCTCTTTGGGAAAGAGACACAATCCCAATGTGAGCCAAGACTAAACTGTGCCAATTTAATTTAGCAGACTGTTATATACAACATGGCTGATGAACCTCAGAGTGATATTACTCTTGATATTAATTTTATTGATATTACTAAATAACCTTAGCTCCGTTGCCTGCTAATATGGGAATAGTTAAGAGTTTGCTCCCTGTAGGATTATATAAGAATGGCTACATTTTACCCCCTCAAATAAATTTACCATACTGGCAAATATTTCTTTTTTTTATTTAAAAGATTTTTTAAAAGAATCATCTTTAATTAGGAATGACTAGGACAGGTGCTTGAAACAAGCAATTTAATACTTACTAGTTCCAAATGAACATGCAATTTTAACATCCAAATAAACAGATTTGTGTGATTGGCTGAGGAATGTGCATGGGTGGAGAACAATCATATATTGGGCATAACCGGTGTGTGTTGAGAGGAACACTTTCTTGTTTGCGTTCCCTTAAACCCTTCCTATTTACCTTTGGGGAATAAAATGTTTAATTTGGTTTGTACATGCCTCGTGGTGGTGTATGCACCTTAATGCTGTAACTATAGCACATGCATCTGCTGCCTGTTGGATTACACACAATGAATGCGACTTTAGTGGATTAATTGGTGCTCATGGGTGGCTGAATTTATTTATTTTTTACAATTAGGATCAAGAAGTTGGAGGAAATACATTTAAAAAATCAAACCGAAGTCCAGCGCATGCTGTTATATCATGTAACAATTACACTAAACACATAATTCTACTATGCTCTTATCAAGACATAATAAAGGCGCTATAATATATTTTTTTCAAGGCTGCTTATCCTATATCAAATGGTCCACTACTACTATTAGGATATGGATTAAGGCTACATAGTCTGCTCTCTATTAATAGAATTAATCTATGTATTTGTTTCATTTGGTCTATATAAATGCATTGACTAAACAAATTAAGTGTCTGGCCACTTGTAAACATGACAATGGGCAGCAAATTTGTCTAGTAGTCCATCTAATGAATGAACCATTTATTCATCACTGCTTCTTTAATAACAGTAGCTTCTTTAACAGTAGCTGTAAGTATGAGTCAGACAGCAAGAAACAGGTGAAGGAAGAATGAGACAGAGTGAGAGGAAAAAGGGGAGGCGGGGGGACGGGTCAACAAAGCACATGGTTTTACAGCTGTTGCTTAAAGTAACTGTAAGCTTTGCATATGACTCGTACATTTTTCTGTGAAATACTAGGCCAGACTGAATTTTAAATTAGAAGTTGCCACTAACAACTAATTGGCATGTGTAAAACTGATGTGTAAAAGTCATGTTTGCCTTTGATAAAACAGAGTTCATGACTTAATTTTCAATTTCAGTCATATTATAGGATCATACTAGTGCACTGTAACGTTCTTAATTGCTTTTATTTCATGAATAATAGTAACCGCAAGTAAAAAAGGCAATTTTTCAATAATTATTACAGTTGCATAATCAGGATTATGGTTGCTTAAATCCAGTTTTATGTTAAATGCATTAAGTGAAGTGTCATTGTAGACCACAGAACTCTTGACTAAGTCAATTTTGCAGTTAACACAGAGAGAAATGAAGGCTACGGTGCATCTTGAAAAATTTGAATATCGTGAAAAAAGTTAATTTAATCATAACTACATTTCAGTGAATTTTAAGTGAAACAAGATTCTAGATGAATTACATACGAGAAAAATTAATTGAACGTTAAAGATCTTTTATTATGATGTGAGATTTGTGGGCTGGACTCGGTGGCTAATCCATGTAAGAAAATGAGGGCTCAAGGTCCCTGAACTACACTCCATTCATAATTTGAGCCAGATGAATCCTGGCATCATCTTCGAACATGCCTGTGCGATCAGAAAAGAAAACAAAGTACTATATTCAAGTAGTCAGCGAATCTCATTTTGGGTACATAATGCATCTGAACCTAGACCTGATCAACAGAAACAACCCCAGATCATAACACTGCACCCAACAGGCTTGTACATTAGGCACTAGGCATGATCGGTGCCTACTGCTTCTTTTATTACTTTGATGCACCCCTCACTCTGGAACAGGATAAAAGCGGTCCTTAGCAAATTGAAGCCTTTTCTTTTTACCCAAATATCCTCACTGATAAATGGTTTTCTTCAGGCTACACAGCTGTTTAGTCCCAACCCCCCGAGCTCCCTTCGCATTATGTATGTGGTGCTCTAACTTTGACTGTTATACAGTTTGTTTACAATTTTATTGCACCAAATGTTTAAGTGATCTCTGATAATGATCATTTAATAAAAATAAATCAATTAAAAAAATTCAGACCACAATCCTATCCTTCCAGGTTGTAATAATGCAAGGCACAGTTCTTATACCAATTTTAGTAGTTTCAGCAATCTCCATATTAGTTGTTTTCTCTGTTTGATGCAGGCCAATAACTTGATCCTTCTGAAACAGAGTAATATTTTTGCCATGACCACAGGATATGTCTTGACATTGTTATTGTCTCGACATGGTTAAATTAAATGAGAACCTACTCTCTGTATCACTCACTCATCATCTATACCGCTTAATTCTGTATTCAGGGTCACAGGGGGCCTGGAGCCAATCCCAGGACAGAGTGCCAATCCATCGCAGGGCACAGACACTCACTCATCCACACACTACGGGCAATTTGGGAACGGCAATTAGCTTAACCTACATGTTTTTGGATTGTGGGAGGAAACTGGAGTACCCAGAGGAAACCCACCAAGCACGGGGAGAACATGCAAACTCCATGCACACAGAGACGGGAATCGAGCCTGGTCGGGGATCGAACCCGAACCCTGGCGGTGCAAGGCGACAGTGCTAACCACTACACCACCGTGCCGCCCTCACTGCATCAATTAGGGTTAAATAACTTGTTGCCAGCTGAAATATTAATTACTGCAATAATTATTCAGTGAAATTATCTTACCTATTTGCTTAGTTAATTCCAAGTGGTGACATTTTTTTCTGTCCGTGCAGTGTATTTCAAGCATTTTTAACAATTTTTTAATTTTGATGATTTCGGCTTACAGCTCATGAAAACCAAAAATATAATATATAATTTTGGAGTTTGAGTAAATTACTATTTATACAGCATAAATATAGTTTATCTTTCAGTCTAGTTCAGTACATTCATGGCGAACATTGGTGACTTGACAGTTGTTCCAAGACACGATCATCAACAACCTCCACAAGCTGGGCAGGCCACATAAAGTCATCGCCAAAAGGGCTGACTGTTCATAGGGTACTATACTGAAGCATGTTTGAAGAAAGTTGACTGGAAGGGAAGTGTATGGTAAAGATGCACAAGCAACAGGGATGGCCTTTAAAATGTTGTCAACCACAGTTGATTCAAGAGCTTTGGAGTGCTTCACAAGTAATGGAGTGAAGCGGTCATATGCTGAAGGTGAAGTAATGGAGTCAGTGCATTATGAACCCCAATGCACTCAAGCCCTTCCTGAGCTAGAGACATCAGAAGCCTCCTACCTGGGCTAAGGGGAAATAGAACTGGACAGTTAATCAGCAGTCCAAAGTACACTTTCCAGGTGAAAGTAAATTTAGCATTTTATTTGAAAATCAAGGTCCTGGAGTCTGGATGAAGAGCGTAGAGACACAGAAGTCAAGTATGAAGTTTACTCAGTCAGTGATAATTTGGGGTGCCGTGTCATCTGCTGGTGTCGGTCCACTGTGTTTTATCTAGTCCAAGGTCAGTCAACGCAGCTGTCCACAAGATGTTAAAGCCTTCAATGCTTCTGCCTGCTGACAAGCTTTATGGAGCTGATTACTTCCTTTTTCACTAAGACTTAGCACCTGCCCACAGTGCTAACTGGCTTGTGCTTGACTGGTCAGAAAACTTACCTCATAGAGAATCTCTGTGCTATAATCAAGAGGAAATAAGAGAAACACCCTGAGCTAAAGGCTGCTATCAAAGCAACCTTGTCTTCATTAACACCCCAGTAGTGCCACAGGCTTATTGCCTCCATGGCATGCCACACTGTTGCAGTAATTTGTGCTATAGAAGCACTGGCCAAGTACTGAGTGCATTAAATTAAATTATGAAATAAAACTTTTTTTCCACTCAAAATGAACTGTATATTAAATGTGCATGGGTTATAAGTATGTGCATTTAGTGCACATTTTGATAAGCACATTTTTGAAAACATACACTACATTGCCTTGCCAGAAAGGGCACCACTTGGATTTAAATAAATTTTAAGTTAAAAGCCTTTGATTAGATAATTACAGATGTATTACATGTTTTCTTTGGCTTTTAACGCTAATGGATGCAGTAAGTAGCTTCTCATTTCTTAAACAACCATGTCAGATGATGTATTCAGTGTGGTTTAGAAGAGTCAGATTGTTGGCCTGCATCATGCAACAAGAACAAAATGTGCCGACATAACTGGAATTGAGATAAGAAGTGTCCATCACATTGTTAAAATGGGGAAGCCGGACAGTCAACTTATCGATAGAAATGTGGTCGAAAAAAAACAAGCATGAAGAAACGGAGATCATTTAAACACTTGAAGTTGCATCATGAAATAAAACAGACAGTAGAAATCACAGCTCTGTTGAATAGTGAAAGTAAAAGCATTCCCATGTGACGAAAACGCACAGAATTTGGACTAAACTGCCGAGTGATCATAAGAAAACCACTTCTTAGTGAGACTAATCAGCCTGCTAGAAAGAACAAATATTGGACTTTGGAGAACTGGAAAAAGGTCATGTGGTCTGAGTCCAGATTGACCTTATTCCATAATGGTCAGTGACAGTGCATAAGGTTTTTGAAACAATGCCATGGCAAATGTATACCATAATTAAAGCTAAATGTGATCCAACAAAATGTTAGACTCATTTTTTGCCAGGCAGTGTAGCTTTAACTACTGTATATTCCTATATTCCCACATGTGCACAAGTATTAAAAGAAAAAAACAGAATTAATAATAATTAATAGCTATATAGAGTATAGACTGAAACAACAACAAAAAAAAAACTTACCTGCTTGAACTCGCATGTTTAAAAGTTGAAATGCAATCATTTGCTGGTATATCTTTATTAATTTGCACCATTAATGTGGTGAAACTGAATTGAGAAGAATTTTGCATAATTAAGTATCACATAGTAATTATTTTAAGTATTGCTTAAAATTAAATTATCACCATATAAAATATATATTTGATGTTTCACAGTATTTTACAAAAACCTGTACTTAAAATAATATTGTTCTTAATATGCATATTTAAGAATACCTATGAAAATACATCTTCACCTAAATATTTTTATATTTAATTTATTATTATATTTTTTATAATTCAATGATGACCTCAGTATTATATGGTTCTGTTTTTATTAAAATTATCTACAGAAAATGAATTTCTTTGGGTAACGTTATTCTCCTCTGATATTACTATTATGCAATTGATTAAAGTCTTTGTTGCAACATTTAAAAACCTAAAAGTCTGATCTCTGAACTTGCACATAAACCTTGTGTACAAGTATTTATCTGAAACCAGTTACATAAAGGGTGAACAGAAGATGAATGTAGAAAAACAGCCTTTAAATCACAGTATAGAAAAAACTGGAATGGAAGGGTTTAGATGAAGATGCTGTGCATCTGCTTCATAAGAGTACTAAAAATTATAGTAAATGTACAAAACATTTACAAAACTACTCTACTGGACTCAATGGCTTTATGAAGCCAGTGGTTCATAAAGATTTTACCCTGAATCTTCATTGTAAATGAAAAAAAATTTTTACAATGAAGATTCAGGGTAAAAAATCTTTATGGACCACTGCAGATTTTAAGAAATGAACTTGGATTTAGAGATAATGTAACATAATGCTTGTGTCAGACACACCCTGTCTTAAAATACAGTTGAACTTTTCATTTATTATTCTATAAATACTGTCATATTGTTTTTACTCTAGTATTTAGTGTATTTTTTTTTTTAAATTATTAATTCATCTGTTGAGCGAGTTATACATCAACATTGACTAATGGCCTCCTGTCGCTGACCACAAGCACAATGAAAAAGCCTTCTGGACAAAGTTTTAAACAAAGGGCCAGTACAGTGCAAAAGTCTAAAACACCCCCTCATTTATTCTTAATAAATTAAATTACATGATGGAGATTAAATAAAAGTAATGGGAACAAATGTTTTATTGTACCAGCCCCTCATCTGTTCCACCCACTCAGCATTAGCATTCAAGCCTTAGGATAGATGGTTTTTCATGCTTAAAATATTGTTTGATTGGTCAATGTTTGGCTTAACAAAACCATTCCTCTGAAAGTGGCCAGATACAGCGAATGGACTGAAAAAATGAGAGCAAAAAAAAAAAAAAAAGTTCTGTAAGGGAGCCTGAAGACTACATTAAAAATACCAGGAAGTCTGGCTCTTTGAAAGCGAAATACAAAAAAAATAAGAGGTGACTCAAGACGCTTGCACAGTACTATATGTTTGGAGGGGTGAAGGTAAGGTATTCAACCCCAAAAACATTGCAATGGCTGTTAAGCATGGTCATGCTTTTGGGGCTGTTTTTCTGCCAGTAGAACTGGTGTATTACACAAAGTGGATGGAATAATGAAGCAGGAGGACTACTTGACAATTCTTCAACATAATCTCAAATTGAACGTTAGAGGGTTGATACTTGAACAAAATGGAGTGCTCCAACAGCTCTAACACTATTGAATATTTTAGTCTTTGCTTTAAAGATGGGTCTTTGTCAGGAAGCCAGCAAATTGAATGCACCACTGCCAAGAAGAGGTTAAATGAAATATCTAACAAGAATTCTGTCAGACGCCTGATGATGGCTGCTAAAATAATCTGCAAAAGGTAAAACCTGCAATGAGTCTTTAAGACAAATATTATGCTCTCTATATATATTTTTTATGTATTATTGTGATCCTGTGTTAATTTAGAAAATCCCAAAATAAATTTAATATAAAACATTTATGTTTTTGATAATGGTATGTAAACCTCTGTCTACAAAATTGTGTGTCCTTTGTTCCTTTCTTAATGGGGATGTACTCTCAGGAGTGTGAAAACAAAGGGTTCTCTGGTACATCACCAGGATTAATGTAAAGCAAGGTGGTGAAATTGTAATAAGCTTTAAAATTGGCCTATTGTCTTTCACTTATTAAACTTTAGGAAATTTGTTTTACCCAAACCCTGATTGACATTTCCAGAACTTTGATCTAGATTTCTTTTGATAGCACCTTGGTATTCATGATGATGTTTGTTTAGGTGTTCACATCTCATTAAAGGACATGTTACTGTTTTGCAATGTATAACTTGCATAAGCATTCACCAAAAAATAAAAAAGGAAAGAAAAGAAATTGTAGTTGTCAGGGAACAGGTAAAGTTTGGTTATTATCTCACAGAGCTTAATAAAACCGACTATTTAAAAAATGTTAAGTATGCCTGGAGGACATAGTCCGTGAAATGACAGTGCTGATGTAAGGAGGGTATTAGTAAGAAAATCAACAAGAGGCCAAGGGTAACTTTGTTGGAACTGCATAAAATTACATCTCAGATGGAAATTGTTGTTCATGGGATAATCATAACCTGGACACTCCACAAATCTGGGCTTTATGGAAAATTAGCAAGTCATATGAAACCTTTATAAGGGTTTGCCAAAAGGCATATTGGATACTCCGCCAACATGTAGACGGATTCTCTTGTCTGATCAAAATGAATCTTTCTGGCTTTGTTACCAACACTTAATCTCCCAGAGATCTTTGTCCTGACAGTGAAGCATGGTGATGGTAGCATCATATTTAGAATCACATTGGTCTCTTCTTTGCTTCTGTCTGATATTTTTCTAAAAATGTTGAAATGTTTCTTATATTATGAACACTACTGATAAAGTTTTTACCTTTGATAATAAAGAAAAACTTCTAGATCTAAATGTATAAAGTTAACATTATATTGAAACGTTTTAGTCATCTTTGTAAAGTGAAAGAATCATGTGCTTGCTGAGGACAGAAATAGGGAGATAAACTAAGGAAATAAACGAGACAGATGCAAATGGAGATGTTTGTGGACTAAGTGAATGTGGACGGATCGCCTATGTATTTTTTGTGACAATAAGTTTCCCATGATTCAGCTTGGCAAGTGAGAGAAGCCGACAAATGAATCTTGGAGGGAGGGGCCAAAGAGGCCAAATAACCGGAAAGGAATGGGATTTGAAGGGAGGTCAGATGGAAATCAGCAAAGAACACACTGAAGGTTAAGGAAAAAAACTACAGTCTTTATTGGAAAATATTAGTATGAGTGGAACCATGTGATACGAATAATAATAAGAATTTTACCATGCAAATAAACAGAAGAGCCAACCATGCTCTGTAAGGTTAAAACAACAGAAGCAGCATCCAATGGGTAGATGTGTATGCTACAGCACATATCAGTACAGCAGGACATCTCTACACAAAGATACATTGGAATTTGCTGTTCAAATGTCAAAAGAAAAAAAAAGTAATGAAAAATAAACATGAACATGCATTGAAAAGCCTAATACACAAACAGAAAGCCAAGAACCACAACCAAGGAAATAAAGACATTTCAGAACTCTAAGAAGATTTCTACAGCAGTGCAGTTTTAGGGATTCCTGTGATGTGGATGGCGTTCGCCGTCACCGAGCTTGAGGCGCTAGGAACACTAGTGCTAAGCAGAAATTTTAATTTGAAAAGTAATTAAGGGAACCTGTAATCAAGACCTTTAGTTTGAACACTTCCTGTTTTTAAAAGTCTTTTCATATAATCTCCTTTTTTATGATTGTGTATGACACCATCACTATACAGCATAGTAAAATACTACATATACCTGCACTTTTTTTCCCCTCACGGTGCAGCCTTCTGAACATAATAAAAGTGACATTTGGCTGTAAATTATACATGTGATGCTGCCTTTTAAAATAAATCATAAAATCTGCCTTGTTGCTGCCGACTAGAACAGTCTAGGACACTACACCAAGAAGAACTGTAATGAAATCCAGTGGCCATTGGTTCTTTATTATGCATCTTTAATAGCTGAATAGCTGAAGTTGCTGAAAACTTGACTCCTATTGGTTAGGAGGTGATGATTATTTTTTATTATTACATTACATTTTCTGCTAATGGAAAGTCTTCTAAACGTATCTAGGGTATACTGTATATCTACTGTTATGTACGGACTCACAATATCATTCTAAGTACAAAACATGATGACTGACTACTTGGTTGAGCCTTGTGTTTTTTTTTTTTTTTTACATATGGCATGGTGGTCTTTTAAAACATTATAAATGTAATCACTCATGCTTTATGGATTTGCAACCAAGTCTGAATCTTTCAACTTTAATTCTGTCTGTTAATTTTCTGTTCAGTGAAAAGCCTGAACTACAAAGAATGTTGGCTTTTGGGTCATTGGGAACATTCAACAGATCACTTTCATTTAACATAGGCTACATTCACACAACAAGCCCATCGCTCAATTCCGAATTTTTTGGTCAGATCTGATTTGCAGGTCATGACAGTTGACATTCACAATTACAAGTGACTTCTATCCGTCTCTAACATGGACACATCTGTCCTCTAAAACATCATCAATGCTCATGCTGTCTGGGTTAAAATATGTCACAAGTTTATGTGACCACTCGTTCATTTTAAACAATGGGTGCAATTTTAACAAAAAATATGCTTGGGATTTTGCTCTGGAGGACGGCAAGCAGTCAGTCGACTGTATTTGTTGAGGTCAAGAGGAAGGAAGAAAGCTTTAGTTGTTTTAGCAGCTGTTACTAACACTGCTATAAAATCCCCACGGTGCTGGTGCTGCCTGATGTCAACAAATTTCTGATCTGCGTGTTCTCATTCAAGTCAAATGACTGCGTATTGGATATATATCCGATGTTGGACCACATACTAAAGTGACTTAGATCTGATATGAAAAACAACAGATTTGTGCTTTTAGATCAAAAATCAGATCTGTGTCACATTAGGGTAAAAATAATAATGATTAAAATTGAGTCACTTCAGGCTGGTAATGTGAACATAGCCACACATCCACTTAACGCTTTATTTGTTTTCGAACCATGAGCCATGAGGCTTGTCTATGGTTACAAATTTGAGTGTGGTGATTTTTAACACAAACAGCTGAAGCTCAGTGCTTACCACTCCATGCTTGTGACAGGAAGGTTCAAGTTTGAATCTTTTAAGACAGGCTAAGATGACAGACCTTGGCATTGTATAAGTGTCTGGAAGTCTGGATGAAAACGCTTAGGAATTCTGTTTGGCTCATGCGCGCCTTTGAATTATGAAATATTTGAAAGAATTAAACGCCAGTTTACTCAGGACAAGAAGCGACCGCATACACTTCACAGAAATTTACAGGCTGATAAAAAGATGTAAATTTATATGCTGTTGCTGAGGGGGACAAAAAAAAAAGGGACAATCACAATGATATTTGTAGACCACTACAATGGGTTATCATTAACAATGACAGTTTCGAAAACAAGACAAGCAGTGTCTTCTCAAAAAGAAGAGAAAGGAGTGTGTTATTCGGCAGTCGCACACAGAAGGATACTGGATGAGTGGGAAGTAGGTTGGTTTTGTTTTTTGTTTTATTTTTTATTATTATTTTTTTAATGCCAATGTCGTCTTCGGATGGAAAGAGGGGATGGAGGCAGAGGAAGGCAGAACACAGGCAGAGAGGCGATCGCTATAGCTACACAATGGAAGAGGGGGGGGGGGGGAGAGAGAGAGAGAGAGAGAGAGGGGGGAACTGGAGTGATGCGGCATGTAGAGGAGGCCTCCGGACTATGGAACAAGGAAGGGTAAAAAAACAAGAAAACAGAAAACACAAGCACAATGAAATGCTACTGCATGACCTGTACAGTATGTACATCATATCATTATTAGAAAAAGAGCACAGATCCTGCACGTGGACTATTGTTTAATATTCTATTGTGTCTTGTCTCCTTTAAAAAGAAAAATATATATATAGCTGCTATAATGAATGCATCCGTGTACAGCTGAGTCTTGTGCGGGTTTGTGTATGAAGGAGCATCTATATGGTGAGGTTTTTGGATGGCAACCTGGTCGCGGTGCTCAGTGTTTTAATAAGGCATTATGACCAGAATTTAACTTAAAACGCAAAATGGTGATTTATTTCTAATAAACAACCAGTAAAGCGTAGACTGCAGCTGGGACACAAAAGATGCGCAGTGCAGTGTTTTTTTTTATAGCCTTAGAGATCAAAATGAAAGCACGGAATCAGATCAGATTTGGAATGCTTTCGCATGTCTACAGTATAATTTTACAACGACGTAATGCGTTGTTTAGAGCAGATCGACTTTGCCATTGTTGGCTAGAGATGCTAAAACCAACAACCTTCTGCTAACGTTAGCCGACGTGCCTCATCTTTTTCGCCAGAGCAATGTTCGAATTCCGAATGGTTGACTAATTAGTGTACTAAGTAGGGTTTACACGCCGCTTTGCTCATACCCTATGTAGTGAACTGGAATAGGGAGAAGACAGCCGTTTCGGATTGGGCCGCTGTCGGTAGCGTTGTCGTTTCGGCGCTTTCTTTAATAAGAGTGTTAGTAAAGGTAATGGTAATAATAAAATAAATAAATAAAACATAACGATACCTCTGCTTCTTACTGAACCAAACACGGGAAGAACCAGATATCCGACATGAACTAACACCATCCTGACTCCTTTCTCCCATGGACGCCTTCAAGCTCCTCAAACGCAGGACCATTCAAAACGCAGCTGCCGAGACGCCGCGCGCACAAAGAGAGCATCGACCAATCAACGAGCACGTTCGCATCTTCTGGAACCCCAGTCCCAGCCAATTAGAATCGTCAGATCCCCCTGGTCGTCTCTGCAGTCAATTCAGTTCGAGCGCTTTACATACTGCAGCCGAGGGAAGCAGCTGCTCGCGCGCACAAAGGCAGCGAGCGCCAATCAGAAGCCAGGGTTTACTTCCGGCAGCTTCGGTTTCAGCCAATTGCGTCGTTCGCTGACGGACAGCGCAGTGAGTGTGTTGTTGAAATAGCCACAGAGCCAAAAATACAGCGTGTTAGTGTGAATGACGTCAGCTGCGTGTGGGTTAAAAGAATACTGAAGGACCCGCTGTCAGTCAACAACAAGTGATTCAATTATAATCAGCGCTTAATGACAAAAAAAGCCATTATATTACTTCAAATACAAGGACCTGTATGCCACTTTGGACAAAAGATAGTGTCAAAAGTGATCAGTCTTAATGGAATATCCCAACCCTGATAAAAGAAAGGGTTTACAAGACTTAACAATGGATCATCTTCAGCTTTGTTCAGTGCCTGAAAGGTTGGGTGAACATAGTCTGTAATACTCCCATCTCAAGTGGTTGCGAATAAAATATATATATATATAAAGCCAATTTGCTCAGGATGAAGTTAGTTACGTCACAGTGGACTAGTGGAAATAATTTTAAATGGTGTGTATATATTGCTATTTCTTTTATGCAGCTGAAAGTGCATATAAGGAGCTGTCCTAAGGAAATCTGAGTGGTGGGCTTCCCTGACCAAAGCAAAACCCATATGGCACCTTTTGCCCATCCCCCATTCTCTTACACGCGCGCGCGCACACACACACAGAGGTCTGATTATCTCTGCTCCTTCTGTTCCTTCTGCCAGACGCAACACATGGTGCTCAACCCCCCACCAAACACACACACACACACACAGTGATACTGTACTAAAACATAATTACCTAGGAACAAAATGAATTAACTTTATTGCTAACTGTCTACATATGCTGTAACTGCAGATATGTAAGTAATAATTAAGCAATTCCATTTTGCAACAGTCTTACCATTTTTCTATTTTTCCTAAATGAAATGTGAAGAATATAATTTTACCTTTGGCATGTGTGTTTTCTTAAATTTACAACAAACATAAAAAAGTAGGTTTCGGTTCTTTGCTAATACCAATTCCATTAGCTGATATAATAATGAGGGGTATTCAAGTGAAACTGGGACTTTTGTTTGTGCAGAATAACAGAACACAGTTATGAGGGTAAAACTATATTTATTCCTTTATAGAATCCCCTGCTACACTAATGCACTTAAAGCATTATTAGCACCATGATTGACTGCCTGCTTCACATCTGAAACGCTGGCATCCCAGGAACTCCTTGAATGGCCACAACATGTAGAAATGGCTTGGAGCGAGGTCAGGACTGTAAGGGAGATGTGCCAATTAACTCCCAGCCGAGTTCCTGTAACATGCAATTGGTGTTCATGAATGACTGTGTGTACAGTACATCCCCACAGACAGATGTGCCTTTTCTGCATGTTTTTGACAAGTTATCTATCAATTTTCAAGGATCAGGATTCCACCTGCTTAATGTTCACAGGAACCACCTTGACCAGGATCATCATTCATGTGATCATCAAACATTTGCACCATTAAAATGCTTTACTAAGAGTTTAATGACTGCACTGTGCTTGAAGTCTTCTGTTAATGTCTATTTGTTTTACACCTTCATTCATGAGAAATTTCACTGGTCATTCAGTACATTCTGGTTGTCAGCTGACTTCATGTTATTGCCACAACATTGATCAACTGAAGCAACTCCAGGTCATAACACCGCCTTCATGGGAACATTGGGCACTATGCATGATGGGTGCATCATTTCATCATTTACTAATTACTACTAATTGTCACACAGATGTTTAGTCCAAATCCTCAACAAGTATACCCTCCTAATTGTTTGGTCCAGGCAGTGTTCATTCACTATTCACTTTATGTAAATGTGTAAACACTGTGCACTGTAGTTATTTAAGTATATTAACTTTATGATCTATTATACTCATTTTCTATGCATTGTACTTCCTACTCCACTGATGCATAGAAATCTGTTCAAGTAAACATAAATATAAAAGGCAATTGTCAGCTATAACGTCCAAGATACTTTTTTTTTCTTTTGCTTCATACCAAAACACAAACTTGAGGCACACATTTGAAATGAATAACTTTGCACTCTAGTTCTATCAGTGCAAAAGACTCAATACACATTAGCATACAGCTGTAGTGTGTGTGAGGGGTTTTGTGCTGAGGACTGAACAGACCAGCTGTCAAGCCCGAACTGCCACCCCACAATGCCTGAAGGTCAAAGTTCATGAGCTGCTTTCCCACGATAGTGGCATGCTCAGGAATGTATTTGGTAATGCCTTGGATGATTTGCTAAAAGGATATTCCCTGCATAACAACAATAACCATCAGAAAGCACAGATGGTCAGACAAATAGAGAGAGCAAACATACACATTACTTATATAATTTTATTAATCTTACAATATTGCCCTTTATTCCAATATTCATACTTTGAAGTAAATAGAGAACTTAGAGAAACAAAAATATGTAACATATATACGGTCCATAATTTAAAATACTGCCAAAAGGTCACAAGGTAAGCAGAATAGAGGATTATAATTATTTTACTGGGATGGTGTATAAAATCCTAGTGAACATACTGCTGTTAATTGAGACAGCAAATTCATGACCAGGGTATGCACAGTATTACCAAGCCCTAATAAAATAATTTTCTTTGTCTAAAAAGACAAAATAAATTTTGCTATAATTTATTATCTATTAAATAAATGTATTAACGTTTCAACCTGGATACATCCTTTGCTTTATTGGGTCATCCAAACACCTCTGCCTAAATGTTTTTAGAATCCAAAAATACACCACTACTTTGAATATTTTCCTCCATAAGCAAGAGTTGTCATCAAAAAGTCATTAGTCCTCTTCAGATTAGGTTATGTCTGTTTGAGATCACAGACTTGAATACACAGTGGAAATAAATAGTTAAATAGTTTATTGTCTTACTTAAATAGTTTAGTGTCCTATAAGTTTATTATACTAACAGTGTTATATATATCCTTTATCCTTTAACAGGTATGGCCTTGCCTCCAGTTATCCAGGTCTTACTAATAGGAAAGAATGAAGAACATGATGAAAATGAAGGATGTCAACTACATGGCTCGACAAAGATGTAATTATCCTTAGAAAGGTGTAAGCATAGGTATTGTGGCGAGCCAAAAGGGGCAAAAAAACATTTACCTTGACAAAAGTTCAAAATGAATAAAATCATAACGATGCCAATGTAACTGTTTACAAGGACACTGATCTGATACAATGTGCTTTTACATGCTTAAATTATTTAATCAAAAAAACATTTTGTGCAAAGTGGTTGTGCCTTCTGGGAAGCATTCCATCTGACAGAAAAATAACATGATCCCCCCCCCCCCCCCCCCCTTCCACTCCAACTTTAGGGTTAGGTTTCCATCTTTTCTATAGAAGGTTCCCCACCTTCTGTATTATAATCTCAGTCTCATCTATGATTGGATAGAAGCTTTTGTGCATGTGAATTGAAGCCAATCATTGCCCCTTCCTCAGCCAGAGACCCAGTGAATGAAAGTAAAGACAGTGGAGATCATGCAGAGAAAGAATATATGTATTTAAACAAGAGAGAAACAATTGGATCAAGTGTTTGTAGGATAAATTTACCTATTGAACAGATTATCAAAGGTCTACACCACACCTCTCAATCCCACCGAGACGGGTCGAGACAGAATGCTCAGACTGAGGTGTTTACCTGATACAGTTTTAATCTGATTGGACTGTTATTCCCATTATTAGTGTAATATTATATCCAATGTAAATGCATTTGGTAAAAGGACATGGATCTAGAACCTCTCTAAAAGAGTGATATGCACAAACAGAAAAAGGTTTTTCTAGCTCTTTATCCTGGTAGATATGTAACCCATCTCACTACAAGAAGCAAACCTTACACTTTACATGGGCTATACAATATACAAAAAATAAAATAGTACAAGGCATGTTGTTATGAGACACAGAACTCTGGTCCTGTAATATTCCCTTGCACTACACATTTTAGTATTTTGCCTGCTCCAACACAAAATAGACTGTTAACTGATTACTTGAATCAGGGGGAAAAGTTCTAAACTCCAGGACCAGGGTTGAGAAAATGTGTTAGAAGACAATAAACAATGACAGTATGATGTGACGTAGCCTAAAGCAAAGTCTAACCTGAAGCTGATTATGTTTTAATAAGAGCAGTTACACAAGTGTATAATTCTATTTACACCACAGTAATTTGGCAGGACATTAACTCCCATTATTATTTACGTTATAATAACAAATAACTTGTTCCCTTATCAGCATCTCATTCTTCTGTTACTGAGAAACTGAAAAGTTCAACCTTATCTGTTTTGAAAAAGTTACTGCTCATTAGAAAGCACTGACCCCGGAAACTCCTTAAATAATGTTAAATAGATGTTCCCTTGCAGAAATCATCACCATATTAGTGAGTGTGTTAAATCCCATTTTTAGGCTCAAAATACATGGATCATCATGTAAACACGTCCCAGTGTTGTAGCTGTTAATATAGAAATAATAGAATGATGGAAGAAGTGCATTAATATAAACCTGCAATATGAATTATTGCTGTCATTACTGCCAAAGTTATAGAACATGTATTAAGTAAGCACTTTCTGAACCAAACTGATCCGGGAAATCAAAAGTGCTGTGGTATAAGGTCATGTTTAGGTTCAAAATGAGTTTGCATATCTTTCAAGCTGTTAGTATATGTAACCAAGTTCTAGTTCAGGAGCATCAATCTAAAAAGATTTCCATTTCTCCCTTCAGGCGATGAACATTAAGGTTGGCTTTCAAATCAAGTCTGACACTCCTTATGTATTCAGAAATTACACATTGAGAAATATACACCTTATTCTTTCCACATACTATTATGCAAATATAATTCCTGTATCAGTAACTGCACACTTCTCTTTCTGGAAAGAAAACCATGTCACATGCAAGCCAGATAAATATTGCTTTGCTTTTATAAACATCCACATGATTTTAGCAGGAAGAATGCTGCTGTCATCTTTCACTTACTCGTCCTTTCAACACTCATACATAGTCTGATGATCTGTCAATCTGAAGAGGCAGCTAAATGATGGGATTGGTTACGAACAAAAGAAACATCAGTAGCCATGAAAAAAAAATCTATAAAAAGAAACCACAGCAAAACATATTATATCTATTTTTTTAAATATGTATTTCCTTCCTAATCTCTTTCAAGCATGTCAGAAAAATACATATTTTAAATAATAATAGGAACAACTAATGCTGTATTATAAGAAAGCAAGATATAGCAAAACTAATATACAATCTTATAGATCAACGTGGACAATAAGCACAGTTTAAACTAGACTCAATGACTTTTAATTATTTAAAAAATAGTGACTAAAAATGTCTAAGAATTTTCACAAGCTGAATGCTTCTTTTCCACTGGCATAGAAAGGCCATAATCTTTGCTAAAATATATAAACAGGAGTGTGCCTGAAGATATTCTCCACTGTAGAGAAACTTTGTCTTTCATGCACTCTCGCTCTCTCTCACACACACACACACACAGGCAAATACACTCAGGCAGCAGCACTGAAGAGTTTGATAACACTTCTCTTTGTAGCGCTCTCATATTTCTAATTGAAATATTGCTATTCTCAGAGTAAAACCTGCTATTTTTTGGACTATAAAGCAGCCTTGCAATAAGTTACAGCAAAGGGTTGAAGACACCTGAGGCAAACAGC
Organism: Clarias fuscus; assembly: GCA_030347435.1. Lineage (NCBI taxonomy): Eukaryota > Metazoa > Chordata > Actinopteri > Siluriformes > Clariidae > Clarias > Clarias fuscus. The sequence goes on from CM059212.1 coordinate 36,454,017, forward strand.
AGGCATCTGTGCGTGTTTGCCAAAACTACAAAAAAAAAGAAAGACATTTAACCTGATAGTCTTATTAGAAATAGGGAAAAGGCTAATTTCAGTGCAGATATCATAAAAAAATAACTATGAAGTCATACAGCATATGTCTAACAGTAGTTTGGACAATTTTGATCAGCTGTGCATTTGGATAAACTGGACTTAAATCTGATTCTTCTCCAAGTTGTTTCTTTTTTTGTTCTTTCAAAGGCAAGAATCTGAATAGACTTCTAGCTGTTACAAGAAACTTGAAGCTTGTGTCTGAAGTAAGCTTGAATTCTATTACAGTACTGCTGCAGGCCATACATGACGGAGTTATACACACAAAGAAACTGAATATACATTACCAGTGTATCTACACAGATCTTGATGTGGCCTTCCTAAAGCTTTTAAAGACTGATGTATGACAGCAATGTCTGTCATTCAGTTCAGTTCAGATTGTCACACCAAACCATTAAAAGAAATTGTTTCTGAAATGTCATCAAACCGATAAAGGGAAAGAAACTTGGACATGTAATGTTTAATGTTTAAAGACACTCAAGTAATGACTGGGTTTGAGTGCCTAGTGTGTGGGATCACAGCAAGAATCTATGCCTGTCTTCATCCAGTGTCAGATCCACCACCTCAGGGGTTGGAGCCCAGTCAGGCTGGGCGGAGACTGATGTCCAACGGGGCATGGCTGTTTGCTTCCATGCTGACAGAGACTGGATCACGCCACCTCTTGGAAATCTTGACACAGCACTGGAGAGGACATGATAACCCATTTAGAGAACACAAAGCCAAATAATCAATCAACATTTGATGAATTACAACAAACATCACAAATAAATATTTTTTAAATAGTGATGTTGACTTTTGACAAACACGAAGTTTGTTAACACCTGACCATATGTTCTTTGTGAACACTGACTTCCAGGGTCACCATTTGCTTTTACAATAACATCCACCCTTTAGGGAAAGCTTTCAACTAGTTTTTGGAGCATTTTTGGCTGTGGGGATTTGTCTTCATTCACCTTCAAAAGCATTAGTGAGGTCAGGCACTGATGTCGGATGAGGAGACCTGGGATGCCATCCCACATTGAACACTAACGAACCCTTTGGGGTCGCTCTGAGACCTTTGTTAACTTGTTAAACTTGTTAAAAACTTAAGATTTACCAGCTTAAAAAAATTAAAATAAATGACAAAGAGAAATGAAAGAGAAATCAAAATTCAACAATAAAAAATAAGGACGAACACTGGAAGTGATTAAAAAGCAAAGTATGTATGGTAATATAAAATAATAATTAAGTAGGGTAATCTCCACTTTGTACTAAAAGATGATCGTAATCTACAGAGATCCATGGTAATATAAATTAATAAACACATGGCTAAGTCAAATATGAAGCTAATATTAATATTTAAAAATGTTTCCCAACACTTGTCAGCTACCATGCAACATGATGTTCCATCATTGGTAATAATTTGAACTACAAGATGATCATAATATACAAGTCACTGTTTAGCAAAACTATGTTTATAAAGTAACTATGGAAATATACCATAAACAAGATGGGTAAGTAAAATAAGAAGCTAATATTAATATTTAGAGGTGTTTCCCAACCTGGTATTTTCCTGTACGCCAACAATCTCCACTTCACTGTCAGACAATGGCAGACTCACCTGGGGAGGAGCCACCTCTACTGCACCTACGGCAACACAAGCATGACAAACATTCACTGACTATGTAGGATTTTGTAATATTTAGTGGATGAATAGAACAATGAGAAAGTATAACCAAAAAAGCACACTTAAACAATAGAATAGAGACATAAGGAAAAACATTTGGACTTTGCCAGTTATCATCATATAATGTAATTTAAATTAAATAATTGCTTTTGGCACTTCAAAAAGTGGAAAGACATATAAAATGTGCTGTGATTCCTATACCACCCAATTTGGATGTAAATAACATTCAAGTAAAGCCAAAAGTCATAGTCATTAATAAATTTTACCTCTAATATACTGTGAGGAGCTAAAATGTCCAAATATTTAGTTACATTGTACCTAACTATATAATAAATTCTGCTCCATCATCACACATCACTAAGAGCATTTATAATGATTTTTACACATCACTGACTTTCTTTTTGACGTTTTTCAGGAGCAGCTGCCTTGTGACAGTCCTTGTTAATGAAGGATTCTGAGAACAGTTACAGCATCTGTTGTGTTGCTAATTCAGGACTTGGCAAGCAGTGCAGCACTGGCTAGTTTTCCTGAAGCACAACACTTATAGACATAACCTATTGTGTTTTTGATACACAAATATTTGTACTTCTTTTAGGTTAAATTTATTATTAAAGCTTTTCTTATGCTTGCATGCACAGGTAAGTGACATGTATGAGAAACATCTGGTGCAAAATGAAGGCGTGGGCTGTAACCATGTACTGCGTGTTCCATCCTTAGTAATAATATGAACTACAAGATGATCGTAATTTACAGGTCACTGGTTGAGCAAAATTAAATGCATTTCCTAAGAAATATTGTGGTTGACCCAAGTGTGACTTGTGACTTAAAATATAAAAGTTTTTTTTCCCTAGTCACTCTTTCTAAGTTATTAAAGTAAAAAATAAATAAAAAATACCACACCAAAGATACTTGAAACTTGCTGAATTCAACTCTGTTAAAAGAGTTTGGCAATGCAGTTGAAATGTGGCTATGAAGAGGAGTCCATTGATTCATCAATTTGCATTAAGCTTGGTAAGCGTGGTCCTCTATCCATCCTCAAGCCATTTATGATAAATCAAGAAAGTGTACACACCAGCATCAAGAAAATTAATTTAGTTCAGCAGAGGTCTGTACTCTCATCCACAGCAGCAAATGCAGCCCTTTGTTGACAGGTTTTAATTATCCGTAAGCTGTGCCATTCTTGCTCCTGAATTCCCTTTGTCTATTCTTTCTTTTAAATATTTCATTTACTGAACCCTGTCCACTGACCTGAGAGTGTGTGCAACTGTTGCTCCAGTTCAGAGTGTGTGTCTGACACGTCATAGTGGCCGATGACCTCTGGCCCCACTGCACAATACACAAATGCACACACTGGTTTTAGTTTTAACTTACTACCGCAATCACCAGCTACAAAAACATGTCTTCCTATGTTTATTTTTTTAACATTCATTTCTGTCTAAGGGTTTGTAGATTTTTCCCTAAACAGAAAAAACTATCAATATTACTATAACTTGTTGATCAGTCAAACAGCATCAAACTATGTGCACATTTTTCTTTTGATTACATGGAAATTATATATATATATTAGAAGTCAGAGAGAACTTTCAAATTTTCCATCCTTTTTTTCCCAACCTTACTAAAAACACCAAGGTGCAAATACTGTACATGCACACATACTGGACAAAGAAGAATGAAGAACTTCTAATCTACCTTAATTGCCAGGTTTTTTTCAGTGAATATGAAGACCAGCTCCACACCAACAAAATGCCTAGTTATGGGTCATCAACACTTCAATTATCAATTATTCAATTTCCAATGAAAAGCTAAATTAAGCCACTTATTTACCCTGCATAATCGATGGAAGTTTCCTCTTCTATTCTCATTTTCCACTACTTCAGATTTCAACTGAACAACTCAAACCAAGAACTGACCCTAAGTTGTACACTATATAACTAACTTCTTAAATTGTCCATCACAAAGTCAAATATACCTTCATTGGCCACTTTAACAAAAAAGTGCATTCATGCAATTATCTAACCAGCCAGTGTGTGTCAGCGCAGCGACAGGTCAAGTGCTTAAGACAATGTTCATATTAAACATTAGAACAAGAGGAAAAAGCATCACCTGGTCTTTTGTCATTCATTAACTGTCCTATTTGGATGGGTCTGTGCTCACTGTAGTCTCAGTTCATTACCCTTGGCTGACAGGAGTGGAACCCAATGTGTCCTTCCCATTGTTGAAGCTCATCCACCTGTTGTGTGATAAGATACTTTTCTGCTCAGCACGGTTGAAAGACTGACCGAGTTATTGTACCCTTCCTGTCACCTCAAATCATTCCAATCATTTCTCTCTCACCCCTCTCATCAATAAGGTGTTTCCACTTGCAGAATTGTCACTCACTGTGTTTGCTTTTTTTTTTTTGGCACAATTCTTTGGAAACTTTAGAGACTGGCATGTCTGTAAATGTAAAAAGATCAAGAATGTCTGGGATACTTAAAACAGTCCAATTAGAATAAAACACCATGCCATGGGCAAGATCACCGGTTGCATTTTATGCTCTTTATGATATTTAACATGGATTTTATCTGCAATTTTTGACCTGTGTATCTGCACAGTTTTATGCACTGCCCTGTTACCACATGATCACCTGGATTATGAGCAATTGTACATGTTCTTCTATTAAGGTACTGTATGCATTTCAGGCAAATATGAAAATGATGGACAGAAATCCATGACAGCATTCCTCTTTTTAATTTTGAACCAGCGACACCAGCGAATTATAAGACTAGGAAAATCAAAATCAAGAAAATGGTTAATTAGTTTCATCAGGTGGTTCCTGTTGCAGCTCATTACATTTGAACACTCTGAAAAAGTATGTCCTTATTTTGCACACATTTTTAAAACTGTAAACCTTTGAACTCGTCCATGAAGTTTGTAAAATAAACTCTCTCTTTAAGGCCCTTCTGTGAGAATAAACAAAGATTGCTTTTTGGTGTGTAATACTAAAAAAAAGCTTACAAAATAAGTAACCCATTGAGACTTGTGTTAAACTGCCAAACAATTACAGATGTGTGTGCATTTTACAGTGTATCTGACTAAAGAAACGGCAAGCTTAAGTATGAGCCACGGACACATAACACTTATGCGTGAGGTTAGCTTACACTTCATACTATGTGCATGGAGTCACTCTAGCTTAGTTATATTAGTAGTACAACGTCACAGTGCAGCTTTTCATGCATTATTGCTTCTTCTTCTTATGTTTTTGTCCATTACATGCATGTGATGTAACAAAAACAAAGTAAAAGCACATCAATTTCTTCCCCAAATGACACAGTGGCATTTAAAATGAGTCCATTCAAACAATGTGTGCTTGTGTGTATAGAGTTGTCTATTATAGCTGTCTCTTCTGTCTGGTCCACAGAACTTTCTCAAGACACACACACACACACACACACACAATAAGGGAAGATGTGTACAAGGATACAACTTTAAATGTCCCCACAAATCTTGAGTCTTCTCCTGAGCATGTTTGGAAATTAATGAAAAAACATCATCTCTCTCCTTCTGTATCAAGTACACATTGAGTACCTTTAATGCTTAACTTGTAGTTAAGCATATTCAATAGACAAACTACAAGAGGATTGGCATATCAAAGTGCACATGCTAATTTAAGTCAGATGGGCTAGATGTGCACAGTAGAAATTGGACAAAGAAAAGCTTTTTATGGCCTTAATCTGTGGAAATGTCAAGCTTAAAGAAGGCGACACAGGCATCTTAATTCTACTTTGGGTTATAGATTTAAAATATTATGTGAAATTTATGTAAACTAGGCCACAGAGAAGTTTTCAGAGTAGACTAACAATCAGTCTATCAAGCCCACATGCATAAAATTAAGCGATACATCATGGAGTAAAGTGGCATTAAAATGGAAGATCTGAGCTCAGTGGAAGATTTTAACCTTCTACTGCTATACAAAGGCTTTATGTTGCTTTCCACCCAACTAGCCACCAATGTGTTCATCATGTATGATAACTGGCTGGAAACTAGAACCTCATAAACTAAGGCTATAATTTAAGTAATAATAATAAAAAGGAAAGAGGTGGATTTGACCTAAGAAACTAAGAAAATCATGTAAACAAAAAGATACATTAATCTATGTGTCTTCTCTTTTGCCAAGCAGTCACAACTATGTTGGTAGCAAACCTGAGATCCTTGCTGTAAAAACATTTACTAATAATAGGAGTTTATAATTACTATGGATTATGATGTACATTACATTGTAACTGTTGGCCATTGACAGACTACTTCATGACTCATGTTTGTTGCACGTTATGCTGGTTAATCTGATGGAAACAATGGCAGCTGCTACAACAGCAATATGAGTGGACTGTATTTTATGTTACCGTGAAATTTTGGGTCAAAATTATTTCCTAAGTAAATGGAGAGAAAGAGAGAGATAAGAATAAAAAAAATTAATTGGCAAAATAAGGAAGAATCCAAGATGAGACAAAACAAGACAGGACCTTGTGTACTGTATCAAGCATCACTGACCAGGTTGTTTCTATTTAACGCAAATAAATATATTTTTCTCTCTCAAGTTTTCTCAGTAGATTAGCACATTGTTCCGTTCAAACATTTAGTAGATTTGGATCCAGGACACAGCTGTGCGCAGAGTTCAAAGTGTTGGAAGAAGCTTCATTGTTCAGTCGGATGATCCGATAGGCCGCTGGCGTTTCTTCCGAGCTGATGCGACTTTGCCCTTCTGGATTCCCACTGTACGACTGATCGTCATCTTCACCAGAATGGAGACGGCTAATTCGCTCCATCCACGCACGGAACCTTTCCTCTGTACGCCTCTGGGCGGCCGCCACTCGGGTTAGCGCTTCCTCCAGGACTCCGCCCATGCTGTTTCCGCGGCGGCCAGCTTAAAAGACAGACAGCAAGCGCCGAGAACACACACACATACAAATGTCAGGCACACACTAGAAAAAAAATGCTGGACTTCACGGCGGCCATGCTGACAAGCTTAATGGGAGTCATGCAGCATTCATGGTGCATTCTGGGCACTGCAGGATGATGTGTGAATATTTGACAACTCCTTTAAAAAGAAATGCTCTCACATATGTAATGCATATCTCCATCTTTAATCAAATTTTTTTAAAATTCATTTAAAATGCAAAGGATGCAAGAACCCATTAAATTTGCAAACTATACCTAACGCGATTGGGAGAAAGGTACAGTACCAATGTGTCATGGGTAGAACACATCAGTAAAAGATGTACAGCGCCATCTGTTGGGTTGCTGTCAAATCTCAGATTCTATTTTACGATACAATATAAAGCAGTGGTTCTCAACCATGGTCCAGGAGGAGCCTCTGTCTTGCATATTTTCATGTTGTACCTGCTCAAGCCTTTAACAACTTAATTTTTTTAAAAAGTTAATCAATTGGCTGATTAGGTGAATCAGTAAGGAAACACAAACAAGCAAGTCAAGGTTGAGAACCACTGATATAAAAGATGCAAAGAATAATAGATTCCAGGCATGTAAAGGAGATACACAGCAGTACTGCAGAATTAATTGCATAAAACATTAAATAACAATAAGGACCGCTGAAATTACTTAATTAAAAATGGCTGTAATTTATTACAGGTAAATATACACATAGTAAGGAACTAAAAAAAAAGTTAAGAGTTAATGTTGCTTGTTTAACAGCTAATAACAGAACCCCTAATGACTCACAATTACAGCAAATCCTATTTAGCAAGACAATGCCTTGACTGTGACCTCATCGGCAACATGCAGATAGATCCAGAATAAATGTCCCCAAGACAAAAAGCATGGAATGATGTCCTCATGCATTGTGAGATCATAAATGATGTTCAGAAAATGAGAATCGTCTACATGACTACTTGATTGAGCAGGGAAACCACAACCAATTGTGCCAAGCCTCAAACAAAACTCTACACAAAGCACTGCCCAGGAAAAATTTAACCATCTTCAAAATATTGAATCTTTAAATCAATCTTACGTTAGACAAGGTACTTATAGAATTTAATTGCCTTATACATCTTATACATCACATGAAATCCTGCAAAAAAAAAAAAAAAAACTTGATAGAAATATATTCTCAATGTTAATTATTGAAATAAATCAGATACCACAAAATTTGTTTAACAGCTGAACATTATTTTGTGAAAAATACCTCAAACGAATTAAAAAGGTCCCATATTTTCTGTAACAAGTTACCACAGGTCTCAGAGCTTTCCAAAGTACATGTTAATTGCTCCATCTAAAATATCACTCAGACAATGCTTTTTCTATACCTCAAACGGCCACTGTTTTTATCATCCTCTCAACATGCCACTTCAGGGACTATGTAAATGAGATACTGCTGAGCCATAACCCTCCAGAAAATAGCAGAGCAGAGCAAAAATCCAGGGGAAGGCCAATACACAAACAAAATTAATTTCTCTCACTTCTTTGTTTGTATAAACACACTGGAGAACTAAATGAATGGAACAAAATTATGGAACTACTTAAAGATGAGGGAAAAGTGAAGTAATTTGCATTTCTGAAATACCAGAATAAGTCGAAAAAAATCTAATTAATCTGCCGTTAAAAGAAAAGCTTACAAACCATGATGGGACATCAGACTTGGCTGATTAAAAATAAACATGGCCTCGAAAAAAAAGCGATGTTGTTTCAAACAACAAACAGAAATAAGATTCTTTAAAGACCAAAATCCAACATGGGCTGTGGCAAAAGGTGTTGCTTGTTTGCAGTCACTATCATCAAAAAGGATGTAAAAGGAAAACTATACAGGTAAACTAATGAAAACATAAAAACTCAAATCAATATGGCTTGAAGATGCACAACAAAAACAACTGAGCAGAAACCAGCTCAATAAAATGAGGAAAAATCATTAAAATCTAAAGAGAACAAAACAAGCCAACAATGGTGGGCTAAAGAGGAGGAGAACCATGGATTTTGGAAGATTGGATAAAAGTGATATTCATTGAGGAACCTCAAATCTGCTTTGACATAGACATGATGTTGGAACCTTTGATAGTCGGTTCCTGATATTTTTGGTAGTTGTTTTATTTTAATCCATGGTTAAAAATGGTTTTATGCTGATGAAGTAATTTTCAGGATGATAATGCAGCTTTCTACAAAGTAAAGTGTGTTAATGTTTTTCCCCAGAAAATATGGCATTATTTAAAATAATTGAATTTTTTAAGGTATATTCACATAACCAGAAAGTAAAGCAATTAAACTAAAGCCTTTTTGTTTTGTGTCATATCTGTGATTTGCTATGAAGCCATTATCTTCTGAAGTGTGGGGATTTCATAATTATTGCCAGGTGGTGTAATACCAAAAGAACTGAAGCAAATTCAGCTGCCAATTAAAAAAAAAAAAACGTACATTACAAACAGTTAAAAATTACTACCCATTTTCTTTTGTAGTTATTCCAAAAATCTGGAGTGCGTGACACACTGCAAATATAGTTATAGCTACATATTCCCATAAATAAGTAAAAATTGCCCATGGACATATATACTGTGAATAGGTGCTTAAAGCCATAAAATTCACTTACAAATGTGTTACTCAGTATGGCTTTATAATCATTACTTTCACCTCTGCTTAAACTGGTTTAATTTTTGACATTTGCATTTCCAATGTAAATAGACAGACTGTGGAAAATTTTCTCACATGGATAAAGCTTCAGGGACCTTTACATTCACCAAGCATGCATGAAAAAGTGAGCGCGCATTTAAAAATGTGTGTGTGTGTGTGTGTGTAAGAATGAACAAGAAACTTCATGCATCTGCACTTTTTTTATGGGCAGCAATGTGTGGAGGTGTGCAAAAAACGAATCCTGCATATTTACGAGTGGTCCACACTTAGTTTGATTTCTTTATATGATTTTGAAACGAAGACATGCCTTTTAAACAGGTGACATGTTTATAAACAGCAACAAAACATATCATTACGCTCCATTATTCTTTGATATGCAACAATTACAGTAAATAGAATTTTGCCTACAGTAAAATGGAACCTACAGCCAAATGGGATGTGTTATAATTTGCCTGGAGCTTAATGATGACCTCCTGTATAGAGATGTTGCAGCATTATAATATTCATTGCAAATAACTTTGGAGTGTCAAGAGCAGCCAGCATGAGGTCATTCAGTCAACATGCACCAAGAGTCTATGTGGGAACATTTTTTATTATCCTATCAAGGAATATCTAAAAGCTATAACAATGCATATGCACAATACCTTAATCAAAACACTTTCTTTTACCGTTTTACTGAGGTTAAGGTTGGATTTAGGTGTGACTAAACATTAATCCACTGGATTATACTGATATCAGTAAAAGGTCATACATTAAATATGATCACATTCAGTAACCACGATGTGATTCTAAAACGATTTTCGATGCATCAATCATTAACCGTGTTTGTGTGTCAGCATAGCAGTTTCTGTGAAGAAACACACTCTTTTTGAATGCACAAAAGAAATGCCTAAAGCTGCATAGCTTCAATGTACGTATGGTACAAAGGTATGTACTTTTCAGAATCGAATGAACTGTAAAAACAAATAAAATAAAGTTTTAGAAGTCCATTGAGAATAATGTTGTGGTTGTGAAATCACAGGGAAAGCAGCAGGAGGTCCCTTGATTCCTTAATATTGAAAAAGGGCTTTCATTTCTTATTAACCACCTCTTAGTCATGTTCAGTGTCACATGGTTCTTGTTGAAGCAAGTACTGGCACCTGTATTATTTGAGTGCCATTCAAGTTAGCGGAGGAAACCCTCAAAAATAAACAATGCCAAAAGCTTGATCTAATTGGTTAAAACCCAAACAAAACATTAGAAATTAGGATTTTTGAGACTTAGATGTAGATCACTGGCTTAGCACCAAGCATGAGGTCAGATCCGATATGGCTGACATTAGGGCTGGGCGATTTTTTAGATTAATTCGAATTTACGTTTTAAGATGATAAAATTTTTTCTTAAATCGAGGTATCGCGATTTTTTATTAAAATATTAGATAAATTGTAATTGCACCAATGGCAGAATAATTAAGAGGCAAGATTGTCCGAACACATGATGGCGCGCCTAATTAACCGCTCACTTGTGAGAGGTTTAAATCGATTTTACAGTTTCACTTTGGTACCGCGAGCTTCAACTGAATTCTCTATTTTATAGTGAAATAAAGGGAGTTTTTACTCTCAACGGTGTTCTGTTATTCTTTACAATAAAAGTATGACTTGAACATGGCGCTAGTCTAAAGTGGTAACATGTCAAAACAAAAAACTGCCTCGCATACATAATTCTCTGATTTACACTGATAATGCATTAAGCATTGAAAGGTAACTGTTACTTATCTGTACTACAGCAGCCTTAGCATTTTGGCCAAGAGAAGCTCAGTATTAGAAAAGTTTAGGTCCATATGCAACAACAGCAGGTTCATATGCACAACTTGCCACAATAGTGGCATGATTCCGATTTAAGATTTTAATGCTATTATAACGTAGCCTAAAAAAAAAAAACATCATGGTTTAATAGTATCACTATATATATCAAATTAAAGTGCATTATGAAAGCTCTGATCTTTTTTGTTATATACTGTATGCACATCCTTGTTCATACACCAAAATATCAAATCCCCTTATTATTGCTCTCGCTTAAGACAACTTTTCTATCTCTGAGAGCGCTGAAGAAAAAAAACATTAACAGCAGTGTGCAGTTCTGCTCTAACAAAAATTGACAGTTGTTCTAATTGTCTTAATTAGAAATGGTAAGCAATGCCAAAGTAAATAGTCACCTTAGCCAAAAGGTTTTAGGTGCAGTCCTCCTCCTCCTCTGTGCAGAGAAACAAAGCTAGATCTAGTATGATTTAGGTCAAGTCTAGACAGAGGAGTTTGTGAAATTTTTGTGGAAAGTCTAAACATTGAGTCACAGTGACCCACAAAAAGGATAGAGTATGGAATGAGTCTGGCTAATAAAGTGTATTAGTAGTAAGAGAGAAAAAGCATGTAATCCCTTTAAAATGTAAAATAAATAAGTAAAATAAAAAAAAGTCAGTGAAGTAACCACATGATCACTCACAGAGGTAAACGCGAAACCAAGACAACCTAACTGCCTGGCATGGAAGTGTGTGTTCAAGAATAACATTTTTTACCCAAGATGTACGAGTTAAAGTTAAGTGCATAGTTAAGCATTTACTGCAATGATAAATTCCCCTAATTACTTTCTGCAGTATCCAAAAAATGAGTGAATCTGTGTTTGTGTGGATGGATGCGATACCTGGAGGATGCAAACTTCCAGTCCCTCCCTCGTTGTCAGATGATGCTGTCGATGACGATGATGAAGAGTGTGCAGTTGCATCACTGTCACTAGTGCTGCTGTCCTCGCGCTTGGCTACTGCCTCGCGTTTCTGCCTTAGAAGACGCATTCGCTCTTTATGCCTCTGGCTGCGCTTGCCCCGCTCTCGGATCCGTCCGCCATTCGCCTGCCTCTCCTGACAGCGGTTTTTCTTGGCAGCCATGGCAACGCCAGCAGATGCATCGCTCTCTGACCGTGAGCGGCGTGATGACTTCCTGGGGGCGGGGTCAGAATGAGTAGAGGAGGCAGGCTTACTGTCAGCCAATTCCACATCCCCTTCTTCGGCCGAGGAAAGAGTGTCTGAATCGCCAAGATGTCCAGAAGACGAGGGTGATCGCAGGTAGGCTGAGGAATCACTGTCCTCTTGTGGGCAGATCTGAATGACAGATGTGGTAGGGTCTTTTTCTGGTGGCAGGGCCTCGGGGGAGGAGTCTCTGCGCAGCTCCTTCAGCAGGCAGGGCATGGACAATAAGCCAGGGGGCAGCGACCTGGAGGGGCTCTGCATGTTGACTAGCTCCTCGCATGTAGGAGAGCTTGAGGACAGGGCTTCAGGCTTCAGTGAAAAGTCCTGATTTTCTGCTGTGGCGCCACATTCTGTGGGGCATTCTAAGAGTTCAGTGGCTTTCTGGCCTTCAGCCATCCTTAGAGAACAGAGCCAGATAGGCGAGGTATCCAATAAAGCAGTCACTAGCTGTTTTGCTTGTTGCAGACCTAGAAATCAATATATTACAACAGATTAGTTACGGGAAGATTGGTTATACATACATCAGAATCTGACGACTGATTGCCAAATCTTGCTACATCCATTGGGGTAAAATTCAGAATTCATGAAGTGAAAAATGCCATACAGGTGACATTCGAAAAATTTTAATATTGTGCGAAAGTTCATTTATTTCAGTAATGCAACTTAAAAGGTGAAACTATTATGAGATAGACTCATTACATGCAAGGTAAGATCAAGCCGTGATGTCATAATTGAGATGATTATGGCTTACAGCTCATGAAAACCCCAAATCCACAATCTTACAAAATTAGAATATTGGGAAAAGGTTCAATATTCTAGGCTCAAAGTGTCCCAGTCTAATCAGCTAATTAAGCCATCACACCTGCAAAAGGTTCCTGAGCCTTTAAATGGTCTCTCTGTCTGGTTCAGTAGAAAGCACAATCAGGGGAAAGACTGCTGACCTGACAGTTGTGCAGAAAACCATCATTGATCATTGAAGATACTCCATAAGGAGGGAAAGCCTCAAAAGGTAATTGCAAAAGAATTTTGCATTTCCCAAAGTGCTGTTTCATTAATAGAAAGTTATGTGGAAGGGAAAAATGTGGACAAGCAGCAGGGATGACTGAAGCCTGGAGAGGATTGTCAGGAAAAGTCCATTCAAAAGTGTTGTGGACTTTCACAAGGAGTGGACTGAGGCTGGAGTCAGTGCATCAAGAGCCACCGCACACAGATGGATCCTGGACATGGGCTTCAAATGTTGTATTCCTGTCGCTCCTGAACAACAAACATCTTACCTGGGCTAAAGAAAAAAAGAACTGGTCTGTTGCTCAGTGGTCCAAAATCCTCTTTTAACAGCATATATAATAATAACAGCAACTTTTGCAGAGTCTGAAGGAAGAATGGAGAGGCACACACTGCAAGATGCTCGAAGTCCTCTGTGAACTTTCCACAGTCTGTGTTGATTTGGGGAGCCATGTCATCTGCTGGTGTTGGTCCACTGTGCTTAAGTCCAGGGTCAAAGCAGCCGTCTACCAGGAGATTTTGGAGCACTTCAGATGAGCTTTATGGGGATGCTGACTTCATTTTCCAGCAGGACTTGGCACCTACCCACACTGCTAAAAGCACCAAAACCTGGTTCAATGACCGTGGGATTACTGTGCTTGACTGGCCAGCAAAGTCGCCTGACCTGAACCCCATAGAGAATGTATGGGGCACTGCCAAAAGAAAGATGAGAGACATTAGACCGAACAATGCAGAAGGGCTGAAGGCTGCTATTGAAGCATCCTGGTCTTCCATAACACCTCGGCAGTGCCACAGGCTGATAGTTTCCATGCCATGCCGCATTGAGGCAGTAACTGCTGCAAAAGGGGCCCAAACAAATTACTGAGTACATATGCATACTTATACTTTTCAGAGGTCCGATATTGTTCTATGTACAATCCTTGTTTTATTGATTGCATGTAATATTCTAATTTTCTGAGATTGTGGATTTGGGGTTTTCATGAGCTGTAAGCCATAATCATCTCAGTTAGGACAAATCATGGCTTGAACTATCTTGCTTTGCATGTAATCAGTCAATCCCTTATATTAGTTTCACCTTGCAAGTTGCATTACTGAAATAAATTAACTTTTGCACGATATTCTAATTTTTCTAGTTTCACCTGCACATCTGTCAGTTTCTCAAGAATCAGCCACTGATCCTTACAAAGTTGGAAAAACTGAAGGCAATAAGCCACCAACCTTCACAGTAGCAGTCCAAAAAACAAAAGACATTACAATCTTTACTGTGATAAATAATTTTCAATAATTATCACTTGAATGTGATTCAGCACATCTGAAGCTACACTGTGTGCTTCAACAGTAGTAAACATTATCAAACGGGTTACAATCACGCAGGTACACTGTTGACAAAAATGTTTCCTTATTGACCTTTACAAATGATGTATGGGGTTTTGACAAACAGTGGACTGATCTGCTTAACAATAAAACCTCAATCAGCTGTACAGTATTAGATTCAGGACTATCACACAAGTAAGACTGCAGTATACCCACACCATAACAAATGTTTTTAAGTTCCTTGTTATTTTTATCTGAATCCCTACCCAAAAAAATTAAGTGACCCCGCTTGGTCATGAAAACACACGTGAATAATTTCAGCAAAGGTTTTAGTTAACAATTTCAATAGATAATAATCACGTTTGGTGTTTTCTGCCTGAGGAAGTGCTGCGGAAGCCATTATGTTTATCCAGCTTTTAATGTATAATAATACGTACACACGTACCCAGCGTAATAACAACCGTCAATCTGCATCCATCTTACAGAATCTCTACCACAGGTATAACTAGGAATCCCACGTCACACATATGCAAATATAAAACACATGGACAATGTCAAGGCCTGTAACAAAAAGAATAACATTCAGAAACTAACTGTGAACAGGAAAATATTTGTTCCAAAACAAAAAAGTTGATTTCAGACACCAAATAACGTCCAAAACATGTAATGTCTAGAGAGGAAAGGAAAAACAGATAAAGAAGGTTTATATAGTGATTTAGTTTTAATGAGTCACAAAGGAAAATTAATGGTGTTTATTTACAAGAATATGCCAGCGAGTGTTTCTCAGAACTCCCTCATAAGCCATGTCAGGTTACATTAGTGAGAGACAAGTCTTTTTTTTTAAATCTGTTCGTACACTGTATTACATTTGCTTGGCATTTTTTATGTTTTGGCTTGCACAGTGGTGCAGCTAATAGGTGCTGCTACTCCCACACATCTCCAGAGTCTCTAGTTCAGTTCTGAGCTCAAGTTACACCTGTGTGGAGTTTCCCCGTGTTCTCTCAGTGTCTGTGCACAGTTGCTCCTGTTTGCTCCCAAAAACATGTCAGCATAGGAATTGGTTAGAATTTTCTTCATATACTTCGTATACTGGTACTGAAAAAGTACAGTGCCAACAATACGTTTTCAGATGCTTGCAAGTTTGTCCACATTTTATGTTTAACAATCATCTTAAAATTATTTCAAATCCCCCCTTCACAATTCTACACACAATAGACTAAACCTATTTAGTCTGTGACCATTCATTTAAACTCGCCATTCTACACACACACAAAAAAGAATCCCATTTACACAAGTTATAACATGTGACAATTGAACCCTGGTGCATCCTTCTCCTATTAAATGGTCCTTGAGATGCTTCTACAACTTGACTGAAGTCCACTTGTGGCTATTTTAACTTCATTGGACATAATTATGAAAGGCACCTGTCTCAATAAGGTGTGACGCTAATGTCAAAGTTCTGGAGACCTGCGAGATAGGATTGTGCAAAGACGGATCCGGGGAGGAATACAAGAATCATTCTGCAGCACTGAAAGTGCCCATGTAGCTTCCAAAATTCTAAAATGAAAGAGATTTGGAACAAGCAACAATCTTCCCATATTTGGCCAAACTGAATAATTCATCCAAAAGGGGCTTGTTCAGACAGGTAACCACAAACCCAACTGTCACTATAAATAAGATATATATTTTTTAACAAACACAAATTATAGTCAACACATTTCATGATTCACTGAATCATGAAAAGTTCCAAACCTATTAAGGAAAAAAAGGCTGACGGGTGACTACTTTGTTCTCCTGTTACACCAAACACAGAGTGATATTTGTGTAGTGCTGAAAGTGACGTCCATGACGCTGTATGCAAATAATGATGTCAAAGACTGTCACCTAACTGCAGAGAGACTTTTCTATCATGCTTATGCTCCATTCTCGCAATCAAGTCATCACTGCATCCTGCGTACTCTCAACAGAAATTAATTATTGCTCATGTGCCTCCATATAATAAAGTCGCAAACATGATTTTATACTTGGTCTTTGCACATTCCGTGTTAAACACATGCCTAGATTGTGAGGGGTCTATTCAGTATAAATCAAAATGCTTTCTAGATATTGATTTTCACTAAATAATTACTCTTCTATGTCTCTCTTCTAAATTTTTTACCCATTTTTTAAAAGAACAGATGCATTGAAATGTTTTGAAACAAAAAATATTAGTACTATGCCAGCACTAGTGTACATGGTGTTCATCTAGCAGAGCAGCTGTTCATCTAGATTAATTTCCTGCCTCAAACCTAGGTTACTCAAGATTACTCAACATTCTTATCCTTAACTAATTCTTATGCTTTTTTGTAAATCAGTCACATGGGCTTTGGAATGACACTATATAAATCACATTTGATGAGTATTTATGCGATGAAAGGCAAGTTATTCCAGCAGTACTTATGATAAACACAATCTCAAATTGATGTCAGTGTTCTTTATGAGTAATCATCAAATTGGTATTTAAGTTTCCAATTGCAATAAGGAAAAACCATCACCATTAAAGGGTGTATTTGGTCAGCAACGTTGGTGGTACGCGTCAACGTAATATCCATGTGAATGGCAAAGCCCAAGGTTTCCAAGCAGAACATCGTATCGGAGTTTGTTTGTTCCTGTATTTCATTCGTTTTGACATACGCAGCTACTGGCTTACATCCGTAATCTCGAAAAACTAAATCAGAGCAAATGGTTTAAATTGATGTTACAGGTAATTTCAATGCGGACTTCTGTGCTGTCCTGAGGGTATGCAAACTCTTGCACTCTGTTGTATGGTTCATTCAAATTGTTTCATGCCCTGTGTAAAGATATTATGCAAAACACTAGGGGGGGATAAAAAACGGAAGATTCCCTGTAATAAATATAATGCACAGCATAATGTTGAGGAAGTGGTATTTACAACAGTTTAACGTTAATGAACCGTGCAAATAAAATCATGTCCTTATGAAGTAGGTAGAGACACTGGCGCGCACACTGCACCGTATTTCATGCCCTGTAATTCCAAACCGGTCGACATGGCACGCGCAGGTATGCATCATGTATGACCAGTACACTGCTGCGCATGCGCACAACTCGGGTTGCCTCATTTTGCCGTTTCTTGACCCAATAGCCTTCTTATATGGTTTATTTACTCCTGTCTTATACCAACATTCAGTGACCTTATAATGAAAGTAGCGACAAAGAATTTAAATGTCGGATGTTCCTAACAATGAATAATAACTAAATAAATGGACAAAACAAAAAAGGTACTTTGTACGGAATTATCTTTACGCGCAGAGAGCAACTGCATTATCATCATCATTATTAATTCACCACAAACTAAATGCTGCGCGCGCGGTAACTGCTCGTCCTATATCTCGGTGTCCTTATAAGCTAATGCGGAGAGCTAACACTCAGCTAACTAAAGCGAAAAATATCAAATAAAGCAGAACAAATGTTTAAGTAACAGGTAGTCGAAGTGACTAGCCAATCACAAGCTCACTCAAACCCCACAGTTTTTAAGGAAAAGGGAAGGAAAGGGAAACGTGAAACCTGTTTAAAATGCTAGCTTAGCTAGTGAGGCAGCTATTCTGCGTCTGCTAGTCGTCTAGCTAGCCACTTAAATAAGATAAACTGCTTAGATGAAATGTTGCGCACCTGTTTTAAACTTCCTCTCGGGTGCATATTCTTCTTAACATCGTCTTGTCTTTTTTTCAAGTCGCACTTATAACAAAACTTCAGCCTACATGTGTATTTAAAAAAACAAAGTTTAAACTACGTGTTTGCGGCCCCGCTAGTCCGCGTCCCGGCCCCTTTAGCACAGTTGGCCACTCCATAAAGGCTGAATCCCAACTGACTTCATTCTTCATACAGCAGCGCACTACATAGGGTATGACATAATGGCCTTTTACGCGCGGTGTACTGCACTATCTGTCCACTGAGGAGCCGTTTGGGATTCTGCCAATGTCCGTTTTATTCGTTAAGTAAATAAAGACAGCGCTTCCGGTCTAGCCTTACGTCAATCACAACAGACAGCGCCGCTGGGCGGTTCGGAGAAATGTGCGCACGAATGCATGGAATCTCACTTTTTAACGTATTGTGCACTGATTAACCGAAAAAAGGTCGCCATTTCAAATTACAGTGCAGTATCAAGCATCGAAAACAACTAAAGTTTTAAAATGACTGAAACTTCACTCAATTACTGACACTTCAACACATTATCAAAATCTGGAAGGATAGTGCTGAACCGTCAATTTTGTAAAAAAAAAAAAAATGTTTTCTGAAAGAACTCCCGAAATCACTTTAACGGTTGATAAAAATCATGCAGGATAAGAAAAAAATTAACGTTTAAGAACCATAGCTTAATAATAAAAAAAATGCTTCAAATTGCTAGTGAGCATAAAGACCCATCTTCAGAACAATTTTAAAAAGCTGATGAGTCTAGATTGTCCCTTTTCTAGAGCAATGGGCGCATCAGTGTAAGGAGGGAAGGGCAAGAAGTGATGCACCCATCATGCATAGTGGCCACTGTAGAAGCCTTTGGAGGCAATGGTATGATCTGGGGTTGCTTCAGTGGGACAGCAATGTTATGCGGCAATAAAATGAAGTCACCCTGATGCTGACAACCTGAATGTACTGAAAGACCAGCTTATTACATCTATGGAGCTTTTCCTTCCTGATTGCACATGCATATTCCAGGACTTTCCAAATTGTGAAAGAGGGGTTCTGGGATCAAATGGTGTGCTGTAATCAGAGCTTAAATTGATTGAATTAAATCTTGGAGTGTGCAACTTTTTTCTTGACTAGGCAGTGTATGCTCAACATTTTTTTTTTTATTATACTTTACTCATCATCTATACCGCTTTATCCTTTATCCAGGGTCATAGGTTCCTAGAGCCTATCCCCGGAGACTTAAAGTATGCAACAGGGTACACCCTAACCACTAAGCAGCAGTGCCTATCCATCACAACGCACCACACACCCACAGAGTTACACATTCACTCACATGTAGGGACAATTTAACAGTCAATTCACCTGCAGGCATGGTTTTTGAAGATAAGAAGAAACCTCAGAACCTGGAGAAAGCCTGCAACATGCAAAACACCACAGACCCTAAGACTAGCACATGACAAACTGTGAGATGGCTAACCACTGTAACACCACGATGCACACTCTCTTGTTTTAGTCTTTATTATTATACACATATCTTGTATAAAGTAACACTGATTAATAATAATGAGGTTCATTGAAAATAGTTTTTATTTTTACATGCTTGAACAGAAAATGAAGTCTAGGTCAAAAAAGTTCAGTAGGAACTAAAACTAAAAGTGCTGCTAATATGCTTAATCCTTCTTCAGTCACCTAGATAAAGTGTTCATCAAATCGACCTTCTGCTCTAGTGCAGCATCCAGGGCCTCCTAGTAGACAAAAATTACAAGATGAAAAATAATACTTGTACACAGTACAATATGTTTATGATCCTTACAATATAAAATGACCATGTAATCTGTTATATGATACTGGTTTGATTCCTAAGGCTAATTGACTGTACTATAGATAACCATGCCATATTGATACTGCAATTGACAACTCGATTTACATTTTAGTGGCTTACTTTTAAATCAATGCATCACGTCAATCTACTCAATTATTACACCCCTAGTAATAAACGTACATGCAAAACATACCAGCTCTCTTTTCACTTCTTCAATTGCAACCCGAGCTAGAGCAGGACTCTGGTGGGTTTTAAAAAAACAAACAAACAAACAAAAATAATATTATTAAATTATTATTATTATTATTATTATTATACATTTTTATATTACACTGCAATTTACATGCCATTCACTCAAAACATGCATCCTCACTTAATTATTTTTGCAGAATACATTATAATAAAATGACAGATACAAGTCAAGAGCTAAACAACGGTGACAGAGCTTGAAAAAATGCACAGTACTGTACAATGAAGTCTAAATAAAGCAGAGATAACATTTCATAGTCGCATTAGCAGCCAGACACTTCTGCTTGAAATGTACTAAATGGTTCCGGTCATAGCATCATTTTACATTTCATTCAAGAGGTTTGTTGTTATTTTTAAAGTAATAGTAAAATATGCACAGCACTTTCTCAATGTTTTAATAGTAAGATCATTAAGAATCAAACATAAATCTGTGTGTAAATGTGTTTTTTGCACTGTTTAGAACGACATTTGTTCACATGTTTTTTTTCTTCCTCTTTTCAACATAATGTGTCCCCATTTATAATCCATGAGTATTTAAGCCAATTGATCTATTATTTCTAAATTAATTCACATGAATATTTGTCTTGAAATATTTGGGGGTTATTTTGCACTGTGCTAATATTTTTATTACAGAATACCTTGCTTCATAAAGCTTGCCTTGTCACAGTATTCAAAAGGTCACTTTATAGGAAGTGTATGTACACCTACAGTATACAGAGAGAGCTCATATAATTAATGGGTTTACATGGTGAATATTCAGCTATTGAACAGCTTATTGAAGGCGGACACGTCCTCTCATTCCGGATGAAAACTGGGCACGCTCTGCTTGAGCTGGCTACAGAATGCATTTTTATTCTGATTGGGCAATTATTATTTCAACTGTCAGTGGAACATTAGGGAAATTTCTCTGAATAGAGTAATTTCTAATAATCAAATGCTGTGCTTCTATTGTATCTTATAGTAAACACCTGTGCTGTGAAACTATTAGATAAACAAAGACTTTAGGCTTCCTCACAGGGCTCAGGTCATTATAAGGCTCCAGTTTCTTCACGAGTGGTGCAATTTCCTGTTTCAGCACTGTGATTTTCTGTGGATTAAAAAAGACAACATTAGAAATAATAAAAGGGGGAAAAATGCTGTGACATCTGGCTCAAACAGCCTTCTCACAGCACGTTCAATTTCTGTAACTGAAACACTTTTCACACTACACCGCCTTCTGCGATTTCTAGAACAGTGTTTTAGCAATTATCTGAGTAATCTCTTGAGTTAAAGTTAGGTCTAGAGCTTATAATAGCTAGGGATGCTGATCATAATCGGCCGATAATTGCTTTGGGAAGTTTGATCGGCAGTCTCTATAATGGCCGATATAGAAAAGCCGATCAGATGACGCAAAACTCGCGGGACAATTTTGTTGCGCGCTGCTAAAATGGCTTCACCGGTCTGGCAATTCTACGTGTTGGGTGAAAAAGACAATACTGTACATTAGCAATTTGCAACCCATGTAACAAGCCAATTCCACGAGGCGGGAAGCACCCAAAGCATTTTAACACCACGAACCTCATCAGACATTTGAAGGTTAGTCACGTAAAGGAACATGTGCAGTTTCAAAGAGAGCGCGAGAGCTCAGTAACTCACGCGCCGCCGCTCACTCAGCTGGCGGTAATTCCCCTATCTCACCTATGCGGTTTCGCTCGGTGGACCGGGAGTACAGTTCATCATGATTCACCGCGAGCTTTGGCGCTGTGATTACGTTTCCATCTTTCCGCGCAAAGAATTAAACATGTTACATTTTTTAAACATGAAAAATTAAACTTTTTTTTTTTTTTGCCGGTCCTTGCAGAACTTCCAGCGACTCGCGTCCTACTTGTCTGTTATTTTATTTAATTTTAAACAATCTACAGGAAAGTTGTATTTGTCAGGCTGTAAGCTGTTCCCAATTACTAACCAAGCACAGGCTGCTATGCTTCAAGTTGACGTTTTGCACATGTTGCTTGCCAATAAATACAGTTGTCAATTCATGATATTCCTCTTCTTGTAATTTCAATATTTAATCATTTACATTGTTGTTAGATATAGTTTAATAAATAATGCTACATGATAAGGCTTCAAGTAGACCCTGTAATCAGTGATCGGTATCGGCCGATACAGCTTCTAGTGATCGGAAATTGGTGATCGGCCTAAAAAATCCTGATCGGAGACCCCTAATGATAGCCTTAGGGCTTGTAATGATAAATATGAGAATGAAACAGTTATAATCAGACAGAACATCATACTTCTGCGAGCTGCATGATAGACTGATGAGCGAAGGAGTCTTTCATCTGTCTGGAAGCCAGCTTGTCCTAGAATAACACACACATACATGCATAACACATTAGAAAACTATGAGCAGTGTTTCCTTTTATTCTAGGTTATAAGTCTATGTTAAGACAAGCATGTCTACTTGGGCAGGATATATTTATAAATGGAAATTGTTTACATTTTTGTAACTGGCATTTTTGCTTCACTCTGCACAAACATAATATCAATAATCATTAAACGCCTGCAAAACGATGCAATAAATTCATTAATTTAAATTCCTGTGCATTAAATATAGTCTAGAAACAAAGGGGTTGTAGTTACAGGCTAGCCATGTGCAAACTTATCAAGGCTGTGGCCCAATTTCAGATGTGTAAATCTACTGCTGCCAGCCAAACCTTTAATCCTTTAAGAGTAAAAACTCTGACCTGCACTTAGATAAGTGAAGAATATCACCTTGTTAAATCCCATGGCTTTGTTTTATTAGTTCTGTTTTTTTTAGTGCAAATAATCAACAATATATCATGGGAATTGTATACCTAATAACAAAACGGAAGATTAAAAACATTTTATTTATTTATTATAAATGACCTCTTGCGGCCCACCTGCAGCACCCTGCCAGCCCACTAGGTGTCCATGCATAACATTTTGGGAATCACTGTTATAGACTATTAAGAAATGTATTAAAAGGTAAAGATAAAGCTGCTACTGAACCACCCAATTTCTCGAAAAATGCTTCTTCGGACTGAACAATTTGCACACATATGCACCACAATTTGCATAAAAAAGCTTAAGCCTCACAGTGATGACAAATTTGGACTCTATAGGGAAAATCTCATACATGCGTAAAAAAATTAATTACATTGAAATACATACCTGTGCTATTTTATTTCTGTAGGTCAAGTCTCTGGATTTGTTTTTCATGAAGTCCATATTCAACAGCCGCTCTTCAGCTGTAGCAGCCTCAACCTGCTGGACCAGCGCAATCTTCTTTAAGTCCCTGACAAAACACAGGACAAGCTAGTTGTTAGTAAAGCTTTTCTGTGTACTGGTAAGGAAAAGGATATGTTCAGATTGTATGAAAAGAAAAGTTTCAACATGAAACATGTTCGACATATTTGATTTTTGATTGCAATATTTGCATTCCTGTCATTCTTCCTGTGAGAAGCCGATGGCTGTGTGCCACACAAACCTCACCGGAGGACTCAGAGTTACAATGGAAAAACCTCAGTGATCTCAAACATAAGGAATCATGATCAGATTTTGTTATTAGCACTCAAAAGTAAAAGTGGCAGCGGCTTATTTTCTCAGCCACCACCAGGTGTTTTTTTTTGTTGCCTAGCTGTTCATACTGTTAAAAGATCTACATTTCTCTGGGTTTGAGCCCTGGATTTGATGTTAAATAGGTAAATCAACATGAAGGCCAAAGAGATGTCCATGAGAGAAAAGAGGGGGGGGGGGGGGAGACAACACAACACTGGTACAGGACATTTTAACAATTGCTAAAATCGGTCAATTTAACAATTCCGAATGTCCTGAAAAAGGACACGCGCACTGCACCATGTTCCCTCCGATCCACCAGTACTGCTCACCTCGTTCCACCATCTCAGGGATCGAAGAAGACATTCATCCAGACGCTTTTTCTGTTCTGGCACCTGGGTGGTGGAACGAACTTCCTCTAGATGTCCATACAGCGGAGTCTTTGACCATTTTTAAACAACGACTTATCTCTTTCTTCAATACTTGGACTTGTAAGCAAATATTAATTACTCTTTACTTCAAGACTGCCTGTTTCAAATCTTTTGCTCCAAGAGCTGGGTGACCTACAACTAAAGGTGTCATGTTCTAAATTGTAAATAAGAGGAATGGAAATCTGAAATTTGTAATCAATCGTCTCATTCTTTGGGGCTCAAAACCAAATGTCTTTTGTGTAAAATTAAAAACAAAAATGCTTTCTGAGGATATGTACACATTTGCATGTAATATCTGAATCTAGTGGTGTGATATTCGTTCATTATGTGTGGGATGTTTTTCTCTTACTCTTGAAGTTTCTTCCGGAGAATCATTGTGGCAGCCATCTTCTTCCTCACAGCAGCGAGCTCCTGCCCCAACTTCCTGTCAGTCTTCTCTGCCTCAGCCAGGTCATTGGTCAATTTATTAATAGCAGGAACAAAGCTGTAAAGCCAGTTGTTAATTAATAATCACATTTGAACTCTACAACGCAGGAAGAGTATTTCAAACATTGAGGTAATGGAATACACAGGCTATAGATCTAAAGTATGTGGAAGTGAACTCAGTGTAGTCTGTGGTCTTTTCTCAACTTTGATCTGTTGTCAACTCCAGAAGTTGATGAGTGACCTCAAACATTCCTTAATTGACATTTGAAAGCAATCATTTGAATAAAAGGAATACAACAGTGTGTGGGTGTGTATGGGTGGGTGTTAGACTCTACAGTCTTGCATTCTGCCAGTTATTGGTATAATCCTATTGCAAGTGATGTTCACTAATTAAATGATAGCTTAATGATAAAGAAATGCCTATACAGTGGCCTATTTCTCTGTGTTTATACTAGTCACTGATGTTGATTAGGATTTTTGTCTTGTGTCTAGTGCAGCTATTGTGGCACTCACTGGACAGCTTGCCACTTCCAGCTGTGAGAACCTGGAAACGTTTTCCTCAAATTTTGCAAAATCAAATAAAGACACTGGGGGGGATACATGGAGAAGACACTGGACAACCTGTGCCAAATGATTGATCCGAGAAATATATGGGTTTGGTTTAACGCCATCTCAATTTGCATAAAACTGAGAAAATCTCAATTGAAATGGAAGAAATAAATATTCATCGGTCACTCTGTCTGATATGGTATTTGAAAATTTCTATTAGTACACTCTCCATGACACAACTATCACATTTTCAGGAAACCTTGAAAAACCTGAACCCGAGAACTGAAACCTGTGTATCCAATATATTGAATTCAGATGAGGGCATATTACCTTCCCATGGATGTGTCTCTAACTTTTAGGACCTCAGCAATGCCGTCTAACACAGACAAAAAATCAGAGGTGGATTTGGTAACACTTCCAGGTTGAAGCCCGACACCCTGAAGTAGCACTTCCTGCAAGTGGGTGGCTGAAACAAAGGAAATCAGCTTAATTAATTTGTATCCCATCCACTTTCTCTTATAACTATGAAGTGATTATCTTCTGCTACATCACAGTAATGTCCACCAGGGGATAGGTGTGTAGCAAAGAACACACTCACTTTGATCACAAAGAACACACACATTGATTACTGTGTTATTGCTGGACATTAATTTTAACATTTTGCAATTATCAATACCAAATGCTATTATTATACTGTTTATAATAAACAATAGGCACCAGGCTCCCCACCACCCTGTACAGGATAAGCAGTGTAGAAGCAGTATAGACGATGAATGAATGAATAATGCTATTAATAACGTAAATACTTTTATCACATCAACCAACTCCACTGTAAATGTTTTGGGGCCAATTTTATATGATAGACCAACATAAAGTTGCACATAATTGTGAAGTGGAAGAAAAACAACAAAAAAAAAAATCTTTTTAGTTTTTACAAATAAAAAAAGAAAAGAACAATTATATTCAACCCCATTTACTCTGATAACCTTAACTAATATCCAGTGAAAAAGCCTCTGTGAAAAAGAGGTTTGTTGGAGAACATTAGTGAACAAACAGCATCATGAAGCCCAAGGAACACACCACACAGGTCAGAGATAAAGTTATGGAGAAGTTTAAAGCAGGTTTATTTTATAAAGCATTTCAAGCTTTAAACATCTCAGAGCACTGTTACATCTATCATCCAAAAATGGAAAGACTAGGTACAACTGCAATCCTACCAAGACATAGTCATCCACCTACCAGGCACCTACCAACTAACAGGCTGGGCAAGGAAATAATTAATCTGAGAAGCAGCCAAGAGGCCCTCTCAACTCTAGAGGAGCTGCAGAGATCCACAGCTCAGGTGGGAGAATCTGTCCACAGGACATCTGGGCCCGTATTCACAAAGCTTCTTAAGTAAAAAAAAAAAAGGTCTTTCTTAGAATTTCCCCTTAAATTTAGGATTAAATCTTAGTAAAGATAAAAATGATTCACAAAACATCTTAGCCCTAAAAACAGCTCCTAAGGTAAAATTAGTTAAGAGTAGAGAGGAAGACTTTTAAGAGGCTTGAGAGTTTCTCTTGCAGAGGACAAAATGGCATAAGGAAGAAATATTTTCCAATTACTGGACATAAAGCTAAAAGTAAACACTGCTTTTCTGTCCAATTTGGTTTTCTTGTTGTTTTACTTCCTTCCATCTCTCTTGGATTGTTGGCTACATACCATCCAAAAGTGCAACTTAAATAAACTGTCCTGGAATCATGTAAATTGTAAAAGCTGAGACATTCTGCTCCCATCAATCTGAAATGGATTACAAGTAATAAAATCAGTATGGTAAATAAATATGAGAACTTAAATATAGTAACTACTGTGTGGAAATTGGTTGCTTCAAAAGTAGACACATTTTCAACATTTGGGTGTTTAATTATCTTTAAGACATTTAGCCTAGAAACTTTGCATAAAGTAGTAGTTTTTTTATTAACCAATCACAGTCCTTGAATTGCTGCATCATCCCTAGCAACAGGGTCAACCACACCCCCTCACTAAGATAAATGTTTTTCTACTTTCCTTACTCAGAGTTGCTCTAAAAGGTTTCCTAAATCACTTTTAGTCTAGGACTCCCAGCTAGGACTTTTTAAGCTAAGATAGGAGCTCTTTGAGAGAATTCTGAAAAGCTTTGTGAATACGGGCCCTGGACTTTATGGAAGAGTGTTAAGAAGAAATCCATTGTTGAAGAAAGCCATTGC
The DNA here is from genome assembly GCA_030347435.1 of Clarias fuscus. Taxonomy (NCBI): domain Eukaryota; kingdom Metazoa; phylum Chordata; class Actinopteri; order Siluriformes; family Clariidae; genus Clarias; species Clarias fuscus. The sequence goes on from CM059212.1 coordinate 36,481,639, forward strand.
TGTTGCGACAAGCCATGAAGAAAAAGGTGCTCTGGTCAAATAAGGCAAAAATTTTACATTTTTTCCCTAAATGCAAAATAACATGAAAATCATCCTGAGCACACCATCCCACTGTGAAACATGATGTTGTGAGGATGCTTTTCTTCAGCAGGGGCAGGGAAGCTGAGATGGAAAGATGGATGGAGCCAAATACTGGACACTCTTAGAAAGCTGTTAGGGTCTGCAAAAGACTTGAGCCTAGGGTGAAGGTTCACCTTCCAGCAAGAAAATGACCCTAAACATACAGCCAGAGCTACAATGGAATGGTTTAGATCAATGCACATTCATGTGTTAGAATGGCCCAGTCAAAGTCCAGACCAAAATCCTATTGAGAATCTGTGGCAAGACTTTTTTTTATTTTTATTGCGCTTTCCAGACTCTCGCCATCCCATCTGACCGAGTTTGAGCTATTTTGCAAAAATTTTAGACATGCAAAGCTGGTAGAGACTTCCAGCTGTAATTGTAAAAGCATTGACTCACTTATCTATTCGTAAAAAACTTGAAAACCACTCATCATTTTCCTTCCATTTTACAATTATGTGCCAATTTGTGTCCATCACATAAAATCCGAATAAAATATATTTATGTTTGTGGTTGTAACCTGACAAAATGAGGAAAAGTTCAAGCGGTATGAATACTTTTGCAAGGCACTGTATATAAGCTGTTTAGACTATGAGATATTTGTTGCATACAGAAGTTGTATACAGCATGTATTTAATATTATAAGTAAAATAGTTATTTGCTACTCCGGTGGTTTACATTAAGTCCATCTATCAGTTTTTGGAGACTGATTTGCCTTATTGTACAGCTTTACCTTTTGTCATAACTTTGGTAACATGAAATTATGAAATGAAATTATATCCAATGTTATGCAAGCTAGCACACAGTAAGATAAATTAACATAACTGTTATACTCGCTTATTTTACTACCTGCTGTACATACACCTACTCACAAAAGTGAGTATACCCTTCTAATTTCAGCAAACATTTTAGTATATCTAGAACAATATTATAGAAATGACACTCGGGTATATTTTAGAATAGTCAATGTGCAGCTTGTAGAACAGTACAGTATAGATTTACTGTCCTCTAACAATAACTCAACATACAGCCATTATTGTCAAAATAGCTGGCAACAAAAGTGAGTACATCCTAAGTGATAAAAGCTCTAAATCCTTGTGATTGTCAATCGCCAAGTATGTCTCCAGACCTGGACCCTACTGAGTACCTGTGGGGTATCCTCATGCGGAAGGTGGTGAAGCGCCATGTGTCTAACATCCAGCAGCTCCGTGATATCATTATGGAGGAGTGGAAGAGGATCCCAGTAACAACATGTGTAGCTCTGGTGAATTCCACGCTCAGGAGGATTAAGGCAGTGCTAGATAACATTGGTGCTCACACAAAATGCACACTTTGGACACAGTTTTGACATATTCATTTAGGGTGTATCTTTCGTTGCCAGTTATTTGGACAAAAAGGCTGCATGTTGAGTTATAAGCTGCACATTGACTCCTCTAAAGTATATCCATTTTTTTATTTATTTAGTATTGTCCCTTGATAACATATGATAAATTGGTTGATGAAATGTGAGGGGTGTACTCATCTTTGTGAGATACTGTATTATTATAACAATATAACAGCTACATACCTTTATATTTTGCCTATTATATTTTGTTTCTCCTTTTCTTTGTTTGTTTTTTCAAAATTGTAATCCAAATGGATTTGGTCAGTTCCCTTACTCGCTCACAAACTACTGTAGAATGCGACATGAAAAACGAATGCAAACTAGTGATAGAAAACCGATTGTGCAAACATTATCGTCATTCCAAACTTTTCCCACACATGCTGTGTCGCACACCGAGCAAGATGCCAGCCTGTGCAGTAAATCACAACAAATGAGAAGCTCACTTTCTATTCTTTGTTTCTCTGACCATAACAGACAGATTCATACAAAAAACACTGTCTTAGTAGTCTAAATTGTAGTATTACTCGCCCATAGATTTCACTTCGAATATCAAAAATATGGAACAAATGCCGCCTTGCATTTATTCAAAACAGAAAATAGGTTCATAACTAGGTCTTCTAGTTACCAATTATGGGATTTTACCGGATGTTTGGCAACCTTAATTAACAATGACCTACCAGGGCGATGCTTTTTCAGAATCGCAACAGAAAATAAACATCAACCTATAAAAGAAAAGAGGTGTGATCCTCACCCTACACCTTGTAAACAGAATGTCACCCAAAATTAAACACGGTTTGACAAATTTCAGTCACATCTGTAAGTGAGATCTCAATTCTGTTGTTGTTGTTGTTAGTCTCTTGTCGAGGGGTCGCCACACCGGACCATATGATCCGCACACTGCTTGGACAGGTTTTATGCTGGATGCCATTTCTGATAAAATCCTCCCATTTTATCTTGGCTTGTGGTATGGCACGGCACATCCAGTGGCTGGGGCTCAAACCCAGGCCCTCAGCATGGCAGGTGAGAAACCTGCCACTGAGCCACCAATGCCTAACCTGGTCTAAAGTGTAAACTTTATAAATAAATCCAGAATACAGCACATTGTAATTCTGCTATTTCCTGTGTATCAGTATCTTCTGTATGCTTTTGTGTAAACTGGTCTGTACATGCAAGGCGAATAGTGGACTATTAAGCGCTATTAAACGGTGTACCATCGCTGTTGTACTCTGCAGCTGTGTGTCTGTAGTGTTGCGTGAGTAAAGACACTTCTTCACTCCGCAGCTCGCTGCTTTGCGCCAGCTGGTCCAGCAGCTCGATCGTGCGCGTGTTCACCTCAAACTCCGGAACTCCTTCAGCACCGAACACCGTCTCGAGCCACCGGCTCACCTGCAAAACAGACTCTGTTAGATAGAGGGGAAAGACACTTATAAATCTAACTGCTCACCCAGGACCCTTCTCACCCTCATGTTCTTTTCACACATGATTATCCTGATGAAACCTTACATTAAAGCCACTGAACTCAACGTAAACTCTGATATACGCCAGTGTATACAAACACTAAAATATCCCGCTCTAACTTCTTCGCCTTCTTTTGTTGTTTTATGGCAGTTGGCAAGAAAAACATAAATGTGCTTTACCGCCACCTACTGGAATGGATTCTACTTGATCTATAGTAGCTCGCAGGGTCTTCTTCTTCTTCTTCTTCTTCTTCTGTGTGTTGTTAATTGGCGGTTGGCAAATAACAATATGATGCACTGCCGCCACCATCTGGAAAGAAGTGAACATCAGACTTTATTAAATAGATTATCGATACAAATAAAACAAAGTTTGTACATTGGTCAGGACTTGGCCTTTCAACAATATTTTTTTTATATTTCATACATTGGATGACCTGTAACCAGTGTCAGAATTCTTTTTGTTTCTATGTATGTCTGTCCAGTCAGATTTTGTCACAGCATCAACATAAACTGGCTGGACAGAATTGAATGAAACTTTGCTATTTCTTTAGTATATTTGCCTGAAGTCAAACCTTTACCATAAATGAAAAAATATATATATTGAGTAGAAGGGAAGTTATGAGCAGTTACGGTAAATTAACATAAGTCCCTAATTATAAACTGCAAGTTTTGAAAGAGCATTGTGTTGTGTAGGCATTAAACTCTGACCAGAATTTAATGAAACTTTTGCAGTACATAGATATCTGCCTGAAGTTTAATCTGTCCCATAAACTTTACACACCAACCTACAATTTGCACAATATTTATTAACTGTTATTTGCACAAGAACTCTTTCCTATCTTCGCTGTTTTTCTAACAAGAAATGTTTACTGTTTCTCATCTATCATCTCACAAAGAAGCTACTTGCACTACCTCAACCCATTACCTCATTGCATTGTGACATGTTGTCATGTTGTCGCTCTTGTTTGTGCATTTGCACATGCATTGTATGTTGAGATTTGCTGTCTTTTGTATAATACTTAGATAGATTTGTTAATTTTATCGTGTTGATTTGTTTTGTCTCAGCTGATCAGCTAATTAGGTGTCTTAGTTAGCTAGGTAGTGTAGTTTTGTTAATTTATGTTGTTAATTTATGCTGTATGTATGTATGTAGCACCTTGCTTCTGGAGGAATGTTCTTTCGTTTCACTGTGTACTGAGCTGTACAGTATATGGTTTAAATGACAATAAAAGCCTAGTAGACTTGACTTGACTTGACTTAACCTAAATTAAAATGTTAAGTAAAAGTTATGTTATGAACAGTTATGTGCCGGATCTACTGTAGTAATCTACTTTAAAATAAGATATTAGTAAGCTACTTGCTCAATGTAAACAAACACCTGCACACATATACATATTAACTGAAAAAGCTGAAGTGAATATTTTTGACTAAAATTAGTTAATATTTTCATTGCAGAAATAACAGCGAGTAACTGGAGTGATTTTAAGAGAAACTTATTCTTTATCTGATCTACTTCCTTTCAGTGATGTTGAAAGAAGTATGATTTAGTGTAGACAAGGCATACGATACGTAACGTTACAAAATTATATATTTCTTTGTATTAATAAGTTAGGCAAAAAGTTCTGCCGTACAGAAAGACATGCCGACATGTATGTGGGCTTCAACCTTAAATTATAATATCACTGATTACCTTAAAGCTGATAAGCTTATTTTTAGCTTTAACCTTTTAACTATTTCTACAAACTCTTGTCCTGTAAATAGGTAATTTAGCTAGTTCTAAACAAACAAACAAATAAATAAATAAATAAGAAACGGTATTAAAACTTGATAACTCTAATGTCCTGATTTATTTTCTTAAAATATCTATTAATTCACAGTGTATTTTAATTTTACATATTTCTTTTGTATTACCTCCTTTCTTTCTGCTCTCTGACAGTGTATGATCTTCTCCTTTTTCTCCTCCTCATCCAATAATTTTTCTTCTTAGATGCAAAATGTGACTAAAGTTGAAAAGAAAAAAATTCTTAGTTAAATTTCGCACCCAGGTCCGATAACTACCAGACCGGTTGAATCAAGAAATAACATAAACAGAACCTGTCTGACAAAGTGAAGCATGCTAAAAGATCCGAAATAAATAAATAAATAAACACAATCTAAATAAATTAAAGAAAACATGAGAAACAAGGTATCTTGTTACCAAGTTTCCACTTCAAATGCAAAATTTACTCACTCCCTATATTACTAAGATTACTTTTCACCTTGTCTCTTTCAGTATGCTACTGAATCTATTGTAATAGCACTTGTTTCATTGTCTTTTCAAAGACTCATGACATTTCTGTCTATCTTATTATGGATCTTGGGGCTTGTGTACCTTGGTGAACCTCAGGTGTATGTCACTGGGCGTTTAATCCTAATCTGAGGTAAATAAATTACCCTAAAGACCCATGAAAATTGCTAATCAGACTGAGTACCCTGTCTACCCTGTCTAGTGCTACCAAGTCTTATCCCTAGACCCAGGCCTGGTGATGGTTTCTGATAGCCTCTTCTCAATTCTCAGGAAGAACAATTTCAGTTGTTATTTGTGAACATAAACAACCCCAAAATTCTTGGGGTTGATTCAATGGTGAACCTGGAGGAATTCAACACGCATGCTGGGACTCATGAAGATGCTAGAAGCACTGTGATTACAAGAAACACTCTGGACATACAGTAGGATATTATTAATAATGAGCAGATTCTCATCCTTTCCTTTTTGAACAGTCAGTTCTTCAAGGATTCCACAAGGTGCTGTAACTGTTTCTCCATGTTGTTGTTGTTGGTCTTTTGGCTGCTCCTGGAAAGAGGTCGCCACAGCGGACCAAGTTTGGCACATGTTTTACGCCGGATGCCCTTCCTGAAGCAGCCCTCCCATTTTATCCGGGCTTGGGACCGGCACTGCATCCAGTGGCTGGGGTTTGGGCACTGACTGGGAACTGAACCCAGTCTGTCAGACTATCTATCTATCTATCTATCTATCTATCTATCTATCTATCTATCTAATCACATCTCTCATCAACATGTCTGCCAGGAGAACTATTCCTTACTGTGTGTTTTAACCCTGTTCCACTGGTGCACCTGACCATCCCAGGAGATTTCCGAAATATTTAAATCAGCCTATCTGGTACCAACAAAAACCCATCTGAACTTTAATCAATTTAACTGTATCCATGCACTCATGGTTCCATGCACTGTGCTACTGGCACATGATTTGTTTGTTGCATAAGTGAGCAGATGTCAGGTGAATACACTTGGAAAATTTCATAAGATATATATCTATATACTGTATGTCTAAGACATTACGGGTCGCGCGCGCTCTGGTTCCAATGTCAAACATGAAAGGACTTCTGGACTAAATAAAGGCCCACGAAGAACAGAAAATTCAATATTTTATAGCCTTGTTTGGTTACAAATTCTGAAATAGAACACAAATAATTACATATGGGCATTAACAAGCGATCGTTTCACTTATTTATAAAATTTCATAAACCAAAAGTTTTCACGTATTACTTCCGGGTCATGCGTTGACCTTCCTATATGAGCTTGTGCCGGTGTCCTCCATTTCGTTCACTCCGCTCCTTGCGCTATAGCTGCTCGGTGGAGGAGGACGACGACGTCTGCACTTAAACCCGAAACATGCTGTCAGTTCGCGTCGCGGCGGCTCTCGCCCGCACCCTGCCCCGTCGGGCCGCGTTTGTGAGTATTTTGCAGTTATTTCGATATATTTATTGCGAAAAGAGTTTGGGTGTTTTGTAAATTCATCTTTGGCGTGCTGAATGTCAGCGCTTTGATGGCGTGTGCGGCCGCCATCTTGCACCCGGGGAGGCCTGTTATGTTGCTTTTTGCGCTGATATTAACGAGAACTATATTGCAAAATTTCCTGTAGACAGATAGCTCATTTAAAGACGAAAATGACATTTGTGTACCATCAATATGTATGTAGTGTGGAAAATTTGCCTTAGTGAATCCATGTCAAATGAATGACATTAGCTACTGAAGGTCAGGATTTGTTCAGCTCTCCGTTTATGCTGTTCCTGTAGATGAAGGCAGGATTATTAAAATACTACTTTGTTGCACGTTATTGAGTTGAGTTTAGTGGTCATGAAGATTGTGTATGCACTTCACCTTGTATTCAACCAGCGCCCTTAGCCTTTAGCAGTTTCTTCTTCTTTCCTAGGTTAGCCTTGCAAGCTAACAGATGCTAGCCGTTGCGTTGGTTTCTGTCATGTTTTAGCGGATTGAACTTGTAGCTTTTTACTTCAGTCATAATTCTTTTATAATCGATATCTTGGACGACCTTTTTAAACTCATTAACGTCCTAGTGGTCTGTGGTGTTTGAAGGTCAACAGCAATTTTATATATGAAAGTCATTCTCAAAGTGGACTAGAAGTATGTTTCTTTTATGTATTTTTTTTTTTTAATATTTAATTTAACTATTCGACAGGTTTCTAAGAACGTAGCTGCTGCTTGCGTAGGGGTGAAGAACCTGCACACAGCAAACCCATGGCTGCAGAAGACTGGTATGTGCTTGAACTTGTGGTGCTTTTGTCGTGGCAAAGAATTTTTTTTTTGTATTTTTGTGTACTTGTCCTTGGTGACCTTCTGTGTCCTGTCTAGGCACTGCTGAGGTCTCCAGCATTCTGGAGGAAAAGATCATGGGTGCTGATACCAGTGCTGATCTCGAGGAGACTGGACGCGTGCTGTCCATCGGTGATGGTATTGCTCGTGTGTACGGTCTGAGGAATGTGCAGGCTGAAGAGATGGTGGAGTTCTCCTCTGGCCTTAAAGTGAGTCTGCTTTGATGAACCTGTGAACACTTGGACTATTTTAGCTTTAATGATGGCTATTTGAAAGCCTGTGACTTTTTTTTTTTTTGGGAGGAATGATATGGGGGTAAAAAAAAACTTTTGTTTTTTTAGGGTATGTCTTTGAACTTGGAGCCCGACAACGTTGGTGTTGTGGTGTTTGGTAACGATAAGCTGATCAAGGAGGGTGACATCGTGAAGAGAACCGGCGCCATTGTGGACGTGCCAGTTGGAGCGGAGCTGCTTGGCCGTGTCGTTGATGCTTTGGGAAATGCCATTGATGGCAAGGTATGTTGATTTTTAGTCTTTATTTATTTTTTCTATGAAAATTGACAGCATCTACTAGCCTTTTAGCATTATGAAATGAAACCACTGTTTGGTTGTGCTTTTGACTTGACAAACTAAAACCAGAGCATGAGAACAGCAGTCATGTATGCGGGCAGAAGTGAATACTAACACTAGCACTGTGTGATACTAGCTGAGTAGATAATTTGAATAAAAAACAAAAGAAAAGGAATTAATATTGCAGTCCAATTCTTATGTCTATGCATGGACAATGCTATATTTTGTGTTGGTTATTTGAAGAGGGTATGTGGTATTTTGTTGAATTGAAAATGGAGTCATATTTTTATTCATGACTTGGTGAAATATGATCAGCTTTGCAAATAGTGCAGTTGGCATAAGGAGTAGTGATTGAACATAACAGTTTAGAGACATCTTCAGTTTAAATAGCAGTGCCGTAAATATTGTAAACTGCAAATTTGCATTTCAAGCTTTGCTCCTTGGACAACTGAAGATACTGTTTGCCACCTTCATAATCATTGTAAGAGACTTTAGTTTTATTCTTCTTTCGTCTGTATTGCCACAGGGTCCTTTGGGATCTAAGCAGCGTCGGCGTGTTGGTCTGAAGGCTCCCGGCATCATCCCTCGTATTTCTGTGAGGGAGCCCATGCAGACCGGTATCAAGGCTGTGGACAGTTTGGTGCCCATTGGGCGTGGCCAGAGAGAGCTGATCATTGGAGACCGACAGACTGGGTATGAAGGATGGGGAACGGGACTGCTTGATAACTTTTTACTCCGTACCAGCAAATAAAACATTTATTTTCTCAGGGTTTAAGTTGCTTGTTATAAATTGGTCGGTCAGTCTCCGTCAGGAAAGTCTTGCTTCGCTGAAATGTCACTTTTCATTAATTCAGATGGATCTCCATATAAACATCAGCTGTTTATTCTGTATGTTTGCTTTTAACAGTAAAACTGCCATTGCCATTGACACCATCATCAACCAGAAGCGTTTCAATGACGGCACAGATGAGAAGAAAAAGCTGTACTGTATTTATGTGGCCATTGGACAGAAGCGTTCTACCGTGGCTCAGCTGGTTAAGAGGCTAACTGATGCCGATGCCATGAAATACACCATTGTGGTGTCTGCTACAGCCTCTGATGCTGCCCCATTGCAGTACCTTGCACCCTATTCGGGCTGCTCCATGGGCGAGTACTTTAGGGACAACGGCAAGCACGCACTTATCATCTATGACGATCTCTCCAAGCAGGTGAGTGGCGAAATGTATATAAAATGCTAGTATTACTTTTGGTTACTTTGAATTTACTTTTTATTTTATTTTTTTAAGCAGTGGTCTGATGCTGAACCAGATCTGCCTGTTATAAAAGCCAGTTCAGTTTTTTTTTTTTTTTTTTTTTTGCTTGGTGACCTATAAATTTATGTATCTTGGTTTTTAAGATGAGGTTATGGTGAATATTATAAATGTTCTGTTTTCATAATAAGAGAACCAAGGTGTAAAATGTGAACAGTTTAAAAAGTTCAGATTGTCTTGCAATACAATATTAGCAAAACTACAACCTAAATATTTAGTCTCGTTATTGTGCAGATTATCCTGTTCATGATTGACACTTTGGCCTCTGTCAAGCTGGCTGAGCAACAGACAGTGACTTGTTTTTTGTAATTAATCAAATAATTGCAGATTACAGTTAATTTTATAATACTTCACCTAATACAAAAACACTTGTGATTAGCCTCCGAGTGGCGCAGTGGTTAAAGCGCTCGCCCTATCATCCGGAGATTGCTAGTTCGAATCCCGTGCTGTAACCTCTCGCAGCCGGAGGTCTAGATTGGCCGAGCTCTCTCAGAGGGGAGGGATGAGAGGTACATAGTGCTCCCACATTAATCACGGCTCTACAGCCAATCAGGGGCGTCTGTGAGCTCGCGCAACGGAGGGAGCGGATAGCTCTGTCCTCCGAGTGTGTTACGCCGCCCCCAACAGTGCGCGAGCAAGCAGTGTGAAAAGATGCGGTTCGGCCCCTCCCCGCTGAGTGGTAGTAGTAGCCTTAATTTGGGAGCCCCCTAGTGACGGGGAGGAATTGGACACGACTAAATTAGGGAGGAAAATCGGGGGGGGGGGGGGGAACACTTGTGATTTAGTTCTTGCAAGTTGGTTGACGCATGGTGTTACTTTTCTCCCCATAGGCTGTGGCTTACCGTCAGATGTCCCTGCTGCTGCGTCGTCCCCCTGGGCGTGAGGCCTACCCAGGTGATGTCTTCTACTTGCACTCTCGTCTGCTTGAGAGAGCTGCCAAGATGAATGACAACTTTGGTGGTGGCTCACTTACTGCCCTGCCTGTGATTGAGACTCAGGCTGGAGATGTGTCTGCTTACATTCCCACCAATGTCATTTCCATCACTGATGGACAGGTTGGTGTTGCAGGAGGAGTACCAAACTGACTTGCCTGGTCTTTAGCATCATTATGCAATTAAAGTAATGGATAAAAATCAATTAATTCTGCTTTTGCATTCTGTATGCACAGATCTTCTTGGAGACGGAGTTGTTCTATAAGGGTATCCGACCTGCCATTAACGTGGGTCTGTCTGTGTCCCGTGTGGGTTCTGCTGCCCAGACTAGGTCCATGAAGCAGGTACATGATCACCTTCTGATAATTAGACTAAACAGTTTAGCTGGATTTCATGTTTGACCTGGTGTAACACCTGAAACGTGTGCACGCCTAGGTGGCTGGTACAATGAAGCTGGAGCTGGCTCAGTACCGTGAGGTTGCTGCTTTCGCCCAGTTCGGCTCTGATCTGGATGCGGCCACCCAGCAGCTGCTCAACAGGGGAGTGCGACTTACAGAGCTGTTGAAGCAGGGCCAGTATGGTAAGTAGACCTAATGACCCGTTGCACCTAGGGAGTTTCACATGTACCAGCTGTTGAAATGGAAATCAACTTGTTTTCCATATGAATATTATCAATTTGTAAGTTAGGTCAACAACTCAAATCTGACGTTAGTGTCTGTCCATGTACTGCAAATGTTGCAAGAGATCCAATGATCTTAAGGTTCCTAGGGATTCTTAAGCGTTTTTCTTCACTAGAAAGAATTCTTTGAGGGTGCATTTGGGTAAAGTGTTCAGACTTTGGAAACATGCCTAAAGACATTTGTAGCCTTTCTTTTCTAAATAGATTTTCCACAAAATAAATTGGCCTGAATTTTAAATATGAAATTATTTATCCCCCAGCTCCCATGGCCATTGAGGAGCAGGTCGCGGTCATCTACGCTGGTGTGAGAGGCCACTTGGACAAAATGGAACCCAGCAAGATCACAAAGTTTGAGAGAGCCTTCCTGCAACACATTCGCAGCCAGCACCAAGAACTGCTCGCAAGCATTAGGTAACCAGTATTCTGGATTAACAGGCTTAAAAACATTTGTTTTTTAAAAAGTTGATACAAAGGTTACACTTAAAATATTCTAAACAGTTTTTGTTGCACTTTAAAATGTCTGTTCTAGGACTGATGGCAAGATCTCTGAAGCAGCAGATGCTAAGCTGAAGGAAATCGTGCTTAACTTCTTGTCTAGCTTTGAGTAATATTTTCCCCTTCAGTTCTGCTCATGTCTCTCAATGTCTGCATATAGTGCTCCAGTTAAGTTTATATGGATGTCAAAGTTTGGGTGGCACTTGATCAATGTACATAAATCTAACAAAATAAAGTGTTCCACACTCTATTTCCTGTCTTTTTTGGATATAAACATGATGTGGCGGAATAATATTGGTATAGCATAATTAGTGTCTGAACTCTCAATGTATTGTGTATAACAAGTAGTATCAGGATAAATTACAGTAGTGGGGGGGGGTGCAACATTTTGCAAACAGGATTATATTGCTAGATATGAAGCTGGTATGAAATTCCACAGCTGTTCTCACACCATTTTGGAGAATTGTAGTTTGTTGAGGTGCATGCGTAAATGTTTTATACAGGACAGGCTGGCTATGGCTGAACTCACTTTATTTTGGGGAAATTAGAAAATATTTAGAATTTCTTTTGGGAGTGGGGTAGTTTACACTAACACGTATATGAAAGATGGAGCTGTTCAACCTGACGTATGCTAAATGAGTTCCAAGAGTACATGCTTCCTAAATTGTCAATGGTCACAATCTAAACATGGTACATTTTTCTAGTTCTCCGGGGGGGGGGGGGAGTTCCTGTCCATGTCTATCTTCCATTTAGTTTTGAGGAATTCAAAGAATAAAGAAACAGTTTGTCTAAAATGTTTTTTTTTTTAAACCATCAGTAGTACAAAGTTTTATTTAGACAATAAAATAAATTAAAGGTGATGTACATAGTGTCAACTGGCCAATGCATGAATTAAAACATTTCGTGTTAGTGAAGGCCCGAACTATAGGAGGTTTACATAGTGAATCACAAAATGCATGCCAACCTATAACATACAATGAGTACAAACAGTGGGAGATAAGTGCATACCAAATAAGTGATTTAAACACATGATTGAGGGTGATTCTCCTAAACGAACAGAAAAACCAATCTACTGGAGTAAAGTGACCGGTGCAAGCATCCATGTGGATAATGTGAAGTTCAGTGTGTCAAATATTTTAAAACTAGACAGTTCGTCAGGTACAATCTGGAGAACAATGCAGACTAGACCCAGTACTGTTTGGTTGTGACGGGCGGTGCATGGTGTCTTTGTTTGGGAACGTGGTTCTGCGTGACGTAACTAGGGTCGTAATAATCCCACTCAAGACCGGATGCCCAAGTTGCTCCTGGAAAACAGTCACTGTCCGCCGACAGGATGCGCAACGACACACCTGGATAATTATGTTTACAGTTTTACACCCTCTTCATTACACACACCTGAAATGTGGACATAATTCAATACAAATATATAGAAAAGAAGACTTAAGGGACCTCAACCCATAAACTACCTGACAAATCTCTATTACATTTTAAGAGGTTTGAAAGACATTCATGTGTACAACATATTAAACATAACGGGATTTTATATTTCCTCTTACTAGTTTTGAGAGGAACAATATATAGTGTATGTCAATTTTTGAATTTATGTTGCCATTAGTATGCAAGGTCATTTACACAGTCAGAGTTATCATAATTTCAGGTAACATTTAAGACTATGCACCTACTAATCAGCCATAACATTAAACCCACTCATAATATTGATTTTATCATTACAGTGGCACCTGTCAAGGGGTGAGATATATTAGGGAGCAAATAAACAGTTCATTCGTAAAGTTAAAAAGTTAAGTAAACCGGGCAGGGGCACATGCTAACCCTGTCCATAAACGAAAGCTCCTACAATGGACATGTTTGCATCAAAATTGGACCATAGAGCAATGGAAGAACATGATCTGGACTGATGAAAATTTTCTTTTACATCATGTGGATGACCAGGTATGTGTGTTATTTAGCTGGGGAAGAAATGGGACCAGAATTCACTATAGAAAGAAGGCAAGTCGACGAAGGCAGAGTGATGCTCTGGGCAGTGTTCAGACGAAAACCTTAGCTCATGCCATTCAAGTGGATGTTACTTTGTGACGTTTCACCTACCTTCCTACCTGAAGACCAAGCACACCCCTTCGTGCAAACTATATTCCCTTTTAGCAAGACAATGCCCATTTAAGCAATAAAGGAATGGTTTGAGGAACATGCTAAAGAGTCCAAGGTGTTGACTTAATTTGACCTTCACTGCTGGATAAACAAGTCTGATCCATAGAGGCTCATCTTGCAAATTATGAGACTTAAAGTTGATCCAGTGATAAAAACTTTAAAACACTTTTGTCGCTCTGGACAGGAGAGTCTGCCAAATGTCTAAATGTAAATATAAAGGATCTGCTACTGATGGCTTAGGGCCAGTTACCACAGTACACCTTCTGAGATCTAGTGTATTATAGGCTTCAATGCCTTAAAACCTTTTTGGTGACACAACAGGACCTAGACAATATTAAACAGGTGGTTTTACCATCATGCCTGATGTGCCATATATAATTTTATTTAAAGAAAATGTAATAAAATATTTAATTAGATGTTTAACTATATGCATCACTCTGTGTCCCAGGTGTTAACCTTTAATTACACTGTCAGTTGCACCATGCGTAAAGTAGGTTTGTACGGTCCGCCATACTGAGGAGAGAGCAACTGCAAAAAACCCACATTCAAAACTAGTCACAGAATCACTTTCAGGAAAAATCCACATCAGATAACGTTGACAACTTAAAAAAATTAAAGTCCCTCCAACCATCTTTTACTAACAGCTACAAAACTAAGTAGCTCCTAACAAAAGGCTGAATTATAAAGAGCTCTCCAACCCCTGATCTCTAACCCCTGAACCCTGCATTACACGTGTGCTGATATTCATCACGAAGCACTCCTTCTCATGTGATATTGCATAAATATATCATTCTTTAAAATATTCTAGCCTTCTTACTAATGTACTAATTACTGAGTACAAAACATTACTGCATTAAAAACATCTTAATTTCTTATGATTATGTAATACCACACTCAAGGTTGTGCTGTTATGCCGGATAGCAGCATGATTGTGATGTGATCATACCTTTATCCAGTCAACTCTGCCAACACATATCCATACGTGACAGAACTAACTTACCAAGACTTTTACAATTAGTAAGTTGTGGATAGACCTGTAAAACTCGCAAGTTTGACATTATATTTTCACTTTATTCTGCTTTAGAATATTAGCTCTGTTAACTTCCGGAATCCGTGGTTTAAATTCCAAATAGTTTTAAATGGAATTCTGAACAACTTAAGCGAAATTATTAAGGAGACTGAATGTTACTGAATGTGATATAACAATTGTGTTTTCTTGCTGAAAGTACTTCTGTGACTGGCTTTCAGTGTAGGTTTTACCGATGCTGCAACCGACAGTTAGTGTAGTTAATGGTTATTAGAACACCTGAGATGCAGAGTGATGCATATAGTTAAACGTCCTAGCGATGTTCTTCTATTAATCACCACTCGTGGGATGCCTCTCATCCAAGTGGTTTGCTTGGTCGGAAACAAACTGTTCTATATTAAGTTTTAACCTCACCTGCACTGGCACCGAAGTCACTGTCCAGACCAGGTCCGGCAGCTGAGGAGCTTGCAGATGCTATGAAGCATGAGGTCTCCTGTGGGATGCTGCTGATAAGCTCATCTTCCATGTGGACCTTATCGACAGAAACCAGCTCCAGCTCTACAGTGCTAGTCCTGCGCATCATCATAGGTAATGAACCGTGCTGCACACACACACAAACATGAATTATATAGTATCAAAAGCAGACACACAGCACTTTCAGCCACCATATATACACTGCCCAATCACAACAAAAATCTTTTACAATGCCTAAATCTTTAACTTACGGCACACATTTGCTGCGACATTGTTTTGACAACTTTACAACATTTATTTCAGTTCAGATTTTTGTTCTTGGTTCTTTTAAACAGAGGTTTATTAAAGGAAAAAAAAAAACATTTGCACTATTTGCTATCGGTGAGACTATTATAATTTTTGCACAGCTTTCACAACAGAGAATAGGGTTCTGTAATATGAAATGTCATCGCAACTAAAAGGACATCTCAAGGTTTTATTTCCAACTGCAAGTTTTCCACGTTTACAGAGCGACATCACATCAACATGGCTGCACACAGCATCAAAAATTAAACAGTGAAATAGAAAGTAAAACATCTTTACTTGTAAATGAATTATATTGTATGTACAAGCATTAGCTTTAGGTTAAGCAACACACAGATATTCAGTTGTGAAATCTAAAACACTGACTATGCAGTGTGTTTTTATTAAAGGAAGAAATCTATACAGTATCTGTGTTAGCCGCCTATGACATTAAGAATGATCGGTTTCCCTACTTCGCCTCTCAAACCGGGGGAAGTCAAAAAATTTTAATTCCTACCAGTGTACTGTTACTTGGGATTATATTTTTAATACATTTGTTCATCTGACTTTTTAAATCTATATTAGATACATTTTTTGTTGAGTCTTTGTAAGTAGCACAGACTGTAGGCTGTTTCAGTTGGTCAAGTTTAGGCTCAGCATTGTTATGTTGCAATAAAATGATTGTGGTTGTACTAATATATATATATATATATATATATATATTTATATATAAAATGCTCTTACTGCCACTGTTAAACTTTTTTTATGACCACAGTTTTAAGAGATCTCTGATCTTACAAATTATCATTTGTCATTTTTTCCCCATGAAATTGACAATTTATACCTCCAGGTTTTAATAATAATGAGAGTTTTTTTTTCAACAATCTTTTTAATTGTTTATTTTACTTGATGCAGGACAATAATCCGACCCTTCTGAAACACAGCAACATCCTTTCCATGAGAATGGGACACTTCTTCCTACATGGCTGTTTAAGAAATGAGAAGCTACTCCACTGCATCAGTTATGGTTGAATAACTTGTTGCCAGCTGAAACATATTAAACACTGCAGCAATGATCAAATCAAAGGTTCTTAAGTATTCTTACTTAAATGCAAAAAAAGGGACTTTGGCAGGGTGGTTGATTCTAAGGGTTATACTTAGACTAAATGTACCCTGTTCTTTCAAACAGTCAATTTAATGGCAATCTGGAGGGAAAATACATCATAACGCAACTCTACAAAAACTGGTTTTGACCAAATTGATCTTTCCATCAATAACATAATTTCATCATGACAAGTTAAAATGTTCTGAAAAATGGCCAGGATACATCCATATGTCTTTCATTCATTGATCTTCTATACTGCTTTCCTGTACACAGGAAGCCTGAAGCCCATCCCTGGAAACCGGGCACAAGGTGTGGTACGCCGCGGACAGGGTACCAATCCATCATAGGGCACACACCACACACACATTCAAACACTATGGGCAATTTGGAAACACCAAATAACCTAATATACACGTCTTTGGACTGTGGTAGGAAACCGGAGGACCTGGAGGAAACCCACCAAGAATGGGGACAACATGCAAACTCCATGCACACAGACCTACAGCGGGAATTGAACCCTTGACCTTTTAAGGTCGAGGCCACAGTGTGAACAACTGATCAAGGGTGAGGAAGTCAACTGAGGAAAGCAGTTTATTCCAAAAGTTGTTCAGTGTGGTTGAGGTCAATTTAGATAATGGTGTGCTTACTTACAAAAGCTGGAGTGCAAGATTGTCAGATTTATTCTGGTGTAATTATAGTAAAGTGGTATTTAACGAATATATAATAAATAAGAAAAAAATCTGCAAAAAAACAAAACAAAAATAATGATGTTACTTATTACTCTGAGTAATGATGCATTCAGAAAAGGTAATATTAATCACCAAAAATGAAGCACAAATCACAAAAGCATTAAGTAACACTGATATTAACATTACGGCACATAGTTCTGGTGTACTTGTGGAGTTGGAGGCGGGAGTCTTACCCTGCTCTGGGTCACGAGCTGCTCTGGGGAATTTGGCGGTGCGATATTCTCGCGCTCCATTTCTGAGTCGCTGGACTGTAAAAGCACCGGAGCGCTCTTCCGCCAAGCGCGCGAGCCGCTGGCACCCAGTACCGTGCTCGGCACGCGAAGCGACACTGAGCCCGCATACGTAGCTCCGTCCGGTCGCGCGAGCGCCTCCGACCTGCAGCGCTGGCCGCACGCAGCCCTCCGCTCTGCAGATGACGTGAGGGACGACGTAATCGGCGGCGCCAGCATCGGCTCTGAAACGGACGCGTACTTCGTTTTCCGTACCGGGCCGAAAGACGGGTCGTCGGTAAACCGGGCGATTCTCTGGCGCGTTGACAGTGATGATGACGAACGCAAGAGCACGCTCTCAGAACCGTGGCGCGCGCGCTTTCTCCTTGCGAACAGAAGCAGTTTGTATCCCAGCAACAGGCAGTTCAACAGCAGCAGCAGAACCACACAGGGAATGAGTACGAGCACGAGCAGTGTCAGATTGGACACCTGCAGGCTCTCGCGCAGCTCTGACGAAGGCACAGCAGTTTCCGACTGAGACATTTCATCACAAACGACGAGTTAGAGTACGAATAAAAACGATACTGGTAATTAGTTAATAGCTGAAGAGTTATTTAAAACAGCGATACAGTCGACTGACTAACCACTCGGATATGTTTAATTCACCCCGGTTAATTGGTACAAAAGCCACTGGAGCGGTTCGGCTGTGCTGTTTGTGAGGAATGGACGAACAGCTAGTTAACTGTAGGCTAATTTGACTTAAAGCCGACTCCTAGAAAATAACGTTTCGAAACAGTTCAGAAACATTGGCAACTTACCTCATGTGCTCCCAGGTTGATAATTATATTTAATAATCGCGTTGTTTCTTTTAAATAAATACTTTTTTTTTTTTTACCACTCTAATGCTAAAAACACTCGGCAGAAGTGTGCGAGGTTGAGGTAAACCTCGCGCGCCTGGTTTAAAATCACGCGCTGGTTTGTCGGTTGTTAAAAAACACATACACGCCTACACTACAAACAAGTCAAAAGTGCGTCGCATTATCTAGACATCTTAAACATTTCTTAGAGTATTTCTTCTTTTTAATATTAAAATCATTTCCATAAAGAAAACATTCTTTCTCCCTCTCTTCCCTTCCTGCCGGGCAAAAACCTGGCTAACGAAATCAACACGCGGGGGCGCATAATCTGAAGCAACAATATTTAAAAAGGTGGTAAATGTCAAAGTGGGCTTGGTGTCTCTAAGGTTAAGGTGTTGCAACAGGTTCGAGCCCTGATGCTGCCGGGCTGCCACTGTTGGACCTTCGAGGAAGGTTCTTCAGCCCCAAGTGCTCAGATACAATCTGGCATCAAAATGACAACCTGACCCTGTAAGTACCTGCTGAGGAAATGACAGATATCCAGAGTGGGGTGTATCTCGTGGCAACTGTACACAGATCATTCCCCCCTTACACATGTCAAAGTAGCATCCACATTAATGGCTTGCCTCAAAGATTCCCAGTAGGCCCTTGGCCAGAGCACCACACTACCTGAGCTGCTTTGCCTTCTCCTCATCGTGCATCAATGCTTCCCCTTTCTTCAGGTAAGCAACACACTTGCTCCTGGCTGTCCACATAATGTAAAGGAAAACATTATTCATCAGATCAGGTCACCTTCTTCCATTGCTCTACGGTACAATTGTAGGCACTTTCGGTAGTGTACATGGGTCAGCATGGGCACTCTGGTCTGTTGCTATGTAGTGCCATACACGGAAAGTTGCGATACCCTGTGTGTTTTGACATCTTTCTAACAGTCAACATTTACTTTTCAGTAATTTATGCTACAGTAGCTCTTCAGTCATATCAGAGAAAATGGGTTAGCCTGTACCCCCCCACACATTTTAGCACTTTCTCAGCTTCCACCACATCTGAGTTGACTAATCAACTAATTAACAGCCTTTTCTTAATTGAAATGCATGTGGTAGAGCAGAGGAAAAAAACTAAAATTTGCTGTGCAGTTGTCCTCCAGGAATAATGTTGGGAACCACAGTCCTATATTAACATTTACAATGGGATTGTTTTGCTCCTGTAATAGAATGAGATAACATTTATTTATGTCTAAAGGTCCATAATGTGTCTAAAGATCCATAATATTCTATTTAACAGAACAGTTAGTTTCGACAATAGATGGTAACACCCTGCGTCCTGGGGGGACTTTTGCCTATAACCCCATCACAAACAATCTGAGATATTCATCACAACAGCACTCCCTCTTGTGCGATACCACTAAAATTTACACTACATGGTTGCACTACACTTCTGATGTCACACAATAGCAAACACACAACTGTTTAAGGGTTCTTTTCATTGAAAGTAAGGGGATAAAACCTATTTTATCCCAATAGCATCCCTCTGCGCAAAGAAATCATGTGACCTGAGCCTTGAGCTCAACCCATTTGACCTCAACCCAATACCTTTGGGAGGAATTGAACCAACAACTGCCCACCAGATATTTTTATTTGTCATCTTTACTTAACTTTAGTAGTGCTCTTGTGGCTGAATGAGCATAAATGACCACATTTACACTCACTCACTCACCGTCTATACAGCTTAATCTTGTTTTCAGGGTCGCAGGGGGCCTGGAGCCTATCGGAGGAGACTTAGGCCACGAGGCGGGGTACACCCTGGACAGGGTGCCAATCCATCGGAGGGCACACACACACACACACACACACACACATTATCGGCAATTTGCGAACTCCAATTAACCTAACCTACATGTCTTCGGACTGTGGGAAGAAACCGGAGTACCCGGAGGAAACCTATCAAACACGAGGAGAACATGCAAACTCCATGCACACAGAGACCTATTAATTATTGCTGCTGATTTTAAAATCACTAAAAGTGTATATTTCTAATATTTCTGTATATTGATACTAATCTGCAAATTTAGCATCTGGCGTTTAAAACGCTAATAATATTTCCATTGAATTCCGTTGTTGTTTCAGCACCGGAAGTGGCCATAATTTTTGTGGCGTTTTTGTTGCAATGACCGACAGGGGGAGCCACATTATAGCAAGAAATATGAGGGTTCGTTTCAAACTCTAGGACTCGATGTTCTTTCTGTTGCAACTTAAACCGATTAAGGGGAAATTTTTGTGGGATTCATACAAGCAGCCTCAATGATTCTTGACTTCCCTTATCAGAAATTTTTCCAAGCAGATCTTTATTTGGTGTGTGTGTGTATTCAGATATTACATATTAAACATAACATTTAATATCATACTGGATATATCTTATACTGTAGATGGTACAGTTCAGCCATCATAATTTTTGACCCCTTACAACATATGTAATCACCTGTAAACTAAAATTGCATGGCAAAAACAACAACAACATATTAACTATTGACCTGTACCTTCACAAATGTTTATGTGAGCCAAAGGAAAAATAGGCTCTTCAAGTTTTTTTTTTTTTTACCAGACTGGTAAGTTCATCAGACAGGAAGGGACGTTGGACTTAAAAGGCATGCATTTTATCAAGGTGAACTTTAACCTAAAGCCACTGCTGTTTTGTCCAACAGAAATCAAGTGGGTGGGATTGCAGTCTCATTTGTACCTTGTTGTAGTCCATGTAAAATATCACTGCATTTGTTTTAACACCACAAAAGAAGATCTAGCTTTATAATCCCTGTCAAGTCACTGGCACTTTTGAATTTGAGTTTAAATTTCACCCAAGCCATTTGGATAAGATCTGTTTACCGTTCCTGTTTGAAACTGTAATGCAATGACTATAAAACTCATTAGATAACAGCTTAGACATGAGTAATACTGTTGGAAAGAAGCTTTTGTGATTCATGAGAATGCAGAGGTTTTGAGCAGTACTGTAGGCAGTTGATAGAAATATTATTGCCTAATATTTTGAACACACAATCAAGATTATTGATGGAGACTAACAGTTTCTAATTATTCTTCCCATTTCTTTATATTATGTGTAAGCAGTAGCATGCAGGGCGGAACCATCAGAGACGTCTCAGTATGGCACGGTGTCAAAAAATACATTGACAAAATATTTTATTTAATAAAGTCTTTATTTGTACATAAAAAAACATGCTTTTCATACAGTCTCAGCCTACATGCCAGATTATAGAGCACATTGAAATCTTTCTATAGTTATCTTTTATAAATAATTCATTGAAACATGACACAGGTTCTCTCATAGAGACTAAGTAATTGACGATTCTGTACACAAGTACAAATTTGTCATTGTTTAGAGCGTGTTGAGATGGTCATCATAGGAACAATGATTTCCTACAGGAGTCCATCAAGCCCTTTCCCATAGAGCATGTCACTTCCTGCTACATACAGGATGTGTGTTAATTGTTCAAGAGTAGCACCTCTGTGTGTACAGTATCAGTGTCTGCTTTTGTGTGTACCTGTAGGTTTTATGTCTATAGGTGTTGTATCTAAGTGCAATGTGTGGCTGCCTAAAATCTATGGACTAATTGTGACAATTGCTATTTTGTGTGCGTGTGTGTACAGTCCGGCAGACAATATGCCTCACAGAGACAAAAAATTGGATGCTGTAGCCATCGTTAGATCTGTGTGTCTGCAGGAAGGCGTTAGCATTGTCCAAGGCTGTGTTTTATGATCTCTTTGCTGGATGGCGGGATACGCTCAGGAAACACCACCTGGAACTCCACCATCAGGTCACCACGCTGGGCTGAGTTTTTAGCCCGGGGAAGCCCCTCCCCTATTAGTCTTCTCACTGAGCCAGGCTTGATGACATCACTGCAGGGGACAGGCTTGGTTTGGCCATCAAGGGTGGGGACACTAACTGTACATCCACATAATGCCTACAGAAAGAGAAAGAGATAGAGAAGGTTAGTATGATATGATACGATATCTTAATATGAAAACAATAACAAAATGGTTTCATTATTAATTTTTTTCAAATAGCAATAGCCTGATCGTAATAGCCATATCTGTAAGACATCTCCATGCTAGAGTACGCTCTACTCTTTTCGAACCATCAGAGAATGTCTATTATTGTTTTTTTTGTATTGCATAATGTTGAGTCGAGATTGAATGAGGAGAATGTGGGTCAGAGTGAATGAACCTCTCCTGTTATGCAAGTGCTGTTACGAGACGGGTACTGCTAATGTGTTCCTGTTCTATTGTCTGAGTGGGAGGAGGGAGGAAATGTGTGGGAGAGAGATGAGCAAGGGAGGGTGAGAGATGCGGGATGGTGGGGGAAGGATGGTGAGAAACAGCAGGAGAGAGGAGTTGGGAGGAGGTGGTGGGTGTGATGGTGCGAGACAGTCGGAGAGAGACGAAGGAGTAAGAGACAAGGAGGAAGAAGACAGGGTGAGAGAAAATGTTAGGGATTAAGTGACAGATTAATGGCAGGGTGATTTTGGGAGGGAGATAATGAAATATTTGATGTTAGTATGATGGATTGAAATAAATAACTATAGTACTATGGCAAAAAAAAACCCTGAGTGAATTAAATTTAATTGAAATAAAGCATAAAAGAAATGAAGGAGACTTCATGGTGGAAAAATGACCATAAATGAAAGCAAGGAAAAGTGTGTGTGTGAGAGAGAGAGAAGATGCTAGGAGCTGCAGAGGGAAGATGAGGAGAGGCAAGAGGCGGAAGAGTGTGTCTGTTTGCCTGCGGGAGAGGGGGAGAGTTTCTAAATATAGCCACATCGCTCTGCAGCGGCTTATCATCTAGTGGCGACTGCGTGGGTGGAGAAAAGAACAGTCTGTACTACTAGCACACACACTCACCTCTCTAAGCGTTATGGTGGCTGTGTAGACTATGTTGGACCCTTCTCTTTTGAAGTGGGCATGCTTCTTCTCTTTAACCACAAACGTGAGGTCATTCGCCCCATGTCCCTCCCCTGGAAAGGTAATCTTTGTCCCTTCCTTCCATCCTTTCTTCACCTCTACATCGATCACTCGTTCTTCTGGCTGAAGCGTGTTCTTCTCTGTGGGTCGGAGACGAGTGACTTTTACACGCTTAGTAACACCTGTCAGAATATCTTCCAGCGACACTTGGAGGTCATGCACTTCGGTTGCACCTCCAGGGTGAGGCCCAGTCTTGTTGCTATGGTGACGGCCCAGGTGGGGTTGAGGGTTTCTCAGGAATGGGTTGAAAAGATCCTCATCTGAGTCAAACTCAAAGTTGAAGAACATACGCCAGGCATGGGTGTCGGTCTTGGGGCCACTGGCAGTGGGGTCTGCTTTAGCAGAAGATGTTCCCTTAGACAAACCTGGAAGAAAGAGAGGTGATTTTGTGAGTTTTTTTTCTTAGCCAAAGCATACCAGATATTTTTGCTTAGATGAAATTTGTAGGTGAACTTAAAAAGAGTGACTGGGGAGGCCCGAAATATATGCGTGTATGTGCAAATCATGGGTTGGGGAACTTTTTTATACATTTTGCATACAGTCTGAACTTTGACTTTTTCTGTCTATGTTTATGCATATACAATTACAAATAAAAGTAGTGTGTGGGGAAATCGGGATAGTGTTTCTTTTGGATTGAACTTCCTCACCTTGCTGGTCATAAAGGCTGCGCTTCTCTGAGTCTGTCAGGACTTCATAGGCTTGTGCAATCTGCTTGAACTTCTCCTCTGCATCTGCATCTGAGTTTTTGTCAGGATGGTAGCGCAGTGCCAGCCGCTTGTATGCACGTCTGATCTCCTCCTCGTTTGAGTCGCTTGGCACCCCTAACACAGCATAGTGGTCCACACACCCAGGTGAAGAAGGAGGACTGGGAATCTCAGGGTCCTCATGAACCTCCTGTTTAGGGAAAGAGAGAGAGACAGATTAATAATCTTGTAAGAGTTTTATGTTTTTAGGTGTTTTATTCTCCCAGTGATTGGGACACCTATTAAATTTAGAAGTGTGATCAATTTGACACCTAAGTAGTGCTAAGTAGAATTTGTTGGTATTTTAAACCAGTAGTGAATAGAATTTTTTTCAGCTTTATTTGAAAAGGGAAAAAAATGAAAAGTACATTCTATACCCTTGAATGTATTACCAGTGACCAGTGTCTGTACTTAAAACCCCCAGGTTACAACTTTTAATCTAAGAGTTTAGTACATTCAAAAAGTACACCAGTTATAAAATTCTGACCAATTTTATCTATTGCAATTCTTCTAACATGAGGCACAAATTACAATACTGATGTGCTTTGTTAATGAGTTAAAAATGAAAATAAACAGACACAAAAAGTAGAATAAGCCAATTGTAGGGAAACTTACCTCTGAAGTCCAGGTTTCCTCGCCGTGGATTACTCGCACCTTGCACTTGACGTTCTTATGCTTCACGCCAAACTGAGTCCAGATGAGAACCATGGTGGCTGTTGGTGCTGATGCTGCTGGTGCTGATGCTCTCGCTGTGGTTAGTGCTGAAGCTCGAGTAGGCTCTGTGTAACCAGGCTACTACTGACTGCATCTCTACGGTGCTGCCGGCGCGCTTTTATACCGGCGCGGCAGACACACATACTACCCACGCTGCGTGACCGAGCTTCCCCGGGCCCGCCCAGGATCTGCGCGAGAGGGAATACCGTGTTGGAAACCGAGCTGTTCTCGACGCTCATTGGACGTCTCGGCGGCGTCACGTGGTCAAGGCGGCCCAGCACTCCATGTGAGGAAACGTTTCCGGAATTTTAAAATAACCTTCTCTCTCTCGCTCGCTCTCTCTCTCTCTCACACGCCCCCCTCCTTCTCGGCTTTCAAATTTAGCTCCTATTATAATGAATTTGGCGAGACGGGAACTTGTACTTCTAGCTTTTTTTGGATGGATTAAACTATTGAATTATGCACACCGTCTGGGCTCATTTGTGCAGGATTATGCTCTTTCCGCAATATTATACAACATATAAATGAACCGAGACCCACAATGAACACGATGGAACATGATGTCCTTTTTTATATGGGTGACAATTATCGTCACTAGTTGTACAGTTGCAGTGCGTCTTGTGTGTGCTATGATTATGAAATATAGACTATAAATTAACTCAGGTCTATAAACACTACAAAATCTCTCTCTCTCTCTCTCTCTCATTACAGTCACAGGGTACAAACTGTCCCTGTCCTTGTTACTGGGGTGGCGCCCTAAAGGGTACAGCTTTTTTCTAGGAATCCTCAACTTTTAGAAATGTACATGTAGACTTCTTTAAAAACTTTAATTACACAAACGAGTTATTTAACGTGCATTTACGGACCTTAATCATTTTAAAGGTGCATATAGCCACAATTCCAAGTGAAAGAGCGTACACTTGGAGTAGAATCGCAATACTGTGTCTTTTAAATTTTAGGTGTATGAAAAAAGACTATATATTTTATAGTTGTGTAGAAATGTGCATAATAAATGTAGTTTGTAAAGTGTTAGGGGTAACACTGTTGATGTAACAGACTAGTGGTGATGACACTGCATATAGTCAGTGCTTCATGTGAGCCAAAAATGCACCCCTCTCCGGAGTATGAAGGCAATATCATTTCATGTTATTCCTCATGTCTGGGCGGTAATTGGGCGTCGTTTGAGTCTCTTTGCCGCGCCGTACACACAGCCTGAATGAGTCTTGTGCCTCAGTACATAAATGGCAGTATTTCCTTAACCATGACGCGTGCGGCCAATAGCAGATGGGAGCACCGCAGGATTCCCGTTGCTACCGGAAAACGGGACAAATTTGGAGAAGATGCACCTTGCGGCAGCGTCAGAGAAATCTTCTCCTCCAAATTCCTCCATTTTGAGGCGAGAGAGCGCTCATGAATGGAAACGCATCAGGTCGAGCCGCGGAAATCCGCCAATAACGCGCGTTATCCATTTGTTTATTTATCATCCGGCTAATTTGTATGTATCATTAAGATAGACTTTGATTTGAGAAAGTGTGGATGGAGTAAAGGAAGCACTCGGTTGTCGAGGCTTGAGGAGTTGGTATCATTTTGTTCAGGATACACAGCAACGTGTGAACAAGTGCGAGACTCGACAGCTTCGAGTCATTTGGCTCAAAATAGGGTCGCACCACGGCGTTTGTTGTATCCGAGAGTGTGTTTTGCGTGTGAGTGTAAGTGCGAATGTGAGTCGACAGCTCAGTGTCATTTAGTCCAGAATAGGGCTGTGACTGAGTCGTGATCGTGTGTCTGCAGTAACCTTTGGCGCGTGAATAGCAGATGTCCAGAGGGCTTTGTGAATTGTGTGTTAGTGCAGTGTGTGCGCGTGCGCGCGTGCAATGTGGCGCTTCGGGTGGGGAGGAAGGGAGGGGGGTTATATTGGTGGGGACCGAATGTCCTCACCAGAAGAATAGAAATGTCTGAGAGTTTTTAATATGTTGGTTCTTTTGTCTGATTCCCAGGAGGAAGTCTAAACTGCTTCATTATTGGGTTATTATTATTATTATTAGTAGTAGTAGTAGTAGAAGAAGAAGTATAAAAGCTATTACAGTTATTATTCTTGACTAGTGCATGGTTATAGCTGGACATAAAAGGAGTTTGTGGCCTCAAACTGTGAAGTTAGAACATTGCAGAAACACACAATTTAAAATATTGCTATCACACTTTGATGGTTGCACACAGATGTTCCGATATACAGTAGATTCCAGCTGTAAATGCTTCTTAAAAGCAAACTAAATGCATGCATAAAACAAAAAAGTCTTCTACACCTCTATGCACATGCAGAGATTTCCTCTATCTGTCTGTGTCTGCGAGAAAGACAGAGAGAACGTGTGGTGTAAAAGCTGAGCTGTAGGGTTTCATTCACAGGTACTGTCTGTCCTAGTGTCCCCCCTCCTCTCTCTTGCTCTCTCTCCCTCTCTCACTCTGTGTGTGTTAATTTTGAGTCACGACTCTGAGTATAGTGTGAAATCCTTGAAAGTCACAGATGAAATAGACAGGAAAGAAGTTAGGGTAGGTTAGTCAATTAAACATGTTGATTAGTTCATTATGTGGAATGAAAAGTAATATTAAAATATTATTACTTTACTATTCAGAATTTTAAAATTGGAGGAAAATGATTTAGATCACATTCTTTTCTTCTAATAATGTGATTTGTATAGAAAAGCAAATTTCAGTATGAACTAAAATGTTCTAATTTGCAAATATATCATGGTATTATATTCATATGCTTTTACAAATAATACTATGGACATGACATAAAAAAACAAATATTTACGTCTTCAATGCAGAGGTATTATCTGCACAAGGCCGGGGTGATTGCTAGCTTTTAAACCAGACAAATAAAAGGTTTGCACTGGATAGTTGACCGGATCCCAAGATGAACTGATTATACAAGTGGAAACACATGCGACTCCTGCCTGGTTGGGATTAAATCCTGTGGCCACACCAGGCCTCTAGACAAGTTTGAATGCCTCTACTGTAAAGCATTATAAGAAAAAGAAAGAAAACTGAGACTGTGAAAAAGATAAGAGACAGAAAGAAACCAGTTAAAAAAACAAAGATGTAGTGCCTCCTGTTGGCCATAATGTGCACAAACATTCAGTTGTGCATAAGGTCCAGACTATAAAAATGTAATTTATATGTTGTGGGATTCCTAATCATATACTTAAATTTCCTGTCCAATTTTTACAACCATATTTTACTATGAACACTTTTAGGTGTCATCTGCTACTTACTGTAACTAGAATACTAAATACCATCATACTGTTTCAGTATGTCAAGATTTTTGGCCCAGACAAACACTTACAATCACTCAATCACTTATTGTGCTAGTCCTCTATTGTGCCCTATTGTGCTAGTCCCTCAAATCCCTACAAAGGTGAGTGAACATTTGCACTGGCCCTGTGTCCTTAATCACTCTTGACTACTCAGGGTTGTCTGTGGATTACATAATCTCCATACACAAGTAGAATTCCAAGTAGCTGTCAAAGAAAAGGTAGTAATAACCTGTCATATGTGGCTGAAAATAATAATTTTAATAAGCACAGCAATAAACACTATTGGCTAATACAAAAGCCGGCATACATATTGTCACAGTAGAGTTACAGAAACCCTTAGCTTCATCCTAATAATATTATGGTGATACTAAAAGAAGGTAGGCAGTGTGATGCTGAGAAAATAATATTAGCTAAATTACATTCAAATATTGAGCTGAAGTTGCATCTGAGAACTATGCAGCAGAATAGTTTATGCTGAGATTGACCGACTGAGTGGACTGCAGCAGGAGGTGACGGTCTCATTATTTGATTGGTTTCCTATTATGTTGTCTTATCATCATCTGCATTAATTAGTCATCACCGTCCTCATCATTGTACTGTATTTCACACACTACCTTCCTGCTCCATTCCTGCAAGTCCATTCTAATCGTGAAGTGACTCCATTCTTACTGTTTAAACAATATTCTCATCCTGGTCCTGCACACTCTGTTCCTCAGCCATGTTGTGCTCACTCTCTTTCTCCTCAGTGGCCTTGGCCAGCCACTGCTCCTCATATTCTGCCTGTTGCTGAACAATGTCAGGTACTATAGATCTGAACAATTGCTGAACAATTTCAGGTACTAAGGCTGCCTCAGCAAACATGACATATTATATAACGTAACAAAATTTTGTTGTTTGTATTATACACACAACATATTTTTGCACATTTGGCAGCATGCTGCTCTAGATTAACAAAAAAAAATTGTTCCACAACTGTGCTGTAGTGTATCTCTAGTGCATCAGCCCTGAGCACAGTATGCCAGACTACTAGTCCTCTACCAGTGGACTATGTGTACTAAATATAGTCCACACGACATATGGTCATATCTGTTTAGCAGCTTGTGACTACAGTTGTGATTACAATTATTAAATTGTTCTACAGTGCTGGGCACAGCTTCATTTCCTTACTGATTTTGAGACAGAATTTTGGTCATGTGTTATAATCAGAATCAAATATAGAAATCACCAGGGCACCACAATGTTGGATGGACATTGAGATTGGTCCATGCATGTCCTCACTCAGAGGAACTCATCGACCAGGGCAGTAGAAAGTGGCATTTGCGACCTAAATTAGTGTTTGACATTTAGAAAAGTTTTGGCAGGTACAGCTGGAGCCTTTCCAAGTCAGCACATTGCCTACTGCCTCTCTTTTATGGTGCAAGGCAGCCTGCTGCTACAGGGCACAGGGACAGGATCATCCTCTACAATATTTATTTCCTCATCTGATGCTTCCCAATTACACCAAATTAATTCTTACATTACACTGAATTCAGAATTCAACTTTTGCTAATGGACAGAATTCAAAAAAAAAAATCTAGTTTTTTTGAGTGGCTGCAAGAGTTCCTCTATAATAAAGGTGTACATGGTGGTTATTGCAGTACATCAAAACACCATAGCATTTCTGTTTGCTCAGAAATGTATTACAGTCTTTCTGAAAAGAGTGAGATGACTTCATTTAACATGATTTCCCAAGATCTTGGTATAAACTCTCCGCCTTTACCTAGCAATGACTTCAGCAAAAGACTGGTCTGATTTCTTTGTCTAAACAATAACTGGGATGTTATCCCCTTGGCTATTAGGCTAATATAATGCCATGCCATGAATTTTCACTCTAGCATTGTTAGCACTCTAGCAATTGACCTTGCACTTCTATTAGTTTACAAGTTCAATATTGCTCTTCCAATGATAGGAGTAATATCTAAGCAGGCCATGGAATGTATTTTATATTTAATAAACATCTCATCTGTAAGTGGTGAGCACTGTACTCGTACAATCAAAGTTGTATAATCAGGAAACAATAAATTAGAGCCGATCAAAAATATGCAGCCTTGTACTACAAATGCAGCTTCCACATTATTCAGCCTGCATGTTACACAACCTGTTCTCTCAGAGAACGTCCATAATTAAGCTGAAGCTTTCTTCTGCTTAGCACTTCATTGGCCTTTAAAGGCTAAAAACACACATTGAACAGAAAAATTCTGCAAGGAGGAATGTTTAGGATTATGTCATTCCATGTCCTCCACAAATAAAAATATGTCTTTGAATACATTTGCTATTTGCAGGAATAATGGACTACTTGACTTATCTAAATTTTCTTACAATGATTATAAATGTGGCAGTCCCCATCTGACATTTTGATAGAGCACACCATCTGGGCCAAATGGCTGGAGGCATCAACTGCCTCAATAATCTCCTGGCAAAATGTATTCTTGTCCTGGCTAATTATGTTTATGCTGTCCTGTATTTCTTATATCCACTAAATCAGCTCAAGGGTTGAATCAGTTGACTGAAGCTTGCATTTGAACATGTATAAATTAGATATTCTTTATAATTCGAGAATACTTTTTCATTGATCTTCAGTAACTGCTTTATCCTGGTGACCATTGTGATAGATTTCAGGTTGTGGCAAGTAGCTATACACATACAGTACATCACATATCTACACACTTATTCACACCTCGGCAAATCAGCCAACAAACTCTTTTTGTATTAATCCACAACTCATTTCAAAAAAGAACTCTGATATTCTTTATGTACTACAACAAATTTATTTTTGATTTCCCCCACTTTATGAAGAATGAACAGCAGAGATGGCTTGGTTACAATCAAATTTCAAATGTAAATACATGAGAATGAGTCTACAGTCTTCACTGAGTATGCATTTAAACAAGGTGTAACAGGTTCTAATAGAAATTGGTGAATTATCAAAAGCATACACTTTGTATATACACATATCTTACCCTCACCCTATCTTACCCTTACCCTCACATATCAGACCGGTGTCGCACACAAAACCAATTAGCTGTGTCACACACAGATATATAACCACTTGGCCATGCATGGAGGTGTGAGGTGTGCATTATTGTGCAGACTATTTACAGAGGATACATGATTGGCTGTGTGCTAAACTCCTGGAAGTCATCTGGAATAGTGTCTGCAAAAGAAAAACAGAAAAGATTTGTTATAGTGTATATATCTATACACACACACACACATGGACAAAATTGTTGGTACCCTTCAGTCAATGAAAGAAAAACTCACAATGGTCACAGAAATAACTTTAATCTGACAAAAGTAATAATAAATAAGAATTCTATGAATGTTAACCAATGAAAGTCAGATATTGCTTTTCAACCATGCTTCAACAGAATTATAAAAAAAATGAACTCATGGAACAGGCCTGGACAAAAATGATGGTACCCCTAACTTAATAGTTTGTTGCACAACCTTTTGAGGCAATCCCTGCAATCAAACGATTCCTGTAACTGTCAATGAGATTTCTGCACCTCTCTGCAGGTATTTTGGCCCACTCCTCATGAGCAAGCTGCTCCAGTTGTTTTGAAGGGTGCCTCTTCCAGACAGCATGTTTCAGCTCCTTCCAAAGATGCTCAATAGGATTGAGGTCAGGGCTCATAGAAGGCCACTTTAGAATAGTCCAATGTTTTCCTCTTAGCCATTCTTGGGTGTTTTTAGCTGTGTTTTGGGTCATTGTCCTGTTGCAAGACCCATGACCTGCGACTGAGACCCAGCTTTCTGACACTGCCCAGCACATTTCTCTCTAGAATCCCTTGATAGTCTTGAGATTTCATTGTACCCTGCACAGATTCAAGACACCCTGTGCCAGATGCAGCAAAGCAGCCCCCAGAACATAACAGAGCCTCCTCCATGTTTCACAGTAGGGACAGTGTTCTTATCTTGATATGCTTCATTTATCCGTCTGTGAACATAGAGCTGATGTGCCTTGGCAAAAAGTTCCATTTTTGTCTCATCTGTCCATAGGACATTCTCCCAGAAGCTTTGTGGCTTGTCAACATGTAGTTTGGCATATTCCAGTCTGGCTTTTTTATGATTTGTTTTCAACAATGGTGTCCTCCTTGGTCGTCTCCCATGTAGTCCACTTTGGCTCAAACAACGACGGATGGTGCGATCTGACACTGATGTTCCTTGAGCATGAAGTTCACCTTGGATCTCTTTAGAAGTCTTTATGGGCTCTTTTGTTACCATTCGGATTATCCGTCTCTTTGATTTGTCATCAATTTTCCTCCTGCAGCCACGTCCAGGGAGGTTGGCTACAGTCCCATGGATCTTAAATTTCTGAATAATATGTGCAACTGTAGTCACAGGAACATCTAGCTGCTTGGAAATGGTCTTATAGCCTTTACCTTTAACATGCTTGTCTATAATTTTATTTCGAATCTCCTGAGACAACTCTTTCCTTCGCTTCCTCTGGTCCATGTTGAGTGTGGTACATACCATGTCACAAAACAACACAGTGACTACCTGGAGCCTTATATATAGGCCCACTGACTGATTACAAGATTGTAGACACCTGTGATGCTAATTAGTGGACACACCTTGAATTAACATGTCCCTTTGGTCACATTATTTTCAGTATTTTCTAGGGGTACCATGATTTTTGTCCAGGCCTGTTCCATGAGTTTATTTTTTAAAAATAATTCTGTTGAAGCATGGTTGAAAAGCAATGTCTGACTTTCATTGGTTAACATTCATAGAATTTATTAAAATTATTACTTTTGTCAGATTAAAGTTATTTCTGTGACCATTGTGAGTTTTTCTTTCATTGACCGAAGAATACCAACAATTTTGTCCACGTGTGTATATATACAGTGGAACCTCGGATTGCGAGTAACGTGGTTTACGAGTGTTCCGCAAACCGAGCAAAGATTTTAAACATTTTTTTATTCGGAAACCGAGCAAGTATTAGTTTACGAGCGCCGAGTATCATGCTTCACACATGCGACTCTTATTTTGACACCGAGCGTCACTCTCTCACCTTACCCCCCCTCCCCCTCCCCCCCTCCCCCCACGGCTTCGCAAACACAGAAACTCTGCTCGTGCGTGCGCAATTTGACACTGAAACACACACACATGCACAGACTCTCTCTCCCCTTTTCACCCCTCCCGGCTTCACAAAGACACAGAAACTCTGCTCTGTCGCGATTCTTTTCAAAGGTAAGGTGCTGGTTGATTTTTTTTTTATTATTTTTTTTTACTTTACAGCAGTGATTCCCTTAGTATGCGCTAACGCCTGGTCAGAGAGATTTCTTTTCCCCTGTTAAAACGGTGTTTCCGTGTTTATGTGTGTGTCCGTTTGTTGTGAAACTTAAAGTGATTCCTTTAGTATGCGCTCGTGCCAGTCTCGCTTTTTTTCCGTTAAACCGGTGTTTCCGCTGTGTTTATGCGCTTGTTGTAAACGCTCATGTTTGTTTGTACGCTCATGTCAGTCTCAGAGAGATTTCTTTTTTTCCTGTTAAAACGGTGTTTCCGCTGCGTGTGTGTGTGTGCGTGTGTTTGTTGTGAAACTGTTGTGAAAAAGCGAGGTGGGGAGAGGGAGGAGGAATGTTAC
This sequence comes from Clarias fuscus, assembly GCA_030347435.1. Classification (NCBI taxonomy): domain Eukaryota; kingdom Metazoa; phylum Chordata; class Actinopteri; order Siluriformes; family Clariidae; genus Clarias; species Clarias fuscus. The sequence continues at coordinate 36,515,495 of CM059212.1, forward strand.
TGTGTGAAACGAGGCGAGGGAAAGGGCTAATTCCACACACACACACACACACACACACACACATGGCGCGTGCGCGCACCAATGGAAACAGTTATCTGTCAGGATTTATTTGTACTTTTTTTAAAGGTAAAGTGCAGATTCATTTGTTTTATTTTCATTTTATAGATTGTATTAATAATTTTTATGTATTTATTTTTGGGAGTTGTGGAACGAATAATTTGAGTTTTCATTATTTCTTATGGGAAATGATGATTTGGTTTAAGAGTGTTTTGGAATACGAGCCCACTTCCGGAACGAATTATGCTCGTAATCCAAGGTTCCACTGTACATATATACACACACACACACACACACACACATATATATATACTGTGTGTATATATACACACACACACACACACACACACACACACACACTTAAAGAGCTCACCATTGCAGCGGTACTTCAAATTGGACCATATAATGTTCTCCTGGGAGAAGCAGAATACACCCAACCGTCCTCCCCTCATTGTCGTGTCGATTGTCACACCAGAGTCTGCCACCAACTCTGTGCCTTCATAGAAACGCACCCTACACACACACACACACATACACACACACACACACACACACATAGTCATTACACACATCACTGTACTTATCATGCAAGCTTATCATGCAGGTAAAAGAGCAGAGTGCATGTGGGTGTATGTTTAACGTTGTTAAAAGAAGCCTGTTTCTTCTATTTTTGTAGCAAGTTTAAAAGCTGAAAAGAGCTACAGGGGTGGAAATTCTAAGAGCCACTTCTGAAACAAATAGAACTATGGTGACCGGGCTATTTCAGTTATTGAAATACATGAATTGCACTTCATTTAGGAAATTCTGCGAATAGTGTCATATTATAGAAGTTTATAAATTGTTCCAGTACTTCCACTGAAGTTTCAGTACTTTTTAAGATCAATGTAAAAATAGTCCTGGCTTTTTCTGTAGCATGCTTTAAGAGACACACTGTGATGTGATTTCAGTGATGTCAGGCTTTACACAAGTAAATATTAATGATATACAATAAAAACATGTAAGGAATGAAACACATGTTGCAGAAAATTCCTGCATGACAGGGTGGTGTGATGAGTGTAAAATCGGTATTTGTGAGTTTTCTATAACAGCTGTGTTTTATTCCTGAAATTCTTACACTTTTTACTTTTAATGAAGTATTAAGGAAGTTAATAAAGTAAATAAGCTATAAATTAGTTTACCGGATGTATCCCACTTGTGGACGGTGCTGTAGGTACCAACGGTATGAGACTTTGTCCTTCCAGCCTACGTTACGAGGGTCTTTCCAGAGCAAGCGCACCTGATCGTTAGTGTCTCCTGTATGCCAAAGAGAGTTTCTCAAATGTTCACCTGGACCAGACTTGGACTTCACTGCCTAGGAGGGATAGAAAGATTTTTACAATATTAGTTTAAATATTAAGGAAAATACATAAAAATACTTTTGGTGGTAGGAAATTGATTGATGGAGCAACATAATTAGCATATAGGTAGTAAGTTCTAAACATACATATTGGACATCTACTTGTATGCATGTACACAGTAGTATAGTAATTCTATAGTTAGATATAACTAGGTCAGAAGTCAACAGGTCAGGAATCATGTAGTGTCTGACCTTCAGTTGAATGCCAGGCTCAGCAACGGCTCTGAAGGGTGTGGCCTGCCAGTAAGTCTGCTCGGTTTGCTTCCACATCACCACATAGAAGCTAGACGAGTCCTGATAGCCAAATATGAAGCCAGCATAGTCGTCGTCAGTCACCGTGTTCACATGGAAAGTGCCCTCAAAGTCAACACCACTGAAAGCTGTGTAACCTGAAATACCAACAGTAGTTCAAACTGTGACAAATTGTAGAACGCCTTAATAAAAGGTGTATAAAGGAGAGTCCTTAGAATGTAAAAAAAAAAAAAAAAAATCACATTGATTTGAGTTACTTCATATCATGGAAAAAACACTGTATGTATGGGAGAATGTGTGTGCACCTACCCACAGCAAGGCCAGGGTCACTGTTCATTGTTTGCACAATCTCCATACCCTGCAGCACATGGGAGGCAAGGATATTAGTTCAACAGTCTGAGAATGTTTGGCATATCAGACATGGGTCCTTGACCTGATGTTTTAGAAGCTACAATTTAGAGAGTACACTTAACTAATCAGCCAACTTTTTATCCCTGAGTGCACAGCTTTTGCTGCAGCAGCCTACATACTCATCAGCACTCCAGTCATATGCTATGCTACAAAATTTACATTTTAACACACTGCTATTTTTACTATGCTGCAGCAATATATGTAATGTGCATATTTTAAAATATCTCTTTCTTAGCTGTATAAATAATTCTCCCTCCCATTTCTTTTTCTTCCTAGTATTGTCACCTGACATATTTCCACCAACCAGATATCTCTCCCCCATCATATGACTACCTAATGGGGTAAGTGAAGGCTAAAGAAGGTGTGTTTCCTGCAAGACACATAAAGCCAGCCAGCCACATCGTTTTAAATAGTTTCATAAATTTTTCAGAACCATTAAAGAAAGAACAGGTGTGGAGTGTTAGTGAGGAGTATTAATTATCCCTAGAACTACATCTTAAGCATGAAGTTACATATATATTAGTATATATAGTACTATTATAATAGTCTTTGTTGTTGTCCTCCTCCTCATCATCATAATGTCATGCTATGATTAGATTATTAGTTACATGCTCTAATAAAAAGGACATCAATATAATAGATTCATTTAGTAAATTATACAAATACCAGCTGGCAGCACACAGGCTGTTTGAATGCTAAATAACAATAGTTCTGTTAGCCAACAGAACAAAACTCACTGAATTAATCAACAATTATTTTAACACCAATGTAAGTGCCAACAGTTGAGATCAGTTGAGGCAAGAGTAACAATGGTACTCTAAATGTGATTTTGTGATTTACCTCAGGAGTTAAAGACTCCTGTGTATTATGCTGTTGCCATCTCTTAAGATCACAAACATATTAATGGCTTTAAAGATATAGGCCCAGGTCTTGTTAGTGGACTTTTGGACTATACTGTTAATGTGTTGGATACAGCAAAAATGGGCAAGCGTAAGGATCTGACCATCAGACTATCTCCAAAACGGTGCGGTCGTCCTGGTATGCAGTGGTTAATACCTACCAAAAGTGTTCCAAGTGTTTCATGAGGGTCCAAGACTCATTGACATGCATTTGGGGTGAAAGCTTGTCTGTCTGGCTGATCCCACAGAAGACCTACTGTAGCACACACTGCTGAAAATTCTGCATGAGGAAAATGCTTAACCATGGAGCAATGGAAAGAGGTGACCTGGTGTAATGATTCATATTTTCTTTTGCATCATGTGCCCTTTGGGAAGAGATGGCACCAGAGTGCACTGTGGGAAGAACGCAGGCTGGCGGAGGCAGTGTGATGCTCATGGCAATGTTGTGCTGGGAAAACTTTTTCCTGGCATTCATGTGGATGCTACTTTGACACATACCACCTAATTAAACATTGTGGCCAACCAAAAACACCCCTTCATGGCAACAGTGCAGTGGTAGCTCAGAGGGCTGTGGCATTGAGTTGCTGATTGGAAGGTCGGCGGTTCAAGCCCCAGCTTCACCAGATTGCCATTGTTGGGCCCTTGAGCAAGGCCCTTAACCCTATCTGCTCCAGAGGTGCTGTATCATGGCTGTGCCTGTGCACTGTGCTGTAATGTACACATGACAAATAAAGGCTTAACTTAACTTAACCTAATGGCAGTAGCCTTTTTCAGCAGGATTGTATGCTCAGAACCACTGCAAAAAATGTTCAAGAATGTATTAAAGGCCATGACAAAAAAATTGCGGTGATGACTTGGCCTCCAAGTTTGTAAGATTGTATTTGCTGCTAATATCTTGACATATATCACAACACAGCATTTTTCTGGAGTCCATGCCTTAACCAGTCAGTGCTATTTGGTGGTACAAGAGAGACCTACACCATATTAGGCAGGTGGTTTTTAGATTGTGGCTGATCGCTGGTAATAGGTTAGTGAGGGCTAGATTATTTGTTTAAATAATAATTTATAATTTTTTGTAAAGCCATCTATGCAGTTAAGAACTGAATGTTAATAAAACAGACTGTTAATAAAAATGGAATAAAAATGGAATAAATTTGAATTAAATTTGTTACAATTAATCTCTAACAGCTGAAGTGTTCACTGGCAAACAAAAATTCAGCATTACCTGGTTGAGAACCACCCAGTTGGGGTCAATCTGGGCATCACCCTCAGGGTCCAGCACAACGGTCTGATATGCCCTGAAGTCTGTCAGTGTGATCTCTGCATTCTCGGGACAGACATCAATCCTGTCGATCACCTTGTCTTGGTCAAAATCTGACTCGCATACATCACCTACATTGTCATCTGGAGAAATTAATAGAAACCGTGCAGGTGAGTGCAAAGTTCTTCTGTAGTGTTTGGAAAGGTTTTCTTTAATCATGGTACTAAGTATTGTGTTCACTCTGTAAACTTATGCCCTCTACTGTTCAAGTATGACTAAATAAAAATATAAATAAATTTGATTTATGATCTGAGGTGGCTACAACTTAAGGACATTCTCTTTGATTTAGAATTTGATGGGATTGTGGATTCTAATTTAGTTTGACGCTCCCACAGAACGCTAGGTTCTGTGGACATGCTGCACTCACTGTTGTCGTCTGTTTGGTCAGGGTTTGGCACTAGACGGCAATTATCTGGGCCAGGGGGAAGGACATCGGGGATGCCATCGTTATCATCATCATCATCACATTCGTCACCCAGTCCATCTTTATCGGTGTCCAACTGGGAGCTGTTTATCACTAGTGGACAGTTGTCTTTTGAATCTTGATGTCCGTCACCATCACTGTGTAGCAGGGATTTAAAATATAATAGTGTAATATGGCATACACTAGTACACATAAAGTGACACTCTAGGCTAGGCTAAGACTTAGACTATGAAATTTATACAATCAAGGAAAACTGTCTTTTTAACTTAAGCTCTAAGGTAACATAAGGGTGGGACCAGGCAAAGTAAGCTATAAACAAAGTTAATGGTAATTTAAGTAAAATATTGATAGTTTTCTTACCTGTCTTGATTTGTGTCACAAGAGTCTCCAACAAGATCATTATCAATGTCTGACTGTAAAACAAAGGAGTGGAAAAGATTTAACCAAAATTAGAAAAGTGATTTTAATAGTAATTTCTTAACAATGTCAGGCTTTGCACCTGGAATTTAGGTGGAGTGTGTGTGTGTGTGTGTGTGTGTATATATATATATATATATATATATATATATATATATATATATATATATATATATATATATATATATATATATATATATATATATATATATAGAGAGAGAGAGAGAGAGAGAGAGAGAGAGAGAGAGAGAAAGTGGAATGAGAATTATTGTGGTTGGTGTTGGAGAAAGAATTTTTAAATGAAATGAAAGGTTGCGATTGAGAAAAATGTGCAACAATGATTGTGCTTTGCTAAAGCATGCCTGGTTGGGGTTGGGAATATCAGGGCAACTGTCACAAGCATCTCCCACTCCGTCTCGGTCTCGGTCCCGCTGGTCTCGATTTTTCACTCTTTGACAGTTGTCCAGGAAGTTTTTAATACCTGCAAGTAAATCACAAAAGATACCAACCAGTTACACTGAAATGACCATAGTAAAACTGTCAGAGGAGAGACCTCTGAGCTAAAAGGAATTTATAAGTGGAAACTTGCATTATTATTATTTTTATTATTATTATTATACAGAAAAACATACGCTTTACATTTTATAGCTAACCAAAAATTAACTTAAAGTGCTGAAAGGTTTCTTTTTGTTTACTGAGGTTAGGATTGGGTATAGATGTGAATGTAGCAATAATTTATTAGCTGGCTTTAGGATCCTCCCAAGGGGAGGAGTTTGTGAGTGCAGAATTTCTCACCATCTCCATCCATGTCATCGTCACATGCATCCCCAAGGCCATCTAAATCAGTGTCCCTCTGGTCTGGATTCTCAATGGTTATGCAATTATCACAAGCATCACCATGGCTATCCTTATCACTGTTCAACTGATTCACATTTGGCTTCAACCAGCAATTGTCCTAGGCGCATACACACACAGGTATGTCACAGTAACTCAGTCAGATGTATTTATGAGCCAAAGCTATGAACTTAAGAACAAGCTGTAAAAGAACTATGTATCTGTTGATGTTCTCAGATGGTACTTTGGCTCAAAACACTAAAAAAATTTTTTACCAGAGAATTCCTGCTTGTCTGCAATAAAACAAATGTTTTATGTGTGTGTACCTGCTCATTCAGTATTCCATCTCCATCAGCATCTGGGTCACACGCATCCCCTTGTCCGTCTGAATCGGCATCTTCCTGACCTGAATTTGGCACCATAACACAATTGTCCTAAAATACACACAAACGGTTAACACACTGGCCTTTTCACTCTCAAGACTCAATCCATACTCGTCATGTATCGTCAGAAGTATTTTTACCTTTTTGCAGGTGGGATCTCGGCAGCGAAGCTTCTCATCTGGGTACCCGTCAATGTCAGTGTCCTTTCCACATAGATAGCCATTTCCTGCCCAGCCAATACCACACTGGAGCACACAGAAATATTTAAAAACACAGTTTAACCAATCCATTCGGTTTTAGTGGTTTGTGGTTAGGGTATAGCTTTTGGGCATGAACCTGCCAAATGACTGTACTGAGTGTGAGTGTGTGATCCGACAGATGACTGTACTGAGTGTGAGTGTACATGTGTGTGTTAGTTATGTAGTTACCTGGCAGGTGATGGTGCCATCTCGTTCCTCAACGCACTGTGCGTTCGGATCACAGGGGTTCTGCAGCCGATTACCACAACTCTTTTCAGGCTTACAGCCTTTCACTTGGTCACCCTTGAATCCTGGTTTACATTCACCACAGCGATACGAACCCTACAGACACATATATACACATATGCATACACACATGTGCACGCATACACACATACACACAGTTGTGTTATGCATGTTAATATGTGTGTATCTCTATGTTGTGAAGTCACATCTCTGTTTACACCAAACAGTTACAATAGGGAAAATTAGGAGCTGTTACCATAGAGTTCAGGCAGACTGAATTGTCTGTGCAGCCTCCATTATTCGGTCCATTGCACTCATCAATGTCATCACACACCTGTGGTTAGAATAAGGGTTGCATGATCCAATGATACATGATACAGTTATGATGAAATCAAGAAACACATTTACACACACAAAAAAAATAAGCCGTGAATGTACAGCTATGCAAATTCTTTATTTATATGGTCCTGCAAATATATACAGGTGTATCTCAATAAATTAGAAAATTCTCAAAAAGTTGATTTATTTCAATAATTCAATTTAAAAAGTGAAACTCGTATATAGATTTATTACACACAGACTGATATATTTCAAGTGTTTATTTCTTTACATTTTGATGATTATGGCTTACAGCTAATAATAATCCAAAATTCAATATCTCAGAAAAAGATTTTTAACACAGAAATGTTGGGACTGCTGAAAAGTATAAACATGTACAGCACTTAATACTTGGTTGGGGTTCTCTTTGCATGAATTACTGGAGCAATGAGGCGCAGCATGGAGGCAATCAGTCTGTGGCACTGCTGGGGAAGCCCAGATTGATCTGATAGTGGGCTTCAGCTCTTCTGCATTGTTGGGGCTGTTGTCTCGCATCTTCCTCTTCAAAATACCCCATAGATTATTTAGGTCGGGCGAGTTTGCTGGCCAATCAAGGACAGGGATACCATGGTCCTTAAACCAGATACAAGTACTTTTTAGACCTTGGACCTGATTAAACATAGTGGACCAACACCAGCAGATGACATGGCTCCCCAAACCACCACTGACTGTGCAAACTTTACATTGGCTCATAAACAACTTAGACACTGTGCCTCTCCTCTCTTCCTCCAGACTGGGACCTCGATTTCCAAATTAAATACAAAAATGACTCATCTGAAAAGAGGACTTTGGACTGTTGCCCAGTGGGCCAGTCCTTTTTGTCCTTAGCCCAGGTAAGACACCTGGTTCAAGACTGGCCTGACACAAGGAATGCGACAGTTCCATGTTCTGGATACATCTGTACGTCGTGGCTTTCGAAGCACTGTCTCAAGCTGCAGTCCACTCCTTGTGAATTTCCCACAGATTCTTGAATCCCACAGATTCTTCCATTCAACTTTCTATTAATGTGCATACAGCATTCTGTGAACAGCCAGCTTTTTAAGCAATGATCTTTTGTGTCTTATCCTCCATGTGCAGGGTGTCAAGGATCGTTTTCTGGACCACTGTCAAGTCAGCAGTCTTCCCCATGATTGTTTAGCCCACTGCACCAGCCTGGGAGTCCATTTAAAGGCTCAGAAAACCTTAGGTGTAGGTGTTTAAGTTAATTAGCTGATTAGCGCGGCAGGGCACATGCGCCGAATCAATTCCTCTTCCCTCAGATAATGCCTGTGCATGTGGCCTTGATGACATATTTTTGACAGTGGTATACACACTACATTCGTGGGCGTAACTTCGCAATTCGAAAAAAAAAAAAAAAACAGTTGTAAAAACGAGTTTTGTATCTGTAAACTGTCGTGGCTGTAGATTTTGGAATTCAGCTCGGACAAAACACAGAACTACACACAAATCTTTTTTTTTTTTTTTTAACACGATTATTTTTTATTTTATTCCATAATATTCTAATTCATTGAGATGCACCTGTGTGTGTGTGTGTGTGTGTGTGTGTGTGTGTGTGTACTGTATACAGTACGTTTATATACACACCAACAACATTATAATGTAATACTGTATAACACCACCTTAAGCTTTCAATTCAATTTTCTACTTTTTGAGTTAGCATATGCTATAACCAACTATAAAAGCAAGTACACTTACTTAAAGTGAAAGTAGAGACATTCACAGGATGGATTTTCTTTTTTATTCAGCTTGAGAAGCTATAATTTTTGTGTGTATCTGCCTGCAATAATTCTTTATGAATTCATTTGGATGAAATCTCCACAATATAAACAACCACCATCTTTGTCATGCAGTTACTAAGGACTGCTACATTTTAATAAGAATGGTCTTTTCATTTCAGCTTTAATATTTGACAGCTCACTCGCCCCCACATGAAAGCAAAAATGTGAGAGCTTTTTTGTTGTTGTTGCCTCCCACAGATATAATTCCCAATGCACATCTTTATTCTCAACCAGATGCCCTGTGAACATTCTTGGCAAGCTTTTTAAAAAAAATGAATAGTGCATCTCCTATTAATATTTGCATTTGTATCCATTTAAAAAAACACAATCTGTTCAATATTTATGACCAGTTGCATCTTTAATATATACACACTGACCTGTTTGTGTGTCTGTGCAAAAGCAGCTCCCACCCCCTCCACTGGTTGGCCAGTGTATCCGCTAGGACACGCCTCACAGCGGAAACCTGGAGCCGTGTTCACGCATTTCACACCCGGGAAACAGGGGTTAAACTGGCACTGTAAAATACACGTAAATTCATAATCATTCCTAATACTCTCTCTAAACTGTATATTTTTGGAAATAACAATAAATAATGGATATGGGATATAAAATTAGCTCATAGCCTTTGAGAAGATAATTATTTTGTCCAAACATGATTAAGCAGTTTGTCATCTTTAGTAACATATTAAAGTATTACCTCATCAACATCATCACAGCTATAGCCATCTCCGGTGTATCCATCAGGACAGGGGCCACACTCTACACCTTCCTCCGTCTCAGTGCACATTCCAGGACGGAAACATACACCAGGAGCACAACGCTGCTTTACCGTAGTACCATCCAGCCCTGCAACACAAGCACACGCACATGCAAATTTACTGAGCATTTTCACTCATCAGTGATTACAAGATAAACACCTTGCAATATAATGTCAGAATGTCTGGTTTTTAGACTCTATTTTCCAAATATAGCCTTTACATACACACAATCCAGTCCTGTGGTCTTTGTGTGTGTATGTGTAGGAGTCTTTCCTATTTTTTACATCTTTACATGAAAATATCATGCCTGTTAGAGTAGAACAAACAGTCTTTGGTACAGGTCTTTGAAAACATCTTGCTGCTGGTGCTGCTTCCATACTGATGGCTATTTTCATTTGTGGTTAGACCATTTGGTTACCATATGTGGAGACAAATGTTAGGGTCGGCTGGTTGAATCTCTAAACACACCTAACCTTTTGGTAAGAAAAGTGTCTTACCACATGCTTGACACTCAGAGATCGTGTTTCTAAGGAAGGCAGTCTCTTTAACCTGTGAATAATGTTCAGAATCAATGTGGGAAACAACACAATCTAATTGGAGATTATCGACTCAACAAACACATTACCTGCTGAACAAGCACATCTTTCAGCTCATTTATGACTTTGGTGAGCTCCAGCATCTGATTGGTCAGTTGTTTTGTATTGAGCCCTGGAAAAAAAAAAAGTTAAATCAGGCTTTTTTCAGTGTAAGTGTAAAGTTATCTGTGGAGATGAAGAGAGTATAAAAATCTCTCTGTGTCCAGGTAAGGATGCTAACTTTATTAAGTGTTATTTTTAATTGTTTTTACCTAGTGCCTGTACGGAGTCGCTCTGGTGGGTTTGGCAGCCTTGCAGTGATGCAATATTCTCAACTGAATCACCATAAGCCAGTTTCAGCTCCTCAAGCTCCTCCTGCCAAACATTGAGAAAAAACATGTTTTACCACTTTCATAGAAACACATTCATGATATTCATAGCATTTTAATTAGGATTTTTTTTTTTTTCAGTGACTGGATTTTTTTTTACACCATTCTGAGCAGCCTGTTTGTGTGTATGTGTGTGTGTGTGTGTGTGAAAACCTCAGTATTTTCTGCAATACCAGCCCATTTGTCCTAAAGTACCATGCCATGATTAAAGTCACTAAGATCACATTTTTTCCCCACATCATGATGTAAACATTAACTGAAGCTCTAGACCTGCATCTGCATGTGTTATGCATTGTGCTGCTGCCACATATGTGACTGGAAAATGGTATGAATCAACAAAATATTTTTAAAATGAACAATGAATGTAAATGGAGTAAAGTTAAGTAAAGTACAGAAAATGTCCAGAAGAATATGTAGTAGATAAAAAGAGCATATAAACATGTAATGTAAGTACCTTTTAACGAGCACTTCGCTTGCTTGGCTAAATGAACTGTCTTTTGAATTACAATTCTTTATTTAGTCTCTGCAGTTAATCATTGAATAGTATGTAAATGAATTTTATGACTCAAAATGTTGATTTGAGTGTACTGTGTGCCCATCTATTTATATATTCCTTTGTCAATGTGTCTAGTTGTTTTGTTATGCTTACCTGTGCTTTTCTCTGCATGGTTTTCAGCTCCACACCTTGATTGTTACTGAGCCTATTGAACACTGCTGGTAAATCTCTCAGCGTCTCCACCAAACGGCAGTCCAGATGCAACTCTACCCCTGGCACCGGCAGCGTTGCCTGGCCGGGTGGAAAAGACCCCTGGTTGTATGGAACCTCCAAACCCTTCAGGTGAAAAAGGAGGTGGTGCTTCTCTCCGTCCGCCAGTTTGAGGTTATTAAAAGTGACAGTGGCTATCCTGCCATCAATGCGTAAGTAACGCAGTGTAGCTAGTCATAGAAGGACAAAAGCGAAAATAAGGTTTTCAAATATAAAGTTGGTAATAACAGCAAGGAGATAGAGAAGAAGAATGAAAAATAGGTCAGAAATACAAACATGACTCCAAGGTTACCTTAAGGTTTGTTCACATTGCATAAATGCCATTCAAACATGCTTACCTTTGTTCAATTTGCCCATAACAGTGAACTCAAAGTATTTGCTGTTGTCTCGTGGATTATATAGGCCAAAAACTGTGGTTCCAGTTCGGGGTTGCAGGCGGAACGTTGCAAGCAGGAAGAGCTCCGTTACTCCCTGTTCTGCTAAACCTCCATGCAGGAGATCTGGCAGACAATCTGGTGATGTCAGGAGGTTATACACTGTAGAGGTAAACAGTATCAATAAACGTGTGAACAGGAAATGGTCACGGTCATGAAGTTATTTTAGCCATATGTTGTTTAGGTAAATGTATATGGCTTTGAACAAAAGTTGTGCAACTGCTCACAATTTGAACTCCGTTTGAAATCCTCTGTAGATGCAACTGGCAGCAGTATAACCAAATTTAGTGGAAGACAGCATTCTAACAGTTCTCGAGAAATTGGTGGTATGAAAGTAGAACAAGTAATCAGTCAATGAGCTGAGGCTACTTTGCATAGATGATTCCAGAAATATTAATTTGGAAGGTGCCAGTGTAGAAAGGGGCAGAATTTAGATAGAGTAATCCCCACTCCTTAAATGGATATTAAGAGCACTTTTTATTACACTGGATCATTTACAATATTTAATTAGAAGCCTGTTTTGCTCATTTAGTTCAACAGGTAATGAATAATGAAAATAAGGTGTTTCTCTAAATGCTTAGCTTAATAAATAAATAAATCTTCAAACTATTACTGAGGTCTGTAGTAATAAGCCTGAAAAGTGTACTGTACTCAGAAAGTGTAAACCAGTGAAATCAGTAGTCTATAATATATTTTTATGTTGATTTAGATTGACACTTATTCAAATAGGCTTCAATTTTGTTTAAAGTAATTCATTTAAAGTTTCAAGAAGTTGGCCTACTTGACCAGTGGTACCAATGATTTCATTGCCTGAAACTGCAAATACAGATGTTGGTTGTTATGGCGGTGGCTATTGGCCATTTGCTGTTTGGCCCAGAACAGAGCTGGTATTTATGTTTCCGTTTATTACAATAAAGGTGTGTGTTGAGGCAAATCCAGCATCATAGTTCAGACTTTCATTTGTTTAGAGAACTGCTCAGGGATGTTGCCAGTGTTCAACTGACATTTAAGCCTAGACCCAACTTTTTTCCAGTCTGTTGGCTTAAAGTGCCATACCTGTATGCAAGCTTTGGCAAGTCCCTAGATCGTTTCCCCTTTTCATGCTGGTTCATGTGCCTGGTCAGGACTGTTTCTGCTCACTCCAAGGCTAATATCGTCATGTTTGTGTTTGTTGAGTTGGTTGCTGTGCTGTGGTTGCTGTGCCATTACTTTTACAAGAACCTAATCATCTCTAACTACTGTCTGTCTGTCTTTCTGGCTGCTGAAAGATTGAAAACCTTTTTGGTTTTTAAGATCCGGGGCAATAAAATACAGCAGTGGGAAGCAAACCATGACCATATCAACTTTCTATTTCCGTAAATGAAAGATGAAAGAAAAGAAAAGAACAGAACTCGAGGTCAACCTGTTATACCAATCAGAGCCCTGGAGCAGCTGCCATGACCAATCGCGAATGTCTACTGCTATAATTCTGCGCACTCAAGATTGTTTGCCTACAGACAGTAAAAAATTACTAACATATGTCCTTTGCTTGTGTGTGTGCATATGCATGTGTAATGTATCTCAGATCAAATCCAGATGATCCTGAAGCCCCAAGGGAATTAAATTAAAATAAACCTTCGTTAGATTAGATGATTTTAACCAGGGCCAAGTGGTAATTTAAACATGAACACAACAATCATCTTGCGGGTTTTTTTTTTTTTTAGGAAACCCTAAATATAGATTTTATGATCTGGTACAAAATGTGATTAATAGCAGATTGAGGAAGAATATTTGAGGCTGAGAATTTGTGTCTGTTTAGGTATGATTTTTTTTGTTTAGGTATCAGAGCCACATTTGTGTTGTTTGGATTTAATACAATGATTGATTTCCACAACTCTGCTAAAATCATCATGAATTTAACCTGCACACAGCTTAAGTAATGTACACTGTTACTGTCTGAGTCTGTCTCCCTGTCTCCCTGTCTCTCTCTCTCTCTCTCTCTCTCTCTCTCTCTCTCATACAGACACACACACCACACACATACAAAATTGGCAGTAATCAGAGTGGAATCACTTTGATGCTATACAATGATTATACGTTTTCACACACCGTAACAGCTAAAACAAGTTCAGACTATCTGAGGCTCATGAGAAGAATAAAAAAAGAGCAAACATTATGAAAGAGTGAACATCACTGAAAGACAGAATGAACATGAATGAAATGTATTTAGATAATATTGGTCATTTAAAGGTTTTTCTTATTTTATTATACTGCAATATTTTAAAAGATAGGATAAAATATTATAATGTACAGTAAGGCTGGTAATTAAAGAGAACAGGAAAGAGACAAAACGTACTTACCGGTTGACTCAGCATCTACAGCTAAATTTAAACTGAGAATTATAGATATGGATACAAGAAGCTTCATCCTCCCTGTCATCTTTCACACACAACCTGTGTGTGTTGTCAATCCTGTAGAGTCTCTACACTTAAATAGTTTGTTTATACTTATATAAGTGACTTAAAGATCCAGTAGCTGTCTATGTAGTGATGATTTCTTCTGCAGTCAGTTGTTTTGTTTCACTTCAAAGTTCTCTTGAAGTGTCTTGAAGGGAAAAAAGAGTGGGTTATGTGCTCCCGTGTGTATTTAATGGGGTGTGTGTGTAAAAGAGTGAGGTAAGGGGTTGTCTATCACATTAGAGCAGCTGTGGTAGGCGGAGTTATGAGTTTAACAGACGGCCCCATGCTGTGGGGGGGGGGGGGGGGGGGGGGATTGGGGGTGGAGCTAGGGCTGTCTTGAGTCATGTCTGTATTGTTTTGGCACAGTTTATAAGCCTTCATTTGTTTCCCATCATTCTCTCATTTTTTCATCTCACCTTTCTTCTCTGTCTTATGTTTACCCATATTTTCATTGCTTTGTCATTGACAGGTATTAAACTTTAATGTACCAAGATTCATTTGGGATTTGGGGACAAGACTTGGATTGAGCAACATGTGTGTGATTTATATAAAATATTGCCCAATCTTTGTTTTTACATAATTTATAATACTGATTTCATTATTTTTTATGAGGGATGTTGAATTGCATTCAAAAGGTACATACTTTTGCAGTGAAACATCTGGGCAGGTACAACAGAAAATAGTCTTGGACATGTAATTTTCTTTATGGCAAATTGTTAGGGCAGACAGTTCTTTAGATCTGTAGAGTAATCTCTACATTGGGGATATGATTTCTACTTGTGCATTAGCCCCAGCAGCTTTACTGTAAAGCTGTACAGCAAGAACTGTAAAAAATACTCCTACTATAGTCATTTTAAAAGTTAAAGGATTGATCAACTAAGATCTGGTGAAAAGCTAATTAGGTAATAACAAATTACTTCCTACAACTGACATGATTAATCTGAATCCTTAGCTGCTGCTGATTAAAGGCCAAATGTGGGCTGTTGTCAGGAAACAGCTTTATTGTGTTGCACGGGTGACGAATAGTCCATCATCTTCACACTTTTCTTCTATCCACAATTCTCCTAAACAATTTATGGGAATTCGACCAAACTTAACAAAACCTTTACAAAAAAGCATAGATGTGCTTCAGCCATTTTATTATTTAAAAATTCTGAAAAAATTTCAAATCTATCGAAATTTAATTATTTAAATTGTGAACAACAATTCTGTTTTTTATTCTTCTAAAATAAAAAAACAGTGCGTTAAATGCACTCATTTACTCTGATAAAAAATAAATGCAGTTATCAGGACAATGCCAGAATCTGCAACTAAAAATCAAAACCGCACTTTCGGACAAACTGTTCCCGTTCCAAGTCATCGGACTTCATACACACCTGGCCGCAGTCACCTTCACACAGTATATTGACCTCTGATTATTAAAAAGTATCAGCCATTCTTTTTAACAGGCAATCTGCCAGCATTTTCTTGAACGACATATATAAAGGTTATAAAAAGTTACTACGCTGGCCAGTTGTTGTGCATAGAGATGCCATGATAGACCAGCTCAAAAATCTGCAAGACAGTCTTTTTGGCTTTCCATGGGAAAAGATAAAAGACATTTGTGGTTATCTGCCAACCAGTGTAGAGATGAGGCTAACTCTGGTCAAAAGTGTTTTTGTGAACACTGGCACTTGTCTAGTAACCATTTATTCGCAGGTATCAAAATCATTAAATAAATGTTTGAGAAATTTAACACAATGTATTGTATATCTAACATACATAATGTACTTTAGTTATGCTTGCTTTAGATTTAACATTAGTTTCATATTTAGGCTTAATTTTGATCTGATTCATCATTTGTCTTGGCAATATTATCTTTGGCAGATGATTGCCTGCCAAAATGGCAGATGTGTAGATTCTGGTCATGTAACTGCAAGAGCTCTGTAAGGTATCGACTCACTCACTCTGTGATGTAATGTTTAGTTTGAACCAACCAGACTTTGTAAAGCCTTTGTTTAAGTGCACTGCTGTTGTTTTCTGACTTTGCTTATTACATGGATTTTTAAAAAAATGCCTTCTCTCTAATGCGTTGTTTAATCAAGTACAAGTAACAGTGCTATGATTTTAATTATACTTAAAGTAGTACAGTTACTGTCAACCCTGTACTAGCATTGTATTGAGAAAAGAAATACACAGCTTAGTCAAAAAAAAAATCTTTTTAATGCCTGCCCATTTCAGAAGGGTTAAATTATTGGGCTACATCTAAGAAAACATCTAAGTAGATATGAAATTACTAGAACTGGTTTAAGAACCCTGCAACACATTATCAAAACGTGAAAGAACTATGCTGAACCATTAACTTTGTGGTAGAGGTGTGGTCGGGAAAAAATTATGACTAGAGATCACTTAAACATTTGAAGTTGCATCTTGGAAAACAAACAAACAGTATAAACAATAGTTATGCTTAATACTGAAAGTAAGAGCATTTCCATATCCTCACAGTGTGATAAGAACTCGCAGGATTGGGCCTAAACAGCTGTGCGGCCCTAAGAAAACCACTTGTTAGTAAAACTATTCAGACTTCACCCTTCAGTCTCCTAAGGAGCATAAAGATTGGACTTTGGAGCAATGATCATGTAGTCTGATGAGTCATGATTGGCCCTATTCCAGAGTGATGGGCCCATCACCGTAAGAAGGGGGGCTATGAAGTGGTGTCACCCATCATGCATTGTGGCCACTGTACAAGCATCTTGAGGTTATGTGATAATAAAATAAAGTCAGCTGATGACCTACTGTAAATTTAATGAAAGACCAGGTTGTTAATGGAGTTTTTCTTTCCTGATGGAAAAGGCATATTCTCTTTCTCAAATTGGAAAAGAGTGATTCTGGGAGCATAAGGAATCCATCTCACACATGAACTTTGTGCCATAATCAAAGCTAATGGTGATTGAAAGTCTTAGTATGTGTGACTTTTTTTCTGGCCAGGCAGTATAGTTTTGTTAATGTCCACTATTATATTATATATTAGTGTTCATTATAGATAAATGTCAATTAATGTGTGATTTAATTCGTTTTCTGTGAGAATACTGTTGTTGCACAGAAACTGTGGATACAATTTGCTGAAATAAGAAGCAGATATTAACAAATCATATCTTAACATTTATAATGCGCACACAGACTATTCTTACCACACATTAAATTTCATTGCAGTGGTTAATGACATAATCCCTAGCACTAGCATATTCTGTTCTGAGACTGGGGAAGCGAGCCAATCGAGAGAATATAGTCTTTATGAGACTGTGCTATGTCGTTAAACTCCAGGGCATTGTGGGTATGTCTGGACCCAGGTGGGCAACTGGAATGTTCTGACTCAGTTTGTGATTGTGTGTATGTGTGTGTGTGTGTGTGTGTGTGTGTGTGTGTGTGTGTGTGTGTGTGTTACAAGTAGCAAGACAGTTTAACTGAATGGCTGACTATGTTGGTACTGTCTGTAGATCAGGAATATGAGATAAGCACACACACACACACACTGTCCTTTTGTTCCCACTGTATAATGGTGTAATAGGATGCTGTCGGCTCACCGCAAGACTACTCTGCTAATGACTTTAACATGTGCGTGGGATGTCTGTGTGTGTGTGAGACAGAGAGAGAGAGAGATGAAGGAGAAGGAAATTACAGACTCATGCATCTGTGCTTGTTTAAAAGTAGACGGTATGTTCTGTGTATATCATGCTTGAAATGGGAATGTGTATCTCCTCATAAGTGTCTTATTTCTATAACAGCACCATGTAATCTAGTAATAGTATGTAGTTTTAACAGGCCATGTAGTGGCAAGGGTTAACTCTTAGAATATAGAGGGGTCCTGTCACGTTATCCTGCTCCTGAACATTTCCATGCATCAGTTTCTGCTCCTATCGGTTTCTGCTATTTTAAGTTTTTGCATATTTCTTTATCAGTTTCTGCTCTCTTGAGTGGGCTGACAAATGTCTAATGAGAAATCAGTGGTCTTGGTGTCTGTGACAAGAAGTGTGCTATGCTAAAAAAAAAATTGTTATTTATTTATTTATTTTTAAATAGTTGCCCAGGATAATGTGTTTGATGATTGAACTATTTTTAAAGATGCACACATTGAAAATTTCTTGGCCGATACAGATTTAAGTTTTTTTTGTTTCGTTTTGCTTGCCAATTTTGGCCAATCCTAATTTTCTTTTGTTTTTTTTCTAAGATCATACATAACATTTTTAACTTTTAATTTAATTAACTTTATTTTTAATTTTTCTTTCTTTCTAAGTTATAAAATAATGTTGAAGGCATCCAAAATATGCAATAATCTCCTATAGTTGCTATTGAGATGTGTCTGCTATTTATGCTCTGTAACTGCTCTAATCTGAGGTGCTGTTAATTGGTGATGTTTGAGGCTATTAATTCTAAATAAATTTTTCCTGCAGCAGAAGTAAATTTTGGTCTTGATTTCCTGGAAAGGTCTTCATGAGAGCCAGTTTCATCATGGTGCTTGATGGGTTTTGCAAATGCACTTGACAATACTGGTCTTGTAAGAACTTTTCCAGAAGGGGTTTTATATTTTAAACTAATGATTGATTGATTGTTGTTTTTTTTAAAAATCACATAATTCACTGTATTTCATAGTTTTGAAATAGCCAGTATTGTTCTAGAATGTAGAACAAAGTACTAAAGAAAAAACATTGAATTAGAAGGGGTGTCCAAACTTTTTACTGGTAGTGTAGATAATAGTACACAGGCTTTTAAATAATGTTTATATTTATATTTTCTCAAAAACTGTGTATCCAGTAAAGTTACAGAACGTTCTCCAGTTTACTGGCCCGAGATTTAAAAATTTTTTTTTGGTGCAAATAACAACCATCTGAATAGAAAAATTAATCTGGGAAGGTGAACACTTTATCACATGCTTACTCTGAGACTCAAGCTTCTTTAACTGCCGCACACATATCCTTAAAGGATAAAATGCAAATGATTCACTAGTTTCACTATGATTGCTCTCCCTACTGAGAGCTCGTGCCTGCAGATGGCTGTAGCAGGATTCAAACTCGTGCTCTCTAGGTCCAGATGACCAAATTAATATGTTTCTGTTGCACCATCCAGGATCACATCATGGTTGATGAGATCACTGGTCATGACCAGTCCGTTTGGCAGATTGATCAGTACATCGCTACGTTTTTTTCTTAGATTAATTAATTAAATTTAGTGGATGTTGAATGATCTTTTTGCCTTTGAAAACATGCACATGCGGCATACTGATAAAACATAACTCAAACAACCCAAATATACATTATGAACCTGAGCAACTGCTTTACAGATTTATTAATTTCCAGATTTCTAATATAGGACTACTATAACTTGAACATTTTAATATATTAATATGTATTTAATATATTAGTAAAGTAAATACAGTATGTGTAACATAAGTGACTAAAAACAAAACAAATATACCTTGCACTGGCTTACTAATCTACAGTATTGGGAAAATGCCAGGTTGATAGATGTACCAGTAATATGACAGGAATTATTAGTCGTACATGCAGACAATCGAAAAGTGAAGCACAAAACATAAGAAACAAAACATCACAGATCAGGCAAACAGAATCTTTGAACTATGAAATATTTATTCCCAGCATAGTAACTTTACACTGTCTTCAAGATTATTGTCATGAACCCAGTGTTAAATCAAAAACTTAAAAAAATAGAATAAAATAAGTGGTTAGTGATAGTATTAAATAACAGTCTAGAATTGTACTTAATTGCAATTTGACACGCAGTTGTAGCTTGTTAGCGGAGGGAGCTGAAAAGTAAAGTATGCCCTTTCTACACTAGTGTACAATGTCAGGATAGTCAAAACGTAGTTAAAACTGGGCAGGGGGAGCGGTAACAGGTGGTAGAGCCTCTCGGTTACTGATTGGTCAATCCGGTCTTCTTCAATTTGTAACCTTCCAGATCGATTATAGATCAAATTACCTGATATGGCAACCCTGAGAAAGGAAAAAAGACCAAGAAACAAAAACATAGCTTGTCTAAATGTGACTCCCGCTAACGTTTTAAAATATTATCTCACAAAATCTGATCTTAATCAAGCAACTCCACATGGCTGTGACCCCAAATTTGGCAACCCCCGGTCTAGTCAAGTTAGCTTTCTAGGAAACCAAAACATGAGAAACTTGAGGGGAAACAATATTATTGCTTTTTCTTGCCTGGCAGTTGATTATTTGTCTGTCAATTCTCCTGTACCATTGCCTACATCAGTTTCTTCTCCCAGAATTGCCCTTTGTGATACACCCTCACGCTATGTCTGCATGGACAATCTTTCTTCAATTTAATTGAAATCATTATCATTGAAAATTCCAGTTTAATTGGTTACATGGCCGCTGAGCTGATAAGATGCTCAAAGCATTTAATCAGAATATAAATTCTTTGATGTACATAAAGTGGTACTGCCTGCTGTGCTTAACTGCTTAATCTGGCCTTCAACTTTGGGGTTAGGTTCGGCTTTCTGACTTTATTTTTTCAGTCTCATCTGTGATTGGTTACAGGAGATGCTTTAAAACATGTGAAATGTAAACCAATCAATGTCCCTTTCTCAGCCAGAGAACCAGTGAATAAAAGTAAAAACAACTGGGAGAGAGTAGTTCTCACTGAGCTTAGAGATCAGGAAATGAAAATTTCCATCCCAGAAACTTGGCACGTCACCTAATGTTACCATAATATGTGCAGAAATATTAGATTTATTCCAACAAGAGATAAAGTGTTTACAAGCTATTATTTACCTATTGAACAGACTACAAAAGGTTTATACTCCCTCGGTCCAGCTGAAAAATCATTCTGATCTGTCTGGATTGGGTCAGACTGTTCCGACTAAGATGGTTACATCATTCAGTTTTATTCTGATTGGGACATTATTCCCATTATTACTGGAATATCGTGGTTCATGTGAATGAACCTACTGAGTCAGTCTCATCTTCTTCCCAAGTAAATAAATTTCACACTCTCATAAATCTCCCATTTGTACTCCATAGTGTGAAGACCAGCATGTTATGTTTGAGATCACAACTTTGTTTTTTTAGTACTGAGTGTTTAACAATTGTCCAGGAAGACATGCTGAAGTCAGGTGCCAACTTCATAATAACGGGATGTTTGAAACAGTTGCATAAAAGAAACAACCAGCACAATGCAAAATCTGAAATTCATTGTGCCTTATTGAAATTATGTTATTTCTGTATATGCTTCACTCACAGTTTTTTTTTGTATCAACCATGGTTTAATGAGAGGTCAATAAATGAAGACACTATGCAGTAAGCAAACTAGCCTAGAACTGGTCCTGGCTTGTTATGAGGCATTCGACAGTCTGTTACAGGACTTTAGTTCCCTGTTCTGACCTTTTTTAATGTCAGTAGAATTATTGTTGCTTTGCTGTGGGTAGTGAAATTCTTTCCTGATGATTCTTACAGTGTACGTCTTCAGTATCCACCCTGATTGACGGTAGTGCTTTTTCAGGTGGCATAAATGTTTACTTAAAAATAAGCCTGTAGTACAGAAGAATAAGCCTGTAGTTAAACATTGGTGTACAAATGTGAATCGTTTTCAACCAAACGTCTACAAGGTTTCGTACATTTGTTTTTCTTCTTTTTAGATACTTTATCCTGGTCGGGATTGTGGTGAATCTACTCTGCCTAGACTAGGAAATGATGTGGTATTTCTGTTGGTATTTCTGTTCTTTCTACCCTTGATGTCAGCCATCATGTTTAAACACACTTTTTCCACGAAATAGTTCAAACGCATATTTTAATACAGACATACAGTGCGTTTAAAAAAAATAGAACATTGTAAAAAAATATAAAAAAAAGGAAATGTTCTTTTGTAATTGGATTCAAAAAGTGAAACTTTAATATATTCTATTTTCAGTACATGTAAAATGAAATATTTCAAACCTTTTTTGTTTAAATTCAAAAATATAGTACCTTAAAATAGTAGAATATTTGCTAAGATCAGTTAAAAAAGGATTTACAAAACAGAAACTTCTGATTCAGAAAATTCTGTTAATTTATGCACTCAATATTTGGTTGAGTCTCCTTTAGCATGAATTACTGTGTCAATGGGGCTTTGCATGCAGGTGATCACCCTGTGGCCATGCTGAGGAATTATTAAAGACCACGTTGCTTTGAAAGCAGACTTTAGCTCACCTGTATTGTTGGTTCAGGTGTTTATCATTTTCCTCTTGATAATAGCCCATAAATTCTCTAAGGGATTCAGGTGAGGTGAGGTGAGGTGGCTGGCCAATCAAGCCCAGTAACATCATGGTCAGCACACCAGTTAGTGGTGGTTTTGGCACTGTGGGAAGGTGGTAAGTCCTTGTTGGAAAACGAAATCAGCATCTTCATAAAGCTTGTTAGCGGATAGAAGTATGATTTGGTCTAAAATATGCTAGTAAATGGCTGCTTTGACATTGGATTGGATAAAAGACAGTGGACCAATACCAGCAGATGACATGGCACTTCAAATCATCACAGACTGTGGAAACTTCACACTGGGCTGAATATGTGCTTCTCCACTCTTCCTCCAGAATCTGGGACCTTGATTTCCAAATGAAATGCAAAATTTATTTGCATCTGAAAATGAGACTTTGATCTCACTGACTCCAGCCTCAATCCATTCCTTGTAAATTCCCCCAAGTTCTTGAATTGGCTTTGCTTGACAGTTAAGCCTTAAGCCTGTGGTCATCCCTGTTACTTCTGCACCTTTTCCTACCACTTTTTTTCCTTCCAGTCAACCTTTCATAAATTTCCTTCAGTACAGCACGTTGTGTGGCTTACCCTACTCATGGAGGCTGTCGATGATTGTCTTCTGTCAGCAAACATCCCCATGTGTGTACTAAACTAGACTGAGCAATGTGTATTCATATTTCATAAAATAATATTTTCAAATATTTTGAGATACTGGATATTTACTTGAAATATTTTCTATGTGTAATATGTGTGTATACTATTGCTCAACTATACTTAAAACCAGTATCATGAAAAAAGAACAAAGCTCTACCAAAAAGCCTATTTTAGTAAAAAATAAATAAATAAATAAACAAATAAATATAAATGCAATATAATCTGTCTTTAGATTAAGGAAAGAGAATCAATTTTAGCTTTATCATGTAGTTTTTAACATTGTGTAACATTGTATTTTGCTTGGTGATGCAACAAAGGATCATGATTGAACAGAAATTGGAAATAATAAAATAAAATTAAAAATTGGAAAAAGAAATATAATAAGAATAATAAAAAGCAGATCTACATTATTATGTTTAGGATAGTGTAGTACATTTGAGAGTGTTTCTTAAGTGCCTAGTGTGCATAGAAAAGCCCACATATACCTGTCCTGGCTTGCCTGTAAATTTAACTTGAAGACAGACTTAGCAACGAATCTCATTTTTAACCTGGTGACAGCTTGTGCTTAATGGATTTAAAATTGTCAAGGGAGCACATTTGCCCTTTACTTCTAACACAAATTTTCTGGAAGGTTAGAGAGAAGGTTAAATCACTGTTTCCAGGGGAAAAAACTCGATTGGATAAGTGGAGTAAAATTCCAGGAAGCTGAAAGCATCATCTCCTGAATTGTACTGTGAAAACAGCACGAAAACAGCTAGTAAAAACAGTCCGGAGGGAGAAGTACATTTCCACAGTGATAAACTGTTAAAGACAAAGAACAAATCTTTTTTTTTTTTTTTTTTTGTAAACCATTCTTTTAAAAGATGTTACCTCTGTTGGCGTTTTTGATGGTGATGTTTGAAGTGCTACCTAAATCTCCTGTGGTTTTTCAATTAAGTTGAATCTGGAAACTATGAAGCTCACAGCACACATCACTTTTATACTCATCTCCCCATTCCGTGAGGCGTATTGCTCTGGATGGGATGTGTCATCCTGGGATAAAGAGAATCAATTAGAAAAATCTTTTAAGAGTGGCAGTGACTCTTCCCTCTAAGGAGACAAGTGGATTCAAACCATGTCAGCAAAATGCTCCCAAATCACTTGTTCCTTTTTTTATCCATTCGTCACCATTCATATGGTGGATGCACCCGATAAATGTCTCATTGAATCCTACAATACCAGATGATTCTTCTTTTCCTGAGAAAATTCTGTACTCTATGTCAGGTCTCTTTATTAAACCCCTGCCCAACTTTTAATCCAGTATTTTTAGTGTCAATGATGATACAATTGCCATACACTGATACAACATAAATGTGTAGTAGTGTAAATGTGTAGAAGAAACTGCAGGGATTTGGTGTAAATAATGGTCTGTTCATCAAACAATCACTCTAGGCCCACCCTAGAAACTTTGACATTGCATGATTTGCTTTCTTTTTTATTCTTGTTTGGTTTAAGCAAAATCAAAGTGGCGCATTTGGTTCAGCTTTTATCTCGTGTTCTGCATGACTTATGGCCGGGAGTAGAATGTATTCAATGAAAAAAGCATATCCAAGCAGCCAGACTGATATCTTTGACGTCATCGGATCATAAACATAATACACGCTTACAAAAAAAAAAAAAAAAAAGATCCCTAAAGGTTTCTTTGGATAGTTAATGGTGCTAGCTTGCCAAAGGGGGGTCTAATTGTAGCATTTTTAACCTGGAAACTGTTAAATGGTTCAAAAAACCTTTTATGTTAAGGGTTCAGCCAGAGGCACGTAAGGACAAAATGAAGAGTCATTTATGCTGCTGTGTGCTTACTGTAAGTCTATACATGGTAGATTGTCTGTATATAGATTAACTCTGAGGCGGTGGAATATGTGGATTAATGGTGTGGTGTATTGAAATGTGTGTGTGCGCACATTTTTCTTTGTAAATGTCTTTCACAGAGCCTGAAGGTGTAACCTTGGAAACTGCACAGAATCTCCAGGTTTTTTGTTTTGTTTTATTTTATTTTGTTTTATTTTATTTTAGTTCTTTCCCTCTTCAGACTTCAGAACATCATGAAAACATTTAACAATCAGGAATAGGTCACATATCAGGTGTTCAGGAAGATTAATACTTTTTTATCAGTTTTTTTCTACCTGTGACATCTGGAATAGTAAACCTATAATTTAAAAGAGCACAATAGCAACCTGCCTAGCTGGAATTGAGTTGTGAAGCTATTCAACAGTTAGAAAACATTGTGTCATAAAGATTTAACAATATGCCTGTAAATATCTTTACAAATAAAGCTATAAATCATACAAATATATAAGTATAGAAAAACCACTGGCACCAGATTGCTTTTAATAACTCAAGAAATACCACTGGCCATGTGGAAATAATGAGCCATGCCACAAATTGCTACATCATTAGGATATGAAATTTGACCCAGTAATAGCAGAAATGTGTTTTCACTGTTTTTATAAACTTAAAATATTTATATCTTATCTTCATATTTACATTATATCTTATACCCATCATTGCAAATGTAAATTGTAAAAATGAAGAATGTCACATGGGACCAATTATTAAGTTTTGGATAATCAGATGGGCTGCCTGTGTGTGTGTAAATAAAAAAACTTGGGGTGGGTGGGGGGGCCCCCCTACTGTTGTATTCGCCAAAGTGTTGTCACAATATTAAAAAAATAATAATAAATCTACATCGATACTATCATGAATTTTTCAATATTGTCTCTCTGAGCCAGAAGCACTAGATGACTTTAGTGTTAGGTCATATTTTTATCAATTTACTATATTAGATTATTAAACTTTTATGCAGTAGTCCAGAACTGTCCCCTAACTGTCTCTATTAATATAAATTGCCGGTTATCAGTGTTTATGAGAGATTAGATTCACTGGGTTTTAATGTAAAATTGTATCCAGTTGTATTTTAGTTCTGTGTCCCCCCCCAGAATAAGACAAATTTGTAGTCACTCTCACTCACTCATCATCTATAACGCTTAATCCTGTATTCAGGGTCACGGAGGCCTGGAGCC
Organism: Clarias fuscus; assembly: GCA_030347435.1. NCBI lineage: Eukaryota > Metazoa > Chordata > Actinopteri > Siluriformes > Clariidae > Clarias > Clarias fuscus. The sequence continues at coordinate 36,541,837 of CM059212.1, forward strand.
TATCCCAGGAGACTTGGGGCACATGGCAGGGTACACCCTGGACAGGGTGCCAGTCTATCACAGGGCACAGACACACACACATACACTCACTCCTTCACACATTACGGGTAATTTGGGAATGCCAATTATCCTAACCTACATGTCTTTGGACTGTGGGAAGAAACCCACCAAGCACGGGGAGAACATGCAAACTCCATGCACACAGAGACGGCAATCGAGCCTGGCCGGGCTAGGCGACAGTGCTAACCACTACACCACCGACAAATTTGTACTTTTTGGTTAATTTTCTAAGAAATAGAAGAGAGAATCTCAAATGTACAATGAATATGAAACCAGCTTTAGCACACAGCGTGTAAACTGTGTTTAGGCTCTCGTCATTTCCCTGAAATATCTCCATATTTGTACGTGGCTTTTGAATAAGACAATTCCACTCGCCCATAATGTGATCTCAGAAAAGCAGAGCGCCTCCCCAGGCTGGTTGTTCAGCTCTGATGCTTTCTGAATGGTGTGGCTCAGCAGTAGCTCATTTATTAAAAAAAAAAAAAAAAAAAAAAGTAAAGCCTTTATTTTGTCACATATACATTACAGCACAGTGAAATTCCTTCTTCGCATATCCCAGCGTAACTGGGGTCAGAGCGCAGGATCAGCCATGGTACAGCGCCCCTGGAGCAGTTAGGGTTAAGGGCCTTGCTCAAGGGCCCAACAATGGCAACCTGGCTGAGCTGGGAATCGAACTGCCGATCTTCCGATCAGTAACTCAGTGCCTTAGCCCACTGAGCCACCACTGCCCATTTATACACTGAAATGACAAGTTCGGAAGAGGAGTGAAACAGAGGAAGCTTGAGGTATGAAAAATGCAATGCCATAAATTGCTTATTGTACACTGTTACTGAAATAAAAGCTGTTTTGACTATTTTTCCAACCCTTTAGAGAGCAAAAAACGTGCCATTTTATACAGAACCCATCTAAATACACAGCATATCAGATACACACATTCACATTGTGAGGCTAACGTTCTTGCATGTGCGTATCAAATCATATAGTCCCCTCGTGGCTTAATAAAAAATACACTCACCATGTGTTTATGCAATAACACAACTGACTGTTTTGTTAAAGAGAAATTTAACCACTTCAAAATTTCCATAGAATTCGCTTGAAAGAAATATTAGTCTTTGTGGAAAATGCATTGTCTTAGAGATGTTTACTATGATGTTTCTTTACAAAGTTAATTATCAACAAGCTCCCTCCACTTTCTTTGTGCAAAACGTGACATGAACACTAAATAACCAAAAGTTTGTGGACACCTGACCATCGCACCTACAGTCTTATGCAAAAGTGTAGGCACACCTTGATAACAGATTTTGGTGATTTTTTTAATTGAAAAGATGTTAACACAGTCTCTCTTGGAAATGGAAAAAATGCACAATATTTCCAGCAAACATAGATGCACCCTTGAAGGCACCCTTAGAGTTCCAGAGTCTCAGATTCTTTTTTTTACAAGGTCTCAGATCTCGTTAGATCTGATGCATGGCAACAGCTGTCATTAGTAAATGCCAATTTCAAAGCTTTACAAATATTTTGACTTTTCAAAACTTGTGCACACACTTGCGGACACTCAACAACCATGGGTTCCTCTAAGCAGCTGTGTAAGAGTCAATGCAGGAGAAGGCTACAAGAAGATAGCAAAGCATGTCAGCTTGCAGTTTCAACAGTAGGAAATGTAATTAAGAGATGGCAGTTCAGGGGAACTGTAGAGGTCAAGATCTAGAAGAACAAGAAAACTGTCGGAGAGAACTGCATGAATGCTGGTAAGAAAGACAAATCAAAACCCCCATTTGTCTGCAAAAAACCTGCAGGAAGATTTAGCAGACTCAGGAGTCGTGGTGCACCGTTCCACTGTGCAGTGATGCTTGCACAGACAAGACCTTGATGGAAGAGTCTGCAGTAGAAAACCTTACCTGCGTCCCCATCATAGAATCCAATGTCAGAAGTATGCAACAGAACATCTACAGAAGCCTAATGCATTTTGGAAACAAGTGCTGTGAACTGATGAAGTTAAAATAGAACTCTTTGGCCACAATCAGCAAAGGTATGTTTGGAGAAAATAAAGGAGCAGCATTTCATGAAAAGAACACCTTGCCAACTATTAAGCATGGGGGTGGATCTATCATGCTTTGGGCTTGTGTTGCAGCCAGTGGCACAGGAAACATTGCACGGGTGGAGGGAAGAATGTATTCCACTAAATACAGTACCAGCAAATTCTGGAAGCAAACATCACGCCATCTGTAAAAAAGCTGGAGCTGAAAAGAGGATGGCTTCTACAACGGGACAACATACCTCAAAATTCACTATGGAATACCTCAAGAGATGCAAGCTGAAGGTTTTGGAATGGCCATTACAGTCCCCTGATTTAAACATCATTGAACATTTGTGGATAGATCTTAAAAGACCTGTGCATTCAAGATGACCAAAGAATATTACAGAACTAGAAGCCTTTTGCAAGGAAGAATGGGAGAAAATCCCAAGTACAAGAACCGAAAGACTTTTAGCTGGCTATAAAAAGCCTTTGCAAGCTGTGATATTAATCAGCTCGTTAGATAATCAGCTGTGATATTAATCAACTTAGGTAGAGGAGGTGTTACTAAGTTTTACAGGGCACCCTACACTGATTATGTACAGTAGGGTGCCCAAACTTTTGCACAGTGCCACAATAATGTTTTTTTTTTTTATCTTTGTTCAATTTATGACATAGAAAGTAACTATGCACCAATGTTTGATAAAAATATTGTGCATTTTTCCATTTCCAAGAGGGAATGTGTTAACATCTTTTCAATTAAAAAATCACCAAAATCTGTTATTTATCAAGGGTTGCCTAAACTTTTGCATAAGGCTGTAAATGTGTTTTGACCTCACTGTTTGCACAGGGGCATTGCCATGCTGGAACCTGTTTGAGGATTTTACACACGTGGACAAAATTGTTGGTACCCTTCGGTCAATGAAAGAAAAACTCACAATGGTCACATAAATAACTTTAATCTGACAAAAGTAATAATTTAAAAAAATTCTATGAATGTTAACCAATGAAAGTCAGTCATTGCTTTTCAACCATGCTTCAACAGAATTATTTTAAAAAATAAACTCATGGAACAGGCCTGGACAAAAATGATGGTACCACTAGAAAATACTGAAAATAATGTGACCAAAGGGACATGTTAATTCAAGGTGTGTCCACTAATTAGCATCACAGGTGTCTACAATCTTGTATTCAGTCAGTGGGCCTATATATAGGGCTCCAGGTAGTCACTGTGTTGTTTGGTGACCTGGTATGTACCACACTCAACATGGACCAGAGGAAGCGTAGGAAAGAGTTGTCTCAGGAGATTCGAAAGAAAATTATAGACAAGCATGTTAAAGGTAAAGGCTATAAGACCATTTCCAAGCAGCTAGATGTTCCTGTGACTACAGTTGCACATATTATTCAGAAATTTAAGATCCATGGGACTGTAGCCAACCTCCCTGGACGTGGCCGCAGGAGGAAAATTGATGACAAATCAAAGAGATGGATAATCCGAATGGTAACAAAAGAGCCCAGAAAGACTTCTGAAGAGATCCAAGGTGAACTTCATGCTCAAGAAACATCAGTGTCGGATCGCACCATCCGTCGTTGTTTGAGCCAAAGTGGACTACATGGGAGACGACCAAGGAGGACACCATTGTTGAAAACAAATCATAAAAAAGCCAGACTGGAATATGCCAAACTACATGTTGACAAGCCACAAAGCTTCTGGGAGAATGTCCTATGGACAGATGAGACAAAAATGGATCTTTTTCCCAAGGCAAATAAGCTCTATGTTCACAGATGGAAAAATGAAGCATATCAAGAAAAGAACACTGTCCCTACTGTGAAACATGGAGGAGGCTCTGTTATGTTCTGGGGCTGCTTTGTTGCATCTGGCACAGGGTGTCTTGAATCTGTGCAGGGTACAATGAAATCTCAACACTATCAAGGGATTCTAGAGAGAAATGTGCTGGCCAGTGTCAGAAAGCTGGGTCTCAGTCGCAGGTCATGGGTCTTGCAACAGGACAATGACCCAAAACACTCAGCTAAAAACACCCAAGAATGGCTAAGAGGAAAACATTGGACTATTCTAAAGTGGCCTTCTATGAGCCCTGACCTCAATCCTATTGAGCATCTTTGGAAGGAGCTGAAACATGCTGTCTGGAAAAGGCACCCTTCAAACCGGAAACAACTGGAGCAGCTTGCTCATGAGGAGTGGGCCAAAATACCTGCAGAGAGGTGCAGAAGTCTCATTGACAGTTACAGGAATTGTTTGATTGCAGTGATTGCCTCAAAAGGTTGTGCAACAAACTATTAAGTTAGGGGTACCATCATTTTTGTCCAGGCCTGTTCCATGAGTTTTTGAGTTTTCATTTTTTTTTATAATTCCGTTGAAGCATGGTTGAAAAGCAATGTCTGACTTTCATTGGTTAATATTCATAGAATTCTTATTTATTATTACTTATGTCAGATTAAAGTTATTTATGTGACCATTGTGAGTTTTTCTTTCATTGACCGAAGGGTACCAACAATTTTGTCCACGTGTGTATGTTCCAATGAAGAGAAATCTTTGTTACAGCATACAAACCGTCTTATACAATAGTGTGCTTCTAACTCTGTGGAAACATTTGGATGTAATGTTTGGGTGTCCACAAACATTTGGCCATATAGTGCAGCTTTCATTCTCAGTGTAGCCTGCAGCCTAATGTACAGTACATATGAAAAACAGGCAGTATTTGAATGTGTGTTTACTTAGCCTTCTCAACTTTCTTTATGAGGTTAACATTTGCGCTCTGAGAAAGTGGTCTGCCAATCGGTACCATGTGTCATTACAAAATCATTTTGTTTAAATTATGCTCAACACACAAGTGCACAGAACATTCAGTACTCAAGTCCTGAACTTGACTTATTTATGGGCCAAACCAATAAGGCCACAGACTCACAAAGGTATACACAATTATTTGTACATTTTTGTCAAATTGAAAATGAATTAAAAGAGCCTTTGTGAATCTAGGTGTCACTGTGTTTTCTGGGAAATGGATTGAGTCTGTGGCTTAATCTGAAATGACACTCCATCCCTATAAAAACTACACAAGTTAGTAGTGCTTACACCATAATTAGTCTACCATATGTGGACTAGGAGGTTATTTGACATTTAGATGGGGTAGACACCTGGACACTGAGGCAGCAACATAATGTTTAAAGACTTCCTTCCACATATAATTACTGACATCTTATTAAGAAAATAACAAGACAGAGCTGTCAAGACACTTTAAAAGGAGGCGAACGACATACTTAAGAAAACTAAAGACTTAATTTTTTTTTTTTTTTTTTTTAAACCCGGTCAGAGATATGATGACAATAAAGCTAGCTCACTGGTAATGTCAAGAAGGATATAAATTAAGGAATACAACACCACAGTGTAACCTGTTATATAAAATCAATAAAATGGTTTGGCCCAAAATGAAGCCACCATGAAGGTTATTATTTTTCTATAACTGCATATCCTGAGGTATTTATTGTCCTTTTTGCACAACAGCTTGAACAATGACTACAATTTAAAACCAATGACTACATGTTCACAAATTAGTGTGTGTGTGTGTGTGTGTGTGTGTGTGTGTGTGTGTGTGTGTGTGTGTGTGTGTGTGTGTGAAAATGCCATAAAAATCATTTGATTGTAACGGTTGTTAGTATTAGGAAAATACAACCTCAGATGAAAAACAATACAGTATATAACTTTTTTGAATTGAACTTCTTGTTCAATTCAATAGCTTGTAGGTCCACCTTTAGCAGCAATAGCTTTAAGTTTTCTGTATGACTTTATCTGTCTCTTACAACATTTTGGTCTATTCTTTTTTTGTTACCAGATAGCTTTAGTTCATTGAGGTTTTTGGGCACTGGCTTATGTACAGTTCTGTATTGGTCCTGCCAAAGCATTTTAAACCATTAAATTGGGTTGAGGTCTAGACTTTGACTAGACTGTTTTTTTTTTTTTTTTTTTTTTCATTTTATAGCCATTCTGATGTAGATTTACTGGTGTGCTTTGGCTCAATCTCCTTTTGCACAACCAAATTTTGACAAAGCTTTAGCTGTAGACAGATGGAATTTTTTGTCTAGAATACTCTGGTATACAGAGGAGTTCATGGTCAACTTATTGACTGCAAACAAGCCCAAATCATCACTCCTCCACTGCAGGGCTTGACAGTGGATATTAGGTGTTCTACTGTTGAAATGCTGTTTGGTTTTCACCAAACATGGCACTGAGGATTAAGGCTCAATATCTCCACTTTGGTCTCATCTGTTCATAGGACATTGTCCCAGACATCCAGACATGTTGTGCTTTGTTCAGATACAGTTTTGTGAAACTCAGTAGTGCTTCCATGTCCTTTATAAACAGAAGAGGATTTCTCCTGGCAACCCTTCCAAACAAACTGTATTTGTTCAGTCTTCTTCTTATATTTATTTTAATTTTATACATTTCTCTTTTTTGAAGGTGAGACAGCTGTAACAGTTCCAGTATCCCTGATTTGATCTTATGTTCAAGGTCACTGTTGGGTTTTGCATGTTTTCCCCCTCTTGACCCTGTGGATTCCTTGGTGCCCTTCTGCCTCCCAGGAAACTTGCCAGTATGTGGATTTGCTGGGAATGAGTATGATGTGTATGTTTGCGTGCACTGTGCCTCAAGGGGCATTGCTATATTGCCAGTCCCAGACCCACTAGTTGCTTAAAATGAATGAATGAACTAAGAGTTATAGAAAATTAACCAATCCTTCCCAACCAACCAGAATAGAAAATGTAACAGCATTGTAATAGGTTCAGCACAGTTAATGATTCATCTGCTCTGAGACGCCTCTCCATTTTAGGACCAATGCATTAGTCTAGAGGAGACTAATCAGCTAATTTAACATCAGCGTGACAATAAATATTTACATACAAAAGATTGACATTAGTCCAGGTCTACAAATAGCCATCATTAAATATTTGACTATTTCATACTGAAGTTCACGCGACCTACGAAATCACGTTTCCCGGACGCTGATTCGTCTTTCCTTTGATTCGAGTCCAGGACAAAGAAAAGTGTAGACAGTGACCCCTGGTGGTCGGTGAAGGTCTGCATGTGGGCCTCGACTCGTCTTTTACAATATATAAATATATTTAACGTTTTTATTTTTTTTTTAAATTAAGTTTAAAATCATCAGACATATTTAGGGTTAATTTAAAAAATATTCATTAATAAATACAAATATTTAAATTAAATATTTCTTATGTATTCATCAGAAATATTTTGGGTTAAATGTAACCCAATTAAACAAAGCCACGGGATTTAAATTGTGTGTTAATCATTTACAAAAATATACACGTTATTGGGAAATACTTCATGGTCATCTTGTGTGTTAACCAGAGTTATGGTTTAAGCTTTATGTGGCATAGAATACTTTTCAGATTTGAAATTGGCGTCTAAATCCTTCTAATTTTGGGCATGAGAACTTTAAACTGCGTTCTGTTGGGAATGAACTTCACAGGGTGCTCCCTCCTCCCTGCTCCGTTTGCAGGGCATTTCGAACGTGAAGGGAACGTTCCTCGACAATACACCACCATTCGCAGCACCCTGCGAAATCACCAGCAGACGTCACTTCCTGTGCGCGTTACCATGGTAACATAAGCACCATGGCTATCTTTCGATGCTGCTGTGGAAATTTCACACTACGGGCATTTAATATTGAATATTTAATGAAACAAAAACAGATACCATTATAAAACATATGCTGTTGAAATTTATATATACGTTATATATGCAAAAATAATTTATTGTAAAAAAAAATATTGATACATAATAATAATAATAATAATAATAATAATAGATTAAATAAGGTTTTTTAACAGATTACTAGCCTATATAATACTACAGATTTCTTGATTTGTGTCCTATTAATATGATGTCATTCTCGATAATAATGATAATACATATAAATCGTTTTTCGAGCTCCATGTTTTTCACGCTCCAGCGAGACGCAGTAGCGTGAACATTTTAATTCCCCTTTCTAGTGAAGTAAAGCCCTGTTTACATTTAGTTGTTCCCTACACCGTTCGCAGTTCTCTTTGAACTGAACATTTTCGCTCCCTGCGGTTTGGAATCACACTGGCTGAATAACATGGCTGAACACACTGTGAAGTTTGGCGCTCTCCAGTAATATCTGTTATCGCCACCTGGTGGTTAATATTATTGCAACACAATATTTAGTAGTCACATATAGACCGCATTCACTCAAACCTTTTTTCTCCGACAGTTCCTCATTTTCTGTCCTCGGTAATCTTTGAGTAAATGAAAAATAAGGATTATTAAGGGGAGATATAAAATATTTTTTCTGAAAGTAACCTGAGGGCTAAACCCCGAATTCTAAGTAACAGTAAATAATATGAAATATATTGTATGTTCTAAAGCCTTATTATTAAACATTTTACATATTGTATATCAAATATCTTCAGATTTAAACATTTCACATATTATATATCCTATGGTTTTGTACTTAAACATTTTACAGGTTTTATAGCTTATAGCCTTGTAATTAAACATTTATAACCCTTTATTAAACTAAAATTAAAAAAGTTTAATTTATAATTAGTTTATAAAGTTTATAGTTTATTCTTTATAATTAAAAAGCCTATGAAACGCAAGCATGACTTCAGGACCCATTTTGGTGTAACACCTAAAACAAACCCGGATGTCTTTTAGTGCTGCACCAATTCCTTTTCCTTCCTCTTTCGACTCTCATCTGGGAAAAGATGGTGAGTTTTTGCTTGCCTCGTCTCCGAAATCGTTTAACATCTGCTTTTGTTCACTTCAATATCGTTGTCTTGTTGTACCTTCTTTAATGTAATTATATTTAAAGATAGCTGACACCGATATTTGTAGAGGATTGTGTGTAAATGTATAAAATAAGATATTTGTTGTAGTGACTAGCTAGCTTGCGTTAGCCGCCTCTAAGGGTGCTAGCGGTTATGCTAGCGACATAGTCAAACGGTTTAATTTGGGTTTACTATTTTCAGTTTCAGTGTGTTGGAGTAAATATTGTAACATTCTAAAAAAAAAAATTGGCCGTACGTGTAAAGCGCGCTTGGTTATATTTTGTGAACTTGCCATCAAAAAGTTGGCTAACGCCTGTTTCACCGGGCTATGGAGAAATGTTCGCCATTCCTTCCGTTAAGAATGCTGTTATTACGTGACTGATGTCTATTTGAACCTGGTTCCCGGTGTGATGTCCTGTGTGTAACTCAAATCCATGAGCCTGACCTGTTAATTCTGTTCGCCTCTCCAGACGAAGGGTACGTCGTCTTTTGGAAAGCGGCGCAATAAGACGCACACTCTGTGCCGCCGCTGCGGTTCCAAAGCCTATCACCTGCAGAAGTCTACATGCGGCAAGTGCGGGTACCCTGCCAAGCGCAAAAGAAAGTGTAAGTACTGTACTTTCCATACACATCACTTAAGCATGGTGTACTTTTTTGAGTTTGATGAGGGAGCATAACACCTCACCTTAATCTTTTGAACAGTTTAATTTCCTGATCATGAAGTTGTCACCATATTTATAAAATTCAGCTTCACTTGCACAGAATTCTGCCTACCAGCAGCATGTCTTGCTCAGTCCTTAATTGTTCAGTCTGGAAGCTAACACTACCAAGTACTGATCGTTTGGCGGTAGTGATTAAGGATGAATGTGGATGTGAATGTGGCACATAACGACTGCCTATAAATCCGAGGTCCCCAGATCAGTGAATGTGATGTAAGAGCTTCCTGGAAACATGTTTAGAGAACATGATACAAGGGCATTCAAGTCAAACCAGGACTTAACATCTTTTAGCTGTAGTAAAACATTTTAATTGTGTAACTATTTTAAAGGAGTATGTACGCCAGGGAGTGACGATTTCAGCCGAGGTGACTTGGAGCTCACTGCAGTCACACCAGTGAGCATTCAGAGAGTGAAATGTATGATCATAGAATGATGACAGATAACTTGTCGCCGATTTGAGGAATAAATTAATTTGTCTTGGGAACTGTATACACAATCATTTACAAACACCTGGGTAATGAGAGAGCTTTTGGCCTTGCATTGGCACAGATGGTTTCTAATCTGTAGTGGGTTAAAGGAACGTTTTGACACAGAAGCCCAATGTGGATGTACTGAAAACTTTCTACCTTGATGCACTAGTGAAATGCTGGAATAAATGTTTGTGGAAATAAAGGGAGTTTTATTCTCATAACTGCCGTGGTTTTGCAGAATCAAGTGTCATGGTTTGACTTGAAAATCCTTTGTACATATCTTAAGACAAAAACATGTGTACCATACTGTACTTTGTCGAACATCACGTATATGGAATTTCTCTTGTTTGCAGTAAGAGAAAGTTCTCATTAAAATAACGATGCTGTCACCCAAAATGCGCAACATTAATTTCACAGAACTTGTGAATGTTTAGCGCTGCATGACTGTAGGCTCTCATTTTAGCATGGGGTATCTTGGAATGTCCAGCATGTAAAATCAGTGGATAACCCACACAAACGTGCAGGTTGTCCACTGGTTTTCTATACAGGATGCTCCATGTTGTACATTTGTTCTGTCTCTTAACTTTGCATAATAATCTGAAGCATGTAAACAAAAAGGTATGCGGACTGTGAGATTTATTGGGCATTGCTCTATCCGCAAGTTGTATTTTGAATGTGTGCTTGCTTGTGTCCTTAGATAACTGGAGTGCCAAGGCCAAGAGGCGCAGCACCACCGGAACCGGCCGCATGAGACACATGAAGGTTGTGTTCCGTAGATTCAGGTGAGTCACTTGCACACAAAAATGGGTAATTCAATTTTGGAAAGCCCTACTAATAAATTTTAGCCCTGAATTAGCCGTTTTCCCCACCTGTTTGTCAAGGATTATTCTTTGATGTGATTAAACATCAGGTTGATTTATTCGGGTCATAAAAGAATGTCAAATCTGTTTAATGTTTATGGAAAATTAGAACAAAGTATAATATGTAAAGAATCCATTCCAAAGCTAGAAGGGAATGTATATAATTTGTTAGTGGGGTCACCTGATTGCCTGAAATGGTGTTTACTAACAAGTCTTCCATAATTACTCACTTTTTAATGGTCAGATAAATTAAATCTAATGCTGTCGTAAAGTAAATGTAACCCATTTTCAGGAACGTGTTAACATGTGTGGCGTCTAAAATAAAATGTTTTTCCCCCCAGGAATGGATTCCGTGAAGGAACTGTCCCCAAACCCAGGCGGGCAGCAGTGGCTGCATCCAGCTCCTCATAATGCGTGCTCCCAATAAACCTGTCAACAACAGACAAGAAGCTTTGTGGTCTTTTTTCAAACATTGTTGTTTTTGGAAGTTAACTCCTTGGGTATAAAGCTATTCTGGTAATGGAGGAATATAGCTTGTATATATGTGTAATATTACACTGGCATGCTGGTCTAGCTTTTGTGATTCATGGCTTTATATGTTGCCCATAAATGCCATTTGAAAACCTTTAATGGTGATGCCATTGTGATTTGGCCTTCACCATTCCTTTTTTAATAAGGCAAAAGCTTTTGAGTTTTATGAACTATTTGTAAAACCTTGACAGTTATCCATTAATTCAGGTTCTCACTCTGGTCTTGGAGGTTTATTGCCCTATACATTTTAGTTCTTTCTCAGCTCCCAGCTCTTCTTATTAAACCAGTAATTTAATAATTAACAGCCTTTCCTTAATTCAAATGAGTGTGATAGAGCAGGGGTCCTCCAGGAACAAGATTGAGAACCACTGTCATTGGAATTTTTTTTTTTTTCCTCCAAGTGAATTAACTAACAAATTCTTAGATATTCCAGTGTTGACGTTATGTATTTAAACTTAAGCACAAGGTAGAGTTTTCGGAGTCAGGATAGTTTGGTCACGTCTAAACATTTATGTGAAAAGTTTCCTCAGTATAAACATGTGTGTTAAAAAATACTGGTGCACCAAGAATAGGAAATAACAGCAAGATTTCGGTGCTTTATGGTATCCAAGCCTTACTTAGTTTATTTAAATGCTAATGTACTATGATCATTTTACAGCCGTTTGTTGTGTATTGGGTATACCCGTCTTAAATTTACTAACAACGTATGTTGGACAAATATGCAAATTAATAGTGATTCTCATTAGTTAAAGTGGGTGTTGCTGTAGATAACTTGTAATCCTCGTGTAATCCTGTGTGTCAATAGAAAATAATCATTTAACTACATGCCTTGAGTATAACTCAGTAATTGTAAGTTTTAGAAAATCCTGTGGCAGATCTGTTTTGTAGTAGAGAAATTCGGTGTGCAATATTTGCCCTCTACCTCTTCATCACTACAGTTTTACGCACATATGACACTTTACTATTTTTGGATGCCAGTGTGTTCTCAACTTGGCAGTGATGTGTTTGAAAATCTCAAACACTGGGGTGCCTTAATCAGTGCACCACCCACTCACATGCCATGTTACTGCTGTGCTAAGAATCATCACCACCCAAATATCTGTTAGCAACAGATGGGCTTTGGGCAGTACTAATATACTGCTAGATCCTACTCGTGCACCGATTTGCATCCAGCACATATCATGTGGGTGCATTACTTCTTCTGCCTCTCTTACCCTGATGCCCCCATCACTCTGGATCTGGAGAACCTGGACTACATGATCACGTTTCATTGCTCCACAGTTCATGCTTTATGCTCCTTAACCAATTTAAGTATGTTTTTCTGATTAGACTAACTGATGAGGCTTTTTGTTATTAAGATTACACATGTTTATTCGCAGTTCCTTGAGTTCTCTTTGCATTGTGTGCGGAATGCTCTTGTAGTAGTGACATCACTGCCAAAAATTTTTTTTTTTACTTCATGCCTAGTTGGATCCTGCAGGTTTTTAAAGAAAAACGAACATCATACTAAATATTGATTGTTGTATAACAATTTTATTGCATGAAACATTTTATTGTCGTATTATAGGTGTTATGGTGGCGTAGTGATTAGCACTATGGCCTAGGGTGTCAAGGGTTCAATTCCCGCATCTGGTCTGTGTGCGTGAAGTTTTCATGTTCTCTCTGTGCTTGTTGGGTTTCCTCTGGGTACTTTGGTTTCCGTTCACAGTAAAAGACATGCAGATTAAATTAATTTTGTTTGTGTGCGCGCTGCGATGGATTGGCACCCTCTCTAACATATACCCCCGACCCTCTTTTGCCATAAAACTCCTGGGATAGGCTCTAGGCCCCCTCGACTATACACAGGATAAATTGGTATAGAAGTAGAATTAATATATTATCTTAATTGTCATTATTTAAAATAATTGACCATGTCATAAAAACATTGAATTTCACTTTCATATCAATAATTTTGGCCACTGATAGCATGAAACGTGTTGGTGCATTGCAGCCATCCTGCAGGTGGAACATTACATGGCTGGTATTATTTGTTGGAAATGTTACCTAAGATCAGGAACTGATTTAAGGAAAAAAGTAACCCATATTTTGGCTAATAATAGAGACTAAATGAATTAGCCTTAAAGATGCACATGCCATCTCAATTGTTACATACAGTCGTGGGCAAAAGTTTTGAGAATTACATAAATATTGGAAATTGGAAAAGTTGCTTAAGTTTCTATAATAGCAATTTGCATATAATCCAGAATGTTATGAAGAGTGACCAGATGAATTGCATAGTCCTTCTTTGCCTTGAAAATTAACTTAATCCCGAAAAAAACTGCATTCCACTGCATTTAATTAGTGTCATTAAAGGACCTGCTGAGATCATTTCAGTAATCGTCTTGTTAACTCAGGTGAAAATGTTGAGCACGAGGCTGGAGATCATTATGTCAGGCTGATTGGGTTAGAATGGCAGACTTGACATGTTAAAAGGAGGGTGATGCTTGAAATCATTGTTCTTTCATTGTTAATCATGGTGACCTGCAAAGAAACGCAAAGTGCAGCCATCATTGCGTTGCATAAGAATGGCTTCACAGGCAAGGATATTGTGGCTACTAAGATTGCACCTAAATCAACAATTTATAGGATCATCAAGAACCTCAAGGAAAGCGGTTCAATTCTTTTTAAGAAGGCTTCAGGGCGTCCAAGAAAGTCCAGCAAGCGCCAGGATCGTCTCCTAAAGAGGCTTCAGCTGCGGGATCGGAGGGCCACCAGTGCAGAGCTTGCTCAGGAATGGCAGCAGGCAGGTGTGAGCGCATCTGCACGCACAGTGAGGCGAAGACTTTTGGAAGATGGCCTGCTGTCAAGAAGAGCAGCAAAGAAGCCACTTCTCTCAAAAAAAAACATCAGGGACAGATTGATCTTCCAAAAAGTATGGCGAATGGACTGCTGAGGACTGGAGCAAAGTCATATTCTCGGATGAAGCCTCTTTCCGATTGTTTGGGGCATCTGGAAAAGGGCTTGTCCGGAGAAGAACAGGTGAGCGCTACCATCAGTCCTGTGTCATGCCGACAGTAAAGCATCCTGAGACCATTCATGTGTGGGGTTGCTTCTCATCCAAGGGAGTGGGCTCACTCACAATTTTGCCCAAAAACACCCTCCAACAGCTTCTTCCAACAATCCAACAACAGTTTGGTGAAGAACAATGCATTTTCCAGCACGATGGAGCATCGTGCCATAAGGCAAAAGTAATAACTAAGTGGCTCGGGGACCAAAACGTTGAAATTCTGGGTCCATGGCCTGGAAACTCCCCAGATCTTAATCCCATTGAGAACTTGTGGTCAATCCTCAAGAGGTTGGTGGACAAACAAAAACCCACTAATTCTGACAAACTCCAAGAAGTGATTATGAAAGAATGGGTTGCTATCAGTCAGGATTTGGCCCAGAAGTTGATTGAGAGCAGCCCAGTCGAATTGCAGAGGTCCTGAAAAAGAAGGGCCAACACTGCAAATACTGACTCTTCGCATAAATGTCATGGAATTGTCGATAAAAGCCTTTGAAACGTATGAAGTGCTTGTAATTATATTTCAGTACATCACAGAAACAACTGAAACAAAGATCTAAAAGCAGTTTAGCAGCAAAGTTTGTGAAAACTAATATTTGTGTCATTCTCAAAACTTTTGGCCACGACTGTACAGTCGAATGATCACGCAATCTGATCATTTTGATTCGTACATATCGTCTCACACATTGCATACACATTTCCATAATTTTCTTTTGATTCAGAGATGGTTGTTTTTCCAGAATGTTCTCTTCTCTTCACAGAGAATCACTAAATCTATTTCAGAGTCATCATCGGGTTCTTGGTCATAAGGCTCTAGGAAGAGTCCTGGTGGTTTCTTCCAGTTGCGTTGTAGAACTATCTCAAGGGTGATCAGTGGAACGAGCTCAATTTTCAGTGTCATGGCAAAGGCTATGAATACTATGTACATGTGATATTTTTTATTATTTATTTTTATATAAATTTGCAAACATTTCAAACAAACTCTTTCATGTTGTTGTATGGGTTATGGTTTGTAGAATTTTGAGAAAAATAATTTAATCCATTTTGAAATAAGGCTGTAACATATGTGGAAAAAGTAAATCGCTGTGAATACCTTCCAGATGGTGTGTGTGTGTGTGTGTGTGTGTGTGTGTGTGTGTGTGTGTGTGTGTGTGTGTGTGTGTGTGTGTATATATATATATATATATATATATATATATAGCAGTACAGTGGTTTAGTTGTTAGCACTGTCGCTTTGCACCTCCACGGTAGGGGTTCGAATCCCAGCCAGGCTGCCCCGTGACGCTCTATACAGGATAATGACGGTATATACAGTTGCATCTCAATGAATTAGAATATCATCGAAAAGTTTATTTATTTCAGTCATTCAGTTCAAAAAGTAAAGCACATATAGTGTAGATTAATTAGTATATTTCAATTCAATTTGATCTGTGTAGCGCTTTTAACAATTTTCATCGTCGCAAAGCAGCTTTACACAATCAAAAGAATTATTTAAGTTTGTATGAAATGTGAATGTGTATGAATCGAAAAATGGTCAGATAGTCCCTGATGAGCAAGCCGAGGGCGACAAATGTATTTCAAATGTTTATTTAAATTTCTTGCTTGTGCACCGTTTTTATACCACATTTTCCCTTTCCATTCAACTTTTAAGTAATGTGCTTGGATATAGCACTCTGTAAACTGCCAACTTCTTTAGCAATGACCATTTGTGTGTTACCCACCCACGTGCAGGATCTCAATGATAGTCTTCTGGAGAACTGTCAAGGCAGCAGTCTTCCCCATTGTGCTGCTCACTGAACCAGACTGAGAGGCCATTTAAAGGCTCAGAAACCCTTTTAATCAAAATGAAAAGAAACAAGTTTGTGCTGTAATAAATTAACTTTTCTAATTTATATAAGAATATTATACACACACACACACAGCTGCATCTCAATACATGAGAATAACATCGAGCAGTTGATTTATTTCACACTGCACACTGTGTTTATTCTCATCTCCATGTGAACGCGAGTACCCAGGCACTGAACACGGATGAGAGATTCCTACGGTCGTGCTCTTTATATCCTCTCCTTTATGAGTTTGCCTCCCAGAGGTGCGATGCGTGATGTGATGTGATGTGATGTGATGGGAGCGTCTATTCCGGTCACGCGCGTGCGCCGTACCTGGGAAACAGGAGCGCGCACATGATGCTGACGGCATATCTGCACAGACACAGATTGCCAGACATTATTTCTAGATTTTACTTTGGAAATCCGAAACAAATCGCCACAACGGCAAAAGAAAAGGCGGTCTGAGCGAGCATTGATGTTCGGAGCGATGCGCTCGAGAGCTGGATGAACGCGCGCCCCTCTCCGTTCTTATCACCCGTTATTCGGAGCGCGAGGAAGGATGGGATACTCGGACCCGACTGCCAGCCGCGATTTGCTGGGAAACAGATCTCTGTGTTTCATTTTCATCTGCGCTTTCGGCGTGGTCACGCTGCTGCAACAAATCCTCTACGGCAAGAATTATATCCGGAGGTAACACTAAAACAACAACAACGCATTTTTATTGTATACCAGTGATTTAGCC
Organism: Clarias fuscus; assembly: GCA_030347435.1. Lineage (NCBI taxonomy): Eukaryota > Metazoa > Chordata > Actinopteri > Siluriformes > Clariidae > Clarias > Clarias fuscus. The sequence goes on from CM059212.1 coordinate 36,558,936, forward strand.
AGTGAGTCCCACAGAGCGCATGCGCTGTAATGTGTGATTAGAGCGGCAACGCAGCCAAACAGGTCGTACATGTCAGGCATGTTTTGCTGTAATATATGGCGGAAACAACAGAACGACGCTGACCGTTATGTTTTAAACGGTCGCACGGTTTCCTTCATTGCTCATGCGGTTTTCTGTTCGGAGAAAACAAACAAACAAACAAACACCCGATTTCGAGGCGTGAGCTCCATAACACCACCTCCCCAAATGCCATACACAGTCCCCACTGGCAGACTGTCTATGCCGCGCGACGCTTTGGGTCCTTCTGTTTTTATTTCTTTTCCTTAATTGATTTTTATTTCTTTATTTTTGTTTTCTCTCTCCCTTCAACCTTAATCATACATCTTTACATGAAACTGCATTGTGCAATCTTTATGACAGACATTTAAGACAAACGATCTGTGATGTCAGGAAGACTGTGGTGTAGCCTGTACTCTGCATCAAAGCAGAGCGCCAAGAAATAGATTATGAATTTTAAAAAAAATTTTTTAGATTTCTACTTAATTTGTAAAGGTTTTTACAGTATGGTACTAAGCTTTCTGTTCTAAGAGAATTGTCGAGCTCCCTGATTGAGAAAGCGCATCATCGCCAGCGTGTCTTTGTGTGTCGGTGCAAAATGGCGCCTCTCTCTCAGACGGAGGGCCCCTTGTGCATTATGGTCTCTGCCAGCCTGCAGATGTCCATATGCTACATTTTTAAAGCCACGCCCACTCCCACTCCCACTCCCACCATACCCTCTACTTCCTCACGCACACAGTGCATTCATGACATCAGGTGTGTGTCACCTCTGATAGCATGAATCCTGTCTGAATTTTCTCTGTCTGCACTTGGCCTGTGGAGAGAGATGAGTGTGCAGGTTTGTAAGACAAACACTGAAGTCCAACCATGTCATCCAAAAATTCAGAGGTTTTTTTTTTTTTTTTTTTTTAGAGTGATTTCAGATTAGAGTGAAATTAAGTGGTAAAAATACTGTACCTAACGTAGTGCTCCCACATAATTATTTGAATATGAATTGCTGCATTTTGGTTGCATGAATCCTATCGCAGACCTACACACTCTTCACCAGGTTGTGTGTGCAAGTAAGTGCTCAGAGTGACCAAAAGGGTTTTTGGGATCACTTCACATTCAAAAACAGATTACTATATCTATGAGTGTGTGTGAGTATGAATGTGCTGAGAAGAAATCATTCCCTGTATATAGTTGTGTGTATGAGACATTTCTCACTTAAGTGTTCAGATGGAACTGATGTGTTTTGGGTTATTTTTGGCAGCAGGGTGAGTCTGTCACCGTCTACGCTGCTAAAACGTTTTAAATTCTTGTTAATCATCCGAATTCGTTTTCAAATTAATGCCTCTGTAGGTTATCAGTCGAACAAATTAGTAATTTTTTTTTTATCACTGCCACAAAAGCGGTTTTAATTGATGCAAATAATCTTGCACCAGCAACATCCCAATCCACTCATCAGAGTGCATTACTAGTCTTGGTGTTTGTCCATCAGTTCTAATGTGCCATTCTTGGGGGATCTGGAATAATATAGTCAAGTCAAGTAGGCTTCTATTTTTATTTCAATCATATGCAGTTCAGAATACAATGAAACCGAAACAACATTCCTCCAGGACCAAAGTGCTACATACAACATAAATTTACAACATAAATTAACAAACCACTAACTAGCTAACTAATTAAGAACCTAATTATCTGACTAGCTGAGAGAAAACATTATAAATTAACAGAAAACATCTAAGTTATATACAGAAAAAGACAACATAAAATGTACATGCAAATGTACAAACGACAAAGAGCGACAACACGAGAACATAATACGTTTCAACACTCTGTGGTAATGAGTTGAGATGGTGGATTTAGAAACAGTAAACATTACCCCTTGTGGATAGCAGCAGAGATAGAAAAATAGTTTTTTGTGCAAATTCCAATTATCAAATATTGTGCCAAAGAGCAGTTTCAGGTTGGTATGTATGAATTGTTAGATGGTTGTCAGATGGTTGTCAGTATGTTTGTGTGTGTGTGTGTTTATCAGTTCAGTCCCAGTGTTACTGAGATGATTAGAGTTTATGTGAGTGATTGTGTGTGTGTGTGTGTGTGTGTGTGTGTGTGTGTGTGTGTGTGTGTGTGTATGTTTATCAGTCCAGTCCCTTTCTGTTGAGGAGATGGATGGCTTGTGGAAAGGAGCTGTTGCATAGTCTGGATGCATGTGCTAGAATGCTTCGGTACCTTTTTCCAGATGGCAGGAGGGTGAAAAGTGTGTGTAATGGGTGTGTCTGATCAGCCACAGTGCTGGTGGCTTTGCGGATGCAGCGTGTGGTGTAAATGTCTTCGACAGAAGGAAGAGAGACCCCGATGATTTTTTCTGCTGTCCTCACTATTCGCTGTAGGGTTTTGTGGTCCGAGATGGCACAATTCCCAAACCAGACAGTGATGTAGCCGCTCAGGATGCTCTCGATGGTCCCTCTATAGAAGGTGATCAGGAATTGGTGGTGGAAGCTGGGCCTTCCTCAGCCTTCTCAGGAAGAAAAGACGCGGTTGGGCTTTCTTATGAAAGGAGCTGGTGTTGAGGGACCAGTTGAGGTTCTCCTCCAGATGGACACCCAGGAATTTGGTGCTGTTGACGATCTCCACAGAAGAGCCATCGAAACAAGAGTTCTGCGGAGAGTGGTCGCTCTGTGTCCTCCTGAAATCGACAACCATGTCTTTTGTCTCATCGACGTTCAGAGACAGGTTGTTGGCTTTGCACATGTCTCTTAGCCTCTGCATTTCCTCTCTGTATGCTGACTTGTTGTTGTTGTTGGTGGTGTCATCAGTAAACTTGATCATGTGGTTCAATCTGTTCAATCTGTGGTACACAATCATGAGTCACTGTGTGAACAGCAGGGGGCTGAGCATACAGCCCTGGGGGGCCCCAGTGCTAAGTGTGGTGGTGCTGAAGGTGCTGTCCCCGATCCGTACTGACTGAGATCTTCACGGTCAGAAGGTCCAGGATCCAGTTACAGAGGGAGGTGTTCACCAACAGGTTCAGCGTCCTGATCAGGTGTTGGGGGAAGATAGTATTGAATGCTGAACTGAAATCTATGTACAGCATTCGAACATAGGTGTCCAACATATGTGTGTGTGTGTGGGAGTGCGATGGAGAGGGCGTCGCCCGTTGAACGATTAGGACGAGACGCAAACTGCAGTGGGTCCAGTGAGGGGGGCAGCAGGGTCTTGATATGTCTCATGACGAACTGCTCGAAGCACTTCATGATCATGGGTGTGAGTGCAACAGGACTTACAATTAGCTGCTGAGGTAGAGCTGAACAGTCTAAGCAATTAAGACTGCTTTGCCTTTGCGGTTTACATTCATTCAACTAGGAATGCATGGGATGGAAAAACTAATCCTGAGTGACCATGTGCAAACAAACTTTCCAATAACAGGAAACAAATTTCTTGCTTTTTCTTATTGAGAATTATTCTTTACTCATTATTGCTGATATTTACTTTTGCACAGTAAAATGCAAAATGACAAAACAATTAATACTGCAGCAATCCATGTTAAAAGTAATATGCATTTTCTGTGCTTTATCTTACATACTTATTAATATATTTTAATAATCATTACTCATGGAGAACAAAAACTAATGGTAAAAAAACAACAACCAATAATTAGCTAGGACAACTGCAACTGCAAGGCATTTATTCAATATAAGGAATATAATGGAGATCGTTTAGAAGTCACAGTGTTGTTGAGGTGATTAGAGTTTATCAGAGTGATTGTGTGTGTGTGTGTGTGTGTGTGTGTGTGTGTGTGTGTGTGTGTGTGTGTGTGTATGCTTATCAGTCCAGTCCCTTTCTGTTAAGGAGACGGATGGCTTGTGGAAAGAAGTTGTTGCATAATCTAGATGTGCGTGCCCGAATTCTTTTTTTTTATTTTTATTTTTTACCTTTTTCCAGATGGCAGTAGGGTGAAAAGTGTGTAATGGGTGTGTCTGATCAGCCACAGTGCTGGTGGCTTTGCGGATGCAGCGTGTTGTGTAAATGTCTTTGATAGAGGAACAGAGACCCCGATGATCTTCTCTGCTGTCTTCACTATCCGCTGTAGGGTCTTGTGGTCCGAGATGGCACAATTCCTAAACCAGACAGTGATGCAGCCAATCAGGATGCTCTCGATGGTCCCTCTATAGAAGGTGGTCAGGATTAGTGGTGGAAGCTGGGCCTTCCTCAGCCTTCACAGGAAGAAAAGAGGCTGTTGGGCTTTCTTATGCAAGGAGCTGGTGTTGAGGGACCAGGTGAGGTTCTTCTCCAGGTGGACACCCAGGAATTTGGGCTGTTGACGATCTCCACAGAGGAGCCATCGACGTTCAGTGGAGAGTGGTCGCTCTGTGTCCTCCTGAAATCGACAACAGTGTCTTTTGTCTCATTGACGTTCAGAGACAAGTTGTTGGCTTTGCACCAGTCCTTTAGCCTCTGCACTTCCCTCTTTATGCTAACTCGTTGTTCTTGCCCACCACGGTTGTTTCATCAGCAAACATGAAGATGTGGTTCTATCTGTGTGTCGCTACACAGTCGTGAGTCAGCAGTGTGAACAGCAGGGTTTGAGCACACAGCCCTGGGGGGTCCCAGTGCTAAGTGTGGTGGTGCTGGAGGTGCTGACCCCGATCCGCACTGACTGAGGTCTTCCAGTCAGAAGGTCCAGGATCCAGTTACAGAGGGAGGTGTTCAGGCTCAGCTTCCCAATCAGGTGTTGGGGGATGATAGTATAGAATGCTGAACTGAAATCTATGTACAGCATTCGTACATAGGTGAACTTATTGTACAAGTGTGTGAGGGCCAGATGGAGTGCGGTGGAGAGGGCGTCGTCCGTTGAATGATTAGGACGAGACAAAAACTGAAGTGGGTTCAGTGAGGGGGGCAGCAGGGTCTTGATGTGTCTCATGACAAGCTGCTTGAAGTACTTCATGATGATGAGTGTGAATGCAACAGGACTAGACTATTGGATGGATGTCCCGTGTGTCTCTTTGGGATGCGTCCGATGTCGGGGACGGTTCCACTCTGCTATGACGACGGTTCTGGCCTCGACTGATGTTGACAGCTGTTTCTCTGCGGACTTGGCTACAGTCGCTCGATAGTTCAGGACTGGAATTTCCTACAAGTCTACCTGAGCCTCCAATAACTACCTGGACTCCATATTAACATCAGTTAACATCTGTTAATACAACTGTTATACTCAACTGCCTGCCACCCAACACACAGTATGAATACAGATCAATTTCTGCTTTCTGTTTCACCCAAATGAGGATGGGTTCCCTGTTGAGTCTGGTTCCTCTCAAGGTTTCTTCCTACTGCCATCTCAGGGAGTTTTTCCTTGCCCCTGTCGCTCTCGGCTTGCTCATCAGGGACTGACCATTTTGATTCATACACATTCATATTTCATACAAACTTAAATAATTCTTTTGATTGTGTAAAGCTGCTTGGCGACGATGATAATTGTTAAAAGCGTTATACAAATAAATTGAATTGAACTATTAGCTGCTGAGGTAGAGCTGAACAGTCTAAGCAATTAAGACTGCTTTGCCTTTGGGGTTTAGGAATTAGGAATGCATGGGTTGGAAAAAAACCTTCCTGAGTGACCATGTGCAAACAAATTTTGCAATAACAGGAAACAGAATTCTTGCTCTTTCTTATTGAGAATTATTCTATACACAGTAAAATGTAAAATGGCAAAGCAATTAATACTGCAGCAATCCATGTTAAAAGTAATATACATTTTCTATGCTTTATCTTACAGACCTGTTGATAGATTTGAATAATTATTACATATTACATAAATTATGTAATTACAACAATAACGAATGGTAAAAACAACAACCAATAATTAGCCAGGACAACTGCAACTGCAAGGCATCTATTCAATATAAGGAATATAATGGAGATGGTTTAGAAGTAGGCCTTAATTCATAATTAATTAAACTATAATTCCATTGACTTTCTGAAACACAATTTAATTCCAGACTGTGAAGTCCTAAATTAAATTAAACTAGATTTGATTTAATCTGTCTGTTCAAGTGAGGATTGGTTAGATTCTGCTGGTGCAAGGTTGCTTCTAAAATCAGGATTCAGAAAATGCATAAATTCCTCTGCAACTGGAAACTTGAACTTTAAATCCAACTGAAGCTGTCCAGAAAAAGACAGTGGACCAAAAAACTATGCTATTCAAATAATTTCCATTATAATTTACAGTATTGTACTATGCTAATCAAAATGTAATTAATGGTAAACAGTTTACATCAACTGCAGAAGCCTGTACATATATTCATAAATCACTATCAGTATGAGTGTATGAGTGGAAGTGAAGGTGTACCTTGGGAAAAAAAAATTAGGACTGGCATGAATCAAACAGTTAGCTGACAAAATGATACAAACCCAGCAACCTTTGCAGTATATACCATATGTTTAGCATCAAGATTAGAATGAGAATTAAATTTCTTGCTGTAAATTAAAAAAATTGAAGTCTTTATGTTTAGTTTCATAGATGTGCTTCATAATGTCACTTTTAATTAGTGCCATCAAATTTTATTTATTGAGACAAAAACAGTTATGTAATTTCGGCTTAGCCTTCAGAGTTTTTTCCGGTGTTTCCTTCTGGACAACAGTCCACCAGTTGATGACCCAATGACCTTGACAGTTCATATTAAGGACACCCACAGTGGGTATATGACTAGACTTACAGAGACTCTGTGTTTGAGACAAGTCATGTGTTTGAAGCCTGTAATTCTAGAGTGCATAAATCTTGGAAATGAATCGAATAGTATTCAAGTCAATTTTATTGAATTAATGGTAATTGTCACAAAGCGGCTTTACATAATCAAAAGGAAATTAGGAAAATAGTAGTCCTTGCAGTTCCTGTATGTACAAATTTAGACATTTGATTGAAATATGGCATCTTTACAACCTGATATATTTATATAATTGCGCTTTGTAGGTAGCCTGGGAGCATCAAATAACATGATGTAATTGTATCTTATATTACCAATTGCACTGCAGATTGTCTGCTAGACGGTACATACTGCTGGTTTGCTGAATCCATTTTATCTCCAGTTTTGATAGGCGCCATATGTGCAATATGTTTAGGTTTTTGTCTTTGGGTCACAGATAAAAGATTTGTGCTCCAAAGTAACTAAATTGCTTTTAATTTGAATTAATTCAAATGCTAACACAAAAACTAACAATGTCTAAGTCTTCACTAATGTCTGAGTATCTGTTTGAGCTGTGCTATTTGTTGGTCTGCATTGATTGAGTCCAGATATACTTCTTATTTGAAGGTTTAATTAAAAATATTATTTACTCAAAGAGCATTGGTAATTTTGGCTAGGACGAGCATTTAACTTACAAAAAAAAAGTTTGGGATCACTTGCAAATTTCTTGGTTTTGTTTAGTGATTTATTTTCTACATTCTACAACAATACTGGGGTTTAAAAACAATGCAATAACATATATTGAATTAGGTATGTAACAACAACAACAACAACAGTCAGTTATTTTAAGACATGGAGGTCAGCCTTTCTGGAATAGTTTTTGCAAGAACAGATTTGTCAAGTGCATTTGCAAAACCCATCAAGCACCATAATGAATCTGGCTCCCCACCCCCCCCCCCTTACTGTCACTCATAACTAGAAGTCAGGACTAAACTAAATTTACCTCCAGATAATCATTTATTCGTTTTATTACCATTTTATTAGCCATTTCACACAATTTTGAAATAAATAAATAAATAAATTATAATTAACAATTAATAAATATAATTATAATTATTGCTTTGTGTTTATAATGTTGTAAATGAAATGTGCGCCGCTATTTGCAAGAAAGTCAAGGTGTTTAGCCACCACTGGATGGATTTCCCTTCCTTTTGCGAGACGAACTTTCCTCCACGGCCCCTCCCCTCCCCTTTCCACTTCTCACAGCTTCAGTGCGGCACCTTTTGCACCTTTTCAGCAAACTTGTGCCGCCCCCCTGGAGTCGTGAAAAAATGCCGCCCAGTTCGCCCATGCCTAAAACCGCCACTGGTTACCAGCCTTAAAAATCACCAATTAACTGCATCTCAGATTAGACCCTTTACAGGCTTTACAGATCATGAGTACCAGATGCATATCAACATTAACTATTCAAATGAGATGATCACACATTTTGGACATCTTCAGGATTGCACATCATTATAAACACAGACTGATATATTTCAAGTGTTTATTTCTTTTAATTTGGATGATTGTGGCTTACAGCTAATGAAAACCCAAAATTCAGTTTCTCAGACAATTAGAATATTGTGAAAACGTTAAATACTGGAGACACTCTAACCAGCCAGTTAACTCAAAACACCTGCAAAGGTTTCCTGAGCCTTTAAATGGTCTCTCCTTTTGGTTCAGTGGGCTAAACATTCATGAGTAAGACTGCTGCCTTGACAGTTGTCCAGAAAATGATTGCATCCTTGAAAGTATTGTAAAACAAAGTCCATTCAAGAAATTGGGTGAGATTCACATGGAGTGGACTGCAGCTGGACATTAAGAGGCACCACGCCCAGCTGTATCCAGGATATGGGATACAGCTGCCGCATTTCTTGTGTCAAGCCATACTTGAACCAGAGACATCGTCAGAGGCATCTTACCTGGGGTATGGACGAAAAGGACTGGACTGTGGTTCAGAGGGCCAAAGTCCTCTTTTCAGATGAAAGTAAATTTTGCATTTCATTTGGAAATCAAGGACCCAGAGTTTAGAGGAAGAGAGGAGAGGCAAAGTATCTAAGTTGCTTGAAGTCCAGTATAAAATTTGCCATGTCATCTACAGGTGTCGGTCCATTGTGTTTTAAAAGGTCCAAGGCCAGCATAGCGGTCTATCAGGAAGTTTTAGAGCACTTCATGTTTGTTTCTGCTGACCAGCTTTATGGAGATGCTGATTAAATTTTCCAGCAGGACTCGGCAACTGCCCACCCTGCCAAAAGTACTAATACCTGGCTTAAAGACCATGGTAACCCCTGTGTTTGATTGGCCAGCAAACTATCATGAAGAAGAAAATGCGGGACAGCACACCTAACAATGCAGAAGAGCTGAAGGCGGCTTGAGGCACGATTTGATATTGAATATTTTCAGATTCCTGGTTCAATAAGGTGGCTTAGTGGTTAGCAGTGTCGCCTTGCACCTCCAGGTCCTGGGTTCTATTCCTGAGTTGGGTCTGTGTGCATGGAGTTTGCATGTTCGCCACATGCTTCGTGGGTTTCCTCCCACTGTCTAAAGACGTGAAGATTAGGCCAATTGGTGTTCCCAAATTGTGAATATTGAATCTGAATGTTGACCAGAGGTCCTACCACAGTAGTAGATGGTAATAAATACAGTGATCACCCTTGGCCTCCACGGTCCCTGGTTGGACTATAGAGGTTCCTAGATGGATGGATCATTCAATAAGCTCCAGTGTAATTTTTTAAGACGGTTTGGGGGGAAAGAAATCGTTGAAAGTATTTTCCCTAGCCTAATTTTGTCATCAGACTACCCCTTAAAAGTTGATTCATCAACAGCACGGTTTTATAGCGAAAAAAAAGTATGATTTTATAAAAATCACAACTGGAATAACCAGTGTTGATTTTGTTTATTTAATTGTTTTTAAACAAAGTTTAGGATTGAAATTTTTTATATTTCTAATAAAGAATCAGAAAGAGGAGGTCTTTATGCACCAATTTATGCCAAAATCAAAACTTTTATACATTTTACTTACTGCACACTATACACCATACTTAACTACCCATTGACTTAATACCTGACTTGATATGACGTAATACATATTTGAATAAGCAAAAGACATGGTGACATATGCTTTTATATATATAAGGTTCAAACATTTAATTTAGTCCTGATTTAGTAAAGTAAAATAAAGTAAAGGCATTATTTTTTATGTTGCAAAATGAACGAAATAAAGTTAATCTGAAAATCCTAAGTTGGAAAAACACAAGGATCTTTTAAACAATCTAAATGAGGACACGAGAAACCTAGGAACTATGAAACATGACCTACAATTGTAAGATTGTAAGAGTCCATTATGTGGTCATTACTGTGCACTTCTCCAGGGATCTTCAGTCTTAAACACAAAGCCCCAGTGTAGCTGTAGGTTTTCATTTTCAACGAAGTAGTTACCCTATTTGATAGTAATCTAAAGACCTAAAATCATCCAAGATAAACAAGTGGAATCAGGTATCTTTCTTATTTGGATGGAATGAAAACCCCTGACCTATTTCAGGAGAAGGCTACCTCCACAATGAGATATCTGAAAAGTGCCCCTTTGTAGGGTTTGAGTCGCAGCCAAGAATAAAGAATAGGTAAAAAAAGAATAAGGATTTCAAATTATGTAGCGTAAGATTGGTCAGAAGTACAAGAAGTTAAGCTGTTTTAAAATGAAATAAAAAAAATCCACCAACTGATCTTGTTCGCTTATGAAAGTAGATTTTACTAAATGCAGTGTTAATAAGGTTCATACTTGAATCTTACAAATACTCGATAAACCTAAATTCCCAGGATTTTTTCTTTATGTAAAAACACAGCAAGATGTCCATCAGAAGTGACTACAGCATTAAGAAGGACACTTAAAAACAACTATTTTTTAAAAATCTTATTTTGGAATAATCCCATCACCTAAACCCCAATCCTGAGGTTTATTTTAATTATTGAATATGCACAATATACATTCATTTGACACCATAATATGATTTCAGATGTCCTACTTTCACCCACACATGCAAGTAACTAATTTTGCATTTAGATAAAATGATTAATTTAGGGCAAATTATTCTGATGCAGTGATGTACTGGGTTCTTGATAAGATCAGAGGTACAGTATTGGCTAAACACTGTTAAACAGTCATATGTCAAGATTATTGTGTTTATGTTCAAATCATTTAATAGCCAATTTTCTACTTTTAAAAATCCTCGTAAATTATTTGAAATGATGGCATTGAAAATGTTGCCAATTAATACAAATTATAATTGCCAATAATCACCAGGGACGACCCGATACCATATTATCACAATACTGATGTGCCGATTCTGTTAGTATCACGATTTTATAAAAATCTTAATTCAATATTGTTTTTCTTTTTTGGGGGAGAGGGGATTTTTTTTTTCAAGATGCTTGTGCTGCCTGCCAGTGTGTGAATAGTTTAGAGTGCACCACCTGTAGGATTATAGATTAATGACAACATGCTGCCACCTCAAATACAAACATACAATATGTAAATTGAAAAATAAGTTCTGAACAGTTCTGAAGTCAGTCTGGCAATACATGAATTGCCACAGAAAAGAATCGTGATACATAACTGAATTGATTTTTATCCATCTCTAACTATTACAATATGTTGCTGATGTTTATTATCAGTTAATTTACAAGTTAACTGATAATAGTATTGATAAGATTTATTTTCGAGTATTCAGTCTCACACGATAGGTATCATGAGAAAAAAAAATGGTGTCAACGCACTGACGGCTTAAACTCTTCACTTGTGATCACATCACATGTATCTAGATGTAATTTTAAATGTGTTTCACTCTTTTGAAATGCACCTTTAAACTTTAAATGCACTGCCTCGTTCTTTCACTAGCACGCAACAGTTTACCCGCCTCAAAGGAGAGGAGGTGGGCAACTGGAGTGCCCTCGTTAGTTACCCTGATGATGGAGGGATGAAGCAACCTGCCAGAATTGGGAGGAAAAGGTACAATGCAGCACTGAAACCACCCAACCCACAGAGAGAGAGAGAAAACGTGTGAAAGTGAATGAACACGAATGCCAGTCCATGCATGTTTTGGACTTAAATTAACATTAACACTACAAAGGCAATTAACAGATTTTGCTAATGCCACCGCCAATCAGAAGACAGGGACAAGTTTTGTTCCATTTGTGTGAATCTGTTAAGGGCTGGTCCAGGTAAAGGTGGAGGCAGCAGGATGAAAGAGAGGTAGGAAGAGAGGGAGAGGGAAGAGAAGCAGTATAGTGAGAAGGGTGATGATAGGTTTATCTCTCCTGTTCTATTCACTGTTTTGCAATAAAGGCCATTCATTAATTTATATAATTGGGTCTGTTTTTCCAATATATTTTTAGCTAAGCTGTGTGTGTGTTTAACTGCAACATAAACACACACACACACACACACCCACACACACACACACTTTTTTTTCTCTTAGGTCAAAATGAACTAATTATCAATTTCCTTAAAAATAACTGTGTATAAAAAAAATAATTCACACCTTTATTCATTTTTTACTCTCAGGTCAGAATGAATGGAATGTGATCTCTCTACTAGAACGATAATTTTTCATTAACGATAATGATATCAGAAAATGTTTAATAATTTTTTTCTAAAGTTTCATATTTGAAAATCCTTTTAAATATTTTTACTTGGCTATAAATTAAAAGTATAAATAAAAGAAAATGGGCCATTCTGACCTGAACAAAACACAAGGCTAAATTAAATGACGCTAACCCCCCACCTGTCTGCATGTTGACAGATGCGTCCGTCAGAATTTTCAGCACTCAGAGAGCTCCGTAGTTATCACGCCCTGCCTAGCAGATATTAAGAAGAGAAAAAAAGAAAAGAGAAGGTAGGCCATTATCAATGATGGCATCTCCGATCAGTTTCTCTCTTTCTTGCCAGACGTCCTCCCCCTTCCCTCCTCCACCTCTTCAGGAATGATGTCTGTCCCCTGTCCATCTGGTCTGAGAGGATGCATTGGTTCATCGCCCCTCCACTCCGTGGTGTGCTTGTGCATGCTTTCTGAGCCCTCCCTCGAATTTTGACTTCTGACTCCATCTCCTGCATCACCCCACCCTTAACCTGGGAGTGCTCACTCTGTCCCTCCCCCCACCCCCCCTTGGTGTACTGACTTTACCTGTTTAGTCTGTCTCCCATAATCCCTTGCTGCTCATCTCCAAACCTGCACCAGCGTGTGGGTCACAAACACAGCGCACCCTCTCATGTTGAGTGTGTATGTGTGTGCTATTGTCACTTCTGCCTAAACTCAGTCCTCTTGCATTGCCATCTTGTCTTTGACTGGGCTCGCGCTTTAATTTCTTTTTTACATTGGTTCCTTTTTAATCTGTACTCTGAACAACGTGTACACTCCCGGAATGCCCCTGACTATCTAGTGTGCACATCTCTAGGCTACAGCACAGTCAGATGTTCATAATGTCATTCTAGTCAGAGATGTATGCAATGGTTCTTTTGTGTTTTTGTGTGTTTTACTGCAGCATTGTCTTTTAGTTTTTTTGAGTCATTTATCTTCTGTTGCACTTTGTCTCCTCCCCCCCCCCCCCCCCCCACCAACTCCGCATAAGTGTGTTTATTTTTCATTGCTATTGTCATCTGAGATCAACCACCATTTTGGGTCAAATTTCAACAGCCATTTTATAATATAAGAATAATTATAAATTTCTGGGCTAATTGAATATCTATTACAACATGAGCAGCTTTGGGACCATTTAACATCAGTTTCAGTGTCTTGAAGCTAATGGTATACAAGTCGGTTGATAAATTTACTTGCAGAAGTTTGATTCCCCTTATAGTCGGAGTTCTGCTAAGTGAATTTTAAGTGTCACATTATTTAAAGCTAGTCAAATAAATCACATAACTTATAGCTAGCTGCCAGTTTAGCTCTTAAGAGACATTAAGTTAGCTGCTATGTTGGCTCTGGATTAAAGCAGAGTAAGTGGTGTATGGTATTGCTGTAGTCCATTTAAAGGTCATTACTTCAGAAACAGTCAGTATTAGAGCCAGGATATATACATGATGTATAGAGGGAGTTTGGGTCATGGCAGTTGCCCAGTTTACATACAGTACGGCTCTGTTTTTCTTCACATTTTAAAATCCTTTTACGTTTTTATGTATGTTCTTGTATTTTGTTCCATAATCAAGGTGGACCCATCCACACATCTTAATGTCTCTGCAATGTTTCTTTGCTCACCATTGATGTAAGGACCCTCTGAAGTGACCCTTCTCTCCTCAACAACCAACCAGTTTGTGTGAATTCATGTGTATGGGTGTGCGTGTGTGCATGTGTGTGTGTGTGTGTGTTTGAGGTACGAAACTCAGTAGGCAGTAAGACCCCTGACAGCATCTCAGTCACCCACTGTTTGGGTGTGTGTATGTGTGTGTGTGTGTGTGTGTGTGTGTATGTGTGTGTGTGTGTTTGGGACCAGGATTTAGTGTAGTGTAGCTGCTGTATGACTGTGTGTATCCTGGCAGGTATCTGGAGAGTTCTAACGGACCCCTCCTGTATAACACCACCACCTGCAGAGAACTGCGCCAAGAAATCACAGACATCAAAATGCTGTCCATGTGAGTCACACACCACTCAGATTCCCAGATATCTGCAGCCTGGGCTCTTCTGAGGGAATCATGTTACTAGAATGATTCGATTAGAACGAGAAAGTCAGAGAAGGACGTTTATTCATAGACTTGCTATTGCTGTGCCAGCGTTTGTGCTCGTTTATCCTTCTTGTGCTCTGTGCCTTCTTGCCTGATGTGTGCTAATATATAGGTTGCTGGATGTGAGCTGATCTGTCACTATACTGTATATAGAGGTATGTGTATGTGTGTGTGTGTGTGTGTGTGTGTGTGTGCGTTAGGGTTAAGACATCAGAGTTGTTTGAAAGATGGAGAAATCTGCAGGCTTGTACATGGGAGCAGAACAAAGAGGAGACCAACAACTTCAAGTATGTACACAGATAAACAAACTCGTTCGTTCTTATAGAAGGGTATACTTGTATAGTATGTTGGCAGATTTGCTTTCGTCTAAACCCGCTCACTGCTCTGTGTGCAACAGGATGTCTTTGTCACGGTGCTGTAATGCTCCCTCCTTCTTGTTTACGACGCAAAGGAACACACCATCCGGCACAAAGCTGCGGTACGAGGTTGACACAAGTGGCATCTTGCACATCAGCCCTGAGATATTTAAAATGCTTCCAGAGGTTCGTGGATGCTCTCTCTCTCTCTCTCTCTCTCTCTCTCTCTCAAATAGACCGATGAAAAACTAGCAGCTCTTGCCTAACATCTACTTCATCTAAACACACCTAACATCAATCTGGCAACCGTTACCTAGCAACAGGGATTATACCATGACATTTTATTGTAAATGATGGCATAAAAAACACTTCACATTTACAGAAGACTTCAAGTACAGTACTCTTAGCCGCAGTAAAACATTTGAATTTGAATGACAATCCCAGCCAAGGTGGCTTGGAGCCCACTGGAGTCAAGTGGAATGCCTGATCCTTGAAAAATCAGCATGTAACTTGTTGTGTAACTTGTTGACACACGTAAACACCACTTGTACATTACTGGAACTCGGCCGGGAGTTATTGCCACATCCCACGTACAGTGCTGACCTCAAATGATTTCTACATGTTTGAGTCATTAAAGGAGTTCCTGGGAGGCCAGTGTTTCAGACATGAAGCTGGTGGTCCAGCATACATGTGTGGCATACTGCAAAACACTTTCTACCTTGATGGTATCCAGGCACTAATAAAATGCTTGGATAAGTGCATTAGTGTATCAGATGATTATATAGAGAAATATAGATGAACTGTGTTCTGTTATTCTGCACAATAAAAAAAAAATCCCTGTTTGACTTATACAAAAAAAATAGTCTTTGTATTTCTTATCTTTTTTTTTTTATTATAGGACATGCCTTACTCAAAATCACAGTTCAAGAAGTGTGCCGTGATCGGAAATGGAGGAATAATCAAAAACAGCAAATGTGGGAAAGAGATTGACTCTGCTGACTTTGTCTTCCGGTAAGATGTTTTTGATAACACATGTGCAGTCAGTGACCAGTGTCTTGACATTGCTGTCAGCGTCTTTCATTATTAATGAGTATCTCACAGAATGCATGGTCTGTGTCTTTTTTCTACAGCTACTGTCTACTGCCATTATAGTCGTTTTGTTTGTCATGTTGTGCTGATATATTATACATGTCTAGAAGCAGTGTTTACAAGACTTGGCACGGAATTGCTGTGAGAAAAGTGCAAGTAATATTATTCCCACTAGCTTTTCTATTGGACCATGCTGGCTACACTGCCTGCCTGGATAGTCTGCCAATTTTGTGAACGAAATATGGTTGGAAACAGAAAATGATGAATGACTATGATCTGGGATCAATTGGTGGAGTTGCATTGTAAAATATAGAGCATTTCCACACACACAATGTGACAAGAACTCACAAGATTGAGGCTAAACATCTGTGTGACCAAAAGAAGACCATGAGAAGAAAAAAAAAACAGCTAGTTCTGTCACATGTGCTACCCAGGCAAACAACCATTTTGGAAATGATGTCATGGGTACACAAATTCACAGATTGTCACATAATTGCGCCAGGATGTTCATTAGATGAGTTAAAGTCAAGGATAAAATTTAATAAGAAACTTTACAGAACAATTAAAGTGTCTGTGACACCTGGGCTCTTATGGGCAACAGGAAGGTTTTATTAAATTGCATTTATATTGCTCTTTTAACAATGGTCATTGTCGCAAAAGGCAAGAGTTTCAGTCACTCTATTGTGAAAGTGCTAGTGTTTCCATAGGAACAGGGACAGTGACGTTCTGGCATCAGTAAATAGGGTCATAGATTCAGTGGACACTTTGGACAATGGACATGCAGTAACCATGATATTTCTGTCTTAATCGGACTTTTGAGAAGAACAGAAGAGCAAGTGTTGTTCAGTGCAGAAAGCGACGATTGTCAAATACATAGAGAGGCCATGGTCAAATACCATCGTCAAATACATTTCACAGAAAATTCTCATAACAAAAAAGAATGCATTTGAGAGGTTGGTGGTGACTAATGGCACTGGTCTACATACTGTAGATGTGGGGGAATTATGTCAGATGAGTGAAAATATCGATGAGTAATAATATCAGATGAGTCATTCTTCACCATGTTCTCAAGTACATGTGTGGTGTACAGCACTAATCCCTACAGTGAGGAGGTCTGATGAAATGTTGCTGCTGTGGCCTGACCTTTATTTCTATGATAAAGCATTTCTATCCTGATAGGAGTGGCTTCTTTCCAACTGAAATAAAAATGTATTCATTTTATTCAGTAAATTTTACAAAATAAAAATAAAAATAAAATTATTAGAAGTATTTCAATTTCTGGGATTTATATATACACATATTATATATACACACAAATGCACATAATATATACATTAATCTAAGTTGATGTATATACGTGGAATTAACCCAAAATTTACCTTACTTTCATCACTAGGTTTTTTTAAAATTATTATTATTTTGCAGTGACTCTTTTCATCATTGCATCCCCATCACAATCACTATATAATTCAATTCTTCAAAATTCAGATTAATAATCATGAAGACTTCAGAAATCAAAACAATACAGATTTTTACAGACAGTAATCTGTACCTTATGACCAATTTCTATGACATAGTAAGAAATTTGAAATCGATTTGTCCTGTCTCTCTTCCCGGATGAGCTAAAATGGTTTCTACACTAATTTGGAGGTAACATCAGTGATCTCTTAGTGAGAACACCCACCATGGATGCAGACAATGCATTATCGATCTACAAGCAGGAAGTGTTTCGGCTCGTCATGCGAGTAATAACCCGCAATGCAACTAGGTCTGTCTATTGTGCCTATCTATTTAATTTTATCATCATTCCTCAAACCATTCATGACCAGTTTTTACAGTGTGGCCAGGTGCAATAAGCAGCTGAAAGAGGCCACTGCTATTATGCTAAGAGGCCACTGCTAAATGGTATAAGTCCCCAAAGGGGACTATTTGGTCTTCAACTTTTCTTAGGTACAGTACATGATACTGTATGTGTCATACAGTGAGTAACATCTACACTAATGCCAGAACCCATGTTGGCCTTTCTTGGACACTTTTGGTAGGTACTAACCACTGCACACCAGGAGGACCTCAATCCCTCAAGATTTGGAGACACCAGTCAGCTAGCCCTTACCATTTTTCCATGTTAAAATTGCCTAGATTCTCGCACATGCCCATATTTCCTGCTTTAACCACATCAATTCAAGAACTGACTGTTCAGTATTGGTTTCTGTCTACAGTATGCGTCTACTGTATATTTGCATTGCACTGTCCAAATCATGAATTGAATTTTCTATACCTGAATATTAAAAGAAATGTGAACCCCACAAATAGAAGCCTTTAAAACAACTTTAAATTAATAATTTAGCTAATTAAAATAAAGGCAAATATTCAGATATACATTACTGTAGTGTCCAATGTCTCATTCCAGAGAAATATAAATGCATGTATGAGTATGAAGAAAGTCGCTGGTCCATAGCCAATCTATGGACACTAAACAAAGGAGACCTTTAAGCATTTCTCTGAGGGCATTACTATGATTATAAGTGTTATCTGCTCGAGGTCCTGTCTCAAATGCTGTGCTAAATTCTGTGGGCCTCCTCCAGGTCTTTACTTATGACAGTTTCAAATCCTCAAGGGTACATGAATTCAAATACAGTAAGTAATACAGTACAGTGCCTTGACAACGTTTCAGTTTCCCACTTCTTCTGTACATAGGAATAATAAAATAAAAAATTATGCTTAGCCTATAAATTCACACTGGAGTTGTGAAAAAGCTAATCCAGCAAAAAAACAAACAAACAAACAAACAAACAAACAAAAAAATATATATATATATAAAAGTGAAGCAATTATTCACTATGCCTCAGTTATTGCTCTTCCTCCAAATATATCACTATTTCTATCCAATTCTGTGCCTGTGTGTGGTACCGTATTCCTGTTGCCAGTTGGCTGATGCTGATCATACAAATTTACCGTTTTTATTTGCAGACCCAGATTTGACCTCTGCCTTAATAAGATATTGGAATGACTCCAAAATTTAAAAGATTCCCACTATGTTCCCACCCACCCTTGACCCAAATGTTCTCACCAGTATATGGTTCCTTTATGCCCCTATGACTTTTCTCTACAGTGTGTCTCTGGTTTCTTCTTGGAGTGGCTTTTATAAACATTTCAGGAGAAGAAAGTGTGTTGTGAAAATCATGATGCATGTGATTTACTGGCTATACCACATATACAGTAGATATGTAAATGTCAGTTGTTATAATGAGACAACAATTAATCTAGATGACAGTAGGGAATGTATGCAGCTCTACATGTTTTAAAATCAGACCTTTAGATGTTACACATTAGGCATTTACACATTACATATTAGGCCTGTTTAATAAGAGTGAGCTGTAAACAATCCACAAGGAATATCCTGAGAAAAATATAGGTAAAAGTGCCTGTATACCTGAACATAGCACTCATATCCATCCATCCATCTAGGAACCTCTGTAATCCAACTAGGGACCATAGAGGCCAATGGTGACCATTGTATTTATTCATATTTTTACAACCATGGTAGAACTTCCGGTCAACATTCACACACGCATACTACATACTACGGGCAATTTGGGAATGCCAGTTAACCTAATTTGCATGTCTTTGGACTGTGAGAGGAAACCGGAGTACCCAGAAGAAACCCACCAAGAACATGAGACTTCATGCACACAGACCCCGAGGTGGGAATCGGACTTGGACCTTATAAGTCACAGTGAAATGTCCTCAGTACTAAATATTCCACAGTCAACTGTTAGTGGTATTATAACAAAGTGGAAGCAATTGGGAATGACAGCACAAAGTGGTAGGCCATGTAAAATCACAGAGCGGGGTCAGCGGATGCTGAGATGCATAGGCACAGAAGTTGGCAACTTTCTGCAGAGTCAGTAGCTACAGACCTCCAAACTTCATGTGACCTTGTTCAATGCAGAGCATCAGATGCAGTGGTGTAAAGCAGGCCACCATAAATCGCGCTTCTCTGTCTGGTAATTTGATGAACGAGTCTGGGTTCGATAGTTGCCAGTTGAACGGTACTTGTCTGACTGCTTCTTTGGTGGAGGGGAGATTATGATATGTTTTTTTTTTTTTCAGGAGTTGAGCTCAGCCTTTTAGTTCCAGTGAAAGGAACTCTTAATGCTTCAGCATACCAAGACATTTTCGACAATTTAATGCTCCCAACTTTGTAAGAACAGTTTGGGGATGGCCCCTTCCAGTTCCAACATGACTGTGCACAAGGCCTGACCTCAAACTGATAGAACACCTTTGGGATGAACTAGAATGGACACTGCGAGCCAGGCCTTCTCGTCCAACGTTTGTGTGTTCACCTCACAAATGCGCTTCTGGAGGAATAGTCAAAAATTCCCTTTAGCTCAAGCCTAAAGCCTTTCCAGAAGAAGGGTGGGCCAACATAATATTAAACCCTATGGATTAAGCATTAGATGGTACTCAAGTATGTATGTGAGAATTTTCTGTTATGATAACTTGCTATTTGATAAGTTTTTGCTCTAGAATTGGAGCATGGCTATGGGGATTTATCCATTCAGCCACACAAAACATTAGTTAGGTCCGGCACGAATTCTGGGTGAGGAGTCTCACTGAGATTTCAAAACCATAAAAATAATACATACAAACTCCCAACATACTGTACAAAAATAAATACTATTTTTAAAACATACATTTTTAAAGGAGTTGCAGTTAAATAATTCTGAGAGCAGGGGGCACTACAGCACTCTCAGGATCACCACCTCTCACAACGCAGAAGCAACCTTCTCTGCGCTCATTACTTTACCTACCAGACTTGGTGTATTGTGGCATTGTTTCTTCATCAGCCTAAGTACATCTCCTTATGGGTCTTAACTTTTTCATGAGATAAATAGTCTTTCATTAAGATAAATACAGTATTTTTCTTGATCTTTTTGGCTTGTGTCTCTTCAGTAGGGTCAGTGTCTCCCTTTCCAAGGCAATTAATTTCTTTATAATTATTTACTGTTATCACTGTCTATCATAAGTGTCCATATTTACCAATAAAATAAACTCAATGACTATGAATGAAAATGTCGATCGAATCTACCACTCACTTCTCTCTCTTAATTTCTACCACTTTTCCTCTCTTTCTTTCATCTCAGATGTAACATTCCTCCAATTTCTGAGAAGTATGCAGCAGATGTTGGAACTAAGACTCATCTGGTGACCATCAACCCAAGCATCATCACAGAGAGGTGAGCATGGGGGTCAGGAGTGTCTGTGTTGTGTCCACTTCTGCATTTGCGTGTGTGTATGTGTGTGTGCGTGTGGGGGATTTGTTTTGAATAAAACACCGCAGTCATGAAAACAATGGTAGCTCAGTATCACTTATCACAAAATATCACACATTATAGTCTATCTATCTATCTATCTATCTATCTATCTATCTATCTATCTATCTATCTATCTATCTAAGAAATTAAGGGTCAATAATTTTTGTCATCGGTTAAGAAAGAATAGAGACAAAATATCCATCCAGGATAAAAGCACACTATATAAATATTAGAAATTGAGTTGGGTTTCAGTGAGTAAATTAAGTATTTGATCCCCTGCCAACCAACAATAATTCTGGCTTCCATGTGGTAAGCAGATTAGTTTAAGAACTTGCTCCTAACAACAATTTGTTATGCATATAAAAAACCCCTGTCATCGGAGTCTCTTCCAATCTTCCATTTAAACCTCACCACCATGTGCAAGACCAAAGAGCTGTCAAAGGATGTCAGGTTGAAGATTGTACACCTGTACAAGGCTGGAATGGGCTACCAGACAATCAGCAAGAAGCTTGGTGAGAAGGAGACATACAGAATACAAATTAATCATCAATTGCCCTTGGTCTGGAGCTCCATGGAAGATTTCACCTCATGGGGTAAAAATAATCATGAGAAAAGTGAGGGATCAGCCCAGAATTACACGGGAGGAACTTATGAATGATCTTAAGGCAGTTAGCACCACAGTCACCAAACAAACCATTGGTAACACAGTCCTTCAGCATAGCAGGGTCCTCCTCCTCAAGAAGGCACATGTACAGGCCCGTCTGAAGTTCATCAGCTCGACTCTCCATGTTTGGAGGAAGAAAAATGGCTGACTATGACCCTAAGAGCATCATGCCTACAAGCATGGAGGTGGAAACTTCATGTTCTGCGCTGTTTCTTTGCTAAAGGTATAGGTTGCCTCATTGAGGGGCCAAGGGACAAAATTGTACAATTTTGAATAAGAACCTCCTAAAGATCGGTCGTGGTTGGGTGTTCCAGCATGATAAAATGACTAAAAACATATTGCAGACGGAACAAAGGAGTGGCTTAAAAAGTGGCCTAGCTAGTCCCCAGACCTTAATCCTATAGAAAATTCATGGAGGGAGATGAAACTTCGAGTTGCCAAGCGACAGGCAAGAAACTATAAGGATTTAATAAAGATCTGTAAAAAAAAAAAAAAAAAAAAAGACCAAAGTGGAGTTGTTTGGTCTTAATACCCAGTGCCATATATGGGAAAAACCAAATAGCATTTCAGCAGAAACAGGTGATACCCACTGTTAAGCACAGCGTTGAAGGTGTGATGGTTTGGGCTTATTTGGCAGCCACTAAACCTGAGCACCCTGCAGTTAATAAGTTGACCATAAACCTCTTTGGAAAAAGGAGGCAAGGGGCAAATGTGAGGCCACCTGTCCAAAAGCTAAAGCTTGGCCAAAATTGGGACATGCAACAGAACGATGCTCCAAAGCACACCAGTAAACGTACACCAGAATGGCTGGAAAATATATACTGGAAAATAAATGAATCAAGATTTTGAAATGGCCAAGTCAAAGTCCAGACCTCAACCCACTTGAAATGCTGTGGCAGGACATTAACAGAGTTGTTCAAAAACGAATACTCAAAACGTCAATGAACTATATAGTAGAATGCCGTAAAGAAGAATGGACCCAAAATTCCTCAATGTGAGAGACTGATAAAGTTATGCAGGAAACAGCTATTGCCGCTACATGCTCGTGAATCATGGGGGTTACTTTGTATTGCTCACACTTTTTGGGTTAATTTTTGTTAAACAAATAATGGCACAGTGAAGTTATATGCTGTTGTTCAACTGAGGTTGTATTTTTCTAATACCAAGAAAAGCTATAATTAGATCATTTTTATGTTTTTACACAAAAACATAGGATTAAAAGAGGAGGTGCTAATTTTTTAACACAAACCCTATTTACTGATTTTATGTAACGCCTACTTGTTGTTTTGCAAAAAATAAGCACACTTATGAACTTTCTTATGTACATATGCGTCTCTCTCTTTCTCTCTTATTCACAATCCAATTCACACACAAACCCATACATATATACAGGTTCCACAAACTGGAGAAATGGCGGCGGCCATTCTATGATGTCCTGGTGAACTACAAGAATGCATCAGTGGTGCTGCCTGCATTTTATAATGCACGCAATACTGACGTGTCCTTTCGTGTCAAGTATGCCCTGGATGACTTTAGTGGCTCCACTGCACGTGGTGTTTACTTCTTTCACCCACAGTACCTCCTGGGTGCACAGCGTTTCTGGGCTGCACAGGGTGTCCGTGCAAAACGGTTAAGCAGTGGCCTCATGCTTGCCACAGCAGCACTGGAACTTTGCCAGGAAGTGCACCTCTACGGCTTCTGGGCATTCCCAATGAACCCAGCAGGCATTTTCATTACGCACCACTACTATGACAATGTCAAACCACGGCCGGGCTTCCATGCCATGCCGCACGAGCTCTTCAACTTCCTGCACTTGCACTCGCGTGGAATCCTGAATGTGCATACGGGGGTGTGCAGGTGATGGCATTGACCACTGAAGCGATTGTGTTCTAGGGAGGAGCTTCCAGTTGCTAGTCAGTGGTGTGAAATTCAAAATGAGCTGCTGAGTCTGTTTGCATGTGAAAGACAATATTCCTGAGATGTGTTAATGTGGTTTCCACAGAGCCGTTGACTTCTGATCCGGTTGAGTGAATTCAAGCCAGGGGTTGGATTTAGTGTCTGAAACACAATATCGCTGTCTTTAAGGACAACCATTTAGTTTCACACTATGTTTTTGATATAGATAACATCTAAGTCTGTCAGTGCCGTCGCTACATGGTGCTTTGTGTAAGGTATTTTGTGGAATTGTTTTTTTTTTTTTTCCCATTTTTTTGGTGAAACATCAAAATGGAGGTTTTATTCTATGAAAGGAGCCATGAAACTTCAATATCTCATGAACAACATAGAAATATTTATCACTTAAATACCAATGACTTTATTATTGTCATGAACAAACTGTTGAAAATAGTGCTTCTCTTTTCATTAGATATTGCTGCAGCTGTAAATACTGTTGTAATATGGTCTCAAACATAGCAAATAGATTTGCAGAGAGACAGGACAGAACTTCATCTCAAGACAAAACAGACCAAAATACAGTCAAAACAGCACTGCCTAAACAGCATTACACTGAAAGTGACATGGACTATGTGCACGGAGGTAAACGAGTTTTGAAGTAAAGGCCCTGTCAGAACGTTTGGAGTCGATATACACACATAAATCATGTTGCTTGCTGTATTATATATTGACAATCATCTGCAAATACTGTATATGAGCGTAACAATATGGGAATATAGTCACATTTTGCAGTTGTAGCTTATATAGTTCATGGGGATTTTAAAAAATGTAATTAAAATGGTTATGCAAAATTTATGAAGCCTTTACAATGTTCATTTTTATGACCCTTTCTCAAATTATTCACGATTTTTGTCATAAGAAAAGACAGTTTTAACTCACTGTAAGCCTCCAGAGAAAATGGAGGATTTTAGAAGCAGATATTTCTATCATACTAATGATTTATATACATGGATCAAGTGTCTTTTGCGATTGCTCACATATGACAATAGTGGGGACTCTTATGAAAACAGTTTTTAAAGGCATTTTAAAGAAAAGGTTGCCAACAGAAGACGTGTGGCGTACCAGACAAGTAATGTGATAAAACATCATAATGAAGATGAATTGTTGCAAACACTGATATGAGGTGATATGATAATGAACTGAAGGTTGTTTTAAGAATGTCCTATGAATCATATTTTAATCATATCACTTTAATAGATTTTTTATTTTGTGACTCTCTTTCTTTCTCTTTTGTTCTTGGTGCCGTTATGAGTCCATGCCATAATTCCCTCATTAGGTGCCAGTATTCTGAATAGCATTGTTTTGGTTCATCTTAGACAATATTTAAAAATATTTAAATCATATTATTTAAAAGCACTATTTTAACACATTGTTAATCAGTCTCTGTGTGCTGGGTTCACAACTGAATATTCCCTTATATTTATAATTTCTGGATGATGTGAACCTTTCTGAAGAACATCAGCAACATTCTGTGTGCATTCATCATTAGAAAATATGCAGAATGTGATGCAAAACATAATTGATTGATTATGATTCCATAGAAGTGGTGTCAGGTTTCGCTGAAATGGTGAATAATGAATAATTTTCTGAGGTTGATCATTGTTAATGTGACTAAAATTGTGTCATTTCTTCAAGTAAGCAGCCACCTTTCCAGTGCCAGACACAAGCACAACATATTATTAAGCATGTTCTACATAGTATTAATCCCATACTAGAATCGTTTTTTTAAATACATTTGAGGAATTTGTTAAAATGACTGAAGGGGCAGGGACAAATGAAGGGACATATAAAGAATGCTTTTGGACATGGTTGTTCTGTACTATGTGCAATACTCACTGTCTTTATCAAATGTGTAAATAAAATCATTTGGAATTACTGCTTCTGTGTACTGGCTCCATCCATCCATCCATCCATCCATCCATTTATCCATCCTGACCAATTAACCCCACCTCCCAAGTGCATTATTAGCACTTTAGGTGCTTTTGGGTCTGAATCCACTACATCCTGGTGTCATGGTTAAATGTGTAAAATCAGTACTTCACGCAGCTCCAGTTTCTCCAAGTTTTGATACCAAATCAAGGGTTGCAGTGGTAACAAGATTATGTCCACCTAGTGGTAAATATATAAACACTGACCAAAGTATAAAAAGGTGTTTTCATTATGTTCTATGTTTTTCTCTGACAATACTAAACTAGAGGACAACTTTAAATTCTTACATTCCAAAAGAGGTGGAACGTGCCCACCGAAATATTAGTAGGTCAGATGTCAGTTTTTTCTCTGGTCATCTGACCTCAGAGATGTCATTGTATCATGCCCCTTAAGGAAATATGAATTATTTAACTCACTATGCTGATGAGTAAAGCCTATCATGTAGCCTATACAGTAGTGTTCAGTGGGGTGGAGTAGATGAGACACACACATACGTACAGCTGGCTCCTCCTGATCCAAAACTAAATCCCAAATTCATCAAACTGATATATAGTTATCATATTTGCTTTACTGACAATATTCGGTTAATACATGCATATACAATATTCTGCCTTTCTGTGCTATAAATCAATAAATTAAAGTGAAAAATATGTAATATATGTCTTGGCAGTCACTCTATACTAAACACCAGAATACCTTCATGCTCTGAAGGTAGTTGGAGCCAAAATGTGTCAGAATTATGCACTGGCATTATATTCGGCAATAGGATGACAAACAATAAATGTTAGTTTAGGCAAATCATGTCAGGGACTGGCTTTGTTACATAGCAATAATATTGTTCTCTCTCTCTCTCTCTCTCTCTCTCTCTCTCTCGACACACACACACACACACACACACACACATATATATATATATGGTAGAAAGAGGTACTAGATACAGTTAAACCTTGGATTGCGAGCATAATTTGATCCAGAAGTGCTTCCATATCAACTTAGAATTTACAATTGTGAAAAAAAAATCCACTGTTTATCGTTTTCTTCAGTTGCACTACCAGGGACTGAAATGCTCCACTTTCTCATGCTGAGCTAATCAAAATGACCACAGCTGATCACAATTGAGAGTCAAACTAAAAACTAAAATTACAAACAAACAAAAACAATTCAAGCCAATGTAATTTGCCTGAAAAGATTCTAAAATATATTTTTGGGACACAACAACAAGGCAACTTATCAGCCAAAAAACACCACAGAGGAAATCATGGAAAGCTCCAGAAACATAGTCTAGAGGCACAAAACAACAGGCCTCTGTTGAACAGCTGAACATTACAATTTTACCCTCCAGCACAACAATGACCTAAGCCACTTCAACAAAAGAAGGGATGTAGGACAAGAAGAACAATGGTTAGGAATCAATGGCCCAACTTTCCAGTGATAAAACTCATTGTTGACTGTCGCTCTCGCTGTGCAGAGCCAAACAGCTTTCTGGAGGAGGATGCTTTGGACCACAGCTGCCAAGTTCATATGTTACATGCATTTTCTCCTCAACCATTTTTTAAAACCCTGCCCAGATGCCATAGAACTGTGCTTGTAGTCTCAAGGTGCCCAGAAAACTGGTTTGTCCAATGATGCTCTTGCTACTACTGAACTGACCAGGTTACAATTTTAAACTAATTGATAATGGTGATGATATAAATTTTCATAAATGGCCTTATTAGTTTCCAAAGAGAACAAAAAGGTTGGGCCAACTAGCGATGACTGTCCAGGTAAAAGATAAAAAACCTTTTGTAGTCCAGGTTATGTAAACACCCTGAGGCTGAAATTAACTTCTTAATCTAGAGGAAAACCATTGTTATTCATCTAATTCCCAGACCAATTGTCCAGTTTCCTTGATTACAAGATGTAGGGACTCTTCTCTAAACTTGTGTTTGAAATTCAAACTGTGTGATGATGATCTGTAGACTGCCTGGATGCAGAGTCTTGATTGTGACATGCCACTTTACAAAGTAGAGTCTTATCCACATTATTTAGAGGTGTGCCCCTTCAGCTGTGTCATCACAGACCTTCTTGATTTTCTACAAGGTGAACATCATTCAGTACTTCCCAGTCATTTCAGTAAGCTACATCTTTTCGCTGTTTCTTACCACTCCTGGATGTAAGAGAAGGTGAAATATAATGCTAGTTACATATGTACAGGTACCTGCTTTTTTTCTAAGGTCTCATCATGGATGTACACATGCACAAGTATGTACCCTTGTTCTAATTGTCTTTGCTAATCCAACTGCATATCAGATATGCATCCAATCTATGATCACATACAAAAAGTGACTCAGATCCATTTTAAAAAATCAGGTAAATGTCACATTAGGGGACAAAATTGGTCACTTTATGCTGGTAAGGTAAATATAACATAAACTACTTTCACCCCTGCATAATATAAAATATATTCAGCATGGCTATACTGTATGTATGTATATTATATGTAACAAGTATGTTTATGTTTCTTTGTATTTTCATCAATTGTATTTTTCCATGTCTACAATGTATATACAGTATGGTAACTGATCCACTATCACTGAGTTCTGTCTAATAAAGATGAGTGGTTAATTTAAAACAATTTGTGTGTGTGCGTGCATTTGTCTGTGTTTGAGTAAGGCTATCCATGCCTAATGAATAATGAAAGTTTTGAAGCCCATCCTGTCCTCCCCTTACATTCTCTCTCTCTCTCTCTCTCTCCCCGTCTCTCTCTCTCCGTCTCTAAAACACACACACACATACAGACACACACACATTGTGCTTCTCAGGTTTCACTACCTCACCCCCAAGTTGTAACACATTTATGTAGAAATATCAGGTGCTTTTGGCTGCCATATTATACAGTAGGATGAGTGGCATAGACAAGGAATGAAAAGACGCATAAATCTAGGTGCATCATACTAATGATAATATTCTATTTTTTGTTTACTAGCCATAAAAGCAAGGCTTTATATATGATTCTATTATATATATATATATATATATATATATAACTGTTAAAAAGTTCATCTCTTTTTATTTGAGACATTTGGAATATTGAAAAAAAAAAACAGACCCCATGAAGACATATGTCATGTATAATGTACGAATATGCACATAATATAGGAGAGTCTTAAAGGTGGAGCAAACAATTTGATGGCAACAAGATCATGTGACCCATTCCTCATCCAGTAATTATTCAGGAGCTCCACAGTACACTGCAAGACCTGTAACACGCTCCACACTGAGGCCCATTTCCAGCTGCACCTTTGCACCTAAGGTCAGGCAGCGACACCCAACACCGCTGAAACAGACGAGGAAACACTCTTCATGCTGCTAGATGAATAAAAGATGCCAGCAAGAGTGAAAAAAAGCCCCGAAACCGAAGAAAGGCATGACAGAACAGAGGAGAAGGAGCCAAAGGTGAAAGGAAAGAGTGGGACGTCTGCCAGCCGAGATGCACCAGACAGTGAGAAGAAAAGGAAAAGATCCAAGAACACAGCAGACAAGGAGGAGAAGACTGAGAAAGTGCAGAAAAAGAAGGGAAGCTCAACTGATAAGATAAAGAAGAAAAAGAAAAAGAAAGAAGAGGAAGATGTGAAGGAGGATGCTGAGGCAATAGACAGAGAAAAGGATGGTGATGAACAGAACAACAATGAGCCAGTCAAGAAGGAAAAGCAGAAAAAAGAGAAACCTCCAGCAGTGGAAGATGGTGAGGAGGTGAAAAAAGAGAAAGAGAAAAAGAAGAAAAAGCATAAGAAAAAAGAGGTAGAAAGTGAGGTGGCAGCAGGAGTTGAAGAAAACATAGACAAAGAAGAAGAAGAGGAGGAGGAAGAAGAAGACAACATGGAAAAGAAGAGTAAGGATGTAAAAAAGAAGAAGAAGACTGTGGGTGAAGCTGAGGAGGATGAGGAAGTCCAGGAAGAAGAGACAGAGGAGGAAGAGGAGAACAAAAACAAGAAGAAAAAGGATAAAAAGAAGAAAAAAGGTTCAGAGAGTGATGAAGAAAAGAAAGGAAAGAAAGGGAAGAAAAAAAACAAGCAGCTAGACTATTCTGAGCTCTATCAGCAGGAGATTGCGAATTATCATACTGAGGACTCAGATGGGTATGAAGATGAATATTATAAGAAAAAAGGTACTGACCATTTTTTTTCTTCTTTCCCTGTCTTTCTCATTTGCTTTGCCATATGGTATCAACTCGGTCCTTTTTCCTATTAAAAAGGAAAAAAATATATACATAGAAAAGTAAATGGAAACAATTTAATGGAACCTGAACAATGTATGCACATTTTTTGTTTTAGGGTTATCTAAAGTTTCTTTAGACCTTAATTTTCCTGGAAGACCCCTGCCGGATTGACTGTCGTTTTCTTGGGCTAATTTAATAAGAACTACAGGGCTGTCCTGATCAATCACATATCCTATAAGCCATCTTTAATTCCCATCTATTTTGACTGCCATGCCCTCATTAAGACAATTATGTAAAAAACATCAGATGACTTGTAATTTTTATTTACTATAAAAGTTTATATACTATATATATATATAGGCAAAAAAAAGTACTTGAACATTGAACATTGAAGTAGTTGAACATTGCATTCTAGATTAAGATCCACTTTTGCTGTTACAATAGCCTCCACTCCTCTGGGAAGGTTTTCAATGAGCATTAATTGGGTCAGGCACTGATGAAGAACGAGAATGCTTAGGGAGCAGTCATCATTCCAGTTCATCCCAATGGTGTACAGTGGTGTTGAGGTCAGGGTTCAGTGCAGGCCACTCAAGTTCTTCCACACCAAACTTGGTATAGACTTTCCTCTGTTTCTAGTACATGGGCATTAGTCATAGAGGAAAAATGTAACATTACAACATAAAAAGACATTCTATATAATATGTGCTTTTTTTTAGTTTCCACAAACTTCACACACGAACCACCTCTGCCAACCAGTTTTCAGGAGCCTGCTCTGATTGGCAAAGTGTAATAATCCTTTATTTGTCAATAATGGTGAAGGTACCATGGAGAAGCTGGCGAGTGCCCAATTCGATCAGCCAGCTACCTTTCCATGCGCTACCTTTTCAAAACACAATGCCCTAATCAGTCTATTCATGCAACCTCCTTATGTTTATAAATTTCTTAGAGGAAATTTGTTCAGGCATGGTAATTAAGGATGTTACGGCATTCAATATAATCAAACATTTTCTGTCTCACCTCAGTGCAAGAGTCAGATTTTACCAGATTGTGGTTTATTGCTGATCTAATAAACTAAACTAACTATTTTTCAAAGTGAAACTCAGACCCTTAGACTCAAACAGATGTTTTTCTCCCAAGTTGAATGATTCCCAAGGAACGATTATTTCAATCTTTTTTTTTCTTTTCCCTTTGTGTATAAATTTACTTGTTGTTGTCCATGTAACAAGTCCTCCAGATCTTTCTGAGTATCATCTATAGTATGTAAAACTGGAGTCTTAGAATATACTAGGGTTGAAAGTTGATCTTGAAAGAATATTAGGAGTGAACATATGATCCCACGAGGAACAAAGAATAAGATGAATAATTTGTGGCTTTGCTGGCTGAGATTGTAGAGAAGTGTTTGTCAAGTAAATGAGACATAAAGTCCCAGGCATAGACATAAAGTCTGCATGACTCAAATTGGTTTTCACACAATAACAATACTCTCTATTGCTAATAATACAAACCACTATTACATATAAAAAATGAAAACAGGCAACCAAACTTACACTGATCATTATTATTCTGGAAAGTTAAATGGTACACAAGCTTCTATGATAGCACATTTGTAATGAATTTGTACTAAACACTCAAACCAGGAGCTATAAATGTAATTGTTTAAAAGGTTCATCAGATCTGGTTGTGTCAGAAAGTTGATCAAGACAACTTCATTTGTTCAGTCCTGTCCTGGTTTTGAACATAGCCAATATTTATGAGTGAGATATCTAGTCCAATGGTTCTCAACTCTGGTCCTGGAGGACCACTGCCCTGGATATTTTAGTGTTCTCTCAGCTCTCAGCACACCAGCTTTAGGTAGTCAACTTTTAAATAAATACATTTTCTGTATAAAAAGGCTTTTTATTTAAGGCTTTTTCATTCTAAACACTGAATCCTGTATGAATCTTCCTTTCATCTGGCTTTGTTGGCCTCGGTTAAGTTACAGCCATTTACTTTCTACTGTTTTACCCCTTACAGATTAACACTGATGGGTAAGAAGGATTGTCTTCTTGCTCTATTCTGGATTACATCCAGCAGTGCAAACATGGGTCATGGTAACTTTACTTCAACTTTTTTCAACGTGAGATGTGTGAAAAACACAGTACTATCTGTGTAGAACCTGCCTGAATGAAATTGGACAGTTTATGTTGATATGGTTCTAGCGGTATTGACCTTTTGCAGTCTACCATGGCGTAAATCCATGACATTAGGCTACTTTCTATTTCCATTGATAATTACGTTTGGTGTATTTTGGAGGCAAAAAAAGAAAGAAAGATTACCGATGTACATCACCTAATTTGTACTGGATTTTCTGATGCTTTGCCACACATAAAAAGGTAAGCTAGCAATTGATAGCTTCTGTTCTGTTGACTATTTTCCTATGCAGTGGACTATAACTTACTTAAAAGAGATACAAGGGTTTGAAAATAGATGAAAAGGGTAATAAGCATATACATTTTCAGAAGTGTCATTTGTTATCATAATGTGGTTACCTCAGATGGCTCACAACTGTATGATTCCTCCTGGATTTGGTAGTGTTTACTAGTGTTCACACACTCACTGTTTCTGTTGTAAATGAGACAATGCTATGGAATATGCTATGCTTTGCATTTCATATAATGATGTGCAGCTAATATTTGCTAATACTGACATTTCAAGCTTTCTAATTAATAGCTAACTACCTGTTCCAGGGTTATATCCCAAATAGCATAAAAATGTAATGCTAGTGCGCTATGTGGGGTGAAGATTGCCTTGTTCCCCACTTCAAGTAGTGCCCTTGTTAGAGAGGGTAGAGAGGGATTTGAGATTCAGCCTTGTGTTTGACGCTAGTTAGCTTTGTAGCTTCTGTTAGCCAGCACATTACAAAATGTTCAATAGATATAGAATAGAGACAATTCATAATGACTTGTTTAAGATGACATAACATCAGATGTTCTTTCATGCCGGAAGTGGAAAGTAAAAATGGTAAAAAAGTATTTAAAAATGCTTTTTAAAATAATACCAGTCAAAATGTCAATGCTGTGTTGTAGCTAATATGTGTGACTTACTGTATACAGTAGTATAGTGATGGATTTCCATCACTTCTGAATGGGACAAGAAACAGTAAAACTATAGCAGGTCAGGTAAGGAGAAATGCAAAGCTGACAGTGTTCATTATAGTTTAATGTTTGGTGTGACTAAAAATTTCATATTTATTTAAAAGCAAATCAAATTGACATTATCCATTTATGGTTTGCTCTTTTGTAGTGTATGAAGTGGTGACAGTAACAGGTGATGTGAAAGAAGCGGGCACCGATGCTAATGTTTTTGTCACCTTGTATGGAGAGTATGGAGTTACACCAAAAGTTCTACTTGCCAGCAAGTGAGTTCACCAACCTTTTGAAGATCCTGAAGTTAATTGTTTATTATGTAATTTAATAATAAAAAAAATATTAGAATTGTATAATTTTTATTTTAATTAAAGATATAATTGAGCATGTCAGATTTTTTTAGACAAGCATCAGGAAATTTACATCCAGTCAGTTCTGGAATAGTTTTTATTTTTTGTGGTAAAATGATCTATGAAATGTTATGCAGTCTATTAAAATTGCAAGCTTTTGAGGTGAGTTTAATGGTTTGGTTAGAGGCTTTTTTTAAATTATGGATTACATTAACTAAATATGCATTAAAAAATGTAGATAAATATTTGCAAACACAACCTACAGTTTTTTTGTACATATGTCATCAAGGCCTGGCCTGAAAAGCCCTGTCTTTCCCAGCCACATTCCGATATAATTTTATTTTGTTAATAAGTAGTCGTTTAGACATGCTGCTAGAGGTAAAGCAGTGGGATATAAAGGAAAATGATGATTAATTGTGTAATTCTGCCTTTCTTTCTGTTTTCTCAGCACTGAAAGGAGGTATTATCATATTAATAAGCCCACTCAATAAGTTGGGCGGCAGTGAAATGTTCTTTGATTTTGCATTTGTATATGACCTCCCATCCCATGCACACGAACAACGCACCACAAAACCTTCTACACAAAAACCAAAGAGCATCAAAACATATCCTCATAACCATTAAGAAGAAGAAGTAGATCAAATGACATCCTAATCTTATTCGCAGCCAATGGGATAGGACGGTTATATGACTCTACTTCCAGTCTTAAAATACTAAAAGCTAGTTCAGTCTGCATGTGTGATAAATTATCTACATGCACTTTGTGTGTGTAGAATTTATGTGCATGCTATAACCAGACTCTAGAAACTCTTCATGTATTAATCAATAAATCAGCAAATATTGATTAATCTGAGAGGGTTTCGTTTGCTTACATGACAATTTCACTTATGTTGCATAATGACTAATTAAACTACTTTTACATTCTGATTAAATCAGAATGTGTGTTAAAAAGTGGTAATTAAATAGTGTTTGTTTGGCTTTTTCCCGTGAACTTTGATTGGCCTGAATCTGACGGTCAGAATGCAACATTTTGGAATTAAGATGAAATTTAGCAGTACTTCTTTAACTGCTTAAATTACATCATTTCCAAAGTTTGCTAATGAGGTGTGCCAGTGTTGAATGTTGAGTGTGATTATTGTAATGAATATGGATTATAGGATATGCCTGGGGGTAGGGGTGCTTAGAGTAATTTAACATGTAATTTTTGGTGTCTCAACATGTATGACTTGATTAAAGCGTTTTCCAACTTAAGATCCTGCATCTATAGTGTATAGATGATTATTAAAATCTTGTTTATTTCAAATCGATGTACCAAGACTAGCACAGAAAATAAGAAGCACAATTTAAAGTACAAAGTGAATGGACTTTTTCAGCAAAAATTTGAAATTTTGCAATACCAACACATAAAGACTTTACCTTTGTATTGCTTCCATTTTGGTTGAATAAAACATTTTAAGAACTTCTTAGCTTTGGTAAGACACTCTCATATCTCCCTTATCATAATAGATTAATGATTATATTATGAATCTAGTTATTATAATAGGTTAATTAATTCATTGATTTATTCATTTTCCCCTTGTAATGGCATTATTGTATAGTTTTTTACTTTAGCTTTTAGTGTTACATAATCATAAATTAGTGTTACATAAACATTATAGGCATACTCAGCCTCATAGGCATTATAGCAACTGCTTTGAGATCAGAAAGTAAGTTGATCCAATGAGGTTTTTTTTACATGATAATTACC
This sequence comes from Clarias fuscus, assembly GCA_030347435.1. Taxonomy (NCBI): domain Eukaryota; kingdom Metazoa; phylum Chordata; class Actinopteri; order Siluriformes; family Clariidae; genus Clarias; species Clarias fuscus. The sequence goes on from CM059212.1 coordinate 36,594,146, forward strand.
AATTTGCTGCAGATGTGATGTATCCTAAAGATTAGGTTGCAAGGCCCTGCAGTATTCCTATAGTCTGTTCCAAATTTGAAAACATACTGTATTTGTAACATACTGTATAGGAGGGCATGACTTTTAATTTGTAAACCTAATTTTAAGTAAGAGAGGTTGTTTTGCGAAGGCACAACAAAGTGGTCTCTCACCTCTTCTTTTAAAAAATCGATTTAAATTTTCCTTTGATTTGCATCACAGGAGCCGAGTGGCTTTTGAAAAGAACAAAACTGATGTGTTCCGGATTAAAACACACAATGTTGGGCCCATAAAAAAACTCAGGTATACATACTGCCTACCACACACACACAATATATATTTTTTATATAGCACATTGTGTCCTGTGAAGCATTTGCTATCTTTCAGGATCGAGCATGACAACACAGGAATGGGTGCCAGGTGGTATCTGGATCGTGTCACATTGTTGGACATGAACAGGCCACACCTTCGCCTTTTCTTTTCCTGCAACCGTTGGCTGGCCCGGGACGTTGGGGATGGACTTACAGTGAGATACCTCCTGGGCAGCCTTAATCCTATGAACATCCCTAAACGTAAGATGCACTCAGTGGTACAGTACCATCCTGGTGGTTCATTACCATTAGATGTTTTGGTTTAATTCCTATCATAATCTAATAGAGTTTTTTAGAATTTTAAATGTAGGCTTCTCCAAAAAGAGCACACCATTGCCAAGTCTACAGCATACAAAGACATTCAGAACAATTGTGCACCTATTTTAACAACTCTGTGGCAGAAGTGCAATTAGCATGTGAGCACTAGAACTGAACCTAGCGTAAAGGAAGATGTGGTCTGGACTGATGAAGCTCATGTTCTTCTACATTATGTGGCTGACTCTGTGTGTGTGGGTTTGTCATTACCTGGGGAAGCAATGGCACTACTGGAAGAAAGCAAGACGCAGAAGAAGTGTAATGCTCAACTTTCTGCTGGAAAATTTTTGGACCTGACATTCAAGTGAATTTTACTTTAACAAGTGTCAATAACCTACCTATTACTGCAAACCAAGCAGACTCCTTCATGGCAATGGCAGTGGCCTATTTCACCAGGATAACACTGGTGAAAAATGTCAGGAATAATTTCAGAAATATGAGATATCTCAAGGTGTTGACTCAGTCAATCCAGCTTCTTTAGAACATGCTGGACAAACATAGCCAATCCATTATGGTTCCACAACTTAAAGGAGTAATAGGATATGCTGCAAACACCTTAGTACGTGATATCATAGCACAAGCGGTGTAGTCCATGCCTTGATGGATCAGGGATGTTTTGGAAAAACCAATTGGACTTTTGAGCAGATTTGGGCAGGTTTTAGTCGAATTAATTGTGTTCAACATCACACCATGGAGAGGAGACAGAATGAGTATTTGTTAGGGAAATAACTGAAACTGAAATTATTCTGCCATTTTATGAAGATATTCAAATGTTTAAGGGCTTTTTTTTTTTAAAGTATTTTATTAATCATATAAAATGTTTATATGTATATGTAATGTAATGCATTTATACATTTATATATATATTTTATTTCATATTTTTGTATGGTTGGTTTGATTATTTTTGTGTAAGATTTTTTGTTTCTGATATGAATACAGTGCTCTAATTTTGTGTGTGCATGTGTGTTTGTGTGTGCTCTGGTATTTTGTTTTCCTGACTTGTAGAAAACAAATACATTGTTAGCGTGTTTACACTGGATGTCAAAGGTAGCGGAACAGACGCGGATGTTTATCTGACTATCTTTGGAGAGTTTGGAGATACTGGTATGTGTGTGTGTGTGTGTGTGTGTGTGTGTGTGTGCGTGTGTGTGTGTGTATAATCAAATAATCATGTGTGCAATTCTTGGATTATATTAACGATAGGTAGCTACATAATGCACAATCTTTTTTAATTACATGTTTTTCTAAATAATGTCTTGATGATGTCACATGTGTATATGTATGTAGGAGAGAGGAAGCTTGTGAGTGAAGGGAAGGATACCTTTGAGCGGGGAAATGAGGATAAATTCACCATAGAGAACCCAAACCTGGGCAGACTGACAAAAATCACCATTGGACACAATAACAAGGGTTCCTCTGCAGGCTGGGGCTGTGATAAGGTACCCACTGGTGCAGACACATTCATAGTTAATAGTATTTCAAGTACAACATACATGTATATTGTAATATTTTAGTGTTGTCTTTGTCAGATCATGCAATGTTCCCATACTAAAGACTAAGTAAATGAGCTACTTAATGCTAACCCTTCCAGAGAGCAACAAACTGGGGGAGGGTATATTCTAATATACTGTAAGGTCACAATAGGGGAAATTTTTTTGGCTTGTTTATAGGCCTTGGCCAGCGCAATACTGTGAATGAAAAATGACAAAAAGAAGGTAAAGTTTCTTTTCTCTGTTCTTTTTTTGTTGCTGTTTGTACGTGTACAGTACACTAGAGCGTACCCATTGGAATATCTTATAATAATTCCTGGGTGATGGTATAACTAAGAACATAAATTTTCGTTCATTGGGGGTGTTGTGGTTTTAGCAAGATAATGGCAAATGGCTAGTAGCTCCAAAAGTAGCTATTAGCCTAACTACTGTAGTTTTCTGGCTAACACGTTGATAGACAGAAATTGTATTGGGCGATTTTGATTATTGAGGGGAGTTAACCCCCCCCCGCAAAATATGCCTATGGCCTTCTTAGTGAAAAGTCCAGACTTAGTCACATAGTCAGATATGTAATGAATGATTAATTAGTCCAAAGCTTTTGTCTGTTTGTAATTCATACTGAGTGATTTTTAATTCATGCAGTTTTGATTAGATTAGTCAGCCCCTTTCTTAAGAGTTTACACAAGAGACCATAACATGATCTGGTCATGGACACACACACACACACACACACACACACACACAATCAGTTTCAAATTGTATTGTGTTCTAGATTACCTTGAATTAGTTGATTAAAATTTGACTACACAGCTCATAGAAACATGAGAAAAATATCACACAGCAGTATATTAATTTCGTAATGTCTTTTCCATTTAGGACTCACTTCCCCCAATTAGTTGATTACAATTTAAAGGCACAGGTCATGGAAACGTAATTTGAACATTATGCGTCACAGTAATGTACACTTTTGTCCTTTCTATTTAAAGGTCATATACTGGAAAAGAAAATTTGATTATTCACTACTTGCTATAGTATGTGTCCTGTTTGTGGTTGTGTATCCATCATTGATAATTTTGTTCTGCTTTTAAAACATAGTTTTAACATCTTATTTTTGCTTTCTAAATATTTTATTCCATGAAATGTATTGATTTTAAAAAATCCATAAAAAATTATTTCTTCATGACCTTACCTAAAACCATAATCTACAGCAATCCTCAAAGTATTATGATAATAAAATAATTTGCTTTTTTAAGCAAAATGCTTTTGCAAAAGTAGTTGTGATAATAATAATAATAATAATAATAATAATAAACATTCTTTAAGTAAAACATTAATTTTGGAAGAAACCTTCATAGTAAGTACACATACATTCATGCATACGTACACACTGTACATAAATACCTACATACATACATAAATACCTACCTACATACATACATACATACTTACATACACCAATTAGCCATAGCATTAGCACCACCACCTAGTAAACTAAATAACATTGATTATCAATTATACAGCAGTAAACTAGTGAGAGGATCATGGACACCCAAAGCCCAGCTGTTCTGATCCCATAGAAAAGCTAATTTAGTACAAACTCTTCTTAGAAAGTCAATACTGGCTACAATAGAAAGGTATCAGAACACCCGGCACATTACATTCAGTGCATTACAGTAAAGAGTGCAAACTTCATTTGGCCTCCAAATTCCCCAGATTCCAATCTGACTGAGCATCTGTGGGATGTGCTGGACAGACCAGTTCGATCCATGGAGCTCCAACCCTTCAAATCACACCACCATCCAAAGGATCTGCCGCTAATCTCCTGGTGCCAGACACCGTAGAACACACTCAGAGGTCTTTAGGAGTACTGCCCGTCAGGGACCCGATCTGACCTAGTTCCACAATGGGGACCTGCATAATATTGGACATGATGTTTTGGGTTTTAATGTCATGACTGGACAGGATACATATGTCTTACAGTGTCAGAAATGTCCGGACATCAGTACTTATTCATGGGTGTTTGTTTAGATTTGCTATTTTCTACATTGTAGAACAATACTGACGCCATCAAAACTAACCCAAAATTATGTAGCCAGTGAAAAAGTCTAAACAAATTCACCTTTTACTTTGATGACAGCTTTACACACTCTTGGCATTCTCTCACCCAGCTACATAAGGTTGTCACCTGAATAGATTTCCCAGCAGTCTTAAAGGAGTTCCCATTTATGTTGAGTATTTCTTGCGTGTGTGTGTGTGTTCTACAGGTGGCCATTGATGATCTGGGTAATAAAGAGATGTATGAGTTCCCTGTTAATGCTTGGTTTGACATATCTGAAGGTGATGGCAAAATACAGAGAGATTTCGCATTAGGAGCTACCCAACCAATGGGTATGTATGTAAATGAGAGAGAGAGAGACAGAATGAAGACATCCTGTGTAATGTCAATATGCATGTGTTTGTGGTTGCTGATTTGTATGTAGCGATGGTGTATAACGTCCAGGTGATGACTGGAAATATTCGGGGTGCTGGCACCAACTCAAAGATCCATCTGGTCATGTATGGGCAGAAGGGCAATAAAAACAGTGGGAAGATGTTTTTGGAAGGTGGAACTTTTGAGCGTGGACAGATTGATATCTTTAATGTGGAGATTATGGATCTGATTAGTCCACTCAGCAGAGTCACAATTGGACATGACAATGCTGGGATCAGCTGTGGCTGGTATTGTGAAAAGGTGTGTATGTGTCTCTGTCTCTCTGTAAATCTCCTTTTGAGAGTTTGCAAACATACAGTATGTGAAGGAAAGTGTGGTATATTTTAATAATCATTTTAAAACTAGTAAAAATCATGCTGTACATTTTACAGTTGTCTTCCTATGGAAAATGAAATAAGATTGCCCATCAAAAAGGACATTAAACAGAATACGTCGGCTAATATTATGCATTATCGTTCTATTTCTGTTGCACTTTGTCTCTCTTTTTCTGTTTTTTCTTTTCTCAGGTTACAGTGTATTGCCCTTTTACAGGGATTGAGCAGGTTTTCCCATGTCGCCGCTGGTTGGATGAAGATGATGGAGATGGCTTGGTAGAGAGGGAGCTGTATGAAATGGTCTCACTGCGCAAATGCAAACTAAAGAGTGAGATATTTGTCTATCTGCCATGTGCTTTTCTCTCTTATCATCCACCCACTGGTTCTTCTCACTGAATTCCTCTTGCTAAGTGTTGTACCAACATACCTCTACTGTAATGCTGGAAAAGAACACAGTTAAACCAGCAGTCATTGGCTATGCTCCCAAATCTTAAGCAGTCTTTTGTCTTTAAAGACCTACCTTAACACTTATTATTCAGAAGTACTGTAATAGGATAACGTTATGATGTTTGTCATATTTACAACATTGTTACTTATTTATTTATGTATTTACATTTTGTTTAAGTAAAATTTTGCACTTTTTCATTTGAGTTCTATGAATAAAATGAGCATAAATAGTTCAGCCTCCTTGGCACTGACTTGGCTCTCAAAGTTTGAAACACTGGGTTCACAATGGAGTGCTAGCTTTGCATAGCTAACAGGAGATGTCACTTCCTTCCAATAGGAGTGAGAGCTTGCCAGTTGCTAAGATGTCGCACAACTTCCATGGTGGCAGATGAGAATGGAGCAATGGCCACCGTTATGCCATAGAAGTGTGCTTAGAAAGAGGAGCAGAAAAGTTGGGAAATGGCTCTTTCTAGGTTTAGGGCAGACCTTCTCCAGTAGGGTTTTCTGGATGTAAAAAAAATCTGCAACATCCATGAGTAGGTCTACTTTTCTAACAGGTATTGAAAGTTAGAAATGCGGACGCGGTAAATAATTAATAATTAAAATGCAAACACAAGCAAGAAAACAAGAATCATGAACATGAGGAGCTGTGGACACATGGCAAAAACATACAGACTCTGTAGTATGGCGAAATTAGTGACAGGAAAAGAAAAATGCAGCAAATGCTGAAACAAACAAGCAATAACATTGTTATAAATTGTGTGGCTACACATGTGTGACATATGACATTCTAGGGCTTATGGGTAGTGTAGTACCTTAGTACTAAAAGTCACAATTGTGATCTGACGTGCATTAAAACATATAGAAACAAACTTTTTTCTATGTGATTTGTAGAGCATCAATGGTCCCTGTGGATCTTTACATCGGATATGAAAGGAGCAGGCACAGATGCACAGATATTTATACAAGTGTATGGGGAAAAGGGCAAGAGTGATGAGATAAAGCTGGAGACCAAATCAGACGGCTTCAACCAGGGCCAGTGTGACAAGTTCCTGGTACTGAAATTTACCAGTTCTATTATTATTATTATTATTATTATTATTATTATTACACATCTGTAGTTAAGGTTTGCATGTATTACATGTCTGTTTAACGATATTTTCCCCGGGTGGGTTGTGGTAGATTTTGATGCCTGAGATTGGGAAGATAAGGAAGTTGAGAATTTGGCATGAGAAGAGACACCCATTCTCTGGCTGGCATCTAGGCAGAGTGAGAATTGAACAGCAATCCATTTATCATTTTTCTATGAATTCATTTGTGGTTTTTGTGCTGACCTTAGTGTTGTTTGTGCACGCAGGTTACCTTAATGAAGAGTCTGACCAGAGAGAAATATAACTTTGCATGTAATCGCTGGCTGGACATTAATGAGGATGACCAGGAGATCATTAGAGAACTGCCAGCTACGGGAGTCCATGTTCCAGAACCACTGCCATGTAAAAATAACAGAAAAATACAAGGAAAACTCTTTTCATTTAATCAGTTATCAAAAGCTAACACTGTTCCAATGTAACAAAAAGTATTCATCCAAAAACAAACTTGTTAAGAATATGTGATGGTGGAGGATTTTTTTTCTTCTTTTCTGACATTTTACTTCTTCTGACAAATTGTTTTATTGTACCCTTATTATTTACCGTTAATGTCTTTCAGTGGTAAAATATCGAATAATTATCTGCACTGGGAATATAACTGGCAGTGGAACAGACGCAAGTGTATATATGAGCTTAGTTGGAGACCTGGGGGACACTGGAGAGAGGTTCTTGTTTATGAGCAAAACCAATGTCAACAAGTTTGAGAAGGGAAATGTGAGTTGTTCTCTCATTCAGCAATCAGTTATAAAGGTTTGATGGTCCAATGGTCCAGACATGGTCCAATTGTCATTTTAAGTAATTAAGTTTAAATGCTGACATAAATGCTGACTTAAAAATTTACTAAATGTACAATTCTGAAACTGTGAATTTTGAATGAACAAAACAACACAGATGGTTCAGAGGCGATTTAGAACAACTTAGAAGCAAATACTAAATAACATGTGTTGGTTAACTGATGACATAATGTTACGAGATGTGTTTTCTTGCTGAATGTGCTTCTGTGGGTTTTGGCAGGAAGCTGCTCTCCCCTCTTTCCAGTACTGCGGATAGTACCAGGCTACTTTTACCAATGCCGGTGACCAACAGTTAGTGTAATTATTATAAAGTGGAGTGATACATACAGTATTGTTAGATGTCCCTGTGCTCTTATGCTATTATATCACTTCTCATCCAACCAGTCTCCTTTGTTTTGGAACGGTTGCCCCATTGTTTTACAGACAACATAGAATTTAAAATCTGTTTCTTTAGGAATTATTATTTTGTCAGAGGGAAAATGACTGGGAAGTTAGCTTAGGCTAACCACCAAAAGACTTCTGGCAGGTTCCAAACATAAATACGACAGCTATGACACCAATCATTTACCTAAGTAAACTTAACTTAGATCACTTAACTTAAGTGGAGGAACTACAAACGAAACACTAAAGCATACCAAATGCACTTCTGTATATAAATGTATTACTTTCTCTCTCTTTTTCTGTTTGCCTCAGGTAGATGAGTTTGTGACAGAGGCTGTGTCACTCGGGACCCTCAGAAGGGTGAGGATTGGTCATGATGGCCGGGGTGGAGGTTGTGGTTGGTTCCTGGATAAAGTGCTGATCAGAGAGGAGGGGCAACCAGAGGCTACCAGTGTGGAATTCCCCTGTAACAGGCAGGTCAATTATCCAATTAGATGGAAAGCGGTAAAAACCCCACACAATCATACACATGTAAAAATAAATAAATAAATAAATAAATAAATCTAAATGTTTTACATGTGTACGACTGTATTGTGGATGCCTGGTTTCATCAAGTACTATTATTGTATTGCAAAGTCAAAAGATAAATAACAACGTCACCATTCTCTTTGCATGTGAACTGTAAGTTGAAATTGAATCAAGCTTCAGTACATTTCTATTCCTTAAGAGGCATCAAATAGAAAATGGAGTCAGATTACACCAAGCTACATATGATAGTGCAGTGCATAAGATTTTTCTCATTCAAAATGTTTAATAACCTTTGGGGTTAATGGTGGGTTATTGGGTTTACTATATTGGTATTTAACAACAACAACAAAGCAGAGCCAGATCAACATACAGTCGACACTCACAAACAATAATCTGTTAATATTAGAGTGAAAATGGAAAAACCCAAGGGCAAAACAGTCCAGTAAAAGAAAACATGAAAAACAGAGTCATGATTGTTCAAGTAGATCCCACAAAAGGGCCCATATCCCCCAGAATAGTTCAGATTTGTTTTGTAAGTCATACTGTATGTAAGTTTTTCCAATGGAAGAAGATTAGCCACTTGTGCCAAACATCTTTAAAGTTGGTACGCGAGACCATTTCTTTACCAGAAAAGTAATGACATCTAGTAAACAATTTAAATCAGAAGGAAGGTCTAGTGATATTTTACGATAAAAGGGAGCCATACAGATAGGAAATCTGACCCTTCAATGCCCCTGGAAACAGGAGCGGATTTTCAGTTTGAATAAAATGACGTAGGTGGAGAAATTTTTAAAAATCTGTTCTAGGAAGTTGATAAGCCATTCTGAGTGTCTCGAAAGATTTGACAACATTATCTGTAAATAAACTGGCTAAATTAAAAATACTTTTCTCCACCCAGGTCCGAAGGCCAATACTAGCTAACGAAGTAGGGAAGTCGGGGTTCAGAATGATTGGTAAATCATTGTTAAATTTCTGGGGAGTTGGAGATATTTTCTGACATCTTCCCAAGCCAAAATTGTATTTAATAACAAAAAATTTGGCCGGATCTCCTTAAAATTATTAATAAATGGAAGAGATGTTAGTGTTCTCGGGGCACATGCAAAGGATTCCATACTGACCCACAAGGAGCCTGTACCATTTGAAAACCATCTAAGCATTTGTTTGTTCTGAGCAGCACAGTAGTAAAGCTGTATGTTCCGCCTCCACACTCCTTTGGCTAGAGAAGAGAATTGAATTTAATCCTGGGTTTTTATTATTCCAGATAAACTTACTGATGGCTGTATTCAGACCCTTAAAAAGTTAGGATTCAAATAATAGGGTCTATTATTAAGAGAGCTGAAACTTATCATTTTGGGCGTTGCACAAACGGACACTAAGCGTCATAAATGAAAAGGTTGACATTCTGTTGTTTTGAAGTGGTAGTTGTTTTGGGGTTATTCTAAATTACAAAAAACAAAGAACATAATTGTTCCAATAATTACAATTATATGACAGTGTAATCCAGTCTTAGATTTCCTGCTGATATGGTGTAGGTAAACAGTTGGAGGCCCAACACTATCTTTACACTGTAAGATTATTTTAGTATTATTTGTCACTTGTTTGTATGATCAGATAACTTGTATAAAACATATTTATCATAAAGATGATTTTTATAGAAAAAGATTCTATTCTAGGCGGCACGGTGGTGTAGTGGTTAGCACTGTCGCCTTGCACCTCCAGGGTCCGGGTTCGATCCCCGGCCGGGCTCGATTCCCGTCTCTGTGTGCATGGAGTTTGCATGTTCTCCCCGTGCTGGGTGGGTTTCCTCCGGGGACTCCGTTTCCTCCCACATTCCAAAGACATGTAGGTTAGGCTAATTGGCATTCCCAAAATTGCCCATAGTGTGTGAATGAGTGAGTGAGTGTGTGTATGTTTGTGCCCTGCGGTGGATTGGCACCCTGTCCAGCGCGTATCCTGCCATGTGCCCTAAGTCACATGGATAGGATCCAGTCCCCCGTGACCTTGAATACAGGATTAAGCGTTATAGATGATGAGTGAGTGACAGTGATTCTATTCTATTTCTTTTTCTATTTTTTATTTCATTCCATAATTTATTATTATTATGTAACAAATTGCATTTAAATTTTCATTTGCAAGATGAATATTGTGGCAGGTGACAATGTTTTTAGCATTCCTAGCACTGATAGAACACAACGCAGTTACTTCTTCTAGCTGCAGCCAAACCATTCTGTAGGTCTTGTAATCAAAACAGTCTGAATGTGTGAGTAGACAGTCTTTATGTTTGAGTAGAGTGGTGAATAGGAACATGTTTATTTGTGTGTGTGTGTGTGTGTGTGTGTGTGTGTGTGCCTTAGAGAAAGTGACAGAGGGAGAAGTTGTGTAGGTGTGAGAGTGGTGTTTAAGTCCTTATGTAAATGAGGAAACTGTGCCTGGTTACTAATGGAGACTAAACGACAGAAACACGATGCGCTGGAAACACTACCTAGACTAGAGGATAGTGTTGAGTTACAAACACTCACACCCTCTCTCCCTGTCTCTTACGCACACACACACACACACACATACTCACCCACCCACACACACACACACACACACACACACACTTGCGTGCACACACACACACACACACACACACACATATATATATATATATATATATATATATATATATATATATAGTTAATAATTCATATATATATATATACACACAGTGAAACCTTGGATTGTGAGTAACTTGGTCTGCGAGTGTTTTGCAAGACTCAATTTTCATAAATATGTATCAAAAATTGCTGCCAGTCAACATCTGACCACATTTATACTATAACATTGTGACTTTTAACCCTAAAGCTTTGGACAGTTCTTAACCAAATCCCAGTAAATTCCACTAATCTTCTCTGTTGTTTTCCTTACTTCAAACAGGCCAATAATTTGGACCTTCTAAAATGCTTGTTAAAACAATAAAAGTTTATTTTTGGGCTAGCCAGTGTATGCCCACTGCAGTATGTTTAATTACACAAATGCCATTTTTGAACTTTTATGCCTTATCAGAAATTATTCTCCTCAGCCATGCCTATCCTCAGGCCTATTACAAAATAAAATGCAAGAAATGATCTTACTTCGCAGCAAAATGTTATATATCCACAATTTGCCAATGGCGTTGTTTTTTTGGCACACGATCAGTGAAGCAAAGCTACTGATTTTGCTACCGAATAAAGTCGTGAATGAACTAAATGTGTTCAGTAGACTTTGGAGAATGTTGAGGACAATAGAAAAGGTTTGTTTAAGTTTAAGGTTTGTTGACCTGCAGTGCAATTTCCCCAGCAGTCAACTACTGCATTGAAACTGAAAATGGTAGTGGACGTGATCGATGACTCATTTTAACCTGAGCTTTTTTTTTGTTTGTTTTCAATTGTCAATGTGTATAATACCATGCACAAAATATTCTTTATCAGTTTGTAATAAACTGCCTGGACTGATCTGATATGTGGATTTGCTGGCAAAATGCAGTGAGAAGCTTTTCTTAAATATCTATGTCAGAAGACGTATCCCATAGTCTTGTTTATGTGTTTCAAAAGGATCAAATTATTCGTCTGAACATTCAAGTTCACAAAAGAAATAATGCTAGATGATACATCATAAAAATTTTTCCAGTAGAAATCACAGTTATGTTCAACAGGGAAAGCTAGAGCATTTCCACACACAGTGTGAGAACTCAAAGGATGAGGACTAAACAGTTGTGTGGCCATAAAAATATCTATACGAAACACACTATTCTTAGTTAGTGAGACTAATCATAAAAAAGGCTTCAGTTTGCTATAGAGAAAGAAGATTGGACATTGGAGCAATAGAAAAAACTCATGGGTCTGGGTTGATCCTATTCCAGAGTAAAATGTACTGAATGGCTAGGTTATACCATCAATTTATTTTGTCTTCCATGATGGTTTGGATGTTTCAGTTCTCAAATTGTGACGGAGTGGCTCTAGGAGCAAGAGGAAATCATTTTCACTCATGAATTGAACTTTACAGAGTGGATTGACTCTGGACAGATGTTGCGATCATGCACTATGTTGTCAAAATTGTCAATTTCTCTCTTACTCTGTCTATAGATGGTTGGATCGTAGTGAAGATGATGGACAGATAGTACGAGAGCTGGTGCCCAGTGCAGATGGCCAGCGCTTGTTCAGTGAGTACACACACAACACACATACATACACTGGCTCATTACCATTTACCCTAATGATAAAATCACTCATTGAGTTTTTTTTTGTGTGTGTGTGTGTGTGTGTCTGTGTGTGTGTGTGTGTGTGTGTGTGTGTGTGCGTGTGTGTATGTGTGTTTGTGTGTTTTAAAGGCGTGAGTTACCACGTTGCAATAAAGACAGGCAGCCTAAGTGGTGCAAGCTCCGACTCAAAAGTATTTGTTAAACTCTATGGCGAGAAAGGTGACACCAATAAGATCCTACTTGTAGCCTCAGACACCAGCCACAATAACTACTTTGAGACGGGCCAGACTGACATCTTCACTGTAGAGACTGTTGATCTTGGCAAGGTGAATTTTTACACCCATATTTCACATTTCAGAATTGGATGTGTATATACTTTATATATAGTTTATTAATATAAACAAAAAAAAAATTAAATGCAATCAATATTTAGTATGTACCTTTAAAAACTTTAAAAAAGTTTTATTCCTAGTATGTTGTCAGGCTGATTAGACGATTGTATGACTGAAGAGTTATTGCATTCTTCCTTTGTCTATGTGATGTGATTAAGGCCTTTTTTTATTATTATTCAATTCGCATGTTGATGGTGGCTCCCTGTGGGCGGGACCTACAGATAAATCGTCTCCTGATTGGCCACACAAATGAGGGGCTGCAGGCAGGGTGGTTCCTGGACAGTGTGTTGATCTGGGTGCCAGTGCATGGCCTTCAGTATATGTTCCCCAGTCACCGCTGGCTCTGTAAAGATGAGGCTGATGGCAAAGTGGAGGTTGAGATCTACCCAAGCGAAATACTGGATATTGAGAAATGTACAAGAACTCTCTCTCTCTCTCTCTCTCTCTCTCTCTCTCTCTCTCTCTCTCTCTCTCTCTCACACACACACACACACACACACACACACATGCACACACAAACACATACACACATGATTATTGATAATATTATTGATTACATTATACCAGGATAATGGCATAATGCGATAAAAATATAATAAACAGTTACAACATTACCTTTATGTTACAGTGGTAGAAACTCAGTGGTTTATTCATCAGCTGATTTCATTTCATCCTTCCTTATTAGGGATCACCTGGGAGACAATAAAGCCCATAAGACATACTACAATCCAAACAATTAAAATAAAACGTTTTCCAAAACACTGCTACCAAATTAGTATAATGAAGTATACAAATAAGAGTACTTATTAACAGCTAGGTGTTTTGTGATTGCAGTAATAAACTACGAGGTGACGGTCGTGACAGGGGAGGTTTTTGCAGCTGGCACCGATGCCAAGGTGTTTCTACAAATCTATGGTGAAGAGGGCAAGACTGAAGTCATTCAGCTCAAGAGCCGTTCAAACAACTTTGAGAGAGGGACCACCGAGATCTTTAAGGTGCATAAGCGTGGGTGTTGTGCAAACCTCATTCAATGTGCCAAATATAGTCAGAAGAGCTGATGTTATTTTTGAAAACTGTTATTATTCAAGGAAACTACCATATTTTATTTGCTTACTCTACCTAACAACAGATCTCATGCTTTTATTTTCACCTTTTAAAGCAGGAGTATTATGGTAAAACTTGGTTCCCATGTGCCTTTTTCTTGGGGGAATCAAGTCACACCAGACTTTCTCCCATTTTTCTAACCAGGCTAGGGATGAGCACTGCATGCAGTGGCTGGATAATATGGGGTGTAGTAACCACTAACAGCAGGGCTTGAACCCAGATCCTCTGATCCCTACATCAACAATCTTGAGCCTTAACCACCTATGCCACTGATCAGCTGTAATGTTATACTTCCAGATGACATGAAATCACCTGAAAAATATTGTATACAGTAGATCCCCCTAGTACTGCCAAAATAGCTCTGACCCATCAAGCATCATGGAACTTTAACAGTACTGATAAGTTTACAATATATGTATCTCAAAGGTATCATAATAACACAACTTTTCCTCCCAATTGTCATATCAGATTGAGGCTCTTGATGTCGGGCGGGTCTATAAGATTCGTATTGGGCACAACGGAGCTGGATTGGCTCCTGGCTGGTTCCTGGAGTACATTGAAGTGAAACGGCTCATTATGGCTATGGTAAAACCTGAGAAGAAAGAAGAGGAGAAGAAAGACAAGAAAAAGAAAAAAAAGAAAAAGGTAAGAGTTGTCCTGGCTATCATTATATAAAGATAAATAACTTTACACACAATTTCAAACAAACGAAAACTGTCTTTCTGCTTGCTTTCTGCTCCCTCTATGCCTCCCTTCATTTCCCTGTGTAGGAGGAAGATGAAGATCCAGGGGAGCTAAGAGAGGTGGTAAAGACCTTCAACTTTCCTTGCAGCCGGTGGCTTGCTCGGGATGAGGAAGATGGAGAGCTTGTGGTGGAGCTGTTGGCTGAGGACTATGAAGATTTGGAGGGTATGGAGAGAGAATGAGAGTGAGCGATAACAAAAAGGTTATATATACACTGCCTGCCCAAAAAGTCGCCACCTGGATTTAACTAAGGCAAAAGATAAGAGCTTTCCATTGGATAATTACTGCAGTGATTAATATGGTGCAAGTGGAAAAAAAGTTTTTTAACCCTAACTGATGCAGTGAGTAGCTTCTCATTCTTAAACAGCCATATCAGAAGACAAGGCAAAGATGGCAGAGATTACTCTGACTCAAAGATTATTCTAAGGGTCACATCATTGGTCTGCGACAAGCAAAGAGAACAACTAAAGAGAGCTCTGAAACTACTGAAATTTGGTTAAGAGCTGTCCAACTTGGGAAGTCCCTGGAAAGATATCATATAATTATCTTTGATTAGGGAAAGTGGTTTATGATTTATTTTTTAACGGTCATGATAGGAGATCACCTCAACACCTAAACATTTGGTGAAATCAAATAGTAAACAAAACAACAGTAGAATTCATGTTTAATAGTGAAAGTAAGGGCATGTCCACAGAGTAACCAAAGGATTGGGACTTAACAGCTGTGTAGCTGTGTAATGAGGCCAATTGGAAAAAGTTCCAGACCTTAACCCTACAGAGAATGTTTGGGATGTGAGTAGACTTTATGCAGCTGTCTGACTCTCCCATCATCAGTACAAGATCTTGCAGAGACATTATTGCAGCTCTGGATGGAAATAAATGTTGTGACATTGCATAAGCTTAATGAAGCAATGCCAAAGCAAGACAATCAAATTCAAAAGCTGTCCTATGAAATAGAGTTTTTCATGGGCATACTATATATACAGACAGACAGAGAGAGAGAGAGATACACTTTTGTGTGTGTGTGTGTGTTTGTGTGTGTTTGTTTTCCAGAGAACACATATGAAGTCTATGTATTCACCGGTAGCATGTGGGGTGCTGGGACAGATGCAAATGTGTACATCAATATCTATGGCGAGATGGGAGATACAGGCGAGAGAAAACTGCGCAAATCCAATCATTTCAATAAGTTTGAGCGTGGACAGGTGCCAAAATGTTTTGTCCTATGTTCATGTAATGATATACTATAACAATATACAGTACTACATGGAGTTTTTTTTATATGGATCCACAATACACTGTGACACTCTGCACTTTTTCCAGTTTGACTGGGTGGCTTTATTTGCTTAGCTAAACTTAATTAAAAAATAACCTAATCTCACAGACTTGCTAACTAATGAATTTCTGACTGGTAAAGCAATATTTTTTACACTGATCCCTTGGATGCAATTAAAGATTGTGAATGCATTTCGGTATGTACCAATAGACAAGCATTTATTTTTCAAAGGAAAGGAGCAGTAGAGGATAGGGCATCTAGGTAACGTCATGTCATTACCTGTAGAATCCCATCATTTATAGTTGATACATACATTAAAAGCCACAGTTGTAAGCTTATTTCAAATGTTATGAATTGAATTACAAAAACCTGAAAGAATCACACTCATGCCGAGAGTTTGAACTTTGACCTATCTCAGGTGGATGTGTTCACCCTTATGGCGATTGATCTGGGGCAGCTGAGAAAGTTACGGATTCGCCATGATAACCGACAGGCCAGTGCAGGGTGGTACCTGGATCGTGTGGAAATTATGGACATGAAGGAAGAGACAAAGTGAGTGTGTCTCTGACACATGCAAACAACAGCATACACTTACGCTAACTTTACGGAATGTTTTTTACTGATATTTTTAATATAACAGCTAAATAATATACTTAACCTAGATCCCCAACTTAAAGCTCAGCTGGGCACTGTAGTGTACACTGTGAGCACAGGAAACCCCAAACATATCTAATTTATCCCAATATAATATACAACTACAGTATCTGACCACTTAAAATACACCCACTGATCCACAGTCCTTTTTACATTTTAGAGCCCATTAAATAAATTACTTATGACCGTAACCAGACCTTCGAATGTCTTTCAGGTATTTCTTCCCATGCCAGCGATGGCTAGCAGTGGATGAAGATGATGGACAGTTAGCGCGTGAGCTAGTTCCAGTGGATGAAGCATTCATGACAAAGGAATCTGATGAGGGTTCTCCAGCACAGCTTGGACTTGAGCAGAAAGGTCAGCCCATAGAGCCAATTTACAAAAAAATAAAGCAATACAGTGCTCCCTTCATGAATGCTAGCTTTGCTTTATCTACTATGTAATGTGTTGGTAGCCATGTCGACCACATACACCATGCGAATAAAGACCGGAGACAAAAAGAATGCTGGAACTGATGCCAATGTTTACACTGTCTTATATGGCACTAACGATGATACAGGTAAGAGGCAACATACTGCGTGCCAATGTGTAAAATAAAAAAACTACAAATAACTCCAAATGTAGTGGGGTAGTTCAACGAAAAAAGAGATTGAACAGTATGGCATTATTAAGAGTATAATTTGTATGTGTGTGTAATTAGGTATCATTAATTTGAAGGCCTCAAAGAACCACAGAAACAAGTTTGAGAGGGGTATGATCGATGAGTTCACTATAGAGGCAGTCGACCTCGGGAGCCTTAAAAGAATCCGCATCGGACACGACAACGCAGGTACACAGAGGCGGGCAAATGTATTTGCTGGCACATGCTCTACTACTGATTATACTTTTTATAGATTATGTATAACTGTACACCTGAATAAATATGTATATATACATTAAATATAATTAATGTAAACTTCTTATATATTGTTTTCATTAATGGACAAAACTAGATAAACCAGGTATGTTTCATAAGTACTGGTTTGCCCTAAGACTTATATATACTTATATAAACTTATATAAGTATATATTTATACTATATATACTAATACAGTATATATACCCTTATGCGAAAGACACTGTATGAGTTTCTTAATTTTCACCAACACTGGACATATTTGTAAAGTGGATCCATGATTCTAGTTAAATTCTCAATATAGCTGTATATCCAGTTTTACTTTAAAAGAGAATTGCCCTGCCTTGTTAATAAGCAAATAAATTCCAAAAAAATGGATCCTACTTCAGTATATAGAATATTAATCATTATACTAGGTTACAGTAAATTTTTCTAAAACTTGCAAACGTACATTTAAATGTTTAATGTGCACATGAAGACATATTATTCATGTATATTTGTTTTCTGTGTGTATGCGTGTTTGTGCATTTGCATGTCTTAACACTGTAACAAATCGCTGTTTTTTTACAGCAAAAAACAAAAGTACATACTTTTATTATATTCATCAGCTTTATGAGCGTAGTTAATGAAACTTGAGAATTTAGTTTATGTAAAGTGTATATGATCTGTAGAGTATCATATACACTTTATTTTGAGATCTGGAGTAGAGATAAAATGTACAGTGAATGGCATACATCACAGCCATTTTCACCCCCAGGGGGGGACTTATAAATAATGGAATAAACTAAGATAATTACAAACATACTGTAATACTGGGTTGTAACCTTTGGAAAAAAAAAACTTTGGAAATGTTTGGGCAGAAAGAAGATATGTGTAGATTTTATGACATGGAAATTATGAATAGCATTTATTAATGATGCACTACTGTAAATTATCATAAAACATAGGCATATGATAGCAAAGGCATATGATAGCGAAGCACATTTCAGCCTGTGGATGCAAATGATTAATGAAACTTTTGTCTTCTTGGGGAAAATATTTACATAGGAATTTGTTCTAACTCATGTACATCCCTAGATGGTTTCCAGTAGGTTTGGTGTAAATTTTACAGACAATTATTTACAGTGTACGTGTGCATGCATATGTGTGTGTGTTTGTGTGTGTCTGTGCCTATATGTGTATGTGTATTAGGTAGCGCTCCTGGATGGTTTTTGGACTGGGTGGAGATCGACGCTCCATCCCTGGGCCAGTGTTTGTGTTTCCCATGCGGCCGTTGGCTTGATAAAAAAGAAGATGATGGAGCCATTTTTAGAGATCTCTACCACAACAAGTTACAAACAAGACTGTACACACCCTGTATGAAACACACACACACGCACACACACACACGCGCACACACACACACACACACACGCGCGCACACACACGCGCACACACACATGCGCACACACACACACACGCATGCACACACACACACGCGCGCACACACACACACACACACACACACAGATGTGTAATCCAATTACTTACAGTACAGTATGTTAAAAGCATGAAATCCCAGACTTCATTACACATTTATGTGTGCGAGTAGTGATTGCTTTCATTCTAAATGAGAATCCCAGTCTTGCTACATTTAATAAAAATGTGTCAGTGAAAATTTTCTTTTTTAAACGTAAAAATGTGTCTATATATTATTCATCACTCTTGGTGAAATCTCACTGCAATATCACACCGTTTTATTAATTGAAATGGCTTTTTTAAGATAAGAATTAGGAGGCCAGACCAACCAATTAAACAGATAAAAGAAAACATACACAGCGATACTGTACATACATCATCAGCTGACACCTGTGTTTATCAATTTTTACAAACTTGAGCTGGTGTGTATTTAAGAGAGTCCAATAATACTATAAAATGTCTCCTGAGTGACCTGATCTGAATTGTCATGTTCCAGACGTTCCGTATGAGATTAAAATCTTCACCAGTGACATTTTTGCAGCGGGGACAGATGCTGACGTCTTCATTGTCCTGTATGGACAGAATGGCACGTGTACATCTCAAAAATCACTTTGCCTCAACAAAAGAGAGAGGAACATGTACTTTGAAAGAGGAGCTGAGGATATGTTTATCGTGGAGGTAACACACACTTGATGAAGCAGATCAGAATCGACTTTTTGTGGTTTTATTTGAGCATGCTCTTTCGATCACAAGAAGTTGTAATTTTGTCCCCCCTAGAAAACACTGGTTTTATAATACAATAGGTGGCGGCAGACTGACAATTAAAATGGTCCACTCCTACATTTAAATGTTAGTAATATTTTTAGGTTTGCACACATGAACTTTAATTCAGACCACAGTTTTTTAGTAAAGATCAAATCTGGAGGCAGAGATGGTTAAATTGGAGGCAAAGCATAAATACCCAGTTTTTGTGGAGTTGGAAGTATATTTAGTTCATCATCTTTTTTTAAAACACTATCCATGGCCAGGTCTGAACCTCCTGACAAATACAACTAGGTTAGAGCCTGAAATATACTGTGCATACACTGCCTGGCCAAAAAAAAAAAAGTGTAAGCCTGCATCAAGTCAGGAAAACAATCAAGAAAAATTACTGGAATTGGGTTAAGGACTGTCCAACATATTATTACAACCTGGAAGAATAGTGATGTACCTTTATTTTAGATGGAAAAATAGGTGGTCAGAGAAAATCATGAATGAGCACGAATGAAGATCACTTTAACACTAGTTTCAGTAACATTATGTGGCAATAAAATGAAGTCAGCTGACTACCCGAATGTCCCGAATGGTATGACGAGGTCATACCATTAATGGATTCTTTCTTCCCCAATGACATGGCTATATTCTAGGACAACAGTGCGCAGATAAATTCATTCTATGCATTTTATTCCTTCCTTGCTGGCATGGGCTTGATCCTCAGAGCATAAGGAATCATTTTTACATAAGTTGGCCAACTCATTGCATTTTGTAATCAAAAGTATAGTTTTTCAAACAAAATATTAGAGTTTGTGTTAGTTTTTTGCTTTATGCATAGTCCATATGTAAAATAATCAAGTGTGTTGTGGCCATTTACAGTATTTTTGTGTCTGCACCTGGTAATTAAAGACAAAGAATTTTACACATCTGGCAACCTTGTCTTGAAATAAGACATACTTAAAGGCAACAACCCTGATGACTGAGAACAAATTATATAAAATGTTTGATTTAACCATTTGCATTGATTGTGAGTAGTTTTGGCACCAAATCTGGCACATATATTTTTAAGTGAAAATACTACTATTTAAAAATGAATTCTAGTGTGATTTGCATGATCGTTCTGACCATGTACAAGGTAACAAAAATGCAATGAGTATGAACATATTGAGAATTTTGTCTTCGCAGCTGGAGGACATTGGTGACATCATTGAGAAGATCAGGATTGGTCATGATAATCGTGGCATGAACGGGGGTTGGCACCTTGACAGAGTCGAGATCAGGAGACTGCTGAGAAAAGGGAAGGTACAGAATGTTCTCTTTCTCAAAACGAAACTAGCTATTTTTACGAGACCAAAAAATATAGCTTGAACAAAATAAAAAAGGTTTTAGAAATTGTGTCTTGAAACTTAAATCATAAATTGTCTAATACAATTGAATCAAAACACAATTGCATAGTTTAGGGAAGGCCTACATACAGTATACATACTGTACATATAGTTTACATAAACATTGGTACTCAATAATAGACCCACTTATAATAATTCAGATTGGATTTCAACCATATATGTGTATGTAGGGCTCAGAGACGGCCATATTTCCATGCGAGAGTTGGCTAGCACACTCAGAGGAAGATGGTGAAACAATACGGGAGCTGGTCCCCTCTGACATCATCATTGAGAAGTTGTCTAGAGATGGAACACTTAAAACAATGCAGACGGAAGTGGATGATGCACTGGAGAGTATGTACTGTAATAAACAACTTTACACATACACAATGCATATCCATACATATAGTAGTGTAGTTTATACACATTATTTTGATTCATCTCTTGTAAAGTGCTACAAGAAACATCTGTAACTCTTCCTTTTCAATCTGATGCCCTCCTTCAACACTTAAGGTCCAAAAGCATACCCTAGGATTACGGCTATGACAGGCACTGACAGGATTCGGGCCGTAGACTCGTTGCTTATGTGACTGATGACTTAACATGGAGCATTCAGTTCTAAAGATATTGATCTCATTGGTATAAGGGAGTTTAATCTGTTTCCCATTAAAGTATACTTTGTTTACTGGGTAAATCTGGCTAACTGGACCTAGATGTTCTGATAACAAGTATACCTATGGAGAACATGGATATACACCAATCAGCCGTAACATCCTTGACAGGTGACGCGAATAACACTGATTGTCTCATTACAATGGCACTTAGAAGTACGTAGAATATTAAGTGAACAAATTGATGTGTTAGAAGCAGAAGAAAATAGGCAAGCATAAAGATTTGAGTGACAATTTGTGATGTCTAGATGACTGCGTCTGAACAGCTCCAGAACTGTAGCTCTAGTGGGTCTGCATTGGTGGGAAAAACGGAAAAACCAGGGACAGGGTCATGGGCGGCCAAGGCTCATAGATTGCATTTGGGTAGCAAAGACTGGCCCGTGTAGTCTCATTAAATAGAAGATCGACTGTAGCTCAAATTGCTGAAAAGTTAATGCCAGTTCTGATAGAAATATTTCAGAACACACAGTGCATCACGGTTTGTTGTGTATGGGGCTGCGTCGACAGAACCGCTCAGGATGCCCATGCTAACCTTTGTCCACTGCCAGAAGTGCCTACAATGGGCATCAGAACATGATCAAAGAGTAAAGGGAGAAGATGGTCTAATCTGATGAATCATGTTGTTTTTTTTTACATTATGTGGATGACTTGGTGTGTGTCTCTTATCTGTGGAATAGATGACACCAGGGTGCACTAAGGGAAGACAGCAAGCTGGCAGAGGCAGTGTGATGCTTTGGTTAATGTTCTGCAGGGAAACCCTGGGTCCTGCCATTTATGTGGTTGTTACCAAGTACACAAAAAAGTATTCCCTGTTTTAAAAAAAATGGTTAAAGGACATTGACTGACTAGGCCTCCAGATTCTCTAGATCTCAATTCATTTGAGCATCTGTGGATGCTGGCTAAAAGTCCAATTCATATCCGCCCACCTCGCAACTTAGAGGACTTAAAGGGTCCGGTACTGATGGCTTTGTGCCAGATATCAATACCACATTATACTATCATCAGTATAGTGAAACTCATGTCTTGATACAGTAGGTCAGGGCTGTATTGGTGACAAAAGCTGAACTACTCAATATTAGGTGACTTGTCATAATGTTATGATGATGTATAATAGAAGTGTTTTGTCTGATTGGATAGAAACACAACAAGAAAAAACAGCTGAAAAAGGGGGGGGGGGGGTGCGTGTAAAATTAAAACTCACTTCTGCTGAATTGTTCATGTTACTACATGCCATCTTGTGGACATTTACAGATCTTCATCTTGAATTCTAAATTGCAATACATAATGTACAATTACATCCATTTGTTTTAATTGTCTCTAAATATAAAAAATAACAGTTATTCATAGCAATTTGTATTGCAGTAGTGGGTATACACAAAATGTTTCCATGGTCTGTGTGTGTGTGTGTGTGTGTGTGTGTACTCAGTTCATATATATTCAGTGACTGTGACCACTGGCGATGTGTACGGGGCAGGTACAGACGCAAATGTATTTATTACTATATATGGAGACATGGGGGATTCAGGGGAGCGAAAACTCAGCCAGTCGGAGAACAACAGGAACAAGTTCGAAAGAGGAGCGGTAAGACACAAACACAAAAAGTGTTCCATTTAAAAATGCCTGCAGTCCCTTTTTTAATAATACAAGCTTTAATACTTGACTTTTTAATAATACAAGATATCACCCTTGACGTTTTAACCTGATTTCTATTCCTAAGCAGACTGTATTGCATTTTTCAGTTACTCTGTTAAGATTTTTTACTTGAATTTCAATGATGTAAACAAAAACAAAACAAACAACAACAAAAATTATTAGAACATTCCACATTCTATAACAATAATGAGCTTAGGATAAGACAGTGATAGATTATGTTTGTTTCACCAAAGTTGTGCTTATGTAAGTGTAGGTATTGATAAAGATGTATTAAAGAAGATATAAGGACCTCCTGGGTATTTACTATTTTCTGAATGTATGCTGATTGGTCAGGTGGACACTTTCAGTATTGAAGCAGTGGATCTTGGTGAGGTGTTCAAGATCTGCATACGCCACGACAACAGCATGCTAAGTCCTGATTGGTACCTGGACCAGGTAGAGGTTGTGGACACGGATACGGATGAAATGTTTCTTTTCCAGTGTGAGCGCTGGCTGTCCCACAAAAAGGACGACAAACGAATCGAAAGAGTCTTCTATGTCAAGGTGTGTGTGTGTGTGTGTGTGTGTGTGTGTGTGTGTGTGTGTGTGTGTGTGTGTGTGTGTGTGTGTGTGTGTGTGTCTTTTAAACAAATACATGTAAAGCAATAAAAAACGTATGACGCATGTGCAAGAATCAGTTATTGACTTCATTTGGCTTTTTTAATCAAAAAGTTTTGTCCAGGGAAAGATTTTGTAATAGTGGCCTAACTGCTTTTAGATGGAAATGACCTTTGTGTAGTTGATACCACATTGGTTACCTGATTTTTCTTGAGAGGAATTTTGCAAAACAGAGGTTTGGACTGCAACATCTAGACGTTTCCAACCTTTATTCCTTGGAGCCCTCCCTGCTTTTATCTAAGAAATGCTGAGCACAACAACCCACCCCACCCCACCCCACCCCAGTCTAGCCCAACCCAGCTCATATACACACACTCACAAAATGAATCATTTTCTATACAGATTAATATTTTATTGAACTGTAAATGTGTAGTTATGGTTTAATTTATATTTTTATATTTCCTTCTCACTGTTATAATAACAACCAGGCATCAAATTCGTTGGTCAAGAACAATGACATGAGTCAAAACATATAGCTGTGATAGCTGTGAAGAAAAACACAGAAAGCAATAGTCACCAATAAGCTGCACTAGGCATGGGTAAAGTTCTCACACTATATTGATCAAAGAATGAATCCGGTCAACATTCACACATGCATACACAAACTACGGCCAATTCTGAACACTAATTAGCCTAATCTGCATGTCTTTGGACTGTGAGAGAAAACGGGAGTACCCGGAGGAAACCAGCCAAGCATGGGGAGTAGATGTAAACTCCATGCACACAGACCCCGAGGAAGAAATCAAACCCAGACCCTGGAAGTACAAGGCAACAGTGCTACCCACTAACCACCGTGCCGCCAATTCTCTGATTAAGCTCTGAATCTTGCATAAGTGAGACGTGCCCAAAATTCACACAACTTGCAAAACTCTCCTATAGTTTGTGAATATTGCTTAAGTTTTCAGCCTCACTAACACTAACTGTTTTCAGTTTATGAGTAAATCCTTCTACTAATGCGTGTCTGTGGTTATGTAGGGATTCACAGGAGAAAGAGAGAGTGCGTTCTGTCCTATAAGGAAAGTGACCAACCTGGACAGCAACATGAATAAAAAGAGCAAAAAACGAGCCACTGAGGAAGAGGAGGAAGTGGAGGAGGAAGACCAGGATTCCTCATGTAGGAGGAGCGGAATATCTCATTAAAGTTATACTTATCTTGTTCTTGTACTAGGCCTATTAATGATGTATTATATTACAGTATGTCTGTTTGTGTGTGTGTGTGTGTGTGTAGTGATACCTTATCACTTGACAGTGAAAACAGGCTCTGATCGTGTAGCAGGGACAAACAGCCGTGCTTATGTCATCATTAAGGGGTCAAAACACAGACAGACCAAGCTTATGTGGCTGGAGCTGGAAGGGAAGACTGCCTTCACACCTCAAGCCCTCGACTATTTTACCTGTTATGGGAGAGATGTAGGGGACATAAAAAAAGTGGAGGTTAGAAATGCACATTCATGTAGTCGGGTTTCCATTTCCACTACCTTCGAATAATAATAATGATAATAATAATAATTACTACTTCAAACACTTCACATCACTGTGGATAGGTAATGCAACGCCATTGTGGAGGGGAGTAAAAGTAAAAAGTTTCCACAAATAAAAATACATACAGTAACGAAATATATGTACTTAGTTATTTTCCACTTCTGCAGAACATACTGTAAATACAAATACAATAGAATTTAAGAAAGCACCACTAATTTGAGGTGTGTGCGTATGTATGTGTGTGTACTGGATGTGTGTGTAGTTAGGTCATGATGGTGCCACCGCAGAAAGCTGCTGGTTCGTGGACGAATTCTCTGTTGCTGTGCCGACCAAAGGGATCATGTATGTTTTCCCCTGCAAGTACTGGCTGGCCAAAGATCGAGGGGAAGGATTAACTTCACGCGTGTTTAATGTCATTGATGCAGACACTATCAGCATTTCACGCAAGGTACTCTCTCTCTCTCTCTCTCTCTCACTCTCTCTCCCTCTCTCTCTCTCGCTCTTTCGTTGTCTCTTTCCAGAGCTGCTTTCTAGCATGTTTGATGAAAACTGTTGGCTGTGACATCTCGGAGAGAAAGGTGTAAACAATATGTCAGCAATGCATGTCCAGTACTAGGATAGAAGCTGATACCACAGCCAGGCCACAGCCAGGCCATGCCAATGGCTTGAATTGCCCTCAAATGTGATCCCCAGCCGGTGACACGTCCTTCAGTTTCACGAATCATATGACATGGGTCTGTTAAGGTCACTCTGCTGCTGGGTCAGTATGGGACTGCATTCATTAACCTACAGTCTGACAGGTTTGTTGCCTTCCCAATACCAGGTGTTTGAAAGTGACCATCTGGTTTTTTTGTTGTTGTTGTTTTGAAGGCAAAGACACAAGACAGACAGGTTTACCGACAAGGGGCAATCAAATAAAAAATCTAATTATTAGTCCAATGGCCAGATATCCAGAGATTATGTGTGTATACTTAGGCAGACAGGATTGCCAAGCAGGGAGCAGGCTGAGAGCAGATTAAAAACAGGCAGTGTCAGGTACACAGGAGAATCCAGGAACCAAACAGAAAATTCAAACATGAAATGAAGGAGACATTTTGGCAAACTGAGCCTGGTTTAAATAGAGTAGGAGAGAGCTGAGGTAACTGAACACAGGAGCAGAGGAAGAAACCACCTGGGTGGAGGTGCAGGAATTCACCAAAGTGGCATGTGGAACAGGAAATGCATAGAACCATGACACACTGTGGGTGTGTCTCAATTTCCGGGCTGCATCCTGACAAGTTTGCGTTTGAAGGCTGATTACGTCATGCCTAAGGCTGTCCTATATCAAAGGCTCTTTCAAATGCAGCCAACAAATGCAGTCATTTTTCCCCCTGAAAACGGGAACCTATCCCAAGGCAGATGCAGAATATTAGGAATCGAAGGCCACGGGCCTATGACGACTGTGTAGACTGCATCCTTAAAAGTGACCATCTCAAAGTGAGACACAGTGTGTTTCTTTCACTATTCCTCATTTTAGTGTGCCTGTGTGGGTACGGCCGTTTATTCCAACCAAGCAGAAGCCACACTTGATTCCACCTGTGTAATTAATCGTTCTAAGTTTTCAATAGACTATCAGGTGTGACATCTGCTTGGTTGAAATGAAAGCCTGCACCCACACTTTTCAGGATAACACTTGACACCACTGTTTTAAATAGTGGTCTAAATAGGAGATACAGTACTGCCTTTGGTTATACTTCTATTACAGGCACATTTATACTGTAGATAGCTTATAGCAATTGTTGTCATCTAAAGCTGTTTATTGGTGACTGAATCTGAGTTCGGGTGGTAATTTGCTGATTTGGCATCAGGTGGCAGTGCTGTTCTTCTCATTCCTCTCCAACAGTTTTTAGAGGTAGAGGGGAAGCAGAGGGTTTAAATCTAAATCACATGCTGGTGCTGCTGATGATGGAAAAATGTGCTGGCGAGAGTCTGGTTTTCAGCAGGCTCCATTTCTTCATAACCATTCACCTTTTTTCTTTGTCATTCTCTTAAATTGCTTCTCTAAATTGAGGCACAAAATATAAGAGAAAATAATCTGTCTATGCAGACAATATGGGGGTTAGGTGTATAATTATTATGGATTATTTAAAAAAAGGAGGTATAGGTGTGGTGGTGTACCAGTATGAAAAAAATCACTGTTTAGAGCATATCTCGGTTTTAAAGTCAATGTTGAATATGTTTTAGTTACAGTGAAGTGAAAAAAATAATGTAAAAAAAATATGTATTAATGATGAATTTATAACATTTTTTTTTTTTCATTAATTTGTACAAACCTGTAAACAGTGGCAAGCTGACTTTTCTTTCTTGAAGGTAAAAAAACACATCTATGTCTAGGTATTGAGGTATTATTCACTAATCAGTATTTGCACTAAAAGCCACTGTTGCCATTTTTGTAAATCCGTAAATGTGAAATACCTGAGTTCCTTAATCATTTACAAAGTGACATCAAATCAAGATGGCCACTCACAGCATCAGAAATGTTGTTGTTTCTTTTTCCTTTTCTAACTCTTTGTTCGCGTTCATAATTGAAAATTCAATATAAAGTAATTATAATTTTTTTAAAATAGTTTTAGTATAGCTTGTTGGTAGCAAAAACAAATTTGGGGTGCCTGGTTTCTCACTTTTTCAGAAATGACAGCATTTTGACTGACAAATTGTTGACAAATTTTGGGTTTCCTCATGGTACTCCAGCATCATGTGACATTATATTTTAACTTGTTTATCTGACTTGTTTATCTGACAGTCCATGCACTGTTTAAGTACTAAAGAGACATGTACGTCTTGAGTCATCTTTTAAAGATTCTCACAACCTATTCATGAATTCCTCTTACTTATCCTATTAAAAAAAAAAACGTCTCTTGTCTTGTAGGTAATCTATGAGGTAACCGTGGTAACAGGTGATGTCCAGCATGCTGGCACAGATACACAAATCTACCTCACATTGTTTGGAGTGTACGGCACGTCGGAGGAGATCCTGCTGCCTAAATTAGAAGATAGGTATACACACACACACACACACGCACACACACGCACACACACACACACACACACACACACACACATACACACACAAACTAAAAGCAGAATGCAAATATACTGATACACAAGAAGAGCAAAGAGGAAATAATGAGGTGTTTGTGTGGGGATGTGCGGTCTCAGGTTTGAAAGATGTCAGACCGACACGTTTAATCTAGAGATCGAAGACATCGCTCCACTCCGGAAGATGCGAGTTCGCATTGATGGCTCTGGAAGTAGACCCAACTGGTTCCTTGATAAGGTTTGTCTGTGTTCTACATACAGTCTTCATTACAAATCAAGTGTGAATAAAAATGCAGATTTGTGACAAAGAAAAGGAAATCTGTTAGCTCACTTATACTTTAGAGAGTTCCAAGGACTTGTACAATCAATGCCTAAGCACACTCAACATTTTACTAAAACTTTGTTATTCTGTATTATATGTTATTATGTTATTATTTTGGTATGGTACATGACCCTCCCAAAAATAGTTTTTCCTGATCTTGAGTGTCTTTATGTGTAGATTGTTTTGCATAACCTTGAGACAGACGAGGTGGCATTGTTTGTGTATGAAGATTGGCTGTCCCGCTCGTACGGCCCCAACCGCACACTCGTGTGTGAAATGGCTGCGATTATTGACGATGAAGAAGTGGTGCAACTCACAACATACACAATCGCAGTCAAAACCAGTGACCTCGCAGGTACACAACTTCACAAACCTCTACACAGCGCACAACTCTATATTACATACAACTACACACAAATCTAGAAAGGTGATTCTGTGAAATGTGATATAGATAGAGACTAGCCACTGAATGCTACACATAAATGTGCTGAACAGTAACGGATTTGGTTTTAAGGGGAGGAACATAAGCTGAAATGTTATTCACTTTGTTTTAGGTGCGGGGACAGATGCCAATATATGGATGATTATTTTTGGTGAGAATGGAGACACAGGAGCACTTGCTCTGAAAGAAAGTGAGAACACCAACAAGTTTGAGCAAAGCTTGACTGACACTTTTCACTTTTCGGATATACTCAGTCTTGGAGAGCTCTCCAAAATACGGGTGTGGCATGACAACACAGGTGAATGCACTGTTTAAGTACTAAAGAGACATGTACGTCTTGAATCATCGTTTAAAGATTCTCACAACCTATTCATGAATTCCTCTTACTTATCCTATTTAAAAAAATGTCTCATACCTATACCCATTTCCCATACCCAACTCAATGGTTTGACAAAATATAACTGTATGTATGTATGTATTGTTTTATAACGGGTAGCATAAGTTCAGTACTTTAGCCAGCCCTGATTTCTCCATTTTAAGTTAAATGATGTAAATGAAATTAAGTAGATAGGAACAAAAAGTTTTCCTGCAACAGGCTGCAAAGCGCCTAAAGATACAATTTAAATACAGTTTAAATACAGTTTATGCAACAACTTCAGCAGCAACCTCATTTCCCCTCTCGTCTGTTCCTACCACTCAGCATTCAGCATCAGCAGTATACTGATAATCATCTGTACCTGTTTCTCCTTGGTTCAAGCCTCAAGTTAGATGATTTCTTTATGCCTGAATCCTTCATAGGTTACTGTATGGCTTAAGAAACAAACACATTAATATGAAACTGGTCAGGTCCAGGGACTGGACTGAAAATAAGAGCCAAAAACTTGCCAAACAATGAGAGCCAAAAATGTTCTTCAGGAAGCCCGGAGAACTCGGCCTCATGAATATGTTAAAAATACATTAAAGTCTGCCTCTTTGGAAGCAAAATATGAATGGTGGCTCAAGCAGTTTGCACAATGCGGTATTTCTGTGTGTGTCTGTGACTGAATAAAAGCATTCAACAGTTTTTTTTTTAATGTAATATATGTATGCACTACATTTTGTTCTCAATGCTTGACTGAACATACAGTATGTGTCCATATGAACCTGTGCTTTCCTGAATATGTCTTTGTGTGTAACTGATTGTATATTGTGTGGATATTGGTGTTGCTTGCTCCAGGGCTTGCTCCAGGGTGGCATCTGGAGTCAGTGGATATTTCTGATGAAACCATGGGGAAGAAGTTTCGTTTTCGTTGTGACCGCTGGCTTGCAAAGAAGGAGGATGATGGCCAGATCATGAGAGAGATAGCCTGTGCTAACAATGACGTGCTGGACTTTGATGAGAAAACCAGTAAGATGCTCATAGACACACATGTAAACACAAATCAAAACACACTTTTGATTCTCATTCATATTAATACAGTGTTGTTATTTTTTAAACCCTGAACGTTTGCCTGTATCTGACTTATAAATGCTTGAAAACTTGGTAGCACCCAGGATAAAGTGCAAGCAGAGGGTTGAGCAAAATAGTAGTTTTGACGTTTTTATGGAAGGCTAAAAGCTTTGTAGAGTATTGCGTGATTTCCCTTTCCCATTTCTGCAAATCATGCTGCTGAATTAATTGGCAACTCTAAATGTGAATGAGTGTGTCTGCATGGTCACATGTAATGGACTGACATCCATCTGGGGTGCGTTCACACCTTGTGTCCTAGGACTCCTGATCCTTCACCATTCTGAAAAGGATAAAGCAGTTTTTACCTTAATGAACAAAAGTTTCTACATAAATGTGTAATATGTCATCAGCATGAACATTTGTGTAACTACTTATGTAGGTGGTACAGATATTACCCATGAATAAGCTTCAACCGAAATGTTTGTTCCATATTTGATGCTAAGTCTCAACCCTGTCATGTCTCTGTTAGAGTATGAGGTTGTCACATTAACAGCAGATACAGATGATGCAGAGACAAAAGAGAATGCCTGGATCATTCTAGAAGGAAGACTAGGTAGATCCAAAGAACTCACGATGGAGAACTCCACCAAAAAGAAACGTTTTTTACGGTAACAAACAAAACAAAACTCATATATACAGTATATATATAATATTTTTGCTTCATCTGACAGAAATTTGGTCACATTCATTTTTTTAAATGAATGATTCATTAACAATCAGTGAAAAGATCACATATGATGAATAGAATATGATGAGGAGTGAATGAACCCAAAATGATGTTGTAATTACTTGTTGTGTCGTGTGTGTGTGTGTGTGTGTGTGTGTGCTATAGAGGTGCCATGGACAGGTTTGAGTTCTCCTGTAAGATTCTGGGTGACATTGTTTGCATATGCTTGGGCCACAGTCCCAAAGATGGCAAGAAGAACAAATCAGAAGCCTTCTGGAGGGTGGAGGAAGTCATCATAACAGAGAAGAACCTTGGCAACAGGTTAGTGATTCCTGATCAAGATGCTAGGACAGTAGCACTAAGCTTTGATTTGTTTTATATTTTCACAAATTCTTAGCTTGTGTGTATATCAACATACAGTACACTAGCCTTAAAATGAAAATCACATTTGCATCTTCCGATATTGCCATAAATGCTAACACAGTATTGCGTTTTTTCATTTAGAGAAAGGTTATGTTTAATTGTCTCAGGCAGTTTTTTTATTATTATTAAAAGTATTTAAAAAAGTATTATATTATTATTAAAATGGAAGGCATTAGACACTCCTTTGGACTCCTTTTAATTTTAATTTTAAACACATCTCCTGTTATACTGAACTTCCAGCACACATTATTATGCTGATCAATCCCTGCTATCCGTTATCACCCAGATGAGGATGGGTTCCCTGTTGAGTCTGGTTCCTCTCAAGGTTTCTTCCTATTACCATCTCAGGGAGTTTTTCCTTGCCACCGTCGCCCTCGGCTTGCTCATCAGGGACAATCTTATCATTTTGATTCATACACATTGCATACAACCTTACTTCTTTTATTGTGTAAAGCTGCTTTGCGACAATGTCAGTTGTTAAAAGCGCTATATAAATAAAATTGACTTGACTTGACTTGACACTCATTTAGTTCTTAAGTTCTTAAATCAATTAAGAAATGCAACATGCATTAATAAATATGCTTGTCTGTCATGTCACATCACATATGAGCCCAGATATCAGTGTCAGCTGGTCAAAAGCTAAATTGTAATGGCTATAAATAGCTTCACAATGAAAATGTTATCTGCGTCTTTTGATTAATTATATCAGTGGTTTTCACTCCTGGTCTTGTAGGACCCTCTGTCCTGCACATTTTAGTGTTTTCCCTGCTTTTACACACCCACTCGAAGTCAGGAAAGGCTTTTAAGTCAGGGTGTGATGTGTGGTCTTATAATTGAGACCACATACTATAACTAAGCAATATTAAATGAAAAAGAGTGCTGTTGTGCTAGATATCAGCATGGTTAAGATTTGGTCATAGGAATGAGGTTGCAATCAGAGTCACGAAGGCAAAACTGAGATATCCAATCTTGAGTGTTCTTTTTCTTTTACAGTTCCACAAACAACATTTATTACCAACATTTGTTTATTTGTTATTATTTGTTTGTTCATGTTATTTTGCTATGCCAACACATTGGTAGAATGAACTAACACTGGTAGAACTAACTAACCAGGACTGGTGTAATTAACAGGGGTGAAAACAGTTTGAAATTCTTACTGGTGCTATGTAACAAAAAGGTGAGGAGAATAAACCATGGAGCTGATGGATAGTCCTGTAAATCTTTTAATATTTCAGTTTCTTTTATTATTTACACTTATTCCACTTTAGAATATGTTACTTTATATGAAAAAGAAGTGCGTTGTAAAATGCCCTGTCCCACACATAAAGTAGGGCCCTTGATTAGGGGTTAGAGAGCGATTTGGGATTCAGCCTTGTGTTAGATGCTAGTTAGCTTTGTAACTATGGCTTGTTTTAAACAACTTCTCCAAAACTTTAGGGAGAAAATGCAGATTAGAAATCGGCCTATAATTATAAAAAATCACTTGGATCAGAGCGTCAGGGAGGCAAGAACTGAGCCAGATGATATAAGTGGAGAAATAACTGATAGACAAGCCTTAAGTGGATCAAGCTGTCAGGTGGAAGAAAGTGCAATTTTTAAAATTTTTACCTAAAAACTTATGGAGCTTAGCACTGCTGGCCCATTTATACCAGTCATCCCTGTTGTATAGTATTCCTGAATGGCAGGACATATGTACAGTATGGTGCATCATACTGTATATATCATTACTGTAACTATTACTGATTATCCTTTCCTCGCTTTATTGTCCCTCATCTACAGGTACATCTTCCGCTGCAATACACTTATCCCCCTCTTGTACAAGCGTGATGACTTCCAGACCTTTGAGTGCACAGAGTTCATTGAGAGCTTTGCCAGCAAGGCACGCAAACTGGCACCTGTCACATATGAGATCATTGTGATAACAGGTGACGAGAAGGGCTCAGGTACAGATGCCAAGGTCTTTCTTACTATCTTCGGCACCAGTGGTGACTCAGGCCGCCGCCAACTGAAGCAGAAGTTCCGTAACCTATTCGAGCGTGGCCGTACAGACCGATTCAGCATAGAACTGTTGGATATGGGTGAGCTGCTTAGAGTCTGCATTGAGCATGATAACTCAGGCATCAGTCCTGGTTGGCTGCTGAACCGGGTTGAGATCACTAACACAGCCAATGGGGTGACAACTGTCTTCCCATGTGACAAATGGCTGGACAAGAACCAAGCTGATGGCAAAATTAAGAGGGTCCTTTACCCAAGGTATTGACGTCTAAAAATATTAATGCACTAACAAAAGGCCAACTTTTTTCCTTCTAAATGGAAGTAGTGTATGCTAAATATGAATTATATTAGCACATGCCTGATGCACAAAAGAGCAAGGTAATGAACATGCTTACAAATGTGCTGCCAAATAGGATTTTGTGGGTCAATGATGGTCTTTCAATGCATCCTGTTAATGCTATTGCACATGTTCAATATCAAGGCATAGCATATAACAAGATTTTTTATATATGCCTTAAAAAAGAAAGAAAGAAGGAATGCTAACAAACTACAAATGAAAAAACAAAACAAAAAAACAAACATAAATCCTCATGAATTGAACACACATCTGAGGCAAAGATATTTAGAAATTTTAATCCACAAAAGGGAAACAGGAATTATTTTGCTAGCAAATCTGCTAATGAATATATATAGTTCTCAGTTGTCAGTTCTGCCGTAGTACTGCACACTTTCTCATTCCTCTTACAGATTTGAATTCAAAGATTAGCTTTAGTTATATGATAAGACAAACATTCAAATCCAGTAATTTCATACTAATGTTGTTAAAAGCACAATCTCAGGGCATTGACTGTGCATGTTAACTGTGTGTATTGGGAAAAAGATGAACAAACTGGATAAGTGTGTACATTGTGTATTTACAATTCATTTTGGACAACATTTAGGTGTTTCTACCTCATTAGGTCTCAACCAGGACAGGAAGCATGTATCATATTGCTTGTCAAAATTAACTGAAGCACATAAATAACCCTTTAATGTTTAAGTAGTTGGTTTACCATTATTCAATTTTCTTTGCTGTATTCTTTTTTTCCCCCTTCACTTTTATTGACATCCCTTACCATGACATACGTTTTCACAGTTATTCAGCTCTCCCTCTGTTACATGGTAGTAGTAGTAGGAACAGCACTGAACTGTGTAATGAGTGGGAAGTGTGGGTAACTGCCAGGGTCGTTATGGAAAAATAAAAATAAACTCACACTGCATGAAGTGGTTCTTGTTTAGACAAGAAATCTCTTGTTAGGCACAAATTTGAAAAATATACAATAATTACTAAAAACTTAAATGTACAGTACAGTATTGTGCAAAAGTCAGTTTTTCATATTTTGCTCACAAAAAGCAAAAATAAATAAATATTTATACTTCAGGAATAGTTCTCTAAGCTTGTCCAAACGTTTTTGCCTCTCATTTTGTTTGTTAAGCCACACAGTGACCCATAAATCATTAAAAAGCATACCATAAAACTTAAGGCATAAGCCAGTGAGAAACAGGTGCAGATGATGGCAGATGATCAGGCCAGTGATTAGTATACTATACTATACCAGTGGTGCTGAATGCTGAGTGTTTTGAACAGATGATAGGGGAAATGAGGATGCTGCCGAGGTTGTTTTAATAATCAACCTATTTTCAAATTGTATCTTTAGGCACTTTACAGCCTGTAACAGTAAAACACTTGTTCCCATTTCATTTTTCAGATTCCATCTGAATCATTTAATTTAATTGAATTTAAAATAAAGAATTCAATTAAGGCAGCATGGTGACATAGTAGTTAGCTCTGTGGCCTTGCATCTCCAGGGTTCAAGGGTTCGATTCCCACCTTAGGTCTGTGTGTAAGGAGTTTGCATGTTCTTTCTGTGCTTAGTGGGTTTACTGTACTCCGGGTACTCCAGTTTCTTTCCACAATTCAAAGACATGCAGAGTAGGCTAATTGGCTTTCTAAATTGCCCATAGTGTGTGAATGAGTGAGTGCACGTGCGTGTGCGCCCTACAGTGGATTGGCACCCCAACTAGGGTCTACTAGTCCCCAGAGTACCCTGGGATAGGCTCCAGGCCCCAGCGAACCTTTACAGTATGAGCGGTATAAAGACCAAATGAAGAAATGAAAGGTGCTTCAAGACTTTTGCACAGTACTGTATATTTCAATATGGTACTACCCATTTTTATGCTTAAATGAATGGTCATGTAGTTTTTTCATTTAATTCACTAGTTGAGAAATGCATATACTGTGTTTATATGTAGTTTTATATGTGACATTAACTTATATGAATTTTTTTAATGATCAAAGTTTAGATGTTTTCTATACATTTAGTTGCACACATCTAAAAAATGTTTATATTTAAAGTCTTAACACTTTGTAGTTCAATTACTACGTATTTTTTGTAGTCATGTATAACATTTTGTAGCTGTTTAAATATGAAATCTCAGCTTGTCACTTTCAATGTTCTCAGTGAAATGAAATACTTGAGAATGATTCTGACACTCAAATAGATTTTTTTCATAAGAGTACTGTTATTATAAAGAGCCACTAACACAAAATCAATTTTGGTGCGGTTTTACACAGCATTAATTATGTAATTTATACAAGTTGTAGTTTATACAAAGAATATTGTAGAAAATTGTATATTTGATGTATTTTTTAATTTTTGTGTTGAGCTCAGGAAAATCTGTGATGCTGGGATGATGTGCATATTGCTCACTGTAAACTCAATAAAACAATTTTAAAAGTTTAAAACATTTTTGAAATAGCTTTTTCTTGTGAAAATTGCATCACATCAAATAAGGTTTTCATAGGTTAATATTTGTTTTTGGATTTTGACCTTCATGTGTTTACCTCACATGGTTGCTAGGGGTGGGGGGTCAATGGTTTGGCTGGGGTTGGCCAGTCGCTACTCTGTAAAGTCAAGTGGGGAAGAATGATGGGAACATGTCTAATTAGGGTTTGTCTTCTACAGTGAGCTGGGGAGCAAAAAATGAGAGAAGAGTAAGCGTGTGTGTGGGTCATGACATGCTGAATGCAGATTAAACTGTCTGTTAAAGGCTGTTCAGATGGAGAAGAATATCTGGTCGCATATCAAAGAACAGATGGAATTTTCTTTCTCTCTCACGTCCTCCTCCCCTGGTGTTGCCCCAGTCATGTGGAGGAGGCCCCAAACTCCAATACAAATCCATTTTCTCCTCTTCCTCTACTGTCCCAGGGTTTGTGTGTATTTCCTCTCCACATGCAGCTGTAGGATTTGTCTGGTGTAGGATCTAAGCCTAGGCCAACCTGCTGGCATTATGGGGAGCCCATGAATTTCCATGAACAGCTGACTAATTCACATTGTTCCCCTCTATCTCTATTTCCAGAAGACACTGAACTACATGACAAATTTTATGATGTGTTCAAGCAACACAAACCTCATATGGCACCACATAGAGACTCCTCACTCGGTAAGTTTGTACAGCCCTACAGGCAACCTGAACACAAAAAATGTGATTCAGGATGAACTCCAGTCTATGTTCGACCTGGATGTAATGGCTCTGTGTTCTTGGTAACCAGGACCAACAGGCTAGTCCAGTGGAAAGTTTAGAAAGTGGAGATGGTAATGAAATCCAAAAAATGTAATACGTATGGATACGTATTTAATGCCCTGAGTGGACAAAGTGCTTGATCATTTAGGTACAGTCTGTTTTTATTTGACACTGGATCTCACAATGATATATTGGCAGATTGCCTTGACTCCCACCTCCCACGAAAAAAGACTTTTCCACTTTATTTGATTTACAGCCGCAGCAGGCTGTAGGTCTCCATGACCTGAAGGAGACCTGGGGTAATGCGTTACAGACCTGGGGTAAAGATTGCTAACTTGACAAGAATTTGCTGGTGTGTATATTGTTCTACGTAACCTTGAGACAGACAATGTAGAATTGTTTGATAACGAGGATATGTGTATGTCATGAGGACGTGTTCAAAAGTAGAAGAAATCTTGGGTGTCACAGTGAAAACCCTGGAAAATAAAAGCGTAAACTCACATAAAACCTGCCTGTCTCCATCCTTCATCATGCCAACACACTTTAGTTAAACTCATGTTACCGAGATCTGGAACAATATATAAGAAAGTGGTCAAAAAGCAGCTTTACAGTAATAAAATTTCAGGATGAATGAAATAATTTAATAAATCATTTACATTCCACCAACTGCAGCTGTGCATGCAATGTCAGTTACTTTGTCAGTGCCAGACTACAAACACAACATCTTAATGCTTTTATAGCCATCAAGTTTTTCTCAGTCTGTGAACTGCCTCACTACAGAAAATAAAACGTGAAAACGGCAAACATGAACAATGCATACAAATCTTAGCAGATCCAACCACAATCTGGTTCTTCTCCCCGCCACTTACAGTGCCTTGCAAAAGTATTTATACCCCTTGAACCTTTCCACCTTTTGGCACAATACAACAACAAACATAAATGTTTTTTATTGAGATTTTATGTAATAGACCAACACAAAGGGACACATACTGTAATGAAGTAATGTGAAGTGGAAGGAAAATAATAAACACTGTAAAGTGTGGTGTGTGTTTATATTCACTCCCCTTCACTCTGATACCTCTAACTAAAATCCAATATAATCTAAGCCTACTGTTTAGTAGTTTAATGTGCAGGGTTAAAGATGTGATCCACCCCTGTTTAAGGTATTTTAAGAATGGACAGCTCGAAGATACCAAAACAAGGGATTTGGCATGAAGTCTCATGCACCACCTACAAAAATTCCACCTGGCCACATGCAACAATTGTTATGCTCAGATGAGACTAAAATTGAATTATTTAGCCACAACACCAAACACAAACAATATGTCTGCCGAAAATTCAATAGAGCTCACCATGCAAATAACGCCATTCCTACAGTTAAGCATGGTGTGCTTTCTTTAAAAAAAAAAAAAAAAAGTGATTTTTTTATACTGTATACCATTGTAAGTGCTTTACGTTATTGTTGATTAAATTCTGGCTTTGTAGGCCTACAGTACATTAGTGTTTTAATCTTATACAGGCAGCTACAGAAAACCAAGGACAGACGTCAAGGAGAAGAACAATCGATCTGAGCACATCTCT
Source organism: Clarias fuscus (assembly GCA_030347435.1). Taxonomy (NCBI): domain Eukaryota; kingdom Metazoa; phylum Chordata; class Actinopteri; order Siluriformes; family Clariidae; genus Clarias; species Clarias fuscus. Next base: position 36,633,349 of record CM059212.1, read on the forward strand.
GAATAGAAGATCTGAGAGAAGATCTGAGATTTGTCACAAGATTCTTACTTGGGGACTATCTGAGATGAACAGCAGCTCAGTTGGCATTAAGATAGGATAAAGTTTTATCTGATGAGGTGACAAGCATCTATAAAGAGCAAACATTCACTTTTGACCCGTAACAATAACGGGACACGATGAAGCATGTAACAACAATTTTATTGCGTACGTAAAATAGTTAGTTTTTAGTTGAAATATTTAACCAAGCATGTAAGACTGCAATGAATAAGTGTGGCAAATTAACAAGATAGGTACAGAGGATGAAAAGACAACATTTTAGCAAGATGAGAGAAGACAGATTTTTTTTTTGTTGTTGTCATATTTACATGCAAATGCAACATTATCACAAATGGGACCCAAGATGTCAGGAAGAGTGAGGTAACTGGATTTCACAGATGTTGCTGCAAAAAAAATTCACACACTGCCATAATGTCTTTGCAAAGTTAATATATTCATTAAACAGCATGGGTTCTCAGTTGCACTAAAGAGGAGCTGCTGCATTGCACAATGTGTGTGTGTGTGTGTGTGTTCACTGCTTCCTACATGGATGTCCAGTCTAACTCTCCCCATGAGAATGATTTCCATAAAGTATTTTTATTATTAAAGAAAACTTATAACAAACAAGTAAAAACAAAATGTATGTATTGTTTTAAAAACAACAATATATTTATATTCCTCTTTGGAGTCCGAAATTTACAGATAAAAAAAATAATTTGTACAAAGGTACAGATGCTATTGTGATATGTCACCGGGACATGTTTTCTGCTCAGAAAAAACCCCTAAAATTTCTTGCTTATCCCAGGCATATGGATAATATTTCAACCTAGGTTAACTTAACTAAAAAGGAATGCACTGTATACAAGAAAGCTTGAGTAATTATTTGTTACACATAATGTAAAGACAGAAAAAGCAGATAGCTTTCTAAAAGAGCATTTTTTTTTTTGCTGTGCAGATACAATTTCACAGGCTTGGAGCAAAGATTTAAGAAAAAAACAACAATAAAAAAAAACCTTAACCACTCACAGCATGTTTCTTTGTTACTGACATTTTTTAAGCTGAGCCTGATATTGTGATGCACAACAGCTTTAGTAATCTTGGATTAAAGTACTGTATATGAAGTCCAGTCACAAACATGCTTTCTTCAGTGTTTTTAAGTTTTAGGGTCTAGTGTACGGATCCTCATAAAATAGATTAAGTTTTATTCAGCTGATACATTTTAGCAGATTTCTGCTAATTTAGTTTCATGCACAGTTTGGACATGAACTCATCAGAACTTGTGGTTCACATCAGGGTTTACCTCATGTGTGAAAATGTCCCCATCACACTGAGCCAAGTTCCCACTACGTACGCAAAAATAAAATTGGTTAACGCAGTTAGAAGAAGACAGTAGAAATGGGTAAGGACATAGTATTGTCTCCCTTGACGTGGAGCTGCCACACTTTTTTTTTGAGCACGTTCAAACCTCTTCAGTCTTGTACTATGACCACGGTAGGTCCATGACACGTTGTAAAAGGCCGCATTAATTTCATATTACGTCCTTGTGGTACGTGCCACGTTTATGGCATGCATGCATGCATGCAGCAGGTATTCAGCACATCTATTTCACATTCAGAAAACGTAAATATTAGGTATGGGAATCACCAGGAACCACTCAATTCAATATTACCACAATATCTAGGTGCTGATTCGATTTGTATTGCAATTGGGTATCACAATTTTATAAATATCTCAATTCTATTTTCAAATTTTCTTACAATTATTTGCTATGCTGTGAATAGTTCAGATGACACCGCCTGTAAGATTATAGAGGAATGGCAACATTTTACCACCTCAAATGTAAACATAGTGCATTCACTATTGCTTGGGACCACTTTCTAACCCCATGGTCATTCCTGATTATTTCTTTCTACATTGTAAAGCAATGCTAAAGGTGTCCAAAATATGCAATAATCTCCTTCGAACAGTTAATGTTGAGGTGTATCTGCTACTCATGATCTGTACAGCCTTCAGAACAGCTTGAATCTGAGGTGCTGTTAATTAGTGATTTTTGAGGCTGGTAACTCTAAATAAGTTCTAGGTAAGTTCTGGTCTTGTCTTCCTGGGATGGTCTTCACAAAAGTTTCATCATGGTGCTTGATGGGTTTTGCAAATGCACTTGACAATACTGTTCTTAAAAGAACTATTCCAGAAAGGCTGACCTCCATGTCTTATAATAACAGCTGACTGTTGTTGTTGTTGTTGTTACATAATTGCCTAATTCCAAATGTGTTATTTCATAGTTTCGAAATTCCCAGTATTGTTCCGACACTTTTTGTGTCAGTGTGATGACACATGTATTGCCTCACAAAATAATTGTGATACAGAATGTATTTTTTTTGGATGCAATTTCTTATGTCATGACTTGTTTAAAGAACCCACCCAATGCAATGACAATGTAGTAAATGTGTTACAAGAGTCTAGTAAGTGCATGGTGTGATCGGACTAGACATAGCAATCACTCTGATCTCATTGGTCCTGGTAAGCATGTGATCATGTGGCTGATAGGAAATTAGTGACAATTAGTGACATGATAGACGCATTGAAAAAACTAAGAGGAATGTGGTTAGGGAGTAGTATGAACTTGATAAATGCACATTTTAAAAATTTTGACCACTGCATGCTTCGATATTTTCAGGATAAACATGCTTGTTTTATCTGACCCTACTTTTGTTTGATACAGATTTAGTAAAATAATTTGACGTTCACTTCCAGTATGGCAGATTGGCATTCTACGTACTGAAATTGTTTTAGTTTATTACTTGCTTAAAATTGACCTAAAAAGACAAGACCTAATGGGCACAAAAGTTCAACAAAGACCCTTATTACAGAATGCAGTGCTGAAGTCTGACATTTCTGGCATGGCCTAGCTTTTATTGCATTCATATTATGTATGTACTGTAAGCGACAGATGTTATCATATATTAGAAACCTTGATATCAGAAATTAATGGCCATATTGCGCTATTAATCAGGCAAAATTATTCTTGTCCTGTATTTATAGTTTTGTATACTTTCACATTGCCATTGCCAACGGGATTAAAGCACCAGACATGTTGTTGTTGCTCCAAAATACAGAAAGAAGTGTCAGTTAAATAATTGTCATTGTACAATATTAACAAAAACACTGTTGTACCACAAACATGGAGAAATCATATTTCTTTTTTTACAAGTCAATCAAATAATTCAAACACACTTTATAACAAAATGTCATTAAAATTGCCATGCTGTTTCTTAACACTGTGCTCGATGATGAGTTTACGCAGATTCAGCAGGCGAAGTAGCATAAGCGGAATGCACCACAGTAAGCATTATTATAGTTGCCTGGTACTATTGCTACAAAACAAAGATTTCAGAATGAATAGCTGCTTTTACATCTTGAATTTGCGTAAGTAAGTCAGCAAGCTTAGCGATTAATTCTACGGATTGTAAATTATTTTTTCTCTTTTAAAGCACTTCACTGTTTTTTTTTTTGTTTGTTTGTTTTTAATTCAGCACCGTTCTCGAACACTTTAAATAAGATCACGCCCCACTGAGTGAGCACGCACCACTACCAATAAAACACACTCTTTTGCAGGCCTCCTCACATTTTGCCTGAGAAATGCCACTAATCCATTGTGACCCTTTTGTGAGGAGGAGTGTCTGATGTATGTCAAGAGAACTATTCATTACATACACAGACTCTTTGCCAACCATAATCTCCCTGACCAATCACATTAAAATCCACAAATTCACACAGACACTGACACAAGCAAACACATACACACACTTATACCTCCCTGTCTGATACTATGTTAAATTATACACATTTGATTGTTGACAGTACCCCTGAAATACCTTCCATAAAGTTAACCCACTTGATATTTAATCAACGTCTAATAAACATTTTCCTTCGGTATTGCACTTTCTGAATTACTGATATTGTTATATATATATAAACATTTTCCAATTCATAATTCTTCTCTACAATAGAGCATACTTCCTTAGGACAAGCATTATAATAACTTATATTCAATAATGATACAATAGAGAGAGAGAGAGAGAGAGAGAGAAAGAGAGAGAGAGAGAGAGAGAGAGAGAGAGAGCATGTCAGAACCTCTCTGGCCTGGATGTCTTGGACCTATTTAAACTGGGTCATATTATTAAGAGTCTTCTCTCACATGACATCTGAGGCCAGAAGGGTGGATTTCTCCTCCACAGTCTTTTAGTGCTAAAGCCCCCTGGTTGCTCCGCTTGCACCGCCTTTTTCCTGTTTCTGCAGTCCAATCAGTGGCTGAATACAACAGCGGCTGTGATGTAGGTAGCTTCAGCCGGTTATAGTGTGTGAGGACGTGCACACACACACATATGCATAGCCAATTCACGTGCACACACACTACAGGAAACACACAGGTCCAACCTCCAGGTGATAGCGTGACATGGATGCAATTTTTGGCAGATTAGCGATGTTTTTGATGGGAAGCAGCGTGGCGTCTGTTACTCTGAAAAGAAAGACAGCATTCCTCCAACTGCCATCGCGTAGCTGTACATAAAAACAAAAGGAGTAAAATATTAACTCCTTATCTTCTTGAATGAAGACCATCAATTTTTTTTTTTTTTTTTGGCAAAGGCACAATGCTATGATGCTTTTGGGAAACTTGGCCCGATATGTACTATTAAGGGAATTTAAAGAAGAAGAAGAAGAAGAGGAAGAGCATTTAGTGTTCTCTATTTACTGTTCCCACAACTCAAGATTAATTCCAAGTGCAATATCTGATTACCAGTACATTTGTGCAATATTCTTACTTTTCACTTACACTACATTTCAAGTGCGATATTGGTATATTGATTACTTTCAGTGCAATATGTAACTTTGTGTGCTATATTTAATTCTATTCTTCCTTCTATTATTCTTTTACTTTATTTCTTGAATTTTATTTTTTCCTCATCTAATCTAAGTTTTTCCTTTCTTCCCGGTAAATTAAATCAATGCAACTATATGACCAAGACAAAGCGGGGAAATTCCCTCTGGGATTAATAAAGTTCCTTAAATCTTGAATCTTTGAATCTTGAATCTACAGTATGTGATTATGTTACTTTAATGAGCAGTCTGTATGAAGAAATCAGATGTGCAAATTCCTTTTAAGGATTAAATTGTATATTTTATGACTTGACTCTTTTGCAGCTTTTTGCCAAATGTTTGTCCTCTCGATCATGTGATTTATCTAGTTCATAGGCATATTTATGGTAAACTGGGATGCTATTACTATTAATGATTTATTCTACCAAAAACTGTCTTGTCTTACACACAACTGACAACAAAAGCCTTCTAAATTACCCTCACTTGTCACTTCATTAGGTACAGCTATTTGCTAATGCAAATATCTAATCAGCCAATCACATGGCGGCAACTCAATGAATGACTCAGCAGAATTGGAAAAAAAAGGTGATTTAAGTGAATGTGACATGGTTGTTGGCGGCAAACGGGCTGGTCTGAGTATTTCCAAATGCTGATCTACTAGAATTCTTACTCAAAACCGTTGTGTTTACAAGAAAATGGTCTGAAAAAGAGAAATTATCTAGTGAGCAGCAGTTCGCTGGGCAAAAATGCTTTGTTGATCCTAGACTTCAGACTGGTTCAAGCTAATAAAAAAGGAGGAATAACTCAAATCACAAACGATGTACTGTATTTTTGTATGCTGAAGGGCATCTCTGAACGCACAACACGTCAAACCTTGAAGCAGATGGGCTACAGCAGCAGATGAGCGCTAAGGCTACAATTGACATGGAGTCACCGAAATTGGACAATAGGTCTGGTGAGTCTTGATTTCTGCTGCGACCTACAGATGGCAGAGTCAGAATTTAGTGTAAACACCATTAAATCATCGATCCATCCTGCCTTGTAGGAATGATTCAGGCTGGTGCTGATGTAATGGTGTGGGGGATATTTTCTTGATACACTTTGTGGGGCTCTTAGTACCAACTGAGCACTGTTTAAATGCCACAGCTTATCTGAGTATACAGCTGACCATGTCCATCCTTTTATGACCACAGGATAACCATGTCACGAAGCTAAAATCATCTCAAACTCTGTGTATTGATACAAAGTGTGTATTGATAATAAATGCATTATGAACAAATAACCATATTTGGATATAATAAATTGCTTGGGTCAATGAGAGATCTATCAGAGCAGGTGTGTTAAAGGACATTCATCAAGCTTTTCAGTGGTGTCATTCTCACCCAGCAAGTGTCCTCCAAAACCTCTGGTTCCAGCATCATCCCATTCCACGCAATAAACCTCACAGCATTCTTAGAAGGAGTCTGAGTTGGGGTGGAGCTCCAGATGGTGATGTTAAGGCAGTGGATGGTGATACGTTGCTCTGCCCCTGAACCCAGCAAATGCAGAAAGTTCATTTGGACAGGCCTGACTCTGAACTCCAGCTAAAAAAAAATAATCAAAAATTACAGCACAATTTGCCAACAACAATTTTTTTAATAATAAATGATCACTATAAATGGTAAGCATGTAAAGGATTTTGAAATAAAACTATGATACTGGGGTAACAGGTCAATCTTTGCAATGTACTATATATACAGAAGATTCCTCTGCTTGTTGATGACAAAAAGTTAATTACCACCAAATTCTAGAAATTATAACATATTAAAGCTAGTGTATTGATATATAACTATTAATTTGCCATTATATACTGTATATAGACAGGTTGGTATTACATTATTCTAATATATTAATAAGTTAATAGTAATTCAAATTAGTTAATTTATATTCCAATTAATTTCTGATTAGTTCAATACCTTGGACACAGTAATTGGTCTAAGGCAAGTGAGCCCGCCTCTTGTGAAGTTGCATGTTACTTCTATAGCGTCAGTGTGAGAACCCAGGTTAGGGTCGATCCAGTAAGTGCCTAGGAAAAAAATAAAGAGGATATTTAAATGTAATATTTATTGAACCATACTGACAAGCTGTATGTGTAAGAACATTTTGTCAACAGGCTGATGTTTATACACAAGGTATTCTGAAATGAACACACAGGCACACACACCATCGTTGAATTTTTGTTGACAGGTTACAAGGTCCCGGCAGAGGCGAACCGGATGATCCCGCGTTCCTAGTGGATTCTTCAAACTGAGAACTAGCAAACTCAGATAATGCAACGTCTGTAAGATCTCTGGAGCTCGCTCCATGGGAGAATCCATTAAATCTGTCACCTGAAAAAGAATGTGTGTTTAAGTGTTTGAGAGAGAGAGAGAGAGAGAGAGAGAGAGGAATGAATAAATAGATAGAATAGATTAAAATATGCATGCAATTTAAAAAATTTGGATAAAAAGGGATGGTTTGTCTCATACTGAACATCTTTATACACACCTTGATTTTAAAAGCAGTATGTGAACCGACCAACTCAGACAGAGTCCCACCGTTGTCATCCTGTTGCTTTTACACAGATACCCACAAAAATCTATTGATTTTTCATATTAATTTGGTCAGATAATAAGAAGAAGAAAAAAGCTTAAATACTTACAAAGGATTTGGGTATTCTGGGAGGTCCCTGACAAGGAAAAAAAAAACAACCAGTTAAGCCTTACGGTTCTGTGCATGTATAGAAAAAGGAAATGTGTGTAGACTTAAAGTGGTCTTACTGGTGGTCCGGGAGGTCCTCGACGTCCAGGTGCACCCTAAAAACAGCATCAGCATATTTTTAATGTCTGTGAAATGTGTGTGTTTGTGTGTGCGTGAGTCTGTGCTTCTGTGAGGTTGCATGTACTGTATTGAAAGCCTCACCCTTGGCCCTCGTACACCCTGTATAACACAAAGAAAAACACCACATTTTGAGTTGTCTAATTTTCTATTTTATGGAAGCACTGCATATAAGAAATTATTTTTTTACATGAGTTTTGCGCATTTGTATATTTAAATTTACCATTTCTCCTCTGCTACCAGAATCTCCTCTAGGGCCCTAAACAAGAGTCAGAGATTAGCCATGTGTCCAACAGTTATGGGTGCAGGCTTCATCATAGGGATTACCAAATTCCTTAAATGGCTTTTCATCTTTTAAAAAATAACACACATACACACTGTGACATGGTATTTCTCAAATTTTTCAGAAGCCCATGTGTCAGCACTTTGCAGCAGTCTGTAACGTTTCTGTCATTGAGCACATTTCAGCATACAGGCAGATTTGGATTGGTGATGACATTCCAGGCTGTGATTTTTTTTTCTTTGTATTGTTAATTGGAGAGATATTAACTGATTATATATGCTATAATAAGTATTATACAAGATTACAGATACAAGCAATCTGATTGATCCGGCATTTCACGAGTAGTAATAATAGACAGTAACAGGTAGGGACGGTTAACTATATGCATTCTAACAATTGTTAAACAACTAACTGTGGGTCACAACATGGGTTAAAGTAGGTCTATATGGTCCACAGTACAGAGGAGAGAGCAACTGCCTGCCAAAACCCATATTTAAAACCAGACACAAAACACCTTCATCAATAATTGCTTCTAAGTCAATCCAAACTGCTTCTAAACTTTGTGTTTTATTCACGCCTAAGCAGAACTACGAAGCTAACTAGCTTCTAAAACAAGGCTGTATCTCAAATCTTTCTCTAACCCCTAACCAAGGGCACTACTTTGTGTGGAACAAGTGATTGTACACCCTGGAACACTTTGCATTTTACGCTATTTGGGATTTAATCCTGAAAGTTGGAAGTTAATGGGGCTGATATTGGAAAGTGGAATAAGCAGAAATATAAAGAGACACGAGATTTACAGGACTGTCCACCACCTTCATGTTTTATTCTCTTCACCATTTGGCTACATAATACAGTGGAACCTTGGATTGCGAGTACTCTGGTTTGCGAGCGTTCCACAAGACGAGCAAAAGTTTTTAATATATTTTGACTTGATAAACGAACGAGTCTAGCTATACGAGTCCCAAGTATCATCAAATATGTAGCGTGAGTCTCAATCTGTAAACTGGTGTTTGTGTGTGTGCACGCGGAAGAATGTGTGAAAGTCATCCTAAAAAGCCCCCAAGGTTCCACTGTAGTGGTAAGAATTTAAACCTAATTTCATTCCTATTAATTACAGTGTTTGTTGATAACTGTAAGTCACCAGTCAGCTAGTTCTGGAGTTTTTTGCGGAACTATATGTGTTGGCAGAACAAAATAACTGGTTAAATAAACAAACAAATCTTAATCTTTTAATAATAAATGGTGTTTTTGTAACTGTTGTATGAAAGCTACATCTCACTCATGGTTGTGCTGTTGTACTGAATATCAGCACAGCTTTGATACAGTATGTTCTACTGCCGCATCATAGTCATGCTGGTATTCATCACAACAGCACTCCCTCCCAGAGTGCTTAATGTACTGACACATCACTTACAGGACTGCCACCTGGACCGATTATACCAATAGGACCAGTCACTCCTCTTTTGCCCTGAGGAAAATGGGAAAGAAATTTTTTCTTTAGTTGTGTCTTGCACTACAATGTTAAATAAGTAACTCATACATATGAAGAAATTATAATTAATACCACAACACTTGTTATACACATTGATGCGTATAAGCTTTTAAGTTACACCAATAACTATTTAAACATCTTTAATTTATTATTAAATCATGTAAATGTTTGCATTTGGAACAGTATATATGAAAATCAAAATTTAAAATCGTCAGTTTTAAAAAGAAACATGACTTATACTGTATACAGTATGTTTGTTTGTGTCTATGCATGTGTATGATGTGTAAATCTCACCATTTGTCCAGGGGGTCCTTTAGGTCCACGATCACCTTTTGGCCCAAAGTCCCCTGGAGGCCCCTGCCAAGAAAAAAATAAAATAAAAATTACACTATGAAAGATGTAATCGGATCACATTAAGAATGACAATAAATATGTAATCATGTTAATGGCTGAGTGTTTAAATCATGATTAGTTTTTTTTTTTCAAGTCAAGTCAAGTAGTCAAGTAGGCTTTTATTGTCATTCCAACCATATACAGTTAGTACACAGTGAAACGAAACAACGTTCCTCCAGGACCAGGGTGCTACATACATGCAACAACAGAAATTTACAACATACATTTTACATTTTTAAGTTACTCTAAAAGAAGAACTATCAAATATCTATACAAAAATACACAATAGACAAAGTGCACGTGCAAATGTGCAAACAAAGAGGTACATGACAGACACAACAATGTAACACATAACAGTACTTTTTTGATGAAGTATGAATTGAGGTAGTGGGAAGAGCAGCCGTAAACAGTTTACATTTTGACAAGAATATTGTGTGTGCAAATAGCAGTCGAATAAGTTGTTTATTAATTTAATAAAATTTGTATGGCATGACAAATCCACCCAAAATAAATGTGAAATAAATTTCCAAAATAACTTTTCTAAAAGTTCCAAAAGGGGTAATTGTCCATGGACATGGGTGAAAGTACACCGGTATGGTCCGGTGCCGCGCATCACTAAACCATTCAGTGGTGGTTTGCCGTACCAGAAAGAGGAGAGAGCAGCTGCCTGCCAAAACCCACATTCAAAACCAGTCACAATAGCACTTTCAGCAAGAAAAAACATCTGATAATGCCACGTCATGTAAAACAACACTTTGACTTGTTATTAATTGCTTCGAAGTCCGAAGTTCCGAAGTGCCTCAGAGCCTTTTATTACTGCTAGTTAACATGAGTGGGACAACGCTCTGCCAAAGAACTGACAGGCTGATGACTCACCTCACCTTTGTTCACGGATAAGGTGGGCTAAATCCCAAATCCTACTCTAACCTCTGATCAAGGGCACTACTTGATGCGTGGAACAAAGGATTCTATATCCTGCAGAACACACTATTTGGGATTTTATGAGATTTGGGATTTAACTCCTGTACAGTACAGTTATTTAGCTGAGGCTATTCTAAAATGGAATAAGGGGAGAGAAATTTATGAGATTTACAGGACTGTCCACCACGTCTATGGTTTATTTTCCTCTTCCTTTGGCTACATAGTACCAGTAAGAAATTAAAACTACCTTCATCCTTGACTTTGGTTTATTATAATATTCGAGAAAGAAACATGGCTGACACATAGTAGAAAAGAAAGAGACACAAACAAACAGGAACAGGTTCTGAAGGAAGAGATGTAAAGAAGGTCATGTAGGCCATGTTAAAAGATGGCAGTCCTGTACCCGTCTCCCCCACCCCCAGATTTAATCCTCCCCGTCACTAGGGGACTCCTTCCACATTAAGGCTACTACCACTCAGCCGGGAGGGCCGAAGACTATCAGTGTTTCCTCCGTATTTTCCAGTTTTGAAAGGGTAGGTTAGGATAGTAGACAGACCCCAAACAAACATGGTGTGTGAGCGTGTGTGTGGGGAGAGTTGGTAAGTTTATACATATTCGATGGTGTCTGGACTTTTCCAGACTTTTGCACTCTGTATATAGATGCACATGCATGAGTGGTGGATGCGGGAGTAGTTTAAAAGTACAGAGCCATTTAAAACTGCAAATGAATTAACTTTGTTATTTAATTCTTCATGCACAAATCTGTGTAAAATAAATCTTGAAAATCTAACAAGGGTTAGCATTTATAGGTGCATAGTACACATCCATCTGGATGCAGGGTTGGACAAACATATTTCATGTCCGGATTTCAGTTATATTTTTAAAGTTTCCTGGCAAACAAGAAGTTTCAACATCAATGTTCAAGTGCTGAAAATGCTTATTGACTTTAGCAGACCAAAAGTTTTGACTTGGTATGTTTTAAGATATTGCACATCACAGTTATGTGTGAATTATGTGTGGATTACAAACATCACCCAAGTTAGGATCTGACTGATGGTACTGTAAACCAGTAGAGGCAGATTAATTAGCACACCACTTGTCAATACTGTTTCTTTGCTATTTTGTGTCAAGTTTTCCAAAAATTAAAATCATTCCTAATTTTTATTTCCTTTGTTGTGCATGGTGGCTAAGTGGTCGCCACTGTCTCCAAAGTTCCAAAATCCCGACCTGGTACAATTCCCGCTTTTGTGTGCATTTAGTTCATGTGCATGTTCGCTCTGTGCTTGGTGGATTTCAGCTGAGTACTTTAGTTTCCTCCCACAGTCCAACGGCATACAGATTAGGCTAATTGGTATTCCCAAATTGCCAGTAGCGTGTGAACTGGTATGTGAGTGTGTGTGTATGTGTGTGCCCTTTGATGTATTGGCACCTTGTCCCTTGTGCCCTAAGTTTCCTGAGATAGGCACGATGTATACAGGATCAAGAGGTTTATCCCATTTACTGAATTAATGCATTTAACTACTTAGCTTGTTACATTTGTAACCTACTGTATTACATTAACGTGTTACCAGTTTAAGCATATTTAAATGTGTTTACAAACAACCATACAAAAATAATGGCCTGGGAAACACACTGGAGCCCTGGACCAGTCGGATAGATAATAAATGTATTGTTTTTCCACTCTTGGAATCTGTAAAGCCTGATATAAAATCAAGCCGGTCTACATTTTATGGCAATCCAACTGAGATGTGGAAATGTCGGACAGGTTGTTTTAAACAAAAATTCCACAACAGACTAGGTCAACAACCAAAACAAGTTTTTTTTTTTTTATTACAATGGTTGCATACGTCATGCTAAATAGCTAAATATGCCAGTATGAACGCATGTGCAGAGACCTCAGTCACTCGTCAATTATCAGCTGATATTATGCGTAAAAATGTTAATCTGCCAGTGCACTGTCCTCAAAAAGGTTGTAAACAGCATCTGGAGCTAGATCAATAGACTGAAGTAAATCATCATCTGGTGTCTCGTCATGGGTTTCGTACAATGTACAGGGGTAAATTCAGCCACCGATTTCATCATTATTTGGCTTGGTGGTATTATCTGTGGTGTGCATGTTTACCAGACACAATGTTCTGATTGTGGATCAGGTTACTCAGTAGGGAGTTAGTTATGGAACTGGAATAAAGGGAATAACTGTGAGACCTCAGCTCTGAGTTAGTTCTGTTTTGCACGATTCAGCCAGGCTCACCAGTGAAGAATCTTGAATAGATACCGAATACTAGGAAAAAGAGGAAGAGATGTGGTGGGGTTGGAAACTCGGAAAAGAGATTTTTGGCCGTCTTTGTTAACAACGGGGGGTTGGGGGGGGTGGGGGGGGGGGGGGGGGGGGGTTTCAGATGGAGTTTTTCCCAAAATGTTCCTCAAAACGTTATTTCATGTCTCCAGATGTAGTTCATTACATTCTCTCCTTCTTCCTGTCTTACCTTGGGACCAAATATTCCTAGAATTCCTGGAAATCCAGGTTCTCCAACATCTCCCTAAAAAACAGAATCACATTAAACCACAGCAAAATACAATACTAGGAGAGCAAACCTAACAGCCATGAAATATGCCTGTTCTAATACATATACTGTATTCTAACATATGAATTATGAATCTGTTATCAAAATACCTGTTTCTGGCTCCAAATGTCAGTAGCTAAAGGTCAACCAGACTTATTAAAAAAGGGGTTGTTCACCAATAGATCACAAAAAACACTACTTATATCTAGGACTGTGTAGCTATTCATAGAGTAGTGAATTACAATATTTTAATATTAAGCATGATTTATTCTTATTCAGCAATATATATCCTTAAATGTAAAAAACAACAACAAATTTTTGCCTTATTTGGCTATTAATATACAGTTTGTAAATATGAATATATTCATTCAATTTAAATCAATTTTATTTGTATAGCACTTTTAACAGTTGTCATTGTTATTAATTAAGTGCTAACATATTAGAAAAACTCACACCAAACATTACCATCTCAATTCATTTTAATAAAAGTTTATTTGAAATCATTTAAATATAAGTTCTATAACCTCAAATCTTTAAATTCCTAGAATACACCTTCAGCATGTATTTAAACTAAAACTTATACTAATCAATAAGTATTACTCATTAGAACTGAAAGCATTTGTCTGAAGTATCTGAAAAGATACTTCAATAATTAATATAAAGTACAGTATGTCATTGTTTTCGGTATTAAATATATTCAGCTCAGCCTGAAAGAATGTAATCGTATGCATCTCAATTTTCTAAAAATCTATAATACAGTATTTAATAGTAAACAGATAACAGTACTAGGACACAAAGCAAACAAAATACTTCAATTCCCAAGGGATTTGACCATTGTTTAAAAAAAGAACATAGAGCAATTTTGTAGGTTGTGATCCTTATAATGGTACTCACTGGCTGTCCTTTGGGCCCTGGATCTCCCTGAGCTCCTGGCAGCCCCATTCCTCCTTTAAATCCTCTTTTCCCTGAAGGGCCAGAATGACCTGGGAGGCCTCGCTCACCCTGCCAATTATTAAATAGATTATCGATATTAATTATCATTGACTAGTATAGCCTTCATGAAATAAATTTGATTCTATTATATTTCCTGAAATCATCAGGAATCAAACCACACAAGCCGTGCACTGATGCAATTAAAAACATGAGTCAGGGCTGTATATGTGCTAGCATAAGCTTTGTTGTTATACAGTAGGTATGTAATCATGCAAGAAATCCCTCATAAAAATCAATGCTATGATCCTTTGGCAAGGTTTACACAGTGCAAATGATTATTTACATTAACACTAGGCTACACCTTGCATCTTAATGTCGAAATAACTCAAATTGCACATTTATCAAGGCAAACACACAAAACAGACACTGATGTCTATACATTCCTGTTGTTCTTCTTTTGGCGGCTCCCAGTAGAGACTGCAAGAGGAGATTATCCAATCCCTTTTTATTTTGGCACAGGTTTTACTCTGGAAGCCCCTCCTTACAACCCTCCCATTATTTATTTGAAAACCAAGTGGCTGAGAGTGTGGCATTGGCTGCGACACAAACCTGGGCATTATGCATGACAAGAAGCCAAAAATGCCTATGTATACTAACTTTTCCTTTCCACTGCTTGAATGTTCCCTCACCTTTGGTCCAAACGAACCCTGATCTCCTGGTAAACCTGGAACACCAATTTTGCCCCTTGCACCAGATTTCCCTGGAGGCCCAAACTCTCCATCATCTCCTTGGTCACCCTGGAGAAGGAGTGATAAAAAGGAAAATGAGAGAAAAAGAATGGGGGAGTAAGAAGATGTTAAATGTTGCTAAAATACTCTAACAAAATCATTATCTATTGGTACACTGTGTATACTGTATAAGGAGCATTTAAGTCAAACTGGGACTTTGGGTTGTGCTGAATAACAAAACAGAGTTATAAATGTAAAAACTCCCTTAATTTCTCTATATAATCCCCTGCTACACTAATGTACTTGTCCCAGTGTTTTACTTGTGCTTGGATGCATCAAGGTAGAACGTTTTCTTAGAAAGCCAAAGCCATGATCGGACTACCACCCTTGATGTCAGCGGCAGTAGCTCCCCGCTGACAAGAACGCCTTTGGTGATGAAACCAGGCTGTTTTTTCCACTAAAGGAAAGGGTCAGGAGTTCCTGTCAGGCCAGTATTTCAGCAGTGATGATGACATGAAACAGATCTGATCAAACTTTCTACCTTGATTAGTGAAACACTGGGATAGGCGCGTTAGTGTAGCAGGGGATTATATAGAGAAATACAGGTAGTTTTTACTCTAATAAATGTGTTCTGTTATTTTGCACAGTCAAAAGTCCTGGTATGACTTGAATGCCCATCGTATGAATATATACAGTGTACAGTATTCGTATATGGGTACAACTACACATTTGACAGAAAAATTAAAAGGAGAGGCCCACTGGTATTCCTTTAATTCCGTCTTTCCCGGGAATGCCACCCACTCCCGGAATGCCCTCCCGGCCCTCACGACCAATCACACCCCTCGGGCCTGGCAAGCCAACCACACCCTTCAAAAGAGAAATAGACATTTGTATTTAATTTATGTGTTGAAAAATTATTGGTGACAGATTAGCAAATGTGCTGTTTAAGTGAAACTGCTATTTTTTTTTACAGCGTTACATCGATTTTCAGTCAAAATGTACAGTATGAGTGTGTAACAATAACAATGGTAAATAAGAGGGAGAAAAACATGCTGTTCTCACTGGTGATCCTCTACTTCCACGTTCTCCTTGCTGACCCTGTTTACCCTTTTGACCCTTTTGGGTGAGAAAAAAAAAAAGTGACGGTAAACACACACGTTGTAACCAAGTGCTGCACATTATTTTTTCTGTCTAATACGCACCAAAAAAAAAAAATACCTGCTCTCCTTTTGATCCTTTGGGTCCTTGTTGCCCACGTGGACCAGGGTGACCCTAAAATATATAAAAACATCAACACACCTATAAGAAAGACAAAGAGAGAGAGAGAGAGTGTGTGTGTGTGTGTGTGTGTGTGTGTGTGTGTGTGTGTGTGTGTGTGTGTGTGTGTGTGTGTATGTGTGTGTGTGTTCGTTTGCTTACAGGTAATCCAGGTGCACCAGCTTTGCCTCGAAGTCCATCCACCCCCTGCTGACCCTGAGCATTAAAACATCACCAGTGAACACACAAGAAAATAAGAAAATCTTTACATTACTGTATATTCAACATGTGAACAGTTTGTAAAAACACACAAAATTACAAAAACTATGCTGCACTCAAATGCTAGAATTTTAAGCATTTAGGATTTTTTTGACAAATCTTATCATTGAGAGTTTATACAGTATAATGTCAGTAACAGTGTAAATTCCCATAATGCACTACAAGGTTATGCCAATTTTGCACTAAAACAGGGATTGTAGCCAGTCATAATGTTTTTAAAAAAAATTCCAGGTGGCCTCTGTAAACATTTCGCTGAGCAATCTAATTCACTTTTATATCAAAATGTTATTGAACTCTCAAATCGGATTGGTCAAATGATCATAATTAATTTTCTGTAAAAGGTTGGACATTAG
Organism: Clarias fuscus; assembly: GCA_030347435.1. Taxonomy (NCBI): domain Eukaryota; kingdom Metazoa; phylum Chordata; class Actinopteri; order Siluriformes; family Clariidae; genus Clarias; species Clarias fuscus. Next base: position 36,650,325 of record CM059212.1, read on the forward strand.
TCTTAGCTTCAGGGTTAATATTATTTATATTATATGTGCTCGAGTTTTTTAATACACAGGGACTTGCATGATGGATGGATATGATGTTTTTAATGAGATATTGTTGCTATGATGAATTAGTTTAATTAGCATTATTGGACGGAGTCTCTGCCTCAGAGACTCTGTGTCAATACAGTGTCGGGATAAAATGCTTCTCTGATTCTTGACAAGGCTCATTTCTTTTTCTTATCAACTTTAACGAGAGAAATATTTGCACTTTAATATGTGTACCTGTGTGTTACACATGACCATAATGATGGCCAAAACTCAAATCTAGCTCTGATGTTAACTCACTGGGTATCCTGGATCTCCTGGTTCACCTCGCTCACCTCGGTCACCGATACGGCCCTAACACACACACACACAGTAAACAGTTTTTTTATGCTCACTGCTATGCTGCAGACACAATCAATAGGAAAAAAAAGAGTGCATGAAGCACAAAAAGATGAACTCACTTGAAGCCCAGGGGAACCGGGTGGACCTGTCAGTTTCTCATCATCTCCCTGTTCGCCCTAAACAACAGCAATAACCTTAGATTAGATGGAAGTGTGATGCATGAAATGCCATGTTTGTGGGTGTAGCTTGAAATTAGAGTTATAAAGAGGCATGATCATAATGCTTTATGGATGCTGCAGTGAGAATTCTTCATAGCTGAGTATGAATAGAAATGAACTAAACGTAGGAACTTCACTTTAGTAAATGTTAAGGTTCTTTGGTAGTGAGCAAACTACACAGGTTTGAACAGGATGTGCGATTTTACCTTTAAACCTTTTGGTCCTGGAGACCCTATAGGACCCTGTGGCCCCCGGTGACCCTACAGAAAGAAAGACAGAGAAAAACTTGTCTGTATATTTTCAATTCAAAGTTGGATAGAGTGAGTTAATAAATGTCAGGTGTGTCCAAGAATCTGTCAGCATCCTCACCTCATAACCTGCTAGACCTGGATCGCCCTGTTGTCCCATCCGGCCTGGAGCACCCTGCAGCAAAAATGAATATGTGTGTTAAATATACTGAAATATAAATACACTTTGCCACATGCCTCAACTGAGAGTTTACGAACAGGTTAACACAAATACAGAAATGAGAAGCATTATATTAAACGGTCACCTTATTTCCTTTCTAAGGGGAAAACGAAGCCGACAGCAAGGAACAGAGTCAGGGTGAATCAACATACTATTGCTTTTACACTGAAACCATGCAGATTATATGGGCGTCAAGAAATAAACTGTAAAATCAAACTTTGTGATCACTAACTGTTTCCAAAGAAATGCTCTTAAAACTTCAAAAGCACAAGACATTTGTTTTAATCCAAAAACAAAGGATAAAAAACGAGACATTTGTTTTAATCTACAGTACAGTAGTAAAAATATCTAAGTGAAAAAAAAGCTTTTATAATTTATTTTCTTGTTGCAAGCCAGTATAAACAGAAGTTCAGATATTGCAACCTAGATGATTCTGCAGCTTGTTTTTGACCTCTTTGACAGTATGGTTTCTCATGAGACCTACTGTACAACAGCATGTCTGAAAGTTTGGATATTTAACTTTCAGCTTATACAAATAAGTGAATGGAAACCCCTCTACATTTCCCACACCTAAAAAAGCTGAAATTCACTTAATTATACATTCACTTTGGATGAGAGCATGCCATATAACCACATTTATTTAGTTATTTAGTTTACCGCAGGTCCAATAGTTCCTCTTGATCCTTTTGGTCCAATGGTTCCAACTGGCCCTAGTTTCCCCGCTGTTCCCATCACACCCAGGTGTCCCATGTGGCCCTTCGCCCCCTATGAGGAACAATTTTTAAATTATAGTTAATAATTTCTAAAGGACCCACAAATTGTAACAACAAGGCTTTAAAAAATTACAAAATGCACTATAGGGGCAAAAATATATACAGTAGACGCCTTCCCATGACCTTCATATATGGGCCTTCCTCAGAACTTTTTCTGCAAATTTGGTGTGACATGATTGTCTGAAATATCTTTGTATGCTATAGTAATAACATTTCCTTTTACTAAAACTAACATGCCAAAACCTACCCCAGCATTACAGTGGTCCTGTCCATAAATGTCAACAATGAAAACATGAGTTGCCAAGGCTGGTTTGAAAGCACTAGATTGATCTGCATAGGACCATGACCTGACCACATTTGGAATAAATTGGACTGTCGACTGCATCCCAGGCCTTATCGCATGATATTAGTACAGTGAGACTAAATCATACAAATGAACAGTGCCTTTGAAATGTGTTCAGCAAATACATATGGATGTCATGGTAAGCTGTCTACAAACATTGGCATTCTAGGGCATGTAAGATGAAAGGCAGAAAAAGTATGTCAAGTACTTGTTTAGTTATAAAGACCAAGATACATGGTAATGTATTTACAGTACAGTATATGCACTTGAATTATGGAACTTTTTGGCTTACTAACCTTCAGGCCAGGCTTCCCTATTTCACCCATTTTCCCGGTCTTCCCTTCGGGACCCTGAGCACGAAATAAACACACACAAAGGTAATTTAAAAAGTCTTATTTACAGTACAAAAAAATCATCTGTGCTTCCTAAGAATGTTGACTAGTTAAACTTCTTTTGCCTTCAGATCTACCTTAGTTCTTCATGGCATAGTTTCACCGAGGTGCTGGAAACTTTTGGTCCATGTTGACATGCTAGCATCACACAGTTGTTGCAGATTTATCACTGCTAATCCATGATGCCAATCTCTTATTCCAGCACATGCCAAAGGTGCTATAATGTATTGAGATCTGGTGACTGTCACGGCCATTTGAGTATAGTGAACTCACGGTCATGTTCAAGAAATTTGAATTGATTTTGGCTTTGTGAAATAGGAGGATGAACTTGGTCAGCACCAATACACAGGTAGAGTATGGCATTTACGCAATGTTCAAGGGGGCCTAAAGTGTGCCAAGAAAACCTCCCCATACAATACCATTACACCACCAGCAGCAGCAGCCTCAACCAGCAGGCTGGATCCATGCCTTCATTTGGTTTATACCAAATTCAGACCCATCAGATAATTAATAGCATAGAATAGAAGATACTTCCCAGACTTCACATAATTAATAGAAGATACTTCCAATCTTCTATTGTCCAATTTTCGTGAGCCCAGGTAAATCGTACCCTCAGTTTTCTGTTCTTGCTGCTGCCTGTAATGCCACTGTATTGTCTGCTGTGTTGTGCATTCAGAGATGCTCTTTGGCAACTCCTGTTCGCTGGATATTGTCTCTTTTTAAACCATTCTCTGTAAAACCTAGAGATGGTTGTGTGTGAAATTCCCAGTATTTTAGCAGTTTCGGAAATACTGACCAGGCCATCCGGCACCAACATCCATGCCATGTTCACAGTCAATTAAATCACTTTTTGCCTCTTTCTGATGCTCAGTTTGAACTTGTCTTGAGCATGTCTACGTCCCTAAATGCATTGAGTTGCTGCCATGTGATTGGCTAATTAGATATTTGTGTTAACAAGCAGTCGAACAGGTTTACCTAATGTAGTAGCTGGTGAATGTAGTTTAAGTAGAGAGTTTATAGCAACAGATGTGAGAGTAACTTAATTACTTAAAAGTCTGTATTCATGTGTATAGAACAGTGTTATCTTAAGTATGAATGCCAGCCATCATCATCTTCGCTGTTAACACAAAGGTTTTGTTAAATTTATTTATTTGTATACGTGTGTGTGTGTGTGTGTGTGTGTGTGTGTGTGTGTGTGTGTGTGTGTGTGTGTGTGTGTGTGTGCTCACTCTGACTCCAGTGAGTCCAGGATCACCTGGTGGCCCGTCTTTGCCTTTGATCCCTGGGTCACCCCTTGCTCCAGACTCACCCTCTGGCCCCATGTCACCTTTTTCACCCTGTTTAAAAAAAGAAAAGACATAATAACATTCTCCTGAACATAACGTTGCATAATCTGTACTAAGACAATATACACACTTTTTTAGGGACTATGGGAGACAAGCTTAAATAGTCCTTTTATAGTACTAAAAACTGTCATTTAGAAGATTTAAACGCAATCTATAATCCTGTCCATTTGTACTGGAATTGGATTCTTTTGCTTTTGATGTACACTGAAAAAGATGATTATTAGATAATGGATCTATGATAGATATGATAAACAACTTGTTGGAACCCGTGGTAGCATGTGATTGACAGGCATGTTCTTTACCTGTCTGACTGATTGTTTAAACAGTTAATAGATCTGAATGTCTACTCTTGATTTGGGCCCTGTGTTTCCCCCTAGAGTAAAGCATTTGTTGTTATGAGGGAGACACAGAGAGAGCTGTCTATGGGAGCAAAGGAAGACATTACTGAAGTCAATAAAACATTATGGAACGCCCTGAAAAAGAAAAATACCACTAGTGTACAGACATTGAATAGGTCAGGTGAGAACAGCAGAGTAATAATTACACAGACACCATAATAAAACCAAAAAGTACACATTTTACTGTTGACTATAATGAAACACTTGTACCTTGGCACCATCAGGACCTGCAGGACCATGTTCACCCTCTAAACCTGGCTCTCCCTATGCACACACACATACGTACACACAAGATTTACATTACAATTGATATTATCAGCAACAACTTGAGTAAAAAGTTTAAGTGAATTTTAGAGTTTTCTCTCTCTCTGTCTCTCTGTCGAGCTATACATGTTCGCTCCTGAGTTGCCAGTGATCCAGACCCCTCTGCCCTCTGGAGCCGTCTAACCCGTCCTGGAGTCCTGCTTCTGGTTGGAGATCTCGTCGCATGGATGCCCCGTGTGGTCTGCCTGGATTCGTATGGTGGCTGGGGATGGTTTCCATGAAGACTGTCCTGTCATCGATTGATGCTCTGGGGACCCGTGACTTCAGTTGTTCGATAGCTCAGGATTGGAATCTCCTACAGTCTACCTGAGCCTTCAGGAACAAACTGGACTCCTTATAATTTTAATTTTAACACATCTCCTGTTACACTGAACTTCCAGTACACATTATTATGCTGATCAATCCCTGCTATCCGTTATCACCCAGATGAGGATGGGTTCCCTGTTGAGTCTGGTTCCTCTCAAGGTTTCTTCCTATCACCATCTCAGGGAGTTTTTCCTTGCCACCGTCGCCCTCGGCTTGCTCATCAGGGACAATCTTATCATTTTGATTCATACACATTGCATACAAACTTACTTCTTTTTATTGTGTAAAGATGCTTTGCGACAATGTCAATTGTTAAAAGCGCTATATAAATAAAATTGACTTGACTTGACTTGACTTCTCTAAAATTAAACACATGCTTTAATGGAAGGAACGTATAAAACTCGGAACAAAATATGACCTTTTGTACATAGAAGTGAACAAGATCAATAACAGTGTGTTATGTAAATTTTAAGTGAGCTAAAATTTTTAAAGCACTTGAAATAAAGAACAATCAAGGTGTTGTACATTTCCCTTTAGTTCAGGGAATACTGATATTACTACTACAGTGGAACCTCAGATTGCGAGTTACGTGGTTTACGAGTGTTCCGCAAACCAAGCAAAGATTTTTAATACATTTTTAATCGGAAACCGAGCAAGTATTAGTTTACGAGCGCCGAGTATCATGTATCACGTATGCGACTCTTATTTTGACACCGGGCGGCAAGTGATCACAACTGAGCCAATGATTTTTCTCTCTCTTGCACTGCGGGAATTATGGGTAATCGTCTCCCCTGCTACGTCCCCTGTGTCAAAATAAGAGTCCCCTGCTGTCTTAGTGCTCGTCTCTTATAATCAACATCTCCCTCTCTCTTCTGTGTGCGCGCGTGCACAATTTGACACTGTGTCCCACACACACCGACACACACACACACACACACACACACACACACACACACACACACACACACACTTTTTACACACATACACTTACTTTTTGTGTGCGTGCGTGCGCGCGTAATTTGACACCGACACACACACAGATCTCCCTGGCTGCATACGCGCTTTATTTACACAGAAAACTCAGCTCTGTCACGGTTCTTTTCAAAGGTAAGGTGCTGGTTCATTTGTTATTTTTTATTTTTTACTTTACAGCACGCGAGTATCATTAGAGAGATTTTTTTTTTCCTGTTAAAACAGTGTTTGCATTGTGTATGTTAGTGGTGAAACTTAAAAAGCGACGTGTGGGAGGGAGAAGGAGTTTTATTGTTTAAGACAAGGCGAGGGGCTAATTCCACACACACACACACACACACGCACGCACGCACACACACACACACACGCAAACAAATACACGGCGCCTGCACGCACAAACGGAAACACTTAACTGTCTGGATTTATTTTTACTTTTTTTTTTTAATGTTAAGTGCAGGTTAATTTGTTTAAATTTTACTTTATATGTTGTATTAATTATTTTAATGAATTTATTGTTATTGAATAATTTGAGTTTTCATTATTTCTTATGGGAAAAGTCTATTTGGTTTACGAGTGTTTTTGGAATATGAGCCCAGTTCCGGAACGAATTATGCTCGTAATCCAAGGTTTCACTGTACTACTAATAATAATCATAATAATAATTCCAAGATTTGAAATTTCAACTTTTTGACCCCAGAGTATGATTGAACAAATGTAAGACACACCCTGGGCCCGATGAGGCCTGGCGCTCCGGCATTCCCTTCAGCTCCCACTGCACCCTAGAGCACAACAAAATAATGACATTCAGAAGTATATATTGTATATTTTTAATTATTTCTTTCATAAATCAAATTTTATCAGAGATTGTTCAATATGTTCTCACAGGATAACATTATCATAACAGGATATATTCCAAAATAATAATAATAAAAAACGACAGCCATCATTGTCATTAGGCTAATAAAAAAAATTAAAAAATTTTTTAGTTTTATTTATTTTTGAAAGGATAGAGAGTGATCATCCTACCTTCTCTCCTGGTTCACCAGGAACTCCTATGTCTCCCACTTTTCCTGGTGGACCCTGAGAAAGAGGAGCAATGACAGACAATGATATAAAGATAGAGAGAGAGACCATGTATTGAGTGTAATTGCACTAAGAAAGCAGTTTCCCCTCACTCACTCATCTTCTATACCGCTTTATCCTGTATTCAAGGAAGCGGGGGGCCTGGAGCTTATCCCAGGAGACTTAGGGCATAAAGCGGGGTACAACCTGGACAGGGTGCCAGTCCATCACAAGGCACAAACATACACACACTCAACTATGTGCAATTTGGGAACGCCAATTAGCCTAATCTGCAAGTCTTTGGACTGTGGGAGGAAACCAACCAAGCATGGTGAGAACATGCAAACTCCATGCACACAGAGACAGGAATTGAAACTGGTTGAAACGAACCCGGACCCTGGAGGTGCAAGGTGACAGTGCTAACCATTACACCACTGTGCCGCCCACTTTAGTAAATATTGTATATACATACATGATACACACTACTCACAATAAGTGAGGTATATTGTGAGAGACTCAGTGGATGTCATACGTAAGGTGTTTGTTTCACTTCAGACATTTTTGGGATAGGGAGGCAATTGTATTGGAGTGATAGACAAACCTCATTTTGTGTTTTCCATGTAATGGTCTCATTGTGTACAGGTGTGCCTTACATTGAGGCCAATACCAAAAGACAACCCTTTTCAATGTGGCATCAATTTCAACATTCTGTGGGTATAAAAAGCTGGTATTGTCAGTAATTAATTCCAAGTTCATCATTCAAACAGTCATGAACACACAACGTCACTTAACGGACGAGCAGCGCCACCTGGCCATGGCATGTCTTCGGGTCGGTGGCAGGCAGTCAGATGTTGCTCGTGAACTTGCTGTCTCTCAAAGTGTCATCAGCAGACTTGCATCAAGTCACAGAACTACTGGCAGAGATCATGACAGACCCAGGAGTGGAGCACCATGAGTGACGGACCACAACGATGACCAGTACCTAAGGACCACTCAGACATCGTTATGCAACTGCCACACAGCTCCAGGCCCGTTTACGAGATGTGAGGGGTACTAGGGTTTCCTGGACAATGGAGCAGTGGTCTACCGTCTACGTCGGGTCACCGTTGCTGGAGAAGGCGAGGTGAGCGATACGCTGAGGTCAACATGGTCCCCAGGGTTTGCTTTGGTGGAGGAGGTGCAACAGTCTGGGCAGGCATCACCAGTCAGCGCAAAACAGATTTGGTTATTGTAGATGGCTCAGTCACTGCACGTTCTTACCTCAGAGGCATCATAGAACCCATTATCATCCCCCAATTCCGCCAGCACACCCCCAACTTTCTGTTCATGGATGATAATGCTCCACCACATCGTGGCAGAATTGTCACAGCTCGACTTCAGGAAGTTGGAGTGCCTCATATGGTACGGCCATCAATGTTCCCTGACCTGAACCCCATAGAGCACATCTAGGACCAGTTGAAGCAGAGACTGGATGATCGTACCCCACCCCCACGTGACCTGGCAGAACTGCGTGTAGCACTTGTGGAAGAGTGGAACGCATTGCCTCGGAACAACATCATGAGGCTAGTGAGGAGTATGAGACGTCGCTGTCAAGCTGTCATTGCGGCAAATGGTGGAAACACCCGCTACTGACATCGTCAATTTTTGTTATTTGGGCCTATCCTTGTTATTGTCTAAATTTTTGGGGTAATAAATATTAAACTAATGAAAATGGTGTTTCTTCTCATACACTATTAGTAATATCAAAGGGAACTTTTACTTATTTCATTAAAATTCAGCGCAAATAGGAAAAGGACTCATGCGAATAACAATATCCCTAACTTATTGTGAGTAGTTTATCTGACAAAAGTGAATACATAATGATTCAAGTGCTTAAATTCGTAGTATCATAGTTTTGACATTTTTATTAGCTGGGAACATTAGTGTGTGTGTGTGTGTGGGTGTGGGTGTGTGTGTGTTTTTCATGCTTTATAATGCTATAGAGAGCTACCTTTGGTCCAATGTTTCCAAGAGGGCCTATTGTTCCTGGTATCCCTGTGGGTCCCTGAGTAAAAATGAAAAATTTGGTGAGGAAATGGTGTCGCACACTCATGCAGACAGACATACCAAGACCTGCCAAGCTGTGATGAGTAGAATTGTGTTTAATGCCAGTGCAAACACCAAACTGTGCCACATTTTTGTCCCATAGGTACAGAAGTGCAGAAAGGATGCAGGAAGTACTTTAAATGTAGTAATTTACAGTAGCTTTGAGTTCACTCACGGGTTCTCCCGCAATCCCTTTCTCTCCTGGAGCACCAGAAGGCCCTTGGATTCCCTGTGTAAACATATAAAGAATTAACAACCAGTAAGTCAGCATGTGGCAATAATCAGTTCAACACTATATTACAATATTCCATGCACACAAATGTGTTATCATGGATTTCATGTGTTCGTGTTTTTGTTTCTGTTGTCGTCATGCTTCCACGGTTTGTTTTCCTTGATTGCGTACACCTGTGCGTCATTTTACGCTAAGTAGTTCATTTAAACCATTCCTTTGCAAAGACTTATTGTGCATGTATGATGATGGTCTAAGAATGTTTGTCTGTTTTCCAAGTTCCTAGTATTCCTCTCTGTTCTGGTTTTTATTTCAGCGTGTTTTGTGCTATAATGGTGAATATTCCCTGATCAACGCTTTCTGCCTGGGTGTTAACCTCTGCCAATGATAATTACAATGATTTCTGGATATGCCCCAAGAAAGCTTATCATACTCACATTCCTGTCTCATCAAGCTGCATGCTACACTTGTACCTCATTGCACATGCATTTCAATTTTATTTTCCTCTTTATATATTAGGGCACATGGATGATAATCTCATAAAGGAAGGAAATTGTCTTCATTAGACACAAGTTCCTGTGAGATTAAAAAAACCACGGCAGGCAAGACTTTTAGTGATCTCTGATAATATGGTAAATATTACACAAATATGGAAGTTTATTATTGACACAATCCCTACCATTAACATGAGTACGCCCCTAAAGTGCTTATACTATTTATGTATTCAATATTTTTTGAAAGTGTGGTTAAAGTGTTTGATGAATCCTCAATCATACTCATATGTGTTTGCTGAACATCCCCTTCCAGATGTAGTCTCTTTTTCTGTTAACCACTTCTGGTTTGGACTTTGCACTAGATTTTGGAGAAGGACTGTGGGGAATTTGATTATTCAGTCACAAAGGCATTAGTGAGGTCAGCCATTGAACTGATGTTACTGACGTCTGATACACAGTCACAATGGTGTAGAAGTGCTGGCAACATGTGTTCTTTCACACTAACCTTGGCAAACCCACACCTTAGGCTCTCTAAGGGTGCCTTAGTTCCAATGAACATTGTGGTAACATACTGTATGGGAGTGATGGTTAGCTGTCCATATACTTCTGGCAATTCAATCAAATGGTAACAGCCATTTTAAATATTATCTTTAACCAACAAACGTTTGATATTAACTAAATGAGAACAGTCCTCTATACTTCATCATTCCAATTTATGACATTTTATAACATACTTTTGCACTATTCTGATCCTATGTATTTCCTGTCATAAAGAATGTTGTATGCACTGATACAATAACTACTGTATGGAAATAATGTTCATTTAAAGCAATGAATTGGAACACACCGGAAATCCTTTTGGTCCTGTCTCTCCCAGTTCGCCAATCTTCCCCTGCAGAGATTTTACAATGTTTAAAGATTTGCACAGAAATCCAAGTGCAGTGTGTGGAATTATGCTAGAAGGTTTTAAGGCACAGTAGCTTATAGTGTGAAGGGGTAAAAATAAAAGGTAAATAAAGTAATTGAACTAGATTAGAAATATAATGTAAAGTCTATATGTAAAATCTTAAACTCTTGTATTGCTCTTACCTGCTCTCCAGGAACCCCGACTTTTCCAGGGGGACCAACAGCACCCTAGGACAGGACAGGACAGGTAGAAAAACAAATGTTGGGAAAGAATCATATATGATATGGTTGATTCTTAGTTTTGATTGATTGATTAGTTTATCGCTTAACTGTCTTTCTTAATTTGATTTCACTATTTTACCCCATAACCTTGCTTCCATTGAAACATACTGTACAGTGGAGTACAAATGTCTCAGAGGACTAGTGACAGGTCTGCCATTTCGTGTAAAACCTGATTAGCAACATTAGAGAAATTTCATCACAGTGACTTCTGAAAATATACTTCAATCGAGGGAATAAGACTTTGATTTTAACAGATTTTTAACCAATGTTATGTTTTTGTCTTCTTACATGTCCCCTAGAGGTGTTAAATGTCCAAGCCATCTCTTTCTTTGTTACCCCTTTCTCCACCTCATTCCCTATATAGGTTGCTACTTTTAAAGTTAATGTATGTTCATCATGTTACGTTTGTTGAGCCCATTTGTTGCATTTAGCTAATGTTTGTCCTGTATTGCATACTGAAGCAGGATAAATCTTTGGGCTAGTAAGTGGAATGTACAGGAACATCAGAGAGAAAGTTTTTAACACAACTGCATGGACTTTTGGATATTAGTGTTAATTTCTGGTGATTTCCTCAACTGCAACCTGTTTAAATCTCCAGTTCCTCTATTTCTTTAGAGATAAAGATGGGTAGGTTAGCTGTTTACCTGTTTGCCTTCAGTGCCAGCCTCCCCAGTGGGACCATCTGGCCCTCGTGGGCCCTAAACACACACACACACACACACACACACACACACACACACACACACACATGCGCGCACACACACGCGCGCACACACACACACACATAGACACAGTCAGAGCGCTCACTGTTTCATGAGAACATTAAAAAATAAGACAAAGAATTGACAAATGAAAGAAAATGATTGACACAAGGATAATGGGTCTCTGTAATTCATTTAAATTCTGCTGTTGTATGGAGCTGATATTAGACATGTGGTATGTGTTACTGTGTGTGTTTGTTTGAGTTAACTTGGAAAGCAAAGCGTTTTTCACACACACAGACATGCATAGATCTATCTTACCCTTCTTCCCTTAGGCCCTCGAATGCCAGCAGGGCCTTGTGATCCAGGAGCACCCTAAATGACAAAGGGAAATGGGTTTGACAAAGGGTTGTGGTTAATTGTCTGTTATGCAACTTTTGTTTAACTATATACAGTACTTCAGAATTACTACTCTACCATCTATCTACCACATCTGTAGCATAAAAACAAATGACTACAATCACCTAGCCTTACAAAACAGTTCTTGAATTGTCAATGAGTAACACATTTTTGTCTCTGAACTTATTTTTTTTTTGTGAGAATTTTTTATAAATAATTTATTCAGTACTTTATTATACACTTACTATCCACTTTTTTCAATATCATACATGAAGTTATCTAAGCATCCAATGCAGATATACTGTAAGTCAAAAGCTTAAGTTAATGTTGCTGATCTCCTTTGACAAATAACAGTCTCTACTGTTTACACATGCTGCAAATAAAACACTGAATAAGTGACAGTTCAGAAATACCTTTTTGACTAAAAGAAGTCAGAGACTAGTTCAAGCTGCTAGGATGTCTATAGTAACACAAATAATCACTCATTAGAACCATGGTGAGGAGAATAGCATCTAAAGATTTACATACTGTAAACCCTTGAGAGAGAACTTGGGGACGATAATGATGGGCACATGACGACCCATACTGGACAGTTGAAGATTAGAAAAACAATTTCCAGTCTTTAAAAGTCAGTTTGAGATGCTTTTCTGCTCACCGTGGTTGTAGAGAGTGATTATTCGAGGTTACTATAGGCTTCCTGTCAGTTCAGAGCAGTCTCATCATTCATCTCTTCTCTCTTTCATCAACAAGGTGACGCAAAGGCAGTATAATATCATGGCGTTTCAGAACCTGAGCTCACAGTTTGTTTGTGTTTCACTCTGTCTAATCTCTAGAGACTGCTGTCTGTGAAATTCCCAAGAGATCTGCTGTTTCTGAAATACTCAAACTGGCACAGGTGGCACCTGCAGTACATCTAATTCTCTTTGAAGCATAAACTAACTGAAGCTCTTGCCCTGTATCTGCAAGATGTTAAGTACTGTGCTGCTACAGTTGTGAATATTTACAAAGTAAGTGCATTATTCAATATTATACCATCTTTTAAATAGTCTACTTTTTTGTTTGTTAAGGGTCGCCACACGGGATCATTTGATTCCGCAAGATCGGGCATGGGATTTAATGCCAGATGCCCCTCCTATTTTCTAACCAGGCATTATGACCAGCATTGGCTGGGTTGTATGGGGAATAGGGTTATACTGTATGTCTTGCCCCTGGACCCAATAACGGAGACTCAGCGGTGGTGGGGTGTACCTCTGACCTTCCGATCAGCAGCCCAAAGCCTCACCACTGAAACATTTTAGAAATAGTCTACTATTTTTAGTAGAACATTATTTTTAGTTTTTAAATTGTTCTGTCAGGACTTACTGATGAACCTGGTGGTCCAGGAGGTCCAGCCTCTCCAGGAGTCCCTGGATGCCCCTTAGACAGAGAGTACGCACACTTAGTTTCATACTGTAATAAGCCTCAACTGCAAACAAGAATATTAGCAAAGCATATACAATATAAGTGACAGTGCAATTACATTAACTCACAACATTCAGGACATTTCAGAGAACACAACAGGACACTAGGGACACTGCACGACCAGACACTAGATAGACAGTTTGATGCGGAGCAAATCTGCGACTTGCTAGCTTGTTACGCAAGTATACTTGACCAATCCTTCCTGTTCCTGCAGAAGGTCCGAGTTATCCTGCCTGCTCACACAGTTCTTGTTTCTGTTTTTGCCTGCCCCCAATATTTTCTAAATAACTTCTCAAAATTCAAACCACAGCAGGGCTGAAATCTTTACTGTTTGCATTCATTAATCTTTAGCAAATGCTGTGTGAGCACTCTGCCAAATCCAAAACGCTCTTATGTTAATCAACAGAGCCTTTCTTCGTCCTACAAGCTTCATATCTGACTGCCTGATCTGGCATGAAAAAACGCCGACTCTTACATCTTCTTGTTGAGGTCCATGAAAAAGAGTGTTTATAATTTAGACGATTCTGGAGAAAAAAGTTAATCTAGCAAATCTTGTGCTGAAAATGTACATTATTGAAGTCTATTACAGAGATATCAAAGTTTAAAGTGAATTTTCAATAACATTTTACCAGCTCCTCAACTACAGTACTGTATACTATGCTGATTTAGGAATATTTCATAACTAGAGACATCCAAAATCAACTCAACCCTCATGACAAAGTGGGTTTTCATATAAACACAAATGTAACAAATATGCAGATACGTATACAGAAGTACAAATACAGATTTGTTCCTCCATACTGTTCTAATTACATCTAGAAATTATTAATTAAATTATATAAGAAAGCTTATAATTACATGGTGCAAAATCATGCTTTACGATATCATTGTGAAACTTAAAAAATAATAATAATATTTACAATAAATATCTGACCTAATGGGGGAATAGTAATGCCTTTAAATAAATGTGTGCACATTATCAAACCTTTCCTGACTACACAATTGTCAATTTGTTAAAATAAAACAACATCCATTATCACTGTATAGATATAATACGTATTTAGGGGATAATGCATCCGATATGCATTAATGCAAGCTAAAACTATAAAGAAAGGGGAATGGAGAGCATGGAGCCTAAAGGCACAAGGCGGGGTACACTCAGGGTGCCAATCCATTGTATGACACATACTTACAAGCTCATTCACATACTACAGGCAATTTGAGAACGCCAGCCCTAGCCCATGAGCATAACCTGAGGAAACCCTCCGAGCAAGGGGAGAACATGCAAACTCCAAGCGGGAATCGAACCCAGACCCTGGAGGTGCAAGGCAGCAGCACTAAGCCACTGTGCCGCCAGACTTAGATTACCACACTTATCATTTACTTTGCATACTTATTTTTTTATTTCATACAAAATTATGTTGTGTCTCAATGTGACCATTTTGTCTTTCCATAGTCACAGCTCCATCTCATATACACTTCAAAATCTGATAGCAAGCCCATAAACCTGGTCAAGAGTATCTGATGGTGAGAACAGAGAATTTGTCGGGAGCATTAAATAATTAACATGTTTGGAAATGAATTTAGAACGAAAACGTGTATAAAGAGTTAGTCAGAGTGAGTGACAGATGATTGCAATGCAGTTCAGACTTTCCACAGATACACTCGACTTACAGTCGTTCCTGTGTACATTCAGTGAGTGGAACGCCTGATCCTTGAAAATCGTCAGATATCTTCCGCCAACTTATGGAAGAGACGCATCCGTCCGTGCCAACTGTACACACAATTATTCACCAACACTACTCGCATGTTAGAGAAACTCGACTGGGAGTTATTGTCACATCCTCCGTACAGTCCTGACCTCGCTCCAAGACATTTCCACATGCTTAGGCCATTAAAGGAGTTCCTGGAAGGCCAGCATTTTTGACGTGAAGTACAGTAGGCAGTCCGGTCATGTCATCAGTGTACTGAGAAAACTTTGTAAATTGATGGTATCCAAGCAGTAGTGGAATGCTGGAATAAGTGATTTAGCATAGCAGGGCATTATATAGAAAAATAAAGGTAGGTTTTACTCTCATAACTGTGTTATTCTGCACAATCACAAGTCCCGGTTTGACTACACCCCTAGTGGAAAACAAACACAGTGCTGATTTGAGATTCAAGAAACGTTATTCAAGATTCAATTCAGGTCTGAACCATGTTGCAATCATCAGTCACTCACTCCAACTGACCATATTGTTGTTTTAGTGTTTTGGCAGATAATTTTTTTTTTTTTTGGCATATTTTTGGCAGATAATTTTTTGGCATATTCAGATATCCAGTGTATAATTTTATGTGACTATGTAAAGTAATTACATCACATATGTCCATGATGTCATAACCAACAGCCGTGAAAAGACCCATAAGTAAAGTCCACTCTAAAAGCTCCAAATATGATTGTTTACGTTTATTTGCAAGCACACAAAAGATTTACTAGTGGCAGTGTGTGTGTGTGTGTGTGTGTGTGTGTGTGTGTGTGTGTGTGTGTGTGTGTGTGTGTGTGTGTGTGTGTGTGTGTGCACGTGCATTCATCAGAATTTACGTGCTGCCTTAATGCAAACTTACGGCAGACCCTTTTTCACCCGGTGGACCTGGCAGTCCTGTCGTTCCTCGATCACCCTGGACACACACAAATAGTTTGTTCAGGATGCTTGGTGCTTTGCTGATGGAGGGAAATCAACTTTGAAGTGTCTTACCTTTTCTCCTGCCAGTCCAGGTTCACCCACTGGCCCCACAAAACCAACCAAACCCTGCGCATGCACACGCACATGCGCGCATGCACACACACACACACACACACACACACACACACACACACACACACACACACACACAATCATAAGACAGATGTCATACTATACACATGGTATATAATATTTATAATATTTTATACTATTTACTATTTATTTAAAATCTTACAGTGTGCTTGTAATTATAATTATAATTTGTAAAGACATTAAGAGCTGGAATAAAATCATTTTAATAGACAGGATGTTTTCATAAGAAGACCTTGTCTTTTTCCTGTACTTGTATTGAAAAAACAGTGAAATCAGATCATACAAAACTGGTAATGGAAAGTAACTGCAAATAAGCATGACAACTCTGCATATGCTTATATTAGCAGCATAAATAGATTCAGAAGAGTTCACACAGTAGTTTCCCCTCAACTTACAATATATAGACAAAATGATGTGGACATCCATCAATTTGTCCTTTCTAAACTGCCGTTACAAAATTGGAAGCACACAATTGTCTAGAATGCCTTTATACATTGTCTATTTTCCCTTTAGTTTAAGTAAAAGGGCCAAGTCTAAACCTTTTCCAGCATGACAGTCCTCCTGTGCACAAACCGAGGTCCATGATGACATGCAGTAGAAGAACTCTAGGAGCCTGTAAAGAGCCCTGAACTCAAGCACCACTGAATATCTTAGGGATGAACTGGAACCCTGACTGCACCCCAGGCCTCTTTATTAACATTACACATCACTGATGCTAAACAAATAAATTCTTGCAGCCAAAATCTAAGAGCCTGCCCAGGACAATGGAGGTTATTATAACATGAAATGTCTGCTACATTTATAACGGTATGCCCAGCAAGCATATACTGTTATGGTTGCTTAGATGTCCACATACTTATGGTTGTATAATATTCATCTGTTCAATGTTCCAAATTCCTATTCATCCTTGTACTCTATGCTGAATGAGTGCGTTCTTGTGTTTCCTCTCAGGGAGGGCTGTTTTTATCAGATGCCATATAAATGCTCTAAGCAGTTTTACATTTAGATAACAGTTATGACTTTAGCTTTTTTTTTTAAACAGAAGTTGCTTTTTTAATATCCCAAGAACAAAAACACCTCATTGATTCCAAAAGCCTTTGACAGAGATTTGAAGTTAAAGGAGAACTTGTTTTTAGAGACCCCTGCTGCCTGCTCAATGAACTGCAGTTCCATTAAAGACACTCAGTGGTGTTCCCTGTATTCTTGCATTTGACTTAACATTGAAGTGGGAACTCTGAACTGCATTATTTTTGAGCTTAGTCTGTTCAAACTACTGTATGAAGTGCCTTCCTTGATTAAAAGTTTTGTTTTGTTAGCAATAACCTAGTCGTCTGATATTAGTGACCGTATCAAACATTGGTCAATTCAACCAGGTAATGCGTCTGTTGATGCAAAGTACATGCTAGTACAAACTCAATTAAAGCAGTTTGATAATACCATTGAAGCAGTACGGTAATATGATTTAATTAACGTTAACATTAATGGTCATGTTGCCCTGTCATTTTCTTGTGTGCTTAGGGTTGAGGATGGCTTCCTGACTTTTCAAATAGGAATTCCAAGTTGAGTGGACAATTTATTTAGTTTTCCCTAGTCAGAGGTTCAAATTCTAAGTAATGCAGGATTAGTCTCTGATTGTAAACGTCCACTTAAAAAAATCTATGTAAAGCTAAGAATGCCACATCAGATAGCCTTTAAGGAAAATGGGAGGGGCTGAAATAAAAACTAATTACTGTAAAAATTTAACATTTTAAAATATGCAAGTTTGCTGTAGGCTTACATTTGACAAAGCAGACTGACTACATTCACTTACATTTCTTTGAATACATACAATAATACAGTCGTACCTTGGCATATGAACTTGCAAATTTGCAAAAAAATTTAGCTTGCACATCTTTGCCACAATAACTAAAATTTAGCAAGACATTTGCCTCGGCATGTGAAGCATTTTCAGCAGATGTGTGACTGAGCCAAAAGCATAAATTAAGGGAAGAGTTATGCTCTTAATATCTACATATATCATATTTTACATAATTTACGTGTCTTTTTTAAATGTTTTGATTGTTTTATATGCAAAAATTACTAATACTGGTCATATTTTAGACATTATACATTCCAATTTAATACTGCTGCTGAAAAAATGGTTCATTATACAATTCTTTGATAATTTTATTCCTCAGTATTTTCCCAATGTGTAAATCTAATACTATAAATTTTCAGTTATTCTTATGACTGTATAGCATTACATTATTAACGTGCAGGTGTCTGTGCAGCATATGACACTCACTCTCTCTCCCATCGGACCAGCCTTCCCTGTATCTCCTTGTTCCCCCTGAAAGAGTAAACAAGTTCAAATGTGCATTTATGCCCTCAGTGGTTGGTTGTGTGTGTGTGTGTGTGTGTGTGTGTGTGTGTGTGTGTGTGTGTGTGTGTGTGTGTGTGTGTGTGTGTGTGTGTGTGTGTGCGTGTGTGTGCGTGTGTGTGTGTGTTTTGAACTCGAACCTTAATTCCTTCAGGCCCAAACTTGCCAGGAAATCCTTTATTGCCCATAATACCCTAAGAAGAGAAAAATTTATATTATACAGTGGAACCTTGGATTACATGCATAATTCGTTCTAGAAGCAGGTTCGTATTCCTAAACACTCGTAAACCAAATCAAATCGTCCCATAAGAAATAATGAAAACTCAAATAATTTGTTCCACAACCCAAAAAAATAAATACAGAAAAATAATTAATACAATATATAAAGTAAAAATAAAACAAATTAACCTGCACTTTACCTTTAAAAAAAGTGTTTCCGTTTGTGTGTGCAGGCGCCGTGTATGTGTGTGTGTGGAATTAGCCCCTTCCCTCGCCTTGTCTTACACAGTAAAACTCCTCCTCCCTCCCCCCACCTCGCTTTTTAAGTTTCACAACAAACACACACACAACGGAAACACTGTTTTAACGGAAAAAAAGAAATCTCTCTAATGAGAGACTAATGTAGACTAACGGAATCACTGCTGGGTGTAAAGGCGAGAGAGTAGGTGTGTGTGTGTGTGTGTGTGTGTGTGTGCCGGTGTGTGTGTGTCGGTGTCAAAAAACTTGGCACTCGTAAACCAAGACATGCTCGTTTTTCAAGTCAAAATTTATTAAAAATCTTTGCTCGTCTTGCGTAAACCGAGTTACTCGCAATCCAAGGTTCCACTGTGTGTGTATATATATATATATTTTATATATATATATATTTTTTAAATGAACATCAAAAATACAAAAAATGTAAAGCAAATAACTATTGTGTTACGACGATATATATCTAAATGCTAATTTTGCTAAACTGATCATTTTCACTTGTTAAGAGTAATAACAAAATAAAAAAAATTAGCTTATATCTCACACAGGTGATGTGGTATAAATATGAACTGTTTTTACAGCAAAATGCAATGACATTTTTGGACTTTCATTATTGTGGCAAATTATTATTCCTGACCCACAGAATTATTTTACATCAAAACCTTTAATTTGAAAACCACTACATATCCTTGTTTAGAAGCTTTAAACTTTGAGGTTTTAGACAAATCACACCATGGAGCAGCTGCATTTCAGAGCAAAAAATTATTTCTTATTTTCTGTTGGTTGCATGGGGAGAAACATGATCAGCCAATTAGGATTATACATTTTTTATTTTCAATGAAAAACTAACATGCTACACCCGGAGATCAAGATTATTAGGGAATTAATATTACAAGTAGTAAGCACAGTACGACTAGACGGACGCAGCTACCTACACACACCAAATGTTAGGGCTGGTTCTTAAATAAATTAGGAAATTTGGATTAGGAAGATCACCTCTAGTCCGGTTGGTCCAGGTAGTCCAACTGGGCCTTCATCTCCCTTGTGGAATAAAAAAACAACAACATTGTAGTCAGTGGTATACCATCTCCCTGTAAAATCTGCAGTATCTGTATCTTTCCCTCACACATACCTCTCGTCCTGCAACTCCACGAGGTCCTGGTAACCCCCTCGCTCCAGGTGCACCCTGTGTGGTAAATACGTACACACACACACACAAAAGATTTAATGGCCTGACAAACACTTAATTTGGCAAAGATGTTAGTGCAGATTTTGCATAATTTGCCATACTGTAGAGTAACTGACTAAGAAATGTCTGGACCAAACACACACACACACACACACACACACACACACACACACACACACACACCAGCCTCTCTCATTAGCAAACTAACCTTTGGTCCTTCAGGCCCATTTTGTCCAGGTGGTCCAATGTCACCAGGGAAACCCTAAAACAATAACATTAATGCTCCTTCACTACTATGTATTACTTCAGAATGAATAAATGACTATTATTTTATTTACATGTTTTATCATGATTGAGGGTTTACCTCAGGACCCGGTGGGCCAGGCACCCCATCAGGTCCTCTTTCTCCTATTCTACCCTGGGAGACACACATACAAAGAAAAAAAAAATCAAGAATTTTTAAAAGGACACATTTTACTGTAAAGATCTTCACTGAAACTGAATGAAGTGTCACTGGAAATGATGTCATAACCTCTCTTGCTACTATACATTAGTAGCCTGTTTGTTAATTGGCTGATTATTAGGTAAGTCTACATGATGTGCTCTACATAAAGCAACACACTCAACAAAAGGCTGAAAAAAGCACAAAGACTGTTTTGGAAAATAGTTTCTAGGTTGGGACCTATTGTAAAACAGCTGGTGTATGCATAAAAACAATAATTACACAAACATTTGAGACAGAAAAAGAAAGCCAGATGCAGGATTATACACATAGAATAAGATTCACTGCTTTTGTTTACATTATATGAAAAAAAGTAAAAGATCACCTGAGGTCCAGGTTTTCCACGAGGACCTGGCAACCCTGGCAAACCCTGAATTCCCTGAAATGAAAACACAGAAAGCTAAATTAAAGGAATCCTGCCTACACAAAGAGCACAGTATAAAGTGCATTATTTATATCAGCCATTTAAACAATTAGTTTTACGTCATTATTTTACCATGTACAATATTTGCAATATCACATACACTTATCCTTCCAGGTTAGTGGTAAAGATGCATAGTAAAAAAAATCAACAGTAGAAATCATAGCTATGTTTACTTTGGAGTAATGGAAAAAAGTTAATATGGTCAGATGAGCCCGGAAAGACCCTTTTTCCACCGCGATGGACAGTGTAAGAAGGGAAGTGCATGAAGCATACCACTGTACAAGCTTCTGGTGGCAGTGTTATGATCTGGGCTTGTTTCAGTTGGCCAGGACTAGCCTCAACATTATGTGGCAATAAAATTAAATCAACTGACAATCTGAATATACTGAATGACCAGGTTATCACATCTGTGCAGTTTTTCTTCCCTGATGGCACGGACATATTCCAGGACTTAAATTCTGAGACTGGTTCTGAGAGCAAACCACCACATAGTCATGACCCTTTGAGCCTTTGGGATGTGCTGGAAAAGATTTAAGATTTATAATTAACCAATTACACCAAGCAGGTGCTAATGAATCATCGATTACATCTGTAGGCTAAAATACAGTTGTTAACTGAAACAGAAACAGTTGTGTAGGCTTAAAACTGGGTGAGGAACAGCCAAACTCCAGTCATACACCATTGGAGGACTGAGAGCAGAAACAAGATACATTGTAGTTATACTGGTTCAGCTAGGTCTCCCCCGGGCAATGCTTTTAGAGCAGACTGGGTTTCAAGATGTGCTGTTCAAGCTATTTTGAAAAAGTAAAAAGAGGCGATGAATGTTGAGGACCACTGACGCAGTGGAAGGCCATAGAAACTTAATGAAGCAGGTAAAAGACATTGCGCTTACTTTGACAATGAAAGATGTCCAGCAGTGCTATCAACAAATAATTGAAAACCAGAGTGACATAGGTACCCCCATCTACTCCAATGAAGACTGAACAGAAGTGGTCATCATGGAAGAATTTCCACCTCCAATGAGGAAACAAGGCTATGTGACTCAACTGTGCACAAACAATAGGAACTAGGGTGCAGAAAAATGGCAGCAGGTGCTCTGGACATGCCGAGTCAAAGTTTTTAATATTTGGCTGTAGCAGGACCCAGGGTGTTTGCCAATGGGCTGGAGATCAGTATAATAATGGGTTTCTGCAGGCAACAGTGACATATGGTGCATGTTTCTTTGGAGCTGAATTTCTGCAAATGGATTTGGTCAGGATTAATGGTGTCATCAATGCTGAGAAATATAGGCAGATATTTATCCTCGTGCAATACCATCAGAGACGCGTCTGATTGGCCCCTAATTTATTCTGCAGCAGGAAACAGCTGCAAACATACAGCCAATGTCATTAACTATTTTCAGCATAGAGAAGAACAATGAGTCCTGGAAGTGATGTTTTGGCCCCCAAAGAGCCTTGACCCTAACATCTTCGAGTCTCTCTGGGATTACACGAAGAGACAGAAGGATTAAAGGCAGATGTGCAGACATCCACAGCAGATCCGAAACGCTTGGAACAACCTTCCTGCCGAGTTACTTTAAAAACTGTGTGTGCAAGTGTACCCAGAAGATTTTATGCTGTTTGGCAAGCAAAGAGTGGTCACACCAAATACTGATTTCATTTGTTTTTCTCTTCTGTTCATTTTATTTTTTTAAATTGATTAAAAATAAACTATTAACACTTCTTACGTTACAGAATTTTTTCATGCCTGCTTAAAATTTCTGCACAGCACTGTACATACAGTACATATATTATATTAATGGTTGTTTATGGAAATCTGTGAGCAGTTATACATTCAAGTGAAACTCATACTGTACAACTTGAGTGTACACTCATCCAGTAGTACAGTTAATCAAATCCTGATATTACTTATTAATTACTTAATTATGTTCATGTCATTTTGCTGTCAGAATTTCAGTGTGAAAGATATGTCAATTAGTACGAAATCTGAAAAAATCCAGTACACGATTTTTTGGTGAAGGTTCATAAATGGAAAATACTTTTTTCCCCCAATAGGAATATACTGTAAATACAGTACATATACTGTAGTACAGTACAAAAGTCACCCCTAAATTTTTCCCATTTTGCTGCCAAAAAGGCAGACTTTCTTGTATTTTTTTTATGTATTCATGATTGATAGTTCTCCAGGCTTCTTGAAAGACTAATATGGGTCTCATTTTCAAAGGAATGTCTTTAAGCCATACAGCAGCCTATGAATCATTCAAGAATAAAAACTATCTAACTTAAGGAACGTACCAGTAAGAAACAGGTGCAGATGATGACAGATGATCAAATGATTATTATACTGGTGATTTGGAATGATTCCTAAAACACATACCTTGTCTCCAGAGAAACCAATCTCCCCTTGCTGTCCAGGAAGCCCAATTTCACCCTAAGAGACAGAAGAGTGAGAGAATGAGAAAGAGTTTTATGAATGTAAAAGATCCATCTCAGTTAAAGAATAAGTGTGAATATTTGCATGGCTCTAAAAATTTATGCTTTAATGAATGGCACAAATTAAATTTGCTCCAACCCAAAAATAACACTGGCACAGCTGAGTCTAATGTAGGTCTGCCCTGAGTTTGCCAACATCTATGTGGCTGGAGACAAAATCAGAAATTGACCAGTGAGAGAAACTTGACTGATGGAGTCAGATTGAACAAGACACAGCATGGTAGCATATATTCTACTCTTCATTCATGTATCAAGGATTAAGGATCAAACTCTACTTAATTGTTATCAGCTGGAGCAAATTACGGGCCATAGTGGATAAGCTTGGGGAAAGGATCACTTTTCTCACTGACCAATCAGACATCAGACATTTCTGACATTCTACACACAGAGGCAGACCAAGAGGGGAGGTGTCTGAAAGCACATGCTCAACACAGGCCAACCAGCAGGGAAGGATTTTCCATGGCATGCTGCAGAATAACAGGGCCAATAAGAGCATTCAGATCACCTTATCACCTTTCAGTCCGAGCTCGCCCATGTTCCCTGCAACACCCTGGCACATAGACACAAAACAGATAAATGACACACAAAACAATAAACAGGGACAGCACACATGCACTTCATACTCAATTGTAGTCTTGAATACAGTGAGGTCCAAAACTCTATATATTACAGAAAATCTTTTGTTAAATAAAAACTTATTTCTAATACAGTATTGCATCTAATTAAAAGGTGTTCATGGCTCTAACAGTACATCTGCTTGCAAGGCAAATCACAAGTTTATATAAGTGAACTCATTCAGCATAATTATAACTACTATTATATTCATATAAAGGAGCGTCTATATACTGTACATTAACTAAAAATATTGTTAACAGTTAAAGGGTTGAAGCAGTGTCAGCGAGAAATAATCCTGTTGTCTTGAGTACTTGAGCATTAATGTGTAAGTTACATCTCTGTATAAACAGGAGGGAAGATGAGTAAGAGAAGGGTAGGAGAAAACAAAACCTAATCAAGAGCGAAGCATGGTAAACTAGAAAGAAGTAGAACTAGGGTCATTTGTTACAATAAAATTTAACAGTTGAGAACAGTTGTGAACATTAAACCCTAAACTATCTTTTGATAGGAAAGGCAACCCTGATGCCACAATACTACTGTACCTCCCCCTTGTGGAAATATATTAATCATGATAAACATGAACAGGTGAGTAAATTGCAGCTGACCACGAAAGGTTTACATCAAAAAACTTTAGTTTACAACCTCTGTTCAAGTCAAGCCAGGACTTGATGAAATTTCTTGTAAATGAAGGTGCAAAACTGACATTTACAGAAGACGTCAAGCACGTCAAGTATGGTGATGAGATCTTTTGTCGCAGTAAAACATTGGAATGGTGCACAGGAGACTTTCTACCTTGATGGTATCCAAGACTGAAACACTGGGATAAGTACATTAGTGTAGCAGGGGATTATATAGAGAACTAAAAGTAGTTTTTCCTCTCATAACTGTTAATGCTATTCTGCACAATCCAAAGTTTGGGTTTGACTTGAACGTACGTCATACTGTAGATACATAATGCAATCATTATATGTAAAAAGTCGACAATAACATGTAACACATAATCCCTTTGGAAAGGTCAGATGTTATTTGCTAACAAATAACGTATTTATAACTGGAAAAACGTGTTTCATTCATTTTATTTCAATCTTGGGAAATCTGTGGCAACATACTGTATCTAAAAAATGTAATATCCATTAGTGTGATGTATATTGGTATTAACAAGTAAGGACTGGGTGTGTGTGTTGTGTGTGTGTGTGTGTGTGTTTGTATGTGTATATGTGTGTATATATACAGTGCGAACCTTTAGTCCAATGAGTCCTGGTAAACCAACGACACCAGCTGGACCCATGTCACCCTGAAACAGTAAAACAGGAACAAATAAACAACAATACATGGTGAGTTTTTACATCTAATGTAAATAAGCAAAATTTTTTAATAATGCTCTTTTCCCTCAAAACAAATTTTTCATAAACGAATTTCATTTCTCTTATGGTGATAGATAGATATTTTTAGGTAGATAGATAGATAGATAGATAGATAGATAGATAGATAGATAGATAGATAGATAGATAGATAGATATGAAAATTTCATTCATGGTTTTCATGGGAATACGGCAGTAGAGTATTAAGGATGAAAAGTGAGGTCGCATTGTGAATACCTTGTTTTGTGATTAGCGAGGAAGGAGTTCTCAAGGAAGGTCAAAAGAAAGATTAAATGGTCAAATTATGGATCAGGTGCTTTACAATGTCAGAAACCCTTGTTGCATTACCAGAAGCATCCAGGAGGTGGAAGCGTAATCATGTATTAAAACACAAACATTTACAACCGTTTTGTTGAACCAATTTTCTCCCAATTTGGTCACCTGCTAATTCCCAGCCACCAGAAAGATTTTCCATATTACACAACAGCTACCAGTTGGAAAGGGTGAAGCCTAACACCTGCTTCCTCAATGACACACAAAGCTAGCCAAAGGCATTCTTCAGAACTGCTGCTCATGCTGCATCACAGGGCAACATGGAAATTAAGAAGTGTTCTATTCATCCTTTGCCTGAGCTTACAAACAGCATGGTTAAATTTTACTGTCTGCCTAGTTGTGGCATATTTAATGTTATAGCAACCATTATTCATACAAAAAAATATTTGATTTAAGACGTTTAACAGTCTGTCCACTGCTGTACATCCCTGTGATTGGTTTGAAGGTTAAACTACAATTAACAAATCAGATTTTATATTCAATTTGATAATGAATATACTCACAATTAGTCCAAGTACTCCAGGAGGGCCAGTGGCACCAATAACCCCCTTAAAGAACAAGATAGAAACAGAGAAGCTCATTGAGTAGAAATCATTTCTAAATACAGCTGAGTATGAGTATAGACTAAAACATAGCATGTGTATGAAAATATTTGTTTACTCTTGACTTCTTTAAACTAATTGTCTAAGTATTAAGGCTTGGGCTTTTTAACAATGTTTTGCTCCCCAGATTAAAAGCCCTGTGATGCATTATGGTGTAAAAAAAAACACTTTACCTTATTTGAAGAGGAAAACACTTATGAATAAATCAATGTCATTGCTATTTGGCGGTCTGCACTCACCCTGTTTATTAAAAGACCTAGAACTCATTGCATTCGACAAAAACACATGAAGTTCTTTCAGATGGGATCAACAATAAAGTACAGTACAGTATGCTGCATATTATGTTCAGGAGTATAAATCAGATTTTAGAACGGTGCATAGCTCACACAATTCTGCTTTGGAAGGATCATTTCTAGCACACAAAAAAAACACTATATGTATGTGCATGCACACATTAGGTATAAATTTGATTTACCTACTGGACACAGCTCTGCTAAGCAATTTAGAGGCCTGCTTGTACAAGTAGACCTATAAATAATATCCACTTCAAAATAACGTGCCCTGTTGGTTGAAATTTTATGCTTAAAGGGGTCCTTGAGAATACCCGATCTAGCCTATTTCAATTGTATACGTTAAAACAGGGTCAATTATTCTTCAAAAAATATTCTAAATCATAAATCAAGTCTAACAGTCGTTTAAAATCTCCTGTGATCCCATCTGCATGTCAGACAACCTTATGTGAAGGTCTGAATTTAATGTGGAGCATATAACTAGATGTGTCTGTCCATGTGTGTGTGTGTGTGTGTGTGTGTGTGTGTGTGTGTGTGTGTGTGTGTGTGTGTGTGTGTCTCTGTGCGTGTGTGATTACTGGATACATGTTATATTTAAAATAAATAGTTCAAGTGGACACCACAGTGTATTTATGAGTAGTGTGTATATGCAGACATTTATTGACATATTTGCTCTTGTGTTCATATTTATGCATGTGTATGTACATTTTAAATGTTTTACTGCGGCTAAGAGTCTCATCACTATACTGTGCTTGAAGTCTTCTGTAAATGTCAATCAGTTTTATGCCTTCATTTACAAGACATTTTATCACAAGTACTCCTCTTCCCAACATGCCATTTCAGTGTCTATGTAAATAAGTATACAATAAGCATTTATCCGAGGCAAAGATGGTAATTAGAGTAATTAACAAATAAAGTGTACATACTTTTCTGGAACTAAAACAGATGTGCAGCAGCTTCTTTATAATCCCCTACATAGTACACTATATACACACTCCAGCCAGTTACAAACACTTATTAAGATGTTGTTGCACTTAATTATCTAATTCTTAAGACACAACTTAAATTGCCTTTATAAATAGCTCATTTCCTGGCGTTAAGAAGTCATGGCCCTGCATTATTTTTATTTAATAGGGATGTCAGAAGCGGGGCTCCGCAGTTATGCATGAGGGAGAAATTAATGTTTCATTAAAGAAGCACATGAAATGTAGAGTGCCGTTAAGCACTCACATACACACCTCCATAGAGAGCTATGAAAACGAAGGATACAGTAAGCTAAAGACTTTCCAAAGAATGTTCTTTTATTGCTCTGACTGCATACACCCGTGCATTATGGTGTTGTGGCTATACTCTCTGTGAGTTAATGGAAAATGTATCAAAGCCAAGTTTCATTTCACAATGTGGTGTCACAAAGGGATCTAACCGAAGCCTATAGTCATATTAAAGGCATAATGCACATGTTAGAGGCCAGTCTGTTCTAACATGTGCATTTCTCTTTTGATTTTAATTTGCACTTACAGGCTCTCCATCAGCTCCTGGAGGTCCCCTTTCACCGAAATCACCTGGAAAACCCTGCAGGATAAAAGACAGAAGGTTAGACTGCTAAATCACAAATGTAGTAAAAAGCAGACACTCT
The DNA here is from genome assembly GCA_030347435.1 of Clarias fuscus. Lineage (NCBI taxonomy): Eukaryota > Metazoa > Chordata > Actinopteri > Siluriformes > Clariidae > Clarias > Clarias fuscus. The sequence goes on from CM059212.1 coordinate 36,678,949, forward strand.
CCCTGCAACGCACATTTCCTCTCTCTACAGACTTGCTGACAATGCAGTTCAGTCTTAGGCATGTTTCTGGTTCTGTACATATTTTACATGTCTGTGTGTGCATGTGTCTTGAGCCAAAGTCCACTGCTGTTCAAGTAGTACACACACACACAACTCTCTCTCTCTCTCTCTCTCTTGAAAATATTACTTATGACTCAGCATGGCAGTCTCACACACACAAGCAACACACAACCACATAATACATTCTAAAAAAAATGTAAAAACCCCTTGACGTAAATACTGTATGAAGTTAATGGTCATGTATAAGTTTAAAGTAACTTTTCCAGTCACCTAGTTACATAATCTGATAACTCAATTCAAGACATAAAAAAAATCCCAGGTGTGAAAAGTTATCCTCAAGGTGTCCTCAAGTATCACCCGAGAGGGATGTTACTAAAAGGGCTGAGGACTACGCATATAACATACACATACACAAATACACAAATGATGCAAGTCTCACTCATACACATGATTTATACATAAGGAAGATAAGATTAAACATTACCGGCGTACCCGTCTTGCCCCTCTTTCCTGGAGGACCAGGAATACCCTGAAAAAATGACAATATAGGACATACAGTATAAGAAAAAATATCAACAATGACATATAAGTTGGACGGTTAAGGCATTGGATCAAGTTGTCGCTATTGGGCCCTTGAGCGGCTCAGATGTAAAATTAGATAAAAATGTGAGTCACTCTGGATAAGGGTGCCTACCAAATACAGTAAATGTAATTTTAAAGATTACATTAATTAATTAGCAATTAAAATCAGTCAGAAACCTTAGCTGTAAGCAATGATGGAAAGTAACTAAAATAATTAACTTTTTTACTGTACTTTAAGAAAATATTTCACATACGTTTACTTCCTTGATTAGTTTTATCAGTTGATACTTTTTACTTTTACTTCACTACAGTACATCATAGGCCAAACACCTGTACTTTCTACTTTACTACATTTCTGCATGGCATTGCATTGCATGGACACAGTGATGCATAGTATTTGAAACTAATATCGTCACCTGCTTTATATTATGCGTAATTGCATGCATTTGCTTTCACTCCGTGAAATGATTAGTCATGTAGCAGAAATAAGACATGACCACAGTCAGGAAGGAGAGAGAGAGAGACAGGGAGACTCTTTTACTGTGACTTAAAGGCTACTGTGAGCTAATTCAAGCTCAGTACTTTTAACATGAGCTGCCCCATAGGCCTCATATCTGTCCAAGGAAGAATTTTAAAGGGGGGCTCTAATGAGTTACATCTGTGTTATTTATGTTTTATGAAGGCAAGTGATGTAAGTCTTTTCAGTATCTGTTACAGCTGCTGAGTTGTTCTTGTTGCAATTATTGTCGCTAATGTTTGTTTGTTGTAATTATTCATATTGTAAATTTTGTTAAGGATCCAATCAAACATACACCAATGTTAATATGAAGATATAACGCAGATTAAACAGAGAATACATCCTTACTGCATGCACATGTAGATATGAATAGCAAACAGACTACTGTTTTATTTTTAGAAAGCTTGCAAGCGTGAGGTTTTTAACTTTCATGTGGGTTGCCAGGTCTCAGCAAAATTCCTCACCCAACTAAAACTTAAAAAGACACGAAAGTCTTGAAACTAGCCGAAATGTTTGTCCATGGAAATGAGTAGACACATTTTTAGGGTTTTTTTTAGCCTTTGTCTCGGAAACAAGTTATCAGTTTTGTGTATTACTAATTTCCAAATCAGTATCTGACATGAAGGGTGTACAAGTCAAATGACGATTTGTGATCATACTTGTGATAAAACTAATTGACATTTCGTAGTAGACGTCAAGCACAATATACTGATGAGGCTTATAAGTTTTAACCGCAGTAAATAATATGAAAGGTGAAAATATTTGAAAGAGTACATCCATAAACGCTCATCCTGGCTGAGGTCGCTCAGAGCCCCCTGCAGGTGTTTTTGTTAACATTCAGGGAGTGGAATTGCTGATCCATCAAAAGCAATGGATAACTTGTCACCAATTTGTGGAAGAGATGCATCTGTCTGGAAACTGAACACTGAATACAACTGCACGTTACAAAAACTTAACTCAACATTATTGCCACATCCCTATATATTCCTATACAGTCCTATGCCTTCACTTCATATGTTCCCATATGTTCCGCCATTAAAGGAGTCCCTGGGAGTCCAGCGTTTCAGATGTGAAAGCGGACAGTCTGATAGGGCTCTGGCATACTGAAAATACTTCCTTCATGGTATCCAAAGACTAGTAAAATGCTGGGATAAGTGCATTAGTGTAGCAGGAAATTATATACAGAGGGATTGTATACACAAACTAAAGGAAATATGCCGCTGCTCAATATACCTTAGCTCATACTGACTGTGTGCTGTGCAGAAGGCACCATATCCCAGCTGGGACATCATAAAACTATTCGTCTAATTCATTAAACACTACTTTAACTTATAAATACATCATGCATGTATTCCTTATTTTAAATAATTGTACTTCAACATTATTACATAATGACATAAGGAGCTGCTGCTTAAAGGAATATTAATATTCAACATATTCAGGGAACTTTTCTGCTTTTCTGGAACGTCGCAGACTTAATAAATTTAAATAAAGATTATAAAATTTTATTAAACGTTTATGGCTGTCAACTGTACCCATAACCATCTAATAACAGTTTCTTGATAGAGGAAAGACATTCAGCCTCAAGCTGGATATGAATGTATCAAATGTACAATTTCTCATTCATGAAAATCCTGCATCTTTGAAAATATGTTCATATCCTCTACTCATAAGTGTGTGTAAATTTACGCATAGGGAGACTAACTAATGTCATTCTTGATTTCACTGATTTCAAATCATATAGTTTGCACATATTACTGTAGTGTTGTGTAGGTAATACTGCGTAAGGCCAAGTTTAAATCATTTTCTTTTTACAGCAATTAGCAGACCTCATTACTCAGAGCAACTTCCAGAGGTGCTTTGTGGTTTACTAGGTCAGGAATACCATCCAGAAAATGTTGCTGCTTTTTTATATTATTGCCATTATGTGCCAAAAGAAAGTGAGTCAGCACAACTAAATTAATTTTAGGACAAATTCAAAAATCTGTCAGTTATGTAGAGGACTGGAGGTCTGTTTGGACATAGCTGTATGCTGCAAACAAATGCCCTACCTCATATAAAATGTCATGCTCAGTTGTTATTAATAATAACTAAATCGATTTCCACTCCTGCTTTACAGACTTTACTCTCATTGTTTCGTTTTGTGCTCCCAGCAGTCTGTGCATTTATTTTAGGTTTAGCATCACTAAATGCAAATGAGATGTGACAGAAATGCTATTTTGCACTCGAGGGGTGATTAATGTACACACACAAGAACAAACAAAACAATGTTTTAGTGAACTTTTGTAAATCTGGTGGAAAATTATGGTGTGATTCGGCTTGTGCCAAACTCTACACGAATTACTGACTACGCAACATTACCGTTAATAAATTGCACATTTTTGGGGATTAGATAATTACATGGGTTTATATTGGAACTTTGAGTCCTTCTCAAATAACTGCACAGCACTGCTAGAAATTAGTCTAATGTTATAATTTATGAATACATTTTTACATTTTTTCAGCAGGTTTCTCGAAAATAGGTTAAAAAAAAAAACCCTCATGATATTGTCCTCGTCCCATTTAAGTTACCTTAAAAATGCAGATAGAGATACAAAGAATACCATTATGATATGCTGTCTGGATATTACATGTATCTTGTCTGGAATTTAGTGCACCAAGTCCAAAGAAAATATTATTTGGTTCAACAATGACAATTACCAGACAAATGTTTGTACACGCCGTCTAATTTCAAGGCATCCAAAATATGCAATAATCTCCTTTTGATTATTGAGATGTGTCTATCCTGTGTAAAGCCTTCATGACGGATTTAATCTGAGGTGCTGTTAGCTGGTGATTTCTGAGACTGGTAACATCTAAATGAACTTCTCCTCTGCAGCCGGGGTAAGTTTTGGTCTTGCTTTCCTGGGAAGGTCTTCATGAGAGCCAGGATCATCATTGTGCTTAAGAGGCTATGCAAATGCACTTGACAATACTGTTTTTGCATGACCTTTTCCAGAACAGATGACGTTCATGTCTTAAAATAATAACTGACTGTTATTGCTGTTTTTAAATGGTGCAGAAAATCCAGTATTGGTCTTGAATGTAGAAAATAAACCCAAACTTTTGACGGGGAGTCTTCAAAATTTCCAGCATCACTTTTGCGTCATTTGTTTTTTATACAGAAAATCATTATTAATAATGAATTATTCTTACTATCAATGTGCTACCGAGTATAAAAAGTCCATAGAAACGTGTATAGAAAAATGTAATGTGCTAGCAGAAATAGACAGTTGTAAAAACAACATTATTAAATACAAAGTGTGCACTTAAAAGGAGAACAAACTTACTCTTTCACCATCAGGCCCTGGTAAACCAAAAAGCCCCGGAATACCAATGAAACCCTACAGAAAGAGACAGAGAGAGAGAGAGAGAGAGAGACAGAGAGAGAGAGAGAGAGAGAGAGAGAGAGAGAGAGATGCCAGGAAACACAAAGAGAGAAACAGAAAAAATATTTAAGACTACCTTACATTTTTTCACACACTGCAGAACAAACAGAAGAGATGGATAGATGGATGGATGAATGGATGGATGGGAAGATGAAAGGATGAACGGATATGTGGATGGTCTCACTGAAGAGGTAAACCTTGAGGAAAGTGTATATGCCCATGGACTGCATGGTGCTGGCCTCCACAATGTAGTCCAAGGGCACATACCCTCACGCCAGGGATACACACGCCGTGCCATGCTGACTGTGGAGCAGAAATTTGTATACATATACTGTACATACAAGTCTATCCACACACACACTCACACACACACACACACACACACACACACACACACACACACACACACACACACACACACACACTAATCTAACCTTTGAAACAATATTGGAGAAGGTACTATTCTAACACCTGAGGTTTCCTGATCGCACAGAATACAGCAAAGAGAGAATACATACAGTATGCACCAAATTTATGTTACACACACATCATAAGATACATAATACACAAACATATACATACACAACTGTATTATAACTGTATCAACTCCTATACAAACTCCTGAAATGTAATTATTGTACACATACAGTACACACACACTGAAACACACACACACACACACACACACACACACACACACACACACACACACACACACACACACACAAAATAGAGCTCATCAGAGAGCAACATCTATAAGAACACATGTTTAATAGTGTAATGCTGGTTGTAAAGTTACCTTCAGTGTGTGTGTGTGTGTGTGTGTGTGTGTGTGTGTGTGTGTGTGTGTGTGTGTGTGTGTATTTTTACGCAAGTGTTTGGTGGGTTTGGGCAAAAAGACAGCAAGCCCTCAGTATGATTTTAAACAGGAAATTCCAGTCAGTAGGGTTAGAGCCAACTTCGATAAAGAGCTTGTGTGTGTGTGTGTGTGTGTGTGTGTGTGTATGTGTTTACATCTTCCATACACACTGTACCAACAGAAATTGCACACACATACACACACAGGGGCTTCTGGATTTATCAACAGTCTAGAATGCAATCTGTCGAAATGTGTTAATTACAGTGAAAAGCAAAATCACAGTGGATATAAGAATATGGAAAAGAGACAGTAAATTTGAGATAAAATGGAAGAGAAAAACAAGATGAGAGAAGCAGACACAGAGGGAAAACAAGAAAACAAGATCAATGAAGAGAAAGAGAGTACAACTGTCTCTACACTAAAGACCAAAGTCAGCCAAAATGCTTAATTTAACACTCTGGACCACAGGAGAAAGACCAGACACCCTATAATAACTACAGACAAGAGGCCTGTTCCTTAGTAACCATGGATGCCACAGACCAAGTCCAATGTTACTGGCCGGTGTATTGCCATGGTTGCATGGATGGGGCGATAAGGACCACAGACAGTGTTTAAAAGTGTAAGTAGCTGTCCACTCACCCGAGCGCCTTTTGGCCCATGAGGTCCTATGGGACCGGGAAGCCCCTGAAAGAAAGAAACAAATATTGTAATTAGAATTCAAATGTGAATAGGTGATTATGTATTCTGCTATATTTTAATGCCTAGCATGGAGGACAATTTGAAGATACGGTAGTCTAATCAAATCCAGAATTGTTAGCACCCTTCACAATGAGCAGAAACAATCTATAATAAATATAATTATATCTATAACCTTAGCAATGAGTGACATTCTAAGCTTAAATTGGATGACTCTGCCAAAAGTAAGGCAAAATTGGCATAACCTTTTTGCTAACTGACACAGGTCGTTCAAATGTTGGGAGAGTAATTCTTCCTCCAGAAAGGTGCTCCATCACAATTGATGTATTTGCACCATTGATGAACCCTCTCCTGAATTCTCTTTGAAAATCCTCTTTGTTGCAGTGGATAGTCTCCTATTGCACTACAGAACGTTTACAGAGATGACACCATTGACAAGAGAAGTGTACACAGATGGCTGAAGGAAGTTTAACGAACGGGAAATCAGCAGGGAAGACAAACTATGCAGTGCGAGGCCATCAACTGCAGAGACAATGTATGTACCTTTGAATAGAGGAGGAGTTAGTCTACCAACTGTGCAACTTGAATCACCTATGTCATTTTTTTGGGGGGGGAGGTTGGCACTTTTGCATAACTTTTGGTACAGCCTTCATATAGTAATGACATCAAGATATATTTTGATGTAAGATTCAAGATTCAAAGAACTTTATTAATCCCAGAGGAAATATAGTTGCTTAATTTAGAGCACATATATACAAAGACCTCAACTTCCACAAATAATGATATAATGGTAGCAAATTAGGAAGCATCATTCAAAATATCAAGGTCATATCCAAAGTAATCATGCATTAAAAGTAATCTATAATACAGCAATTTGTTGGAAAAATCCAGTCAAATTATCTGATGATCTATATATCAGGTTTAAAGGGGATGCATGGATATAGAAAAGAATCATCCCCTTTTAAAATAATCACATTTTTCTGCTTTGCAGGCTGAAAGGGGATAGACACACTTTTTGTTTTATCCAAATGTATTTACTATATAGAAACATATGTACAACTCCAACATGTCAGAAAAAAAAAGAAGAAAAAAAAACGAATCACTGATTTGAAAAAGGAAAGCGATTTGACTTTCAACTGTGATCAACCATGGTCATTTTGATTAGCTCAGCATGAAAAGCTGGAGCATTTCAGTCCCTGGTAGTGCAAGTGAACCAAACAATCAATTATGGATAGCAAGGCACTGCCAAAAGATCTCCAGGATAAAGTTGTGCACAGGCACAAGTCAGGAAATATATATATTTTTTAAAGGCTTTATCACTGCCTAGAACCTCAGTGAAATCTATTGTTAAGAAGTAGAAAATATTTGTTACAACACAGACTTTTACTGGCTCAGGACGTCGCTCCACCCTGGGTGAAAGAGCCAGGATGAAACTGGTCAGAGAGGCTACCATGAGGCCTACAGCAACTCTGAAGCAGTTGCAGGAAGTTATGACAAATTCTCCACAATTGTGGCATTTATGAGAGGATTGAAAGAAAAAAGCCATTCCTCAAGAAAGGACACATGCAGTCACAACTGAGCTTTGCAAAAACGCAGATGGTCACATGAGACAAAAAAATTTATTATTTGGCCACCAAACTAAATGTCTGGATGGGGCAAAATATCATCAAATTCTTGAAGCTGCCTCTGCCAGAAAGTTTTCAATGGGGAGAAGGTTTACCTTACAACAAGGCAATGACCAAATGCACCCAGCAAAACCGACCACACATTGCATGAAAGAGAAAAAGTGAATGTCCTTGCATGGCCTAGTCAGAGCCCAGACTTAAAAATATGTGGAATGATTTGAGGATTGCAGTCCAAAAATGGTCAACATTGAATTTAACAAGTTCTGCAAAGAGGACTGGGCAACTATTGCAAAGTCTAGATGTGTAAAGCTTTGGGTACCATTAAGAAGGTGAGTAGCTTAACCTGATTAGGTCAAAAGTCATTTCAGGAGGGGGGTGATCAGTTTCCAAATCAGTTTTGGTTCTGTTTTTTTATTTTCTTTTTTCTTTTATGTTAATGTGATATCTTTAACTTGGACGTTAAACGTTGCAATGAGTAAATACAGAAGGATAAAGCAAAAACTGTCTTCATTTCAGGCTGTAAAGCAGATGTGATTATTTTAAAAGAAGTATATATTTTCAGTATATATCCAGTGAGTGTGTGTGTGTGTGTGTGTGTGTGTGTGTGTGTGTGTGTGTGTGTGTGTGTGTGTGTGTGTGTGTGTGTGTGTGTGTGTGGTATCCACTCAGAAATTCATTTCAAATACATGACAATAAACAACTCGTAAAGTGTTAAGTCAAATGAGTCAAGAATAATGTTAGGAGAATAACACAGAGAATCGAGAATAACTTTCATTCATTCATTAGTTTTTCAAAAACTGCTTCATTCTAGTCAGGGTCACTTCATCGATTTTATTAAAGACAGGGATCATACTTGTGGCCTGGTGATAACTACTGCTTAAAAATTACAGACCATAAAATAAACTGATTAGTGCCCATAGTTCTAGAACTACATGCTTTTAAAGATTGTTTTTTAAAGCTTTCAGTGACCCAATACACCAATTTCTTGTGAGAAAGATGCCCAAATGAAACCTATTGTTTTTTTTTTTGTTTGTTTTTTTGCATGAGTCTGAGCTGAAACACCACCAAAGAGAATGAAATCTGAGCACAACAATATCAATAATTCCATTATTTTACTTTACATCACACATACAGTACACCTTCCATTTATTTTAATACCATTTCAACCAATGTGTGTGTGTGTGTGTGTGTGTGTGCGTATGTGTGAGTGTGTGTTTGTGTGGGGGGTAGGGTTGATGGGTAGTATTATTTTCTACCAGTACAGTCTCTAGTGACCTCTAGTGTCTAGAAAGCTGTGGTACTCTAGTCAATTACTGTCCCCGAATGATAAAAATGGATGTTGCATAGTTACTACATAAAAAAAAACTATTCAATTGAATCACAACTTGCTTTTGACCTGTATACATTCTCCTGGGTATACTGGAAAGGAATTGCTAGTTTGTTGTTTGTTCTTTGAACTTCTAGTACTTCTGTTGCTCCAGTTGTTTCTCTGGTTAGGCTTTTGTCAAAATGTTTTCAATGCATTTCTTTGAAATGCTCAAACTGCTGATGTTTAATCTATTTTCTTTCTTTCCCTGACTAAGTGTACATAGAGTGTACGGTATCTGTCCATTATACTTGTGTTCCACGGTGGCAAACTTCGGCGTGGAAAGCAGGAAAATTTATAATGACCAAGACCTATGGAAATGTACAGTCGTGGCCAAAAGTTTTGAGAATGACACAAATATTCGTTTTCACAAAGTTTGCTGCTAAATTGCTTTTAGATCTTTGTTTCAGTTGGTTCTGTGATGTACTGAAATATAATTACAAGCACTTCATACATTTCAAAGGCTTTTATCGACAATTACATGACATTTATGAAGAGAGTCAGTATTTGCAGTGTTGGCGCTTCTTTTTCAGGACCTCTGCAATTCGACTGGGCTGCTCTCAATCAACTTCTGGGCCAAATCCTGACTGATAGCAACCCATTCTTTCATAATCACTTCTTGGAGTTTGTCAGAATTAGTGGGTTTTTGTTTGTCCACCCACCTCTTGAGGATGGACAACAAGTTCTCAATGGGATTAAGATCTGGGGAGTTTCCAGGCCATGGACCCAAAATTTCAACGTTTTGGTCCCCGAGCCACTTAGTTATCACTTTTGCCTCATGGTGAGTGAGTGAGTGAGCCCACTCCCTTGGATGAGAAGCAACCCCACACATGAATGGTCACAGGATGCTTTACTGTTGGCATGACACAGGACTGATGGTAGCGTTCACCTTTTCTTCTCCGGACAAGCCTTTTTCCAGATGCCTCAAAGCAAAAGAGGCTTCATCCGAGAATATGACTTTGTCCCAATCCTCAGCAGTCCATTCGCAATACTTTTTGCAGAAGATCAATCTGTCCCTGATGGTTTTTTTGGAGAGAAGTGGCTTCTTTGCTGCCCTTCTTGACACCAGGCCATCTTCCAAAAGTCTTCCCCTCACTGTGCGTGCAGATGCACTCACACCTGCCTGCTGTCATTCCTGAGCAAGCTCTGCACTGGTGGCACTCCCATCCCGCAGCTGAATCCTCTTTAGGAGACGATCCTGGTGCTTGCTGGACTTTCTTGGACGCCCTGAAGCCTTCTTAACAAGAACTGAACCTCGTTCCTTGAAGTTCTTGATGATGCTATAAATTGTTGATTTAGGTGCAATCTTAGTAGCCACAATATCCTTGCCTGTGAAGCCATTTTTATGCAACGCAATGCTGGCTGCACGTGTTTCTTTGCAGGTCACCATGGTTAACAATGAAAGAACAATGATTTCAAGCATCACCCTCCTTTTAACATGTCAAGTCTGCCATTCTAACCCAATCAGCCTGACATAATGATCTCCAGCCTTGTGCTCGTCAACATTCTCACCTGAGTTAACAAGACGATTACTGAAATTATCTCAGCAGGTCCTTTAATGGCAGCAATGAAATGCAGTGGAAAGTTTTTTTCGGGATTAAGTTAATTTTCATGGCAAAGAAGGACTGTGCAATTCATCTGGTCACTCTTCATAACATTCTGGAGTATATGCAAATTGCTATTATAAAAACTTAAGCAGCAACTTTTCCAATTTCCAATATTTATGTAATTCTCAAAACTTTTGGCCACGACTGTACTTAAATGCACCCCAATTTTGATTTAAGACAGACTTGAAACAACAATGAAATTTTCACTGTGATACTGAATATATATATTTCACAAAAGATCATCCTGCTGGCTCTGTTCAGAGGAATTAATTAAATATTACATTTGTAATTGTATAGTACTGTATTATATGCTCAGTTTTTCCAAATGCTCCAAAACACACACGATACCTAGATGATGCTTAACAGTGCAAATCAACAATGAACTGAGGCAAGTTTTCTAACCTGAGGCAGTGGTTTCTTTCTTATTTAGAATGCATCAACTACTTGATTGATTTTTTATTTTTCAGCCTAATGATGACTTGCTTCACTGGCACAGCAAGAGATTCCAAATGCAGATGCCACACTTAAATTTAACTGAAGAACTTTTAACATCTTGCATGTAATGTCGAAATAACACAAACCTGGTCATGAAACAGCAAATTGTTCATCTACTTTTGGTCACATAAAGGGGAGAGGAAAATCTGTAATTCCTACAGTGTTAGAATGTTTATGAACCTGACTGTATATGAACTTTGGATGATATCAGGAAAATGAACAACAACATATTACAATTCCATAATTCAATTTCTCTTTTGGTATAAAACCAAAGATTTTTGTTTTAATGACAGCAGAAGCTTCCTATCACCACCGTTATGAGTTCAAGATGCAGGAATGAATAGAGAACAGTTTGCCCAAGAACTTTTGGCTTTGTGCATTTTATGGTGATCTGGCATCACATGGGGAAAGAAAAAAAAAAAACAAAGCCGGATATTTAAAACAGCTCTGAAATGCTTAATCATTATAAAAGTTCAACCCAAAAGCAGCTTTAATCTCTGAGAAGGTTACTTCTTTACTGACACTGAAACTATGATGATGTTTAATCACTCAGCTTCCTGCTATAACAGATGAAACCTTCCGATTCTTCATAAATGGCAGCCCAATACAGGGGCCAGACTAGCCTGTACATACAAGACAAACGCATATTGTATTGAAAAAAAATTATAAGAAGAATGTCATAAATAAATGAAAAAATAATAATAATCATCATAATAATTCTTAATATAAATTACTCTTGTGACTCTAAGGCTGAGCATTGCAGTCCAGAATATTTTTTTGACCTGTGTAAATTTGAATGTCTAATTTAGATGGACGCACAGATTTTAACTCGGAACCCAACGTTGTTTTCAAGTGTGCCAATTAACATCCTTTATTAACATCCTAATAAAGGATGTTAATTTACACATGTATACCTCTGATAAACTGCGTGCGTACTGCCATGTTTCAAATGTCTGTCAAGCCCAGAAACAACACTGTAATATACATATGGTACATTAAATAATATTTTTCTTCCAAAGAGACAGACTTTCTTCTATTTCATTGTTGTCTGAGGAATAGTTCTCATGGCATTTTGCTTTCATTCCCGGTACCTGACCAGGATTTTTTTTGTCTGTTAAGCCACACAGTGACCTATGAATCATTCAGGCATAAAAAACATCTTACTTAAGGCATGAATTAGTGAAAAATAAGTGCAGATGATATAGTGGTGATGCTGAATGCTGAGTGGTTGGAACAGACGAGTGGGGAAATGAGGTTACTACTGAGGTAACATAAACAACCACTTTTAAATTGTATCTTTAGACGCTTTGCAGTCTGTCGCAGTAAAACCTTTGTTTTTTTATTTGAACCTACATCATAACAACAAACATCATGATGTAACGAAATTTTGAGACTTTTGCCCAGTATTGTATCCGTTTAAATTAGTTTGACTTTTTTTTTTTTTTCTTTTGCGTAGAAATTCTCCATAAAGTTCTATATTCATTAAGGCCAACATGCAAAATGGCTTTCATGTGAAAGCTTGTAAAAACCTTCAGTAAATCAAAACCCCAGACAGACTAACATGCACATATAACAACATGGACACACACACATACAAACACACTTCACAGCAGAAGATCTACTGCACCTGCCTGCCAGGATAACCTTTGGCACCAGCATTTCCATCAGGCCCTTGCACCCCCTGAAACACAAAAAGAGATTTAAGTCCCAAAATAAAACGTTACATTTAAACTGCAATGGCATAAATTCAGTATGTGAGTAATAATTCACTGAATGAGTGAAAGCTTTACTGTTAGGACTGGAGAAATTTAGACAAGGATGACACACTATTCAAAAGGGGGTATTGTTTATTTGTTTTTTGTCTTTTTTGCTGTTTTATTTTTGAAAGAATAATGAAAATGTGTCTCGTCATAGCATTAATAAGCATGCATTAATTATTATTTAATTTGAATGTGTGTGTGTGTGTGTGTGTGTGTGTGTGTGTGTGTGTGTGTGTGTGTGTGTGTGTGTGTGTGTGTGTGTGTGTGTGTGTGCGTGCGTGTGTGTGTGTGTGTGTGTGAGACTCACTGCTTCCCCTGGGAGACCAGGTGGTCCAGGATGGCCTTTTTGACCCTTCAAAATAAAAAAAACAAAATAAAACAATATGAACAACTTTGATTTATTCCCATATGCACACTCAAGCATCGTTCTGATATTTTTATGTTTTAACAAACTTTTATATAACATTGTGCATGTGTGATTTCTCGCCTACTTGTTTGTTTGATATGTAAATGTGTTCCAGCAGATATTCTCTACTGCAGCAAGAATGGAAAATATGCATCAAAAGTCAAATCCACACAGATTAATCTGTGTGTGTGTGTCTGTGTCTCTGTGTCAAGTCAAGTCAAGTCAATTTTATTTATATAGCGCTTTTAACAATTGACATTGTCGCAAAGCAGCTTTACACAATAAAAAGAAGTAAGTTTTTATGCAATGTATATGAATCAAAATGACAAGATTGTCCCCGATGAGCAAGCCGAGGGCGACGGTGGCAAGGAAAAACTCCCTGAGATGGTAATAGGAAGAAACCTTGAGAGGAACCAGACTCAACAGGGAACCCATCCTCATCTGGGTGATAACGGATAGCAGGAATTGCTCAGCATAATAATGTGTAAGACTGGAAGTTCAGTGTAACAGGAGATGTTTTAAAATTAAAAGGAGTCCAGTTTGTTCCCGGAGGCTCAGGTAGACTGTAGGGGATTCCGGTCCTGAGCTATCGAACAACTGAAGTCACAGGTCCCCAGAGCATCACTCGATGACAGGAGAGTCTTCATGGAAACCATCCCCAGCCACCACACGAATCCAGGCAGACCACACGGGGCATCCATGCGACGAGATCTCCAACCTCAGTGTGTGTGTGTGTGTGGGGGGGGGGGGGGGGGGGGGGGGGGGGGGGGGTTCTTCTTCACTAACTTCCCATAAATCCCAATGCTAATCAGTTGCTCTGGGAAGAACGAATGTTTGTATTTCTGCAAATGCTAGTCAGGGGTGGATTAGCACTAGTTAGACGTGGGCAGAGGTGGGAAGTAACTAATTAGTTACTCGCATTACTGTAATTGAGTAGTTTTTTTTTTTGTGTACTTCTACTTTTTAAAATAGTTTTTAAAATCTATCATTTCACTTTTATTTAAGTATGTTTTGTTTGAAGTATTGTACTTTACTACATTTTAAATCATATTCGCTACTGAGTAAAAAATAAATGAATGAAATTGAAAAAAAAAAATAATAATGCAACGGGTAAGGAAAAAATGCATCCCGGAAACCACTGCACTGATTGATTGAAGGGCGGGGAGAACAAACGAGGTAAATTCACAAGAACGATGGAGACGGACAAAACAGATGCCAGTGATGCAGGCCCAGCTAAAAGCGAAACCCATCAAATTCTTATGAAGCAAACCCCTTGCCATATTCAAGCGAGCACTTTGATTTCAAGCACAAGAAAGGCAACAGCTTTATTATGCAAAGGTGTTCCTATAATTAAAAACAACTAGTTGGAGATTTATATCCTCCTGACTTTTTTGAACTACAATAGAATCCCCCATTCCACCCCCGCTGTTAAAAAAAGTAACTTGTTAACTTTTACTCTGAGGAAATCTTTAATGAGCTACTTTTTACTTTTACTTGAGTAGATTTTTATAATGGTAACTTTACTTGTACTTCAGTAAAATTTCACTGAAGTAACAGTAGTTTTACGTACTGTTTACTGTAGTACAAAAGTTTATTACTCTTTTCACCTCTTGATGTGGGTTAACAGTAGTCAGAGGTGGGTTATGGGAAAACGCTAGCCAAACATGGGTTAACACTATTCAGTGGTGAGTTACCTCTAGTCAGAGGTGAGTTAACAATAACCAGTGGTGGTAATCAGTTAATGCCAGTCAGAAGTAGGTAAATGATACAGTATTTCAGAAAATTAGGATTTTAAACCATACTGACAGTACCAGCAGATGCCAATTTCCTAAAGTACAGTGGATTATGCAAGGCCTGATTAGTTTGTGACTAATTAACTAGCATCAAAACAGCAAATCTGGGTACTCCAACAACAGCTATTACAACCAACAGCTATTACATGTGACAGAAGGATTTATCTGTTATTACACAAACAGATGAATAATGGTGAACTTTCTTTTCTTTTTCTGTAACAAATACAGCATGAAACCGTGAGTAGCCACACATTCCGTTAAAACAATATGGGTGTGTTAATCAGGATGATAATACAACCCCAATTGCAGAAAAGTTGGTACTGTATAGAAAATGACAATAAAAACAAACATGAGTCATCTTTAAAGTCTGTTCACCTTGTACTATAATTAAAACTCTACAACAATTCATTATTTGATGATTTAACACGAGAATTTAATTGTTTGTTGAAAATATGCACTCATTTAAAATCATTTAGGACAGTGCAAATTTTAGGCTTATTTTAGACTATTAACAATGTGACAAGTTGACCATTACAAGGTAATGACAAACTGTTAAACAGTTGAACCAATTATGTTATAAAATACAAGGAGTTTTTTTTTTTTTTTAGAAAGGCCCAAACCTTCTAGAGGGTGGCTTCTGGAGGTTGCCAACAGATGCTCCAGCAAATTATCCAATCATTTCAGGATAATATTTCCCAGTGTTAGTACACAAGAAATTCAAGTAGATCTCAATGCATGAAGGGCAGCGCCGAAAGCCACTTCTGAATCTCTAATCCCTCAGACATCACTGTATTCAAAACTATTATGTTTCTATAGCAGCTATCATGATTGGTAAACCTTTTTTCCATTAGCACCATTTGTCACTACATTTACAATTGTAACTAAAAGTTTAAGAAAGTCATATTGTCTAAGTTTCAAAGAATTCTTTGGGCTCTGTGTCATGAGATGGACAGTGGCACACTGGAAACATGTTTTAAGGTTTTATTAGTATTAATAAATAGTTTTTGGAAACAACAGCTGTCATCGTCTCTGAGGCAAAGACAAAAAGTACCATCCAAGCTGTTATCAGTGTCAGGTCCAAAAGCCAGCATCAGTTATGATATGGTGTGTGCCAGTGCCCGTGGGATGGATAAACTGCATATCTGCGAGGGCACTATTAGTGGAGAAAAATATGTTCTTTTTGGAGCAACATATGTTGCCATCCAAACACCATTTTTTAGAGACATTCCGTTATTTTCCAGTAGGATAACGCCAAACCGCATTCTGCTCGGATTACACATTCATGGCTGCTAAACTCAGAGTATGGGTGCTAGACTGGATTGACTGCCTACTCCAATTTAGAATGTGTGGTCTACTATGAAGTGCAAAATATGGCAATGAAGACCCTGTACAAGTATGCAGCTGAAAACTTGCATAATGGAAAAATGGGGGAAACTCCCGGTGGCTAAATTTGAATAACTTGGTGTTTCCAGTGTGCAATTGCTTAAAAAGTGTTATTAACAGAAATGATGATGTTACACATTGATAAATTGCCTAATGTCCCAATGTTTTTGGAAAATGTTGCAGTCAGTAGATTCAAAGATTTCAAGAGCATGCAAGGTAAACTGTCATTACAGATGACTCCTTTTTTTGTTTTATTGTAAACTTAATTACTGTCCCAACTTTTTTTCAATTGTGGTTGTATTTCACAATAAGACTGAGCCCTGTTAGTAGCAAACTTCAGCTAAAGGTTGATCTGTTGTTGATAGGAATAACCAACCAGTAGGAAGTAGGAAGAATGAGTCTGTTTTTCAGAGTGATATAGTCAGTGGTAGATTTAGGTGTAAGCATCACATTACTTAGTTGCATTAATAATAATGTCAGTGTGTGTGTGTGTGTGTGTGTGTGTGTGTGTGTGTGTGTGTGTGTGTGTGTGTGTGTGTGTATACACAGTGGGAAATGTGTAGTTATTTATGTCTTGGCAGGACTCTTTCTGACCTGCCAGAGTCTGGAAATCCATTCACATGCAAAAACATGTACTTTAAATGCACATTCAAAGCCACACTCACAGACGCTGACACACACTCTCTGTCTTTTTCTCTTTTCTCGGCCAAGGTTGTGAAATTAAATACTGCATGCTGTGTTTTTGAGGGTTGGCTGCTTTTCTCATCAGTGTTTTCGACGGAAGCGATCACACACACACACACACACACACACACACACACACACACGCACACGCACACACACACACACACACACTTACTCACTCACACCATAGGCATATACCAAATCTTTAAAAGCAGGACGCTGATCTCAATTTTGTTGTGGGTGATAAAATACAGTGATTCGCTGACTATCAAAGTTTTGGAATCTCATAGCAAAATGTTAGTCCAACTGACCAATGTGACTTTTTCACTGCATCATTTCTCCATATCTACCCTCCTAGCATTTCTATTCTTTCAACTGAAATTCCTACAAACATTTGAACTTAAACACCTCTCCTGTTATATTCAGGAACTTTTTCCTTGTCACTGTTGCCCTCATCTGGGACAATCTGATCGTTTTGATTTATTTATGTATTTTCTTTACACATTTCATACTCATTTGCTTAATTTTCTTTTGACTGTAAAAAGAAAAGCTGCTTTGCCAAATTCATTGAAAATTTGTATAAATTGCATTGTCTGAATTTGTGAATTTAGTCTTAATTATGGATTTCTGATCTACTTGTCATCAATATTTTTTTCCAAAACTCTTTGAAAATCATATTGACAGCTGGTCAGTCAAAGGTACTACACTGTAGTGAAGATGACACTGTGACCATGAACACAGAACAACAAATTACACAGGTTTTGGTTTAGCTTTGCTACTTGTATTTGTGTTTTCTGTTAAAAAATATAATAATAATAATAATAATAATAATAAAGTTCATGCTCAATGCTCACTAAAATTCAGGGGTTCGGGGGTTAGAGAGGCAGTTTGAATTCAGCCTTGTGTTTAAGCCTAGTTACTTTAGCTTGTAGCTCATGTGAGCCATGAACAAAGCGATGAGGTGAGTTATGAGGTCAGTATGTTCGTGGAACAGCAGTAATAAAAGACTGAAAGACAACATGGATGGTTCTGATGCGATTCGGAGCAGGTGATAAGGAGACAAACTGTTGTTTAAGATGCCATAGCGGTTATGTTTTTGTGCTGAATGTGCATTGTGACTGGTTTTGAATTTTGGTTTTGGCAGGCACCTGCTCCACATCCCCATCACCCATCTCCAGTATAGAACACTGCCACTGAATCTTTTAGTTATATGCAGTAACAGACGGGACTGGCTTACTTTTAAATCTAGCAGAATGTTAAGCTAGCATGAAGGTGCTAGAACCAGAAGCAGCCAGGAAAGGTAAAGACACCTGCACCCAGCAATGAAACAATTAACAGCATCTGAAATACAGTAGCTGAATTCGAGAAAGGTCAAGAAGTCGTATGGGCATATCATTATAGAGTGCATAACAACTTGAAGTCCAGGAAGACTAGTGGCAACATTTAGACCTGGAAAAAATGCAGGCCATCGCTACTCTCAGAGATGACAGAAGAAATAACGAAAGCTGAGACTGACAAGCTTATAGCAGACTTCAAGCACCAGACAATGTGTGAATGTCCTAATGAATTAGATGAAGAAGTATATTAAAATTTGGAGGAAACCTCCAAATTTGGAGAATTACCTCATATCGCTCTTAAGTTCAGATAGAAACTAGGTAGAAATCAGGTAGAAAGTAAGTAAAATCAGAAATAGAATCAGGTAGAAAGTAATCCCAAACATCATCAGCTTCCTCAAAGGAGTAGAAGAAGGAAATGTAGTTATACCATGCTCAGGGTGGCAAAGCAGTCATCAAGCCTGTACTCAGAAGCGAGTGCCCAGAGAAAATAATATTTGGTCGAAGGTGTTACACTCGAGGTACTTAATTCAGCATCATTATACACATTGGTTTAATCTTCTCATCTTAGATGAAGGAATAACTTAAAGGGAAATCTTATAAAGAAAATCCATTTAACATTTTGTCTGTAACGGCTGATTCAGCTATTCAAACCTACTGTAAGCCCCTAAAACATTGTGTCCACAAGAAAGACCAGCAAAAGAAAGGTCATGTGAGGTATTTAGTATCATTCTAATTATGTCATAGATGCATATTATGATAAGGAGGTAAATTCTGAACCTAAACTTTTGTTTATTAAAAAGACACTGCCAAGTGGGTTTTTGGTTCCAACTCCAATAGTGTACAAAGTAGCACAAGTTATTTTTAGGTCAGGTGAAAGCAAAGGACTTTTGGACATTGAAATGTAATACTGTTGGTGTCTTGAGGTTGTGGGGTTTGTTTTAGAATGCTCTCCAGCTCTGTAGGCGATACTGTGCCCAAAAAAAACACAAACATGCTAATGTTGAAAGTTTGCTTTATATTAATATTCAGAAATGTATGAACAAGGAAAATAATATTCTCGAAACGCAGCAGAAATCACTGAATGGGAGCATACCAAGACTGCGCTCTGAGAAAATTAGTTTAATCTGTGGCTAATTAGCTATTAAAAGTTTTCGAATCGAAATGATTTCAAGCATGAAATGACCATTCACATCTTCCCACAAATAGACTTTAAAACTTAGAGCACAAGGTTGATAAGCTTACAGAGAGATGGGTTGGTCATGTGGCATACCAGCCCTTGTCTTGGTGGGCCAATGCATCTTGCATGCAACTTGGTTAAGTAGACACAGTTTAAAAAGTTTAAGACTTTGTTAGCAATTTGAGGCTTAAGGTCAATGCAATTAGTGCAGCATTATACAAATGTCAATTATTGTAGGTTAGTTAGACTAGAAGGATTTAGCAGAAAAAGCACATCTTTTTTTGTGTGTGTGCGTGGGTGTGTGTGTGTGTGTGTGTGTGTGTGTGTGTGTGTGTGTGTGTGTGTGTGTGTGTGTGTATGTGTGTGTGTGTGTGCGCGTGGGTGTGTGTGTGTGTGTGTGTGCGTGGGTGTGTGTGTGTGTGTGCGTGCGTGTGTGTGTGTGTGTGTGTGTGTGTGTGTGTGTGTGTGTGTGTGTGTGTGTGTGTGTGTGTGTGTGTGGGTGTGTGTGAAAGATGCTAAAAGGCACAAAGACCTATCAAGATGAGTTGGAATGTGCATGTGTGTGTGTCTCTGATTCAGCATCACAGCTGTGTTTAACATTCATCTGGGACTCCCTGCAGTGTTTACAGTTATATCCATGACAACACACAAACACATGCACACTGAGAGACACTACAGTATGTCTGTAAAAAAGAAGTATATAGAGGACATGTCAGAGACAGAAATGTAAGTAACAGTGATTTGTTAAAGCATGGGGGAAAATGAGCAAGAAAGAATATATGGGTGTGAGAAATCAAGAGCGAGAGAGAGAGAGAGAGAGAGAGAGAGAGACTAAAAAGGTCAGTGGTTTTGCTCCCTACCTTCTGACCCTCTGCCCCAGATAAACCAACTGGACCAATAATACCAGGATCTCCCTACAAACAAATACAAAGCAATGAACTCCACAGGTTTTGACAGGAAATTATTAATATAATATATAGTTTGTGTCTTCCATATATTGCATGTGAGAAAATTTTAATTACTGGCTTTCTTCACAATCAGTGTAAGCATAAAGCGATGTTTCCCTCCAAGTGATTGTATGCACACAAATAATAATAACAATACCATTGTAGAGATTTTAAATTTGTTGTTCTAAGCAATTATTGGCAATATGTATACTGACAGAAAAAGGACTTTTACAAGAGTAGGTATATGAAATTTAATGGGACTGCATGACAAGTCACATGTAGAATCATGTACCATTTAAGAATCACTAGGAAGCTAAACTGGGTCACTGTGACTGAGCTAAGAAATTATAATTTTTTAAATATTTCTTGGGTTTTGTCCCTTTTATCCTAGGGGTTGCCACATCTAATCATCTGATCCTCCAGATCCGGCACAGGTTTTATACCGAATTCCCTTATATTGCAACCCTCCCGTTTTCTAAACAGACTTGGGACCAGCACTGATTAAAGTGGCTGAAGTGCATGGGGCGTAGGTTTATAGGTTTTGCCCAAAGACCCAACAGTGGTGATCCTGCATTGGTGTGGCTCGAATCCCTGACACTCTGATCAACCCAGCCCCTCAATCACCTGTCATAATTGAAAACAAAAAGCTCCTTACTGGCATGCTGGTCCATGTCTGGGCATGCAGTCAAGAGTTGACTTTTGAGAAACTCATTACAGTCTATTGGTAACAAACTATTGTTACATTAATATTTTATCATAGTGAACATACAACACAGGTGAATAATATATTCATTCATTCATTATCTATAGTGCTTATCCTATGTAGGGTCATCACTCCTTTAAGCTACTTTAACCAGAAAACGGGTTATAATTTAGGTTGACTAAATATTTCTTCTTATTTTATTTTTGCTATGTTTTGGGACAAACAATATCTTAGAAGAGTGTGAACAAGGGCCAGTTTAGGGCTGTTCTTCACTCACTTTCTTTCCTTTAGGGGCTATTCCAGGTGAAAGTCCAGGGTCACCCTTATTCCCCTGAAAAAAAAAAGAAGCACAAATAGTGTAAGAGACAGACAGGGATGTAGGTGACGAGAGATGAAAGTATGTAATAAGTGTTGTAAACTCTGACACATTGTGGCTATCAAAAAGCCTGCAAATACACACCGATTTAGGCTATCAATCCAAATATAGAACAGGATGAAGGTGAATGGTGAAGTCATACTGACTAAAAGGACCTTAAAAAGTAAGAGAGAGAGAGAGAGAGAGAGAGAGAGAGAGAGAGAGAGAGAGAGAGCGTGCGTGCATACCTTTAAGCCTGGGGGACCTGGCCTTCCTGGATTACCATGTGGCCCAGGTGGTCCCTGCAACAGAGGTAAAGTGGCAAGAAGTTCAGACAATGTACAAATTTTCTGGTTACATCCAAGTCCAAGCAAGGTTGAAAGACTGAAACCTATGACCACTGACCTAGAGATCCTGAATGACCTCAAACAAGAGGTCATGGTCAGTAAGCTGAACTGGCTATGACAAATACAGCTTAGACATGGCAAACTGTGTGACCATGAACGTATGTGTAAGTGTGCATGTATAAAAAAAAATCTCCACTTAGACAAGGCTCCTTTCATACTCAAACGTCGCACGCACACATAGGCGACACATACACACAAACAAACCAGTAAACACGCATACGCGAAGGATGACACAGCCTAGTATGACCCCTGGTCTCGACACATGGGTGTATGAGTTCACCTTAGCAACAGTTGCTAATGAAACACATCACACCCACTTGTGTCTTAGCCAAAGGTCAAGGGTGAGACCCTGAACTGTGCGTCATGTGTTTGTGGCCATGCTTGCATATAGGGGCCAAACACTGAAACTTTTGATCTCCTATCTCTCTCAACTACATGTTTCATAATTGGACTAATTTAATGGCATGATAGTAATTATTTAGTTTTAGGTGGATACACACATACACAAAAGGAAGTACATAATGAATACTGCAATTTCTGTTGTACTCTACTGTGGAAAATAATTACTTAGTAGTTTTATTCTTTACACTACTAGGGATGAGAATCATTCAGACTCACCACAGAGCCATGGGCTAAAAAAAAAGGTAAAATCTGGTCTGCAAGTAACACTCCTCTAGTATGCATTACCGGTAGCATGGGTTTCTTGAATTGTGTTCAAGTATGCTTATGCAATTAGTTCCTTTTCCCAGTAGGCTAACCTGTCTTTAGACAGCAGAGCCCTTTATGGTGCTCCCCAAAGCACACAAATACCTGGTTACTCATGTGCCAACTGGCAGTTGCTTCCATATAGCACTTGGAAAAAAGTGATTTCGAGAAAAAGTCACATTATATCTTCATCTTCCCTTCATATTCATGGAAAATTCTGCACACTTCTCAGCCCCAAGATCAAGTTGGAGCCACTTGGGACCACTGTTTTTTGTGTAAAAGTCAGAAACATTCCTCACCTTAAATAAATCTGGAAAATAATTACCGTGGTATTTAATCTTTAATTTTACTTAAATTCTTAATAATGACAACAAAGATATTAACAATAATTTGTTATTTTATGTAATGAAATTGCTAATATAATAATAACCAATATTTAGTATGAAGTACTTTATTCTTCAAAACCTACTAGATCTGGCTGGGCATAGAGTCAAAAAGACATCTGCAGCCACTTGCACGGCTTCACGCCTGCTTGATCACTTCCTGAAGATCACGTACAGAAGACAGTTTATTGACTGCTACGTCTAGTTTTCTATTGGGTTTAGGTCAGGAGATGACCCATTTTCACATAGCCAGTTTTTCACTTTGTATTAGTAATTAGCACAACTCTTCAGCCACAGAGGCTTGAACAAATTTGTGAAATCACCTGTTTTATGCACAGGGAGAACTTTAATACATGTCAAAGTATGTTATCTTTATACTTTTTGACCACCACTGTACCGACTGTGTGCCAATGCATCTGCCTCTTCCCTATCTGTGAACCACATTAGACAGTGGTGAGTTGTCTGTGTTTCTGTTTGTCTAGGACGACCTAGGGGAACTTTTACACATTTTCTTTAAACACCGTAGGTGCTGAAACTAAGGGCCTACCACTGTTCTGAAAAATGAAAACATTTCCAAAAGTGACAAAATGTGCAGTTCCTTGATCTCCCACTAGGAGCCAGCTCCAAAAGCGAGTCAATCCCCATAGAATCCCATGTTAAAATGCCCAACTCGTAAACAGAAATAAACAGGTACAGTGTACAAAATAAACAAAAAAGTCTTGATCTCAGTAGGTAGATATCCCATTCATAATAACTTTTAACAGGGGCCATAAAATTAATCATTTTCCCAGCTAAATGGAGTAGTTAAACTTATAGTACTGGTTAAAAGTTTGACCACAAGTTTGGATTTATTTTTCTACATTATAGAACAATACTGGAGATTTCAAAACAATAAAATAAGACATATGGCATTAGGTAACAACAACAGTCAGTTGTTATTTTAAGACACAAAGGTCAGCTGTTCTGGAACAGTTCTGGCAAAAAGTGCATTCGCAAAACCCATTAAGCATTAAGTCGTTATGAGGGCTTTACATTGCCAGAGACACATCTCAATATCAACAGTTCAAGGGAGATTATTGCATATTTTGAATACCTTCAGCACTGTTTTAGTGTATAAAGAAATAAAAACCGGGAACAACCATGGAATTAGATGTGTATAACTTTTGACTGATAGTGTATCAGAAGAAATGTAGCAGTTGATTAGCATATGGTCAACAGAATTCAATTAAATGCAAAGTTACATTAGCATATAGATTAATGTTAGCTGCCCCTTTGCATTTTAGCTAAGCTAAGCTAGCTTGCTTGTGCTAAATTGAGGTAAGTAACTGGGTTCCAACCATAGCCATGTTCTGTTTGCTAGTCCCATTTGCCCATTTTTGGACTGATGTAACTGAGGTTTAGGTGGAATGAAGATAGCGTTGATCAGAGCTACCACAATTGAGCTTCAAAACCGCTCTTCAGGAAACCTATGGGTGATGTCACTGAGGGTTTGTCCAGTTCGATTTATAAAGTCTATGGCTAAAACTAACAATGGGTAAACCACTGACATCTGTCCATCTGTACAGACGTGGAGGAATTTCCTATACTTGTGGAAGCATGTATCCTTCATATAAAACAATATTATGTTTATATCACTTGTGTCAAATGTCATATTAAGAAGATGTCTGGGTCACACAGATCCCAAATTCTGCCTGTCAAATTCAAATTGGAGAAAATTAACACACTGTAAAGATGTGTGACATTTAATGAGATGCTATTTTATAAACAACATTTTTATACACACACCTTTTCCTGTTTATATCTGGGGTTAGGATTTTGAGAAAAAGCATACACGTGTACACGCACGCGCGCACACACACACCACACACACACACACAAACACACACACACACATACCTGTGGTCCCCGTTTTCCTGGTGCCCCTGGTTTTCCTGGCGGTCCCTGAATTCCCTAGAAAAGACAAGTGCCAAGAGTTATCCTTCTATACCTGAATATACATAGTCACACACACACATTAAGTCTTTATTGACTTCCTTCATTCTACTGTATGTGCTTGCATATATACAGGAAATTATTAGAATGAATATAATTTTTTTTTTTAATGGCATGAAATGTTTGTGGCTGTGTAGCCCATTGGTCTTTCAGTGTGTTTCTCTGTAAGCCAACCAACTCACACACGTATGGCTCATATGGAGCAAAGAATGAATTATACCAACTTAATTAAAGAATTATACCAACTTAAGTCAAAATCTAAAACTTGTATAAAAGAATATACAATCATATTTGGTGTCCCTGATTAAACTGACCTTAATAAAGTAAAAAAAAAAAGGGTTAAGAAACATATGTAAATGTGACTTTTTAGTAATGAAATAGGGCAAACAATTAATTCCCCCCTACTTCTTGCCTTCTTTTTCTCTCCTTCTGACCCCCCTCTTCCCCAATACACCCCCCCCCCCCCCATCCCAACATGCCACGTGGCAATGGATGAAAGGCCTCTATTGACAAAAGCTCTTGACGGTGGGGGTTGCGTTTGTATTTATGTAAAGAATCTCTAGGGGTTACAGCTATGCATCTACAAATGGGAGACCTTTTCACCAGAGGTGCAGTCTCTGTCACACACACACTCATATCCCAGTGTCCGCCTCTGTGGGAATACATTTCCCTTTTAAAGTATCTAGTCTGCACTGTGATGCTCGTGTGTGTGCGTGTGTGTGTATGTCATTTAGGGTGTGGTTATGTGTTATAACCAAAAAAATTGGTTTAATAAAAGGCTCTTATGTCCATCAGTTCATTTCCTTTAGGGCAGATATACACTTTATGGTGTATGTGTGTGCGCATGGGTGTGTGTGTGTGCGCATGTTTGTGTGTGCGCGTGTGTGTGAGTGTTTGTAAATAAGAGGGTGTCTGAGGTGTGTCAGCAGGGTAAGTTAGAATTAGAGTGTGTGTGATTAAGGTGGATAATGGTGCATTTCAGCTAATAAACTGGTAAGAACAGAGGACTCACATTACACACACACACACACACACACTCCTGGTAATGCTCTCTCTGCATTTTACCCATATAATTGTAGTGACACAGACACACATCCTCTAGTCTGTCATTATGTAAAATGTCTAGTTCTCCCTATAGTGTGTTTAGTGATACAGGAATGCAGCAGCTTTGGAGCCTTTTAGTTAATTTGCTAACGTAAAAGAATCTGTGTTTGTGTGTGACTCCATCACATCTCACCTGCAAAATAGTGAAATAATTCGCAAGCTTTAGGAAACCTACACCTCTTTGAATGTTAGGTTTAAAATGAAACTCATAATGATTTTCAGGCTTTTGCATACATGGGTATATGCATGTATAAATATGTCCATGCCATTATTCTTTTCTTATACATGTAGTACATAAACATGCATGTTTCATGTCTGATTGTCTATATTTCACCAAATCCAAAGGAATGTCAAACATACATTAAACCTGAGCAAGTAATCTAAATTAATAAAAGAAAGGTTATGTCTGTACATTGGTCAGAACTCACTGTAAATTCATGTTGCATGCATTGGAAGACCTGAAACCAGTCTCTGAAAAATTTCTGTCTGTATGTCTGTGTGTTTGTAGAGTCATATTATGTCACAGCATCAAGCAAAACTGGCTGGACAGAATTTATTGAAACTTTTGCAATACTTAGATATCTACCTGAATCTTACCATAAGTGAAATCAAAATGTTAAAAGCGATGTAAAGTAAAAGCGATGATATGAACATTTATGAGTCAGATTTAGTAATCTACTTTAAAATAAGCTAGTATTAAGCCACTTGCTGAATGTAAACAAACACCTGCACCACTAGATATTCATTAGAATATCAAAACCGAATAATTTTACTGGGATTAGTTAATATGTCTTCACCTTCACTTTCGCTGAAATAACAGCTTTGAAGTGGTATGAGTGAATTTTAACGCACTGTTGTTTTAAGGAAAAATTTTTATCTGATCTACTTTTTCTATTTACCATCTGTGATTCACGCTCCAATTACTGAACATAGAGTGTATTTAGCTAATGAAAAAGGTACAACTTAGAGTAACCAAGGCATAAACACAAACTTTTCTACATCCTCTCTTTCCCATTGATTGTAATAAGATGATATGACAGTAGATTCTTGCATGAACTAAAAATTTGTACAATTTCCCAATATTTTTCCACCAATCCAGTGGAAATCAATACCCTAATGTCGTCACACAAACATTTTTTTGTGAGATTACAGTAAAAAAGATTAAGGGGTTTACCTTTGTTGCAGGCAGATATGTATGTAAGTTTAGCCTTTTAACTATTCTACAAACTGTTTTCCCGTCAATGATGAGTAGTTTAGCTAATTAACTATATACACTCACCTAAAGGATTATTAGGAACACTATACTAATACGGTGTTTGACCCCCTTTCGCCTTCAGAACTGGGCACGAAGCTCCCGTTCCACCGCATCCCAAAGATGCTCTATTGGGTTGAGATCTGGTGACTGTGGGGGGCATTTTAGTACAGTGAACTCATTGTCATGTTCAAGAAACCAATTTGAAATGATTCGAGCTTTGTGACATGGTGCATTTTCCTGCTGGAAGTAGCCATCAGAGGATGGGCACATGGTGGTCATAAAGGGATGGACATGGTCAGAAACAATGCTCAGGTAGGCCGTGGCATTTAAACTTGGCACAATTGGCACTAAAGGGCCTAAAGTGTGCCAAGAAAAGATCACCATTACACCACCACCACCAGCCTGCACAGTGGTAACAAGGCATGATGGATCCATGTTCTCATTCTGTTTACGCCAAACTCTGACTCTACCATTTGAATGTCTTAACAGAAATCGAGACTCATCAGACCAGGCGACATTTTTCCAGTCTTCAACTGTTCAATTTTGGTGAGCTCTTGCAAATTGTAGCCTCTTTATCCTATTTGTAGTGGAGATGAGTGGTACCCGGTGGGTTCTTCTGCTGTTGTAGCCCATCCGCCTCAAGGCTGTGCACGTTGTGGCTTCACAAATGCTTTGCTGCATACCTCGGTTGTAACGAGTGGTTATTTCAGTCAAAGTTGCTCTTCTATCAGCTTGAATCAGTCGGCCCATTTTCCTCTGACCTCTAGCATCTACAAGGCATTATCACCCACAGGACTGCCGCATACTGGATGTTTTTCCCTTTTCACACCATTCTTTGTAAACCCTAGAAATGGTTGTGCGTGAAAATCCCAGTAACTGAGCAGATTGTGAAATACTCAGACTGGCCCGTCTGGCACCAACAACCATGCCACGCTCAAAATTGCTTAAATCACCTTTCTTTCCCATTCTGACATTCAGTTTGGAGTTCAGGAGATTGTCTTGACCAGGACCACACCCCTAAATGCACTGAAGCAACTGCCATGTGATTGGTTGATTAGATAATTGTATTAATGAGAAATTGAACAGATGTTCCTAATAATCCTTTAGGTGAGATATGTCATTATATTCACTACAACATATTCTTTTATCATGTTTAAAAACTACTAGTTGACTTGCATTCCATTTAAGACATAATTACATAATTAGGGGGCAACATTTGTATGCTGCCATGAGAAATGCTAACTTCTGGCTCAATGCTAGCATTACATTTATCATACTCCTTTACTAAACTCATCCTTGGAAAAGACTTGATAATTCATCTGCACTGTTGGTCTAACTCACTTTTTCATAATGTGATACATGTGTTGCAAAATTGCACTGTTACAGGAAAGGTCCAAAATTTCTATGAATTATCACAATACAATATCGCAGATCAAACTGATCTGGAGTCTTACCACAGGCCCAAGTTCTCCCTTTTGCCCCGGTGGTCCAATCTGAGAACCAAACAGTTCTAGATCCAGATCCCAGCCCTGAAGTCCATCAGCAGGCAGAACTGTCCATGGCTCTGGGGCCATTCTGGTATCATGTACCACTGAGCTTTTTGTAGGTTTTACTGGAAGGCCTGTAGGTGTCTTTGGAACAGGAATGACAGGTGTAGTCCTGGGCATGGCGGGCACATTTCTAGGTGTCTTTTGGGTGCTGGTTGGGATCTTTTTAGTTGGTGCAGGGCTCAGTTTCTTGGGGGTAGTTGGAAACTTATTGGACAAGGATATTGATACATTTAATTTCTGCTTAGTGGAACTGACAGTAGAGGGAAGAGAAGAGAGAGGTGGGGTTGCTGGGATTTTTTTTCTGGTTGTTTCTAATGAAGGTTTAGTAGGGAAGGGTTTGGGAAAAGATCCTTTTGGAACTGTGGGTTTGATGGCAATAGATTTTGCAATTGGTGGTTTAGAGGGATTTACTGGTGTTGGTTTAGAGGGTAAATGTTTTGAACTGCTGGGTTTTGATATGGTTGTGGGTTTTACACTAGCAGGTTTTGATACACTAATGAGTTTTATGTTTGAAAGTTTTGACACACTTGTGAATTTTGAGCTGTTAAGTTTTGAAGCACTGGTGGGTTTTGAGCTGAGGGTTTTTGATATGCTTGTGTGTTTTGAGCTCTTGGGTTTTGACACATCAAGCAGATTTGAGACTGTTGGTGTTGGATTGGTAAATATTG
Organism: Clarias fuscus; assembly: GCA_030347435.1. Taxonomy (NCBI): domain Eukaryota; kingdom Metazoa; phylum Chordata; class Actinopteri; order Siluriformes; family Clariidae; genus Clarias; species Clarias fuscus. The sequence goes on from CM059212.1 coordinate 36,708,793, forward strand.
TGTGTAACAGTTTTGGATTACCAGCTTTAGCTTGAGATTTTGATGTAGTGTTTCTGAACCCCATTGGTTTTGTGGTAGTGATAGATTTTCCCAACCTAGACTTGGAAGCTGTGGGTTTGGGGCTTTTTTGGGACAACACATTGGGTGAACTGAAAGTTGGTGCCAGTGTGGCAGTCTTCAAATTTTCATGAAATGGTGGTGGTTCGAGTCCTATTTGAATTGGGGGAAATTGAGGAGCCACTGTGGCTCGTAACCCTTTAGAGTTATGGTTGACTCTGACTCCAGGTGTGACAGAGACATTCAAGCTTTTTGAGGGAATTAGAGTGGGTATTACTGCAAGGGTAATATTAGATGTGGATGAACGCACCATTGTGGAGGGTAAAGGCTGCAGGGAAGAGGGCGGTGCCGGCCTATACGCATCATTTTCTCTGCACTGCTTGCGAATGGCCTTGCAGTAGTTAACCTGTCCTGCAGATACCACATCAAACTGGCACACTGCACCCTCAAAGGGTTCAATGCCACGTAAGAGAGCACTGCTCCCACCCAGTCGGAAGGTGCTTCGGGGATCCAGCTGAAATGGTGGAAGTAGTGGAAATTCTTGGGTTCCTCCACTGCTGCCATCATCACAAGCAGGCAGAAGGGTGACTGTCCGGCCAGCAAGCACAAAGGCCAAGTGGTGCCAGCGGCCATCATGGAGGTGATATGGAAAGCGGACCGAGTTGCCAGGTCCAGCATGGAATGTAAGGTCATCTGGCGAAACCTGTAGGCCTAACTGGAGTCGAGAGCCAGAGAAAACAGAGAAAAGGAAAGCAGAGTTGGCACGATGTGAGCGAATGCTCAACACAAGTGTGGTGTTCCAGGAGAAAGCCTGTGGGAATATGGAACGTGTGGCAGCAGTGACACGTGCTCGTGCTGTAAGGATGATGCTGGAGCGGAGTGGGATGACACCAAATGGGACAGAGCGGGAACCCTGTTCAAAGCGAAGAGCCAACCGCTGCAACACGTCCACATCTGCAACACAGATTTACATACATGTCTATTAATGCATACCAACACAAAGTGACACAAATACACAAACAGATATCCCCATTCATACACATGTGTGCACATTTATACCCTTGATAAAGATGAGTTCAGAAAGTTTCAATTTCACACTGAAAATATACTGTAGCAGAAATCTAAATTGTGTGGAAAATATAAGCCTTATGAAATATTCTTAACAAAGCCTTTTGTCAGATTTTGGAACCGCTGGGAATCATAATGAATAACATGTAACTTGAGCACATTCCCATTTATTTTATAGTAATTCATAGTACCGTTTTCATAGTAATGTTTTCATAGTAATGAATTCCAGTTTAAGTAATGAATAAATATGAGGTGGCAAAGAAGCTAAATTCCTTTTGACACTCATCAACATGGGGAAGACTAAAGAATGATACATACAAATGAAAGCAGATAAAATTATGTTGACCTTCATAAATCAGATGATGGATGTGCTCACATCCAAAATGACTAGAGCTCTAATCAACCTACACACCAGAAAGATCACGCAAGTAGCTTTTTCCCAAGCACAGTGGAGGAGGAAAAACTTCTCCCTGAATAATGGTTAGAGTTTTCCATAACATCAACATCCATGCCAACTTCTATAACTTCCATGCCAAAAACTGTATGGAAGTAGACCTTTTGCTATGTGTATACACACGTGGACAAAATTGTTGGTACCCTTCGGTCAATGAAAGAAAAACTCACAATGGTCACAGAAATAACTTTAATCTGACAAAAGTAATAATAAATAAGAATTCTATGAATGTTAACCAATGAAAGTCAGACATTGCTTTTCAACCATGCTTCAACGGAATTATAAAAAAAAATGAAAACTCAAAAACTCATGGAGCAGGCCTGGACAAAAATGATGGTACCCCTAACTTAATAGTTTGTTGCACAACCTTTTGAGGCAATCACTGCAATCAAACGATTCCTGTAACTGTCAATGAGATTTCTGCACCTCTCAGCGGGTATTTTGGCCCACTCCTCATGAGCAAGCTGCTCCAGTTGTTTCCGGTTTGAAGGGCGCCTTTTCCAGACAGCATGTTTCAGCTCCTTCCAAAGATGCTCAATAGCATTGAGGTCAGGGCTCATAGAAGGCCACTTTAGAATAGTCCAATGTTTTCCTCTTAGCCATTCTTGGGTGTTTTTAGCTGTGTTTTGGGTCATTGTCCTGTTGCAAGACCCATGACCTGTGACTGAGACCCAGCTTTCTAACACTGGCCAGCACATTTCTCTCTAAAATCCCTTGATAGTCTTGAGATTTCATTGTACCCTGCACAGATTCAAGACACCCTGTGCCAGATGCAGCAAAGCAGCCCCAGAACATAACAGAGCCTCCTCCATGTTTCACAGTAGGGACAGTGTTCTTTTCTTGATATGCTTCATATTTCCGTCTGTGAACATAGAGCTGATTTGCCTTGGCAAAAAGTTCCATTTTTGTCTCATCTGTCCATAGGACATTCTCCCAGAAGCTTTGTGGCTTGTCAACATGTAGTTTGGCATATTCCAGTCTGGCTTTTTTATGATTTGTTTTCAACAATGGTGTCCTCCTTGATCGTCTCCCATGTAGTTCACTTTGGCTCAAACAACGACGGATGGTGCGATCCGACACTGATGTTCCTTGAGTATGAAGTTCACCTTGGATCTCTTTAGAAGTCTTTCTCGGCTCTTTTGTTACCATTCGGATTATCCGTCTGTTTGATTTGTCATCAATTTTCCTCATGCGGCCACGTCCACGGAGGTTGGCTACAGTCCCATGGATCTTACATTTCTGAATAATATGTGCAACTGTAGTCACAGGAACATCTAGCTGCTTGGAAATGGTCTTATAGCCTTTACCTTTAACATGCTTGTCTATAATTTTCTTTCGAATCTCCTGAGACAACTCTTTCCTTCGCTTCCTCTGGTCCATGTTGAGTGTGATACACACCATGTCACCAAACAACACAGTGACTACCTGGAGCCCTATATATAGGCCCACTGACTGATTACAAGATTCTAGACAACTATGATGCTAATTAGTGGACACACCTTGAATTAACATGTCCCTTTGGTCACATTGTTTTCAGTATTTTCTAGGGGTACCATCATTTTTGTCCAGGCCTGTTCCATGAGTTTATTTTTTTAAATAATTCTGTTGAAGCATGGTTGAAAAGCAACGTCTGACTTTCATTGGTTAACATTCATAGAATTTTTTTTAATTATTACTTTTGTCAGATTAAAGTCATTTATGTGACCATTGTGAGTTTTTCTTTCATTGACCGAAGGGTACCAACAATTTTGTCCACGTGTGTATATAATGTCAGAAGTTAAATAAATGTTGGAAATTTGACTGAATCTGGGTTCTGTGGGCTGATGAGAAAGAAATATAATCTACACTCAAGGTGAGGAATGTGTGAAAATAAAGATGGTTACACAAAAACAAACTCAGACCCCCTTGGTTAAGTACAGAGGAGATTTTATGGTGCGGTTGGGCTGTTTTTTAGCCCAGGACCTTGTTAGGATAGACAGCAGCTAGGACTCTATGATGTACCATTGGATAGTAAATTAAAATACAACTGTGGTTAGATCTTCTAGCAGCACATTAATTCACACAAAAAAAGAAATCCCCCTAATATTTCACCACAGAATTAACCTTTTAATGTCTCTCTCAGTCCCCTGACCTAATGCTTACTGACTAAATGTGGAGAGAACCTAGAATCCCAGAGTTCTTGTCCAAAAAACATGAAAATGTACACATTATCAAAAACACCTTATACGTCTTATGAACCCTAAGGTCTATTTTCACTATAAGAAGTAAAGTATACAATAATTTATACAAATCAATGCTCCTATAACACATGAAACCTAACAGCACTGATGAATATGTTATCTGCCAACAAATATCATCCTTCTTGTTACAAATTTGTTTACAAAATATCCTTAAGCTCTACTTACAACAGGGGGGGACACATCAAACTATTTTAAACAAGTCTGGAATTTTTTTTTTTTAAATATTTGCTGTGACTTTAATGTTCTCTGGATCAATTCCAAAATATAATCAGTTTGTCTCCTGGTTACAATGATTATTCCACATTAATTCCACAACCACTCAATGACTCTTCCTTGTGATGTCAAGCTGAAGTGAATCCCGGCTGGATGAACAAACATCTTAGGCAGCCAGAAAATGCGTCTTACTTTCCTGAATATGGACATGAAATTCACATCTCTTTATAAAACTATTTGGGACATGTGACTTGACTTTCTGTAACTTTTTTTTTGTATTGATTCCAAAAATCTCATCAGTTTATAGTGATAATTCTAAACAAATCTTACAAACAGGCATCCACTTCTTCAGATCTTGTATAAAAGGGGATCTCAGGGAGACAAAAAATGGATGTAGAAAATGTAGTCAACCTACTGTAAAAACATAATGCTCTACCATAAAGGCAGACAACTTGCATCTTCTACATAGACTGATGAGGCATGGACCCCAACCTCTGAAGGCGTGAGGTGGTATCTGGCACCAAGACAGCAGATCTTTCAAGTCTTGTAAATTGCAATGTCAGGCCTCCATGGGCCACACTTGTTTGTCCAACACATACCAGAGATGTTCAATCGGATTGAGATGTGGGGAATTTCTAGGCCAAGTCAACACCTTGAACTCTGCCATATACCTCATACCATTCCTCAACAATTTTTTTGCAATGCAGCAGGGAACATTATCTTGTTGAATGCGGCCATTACAGTTAGAGAATACCGTTGCTATTGGGTCTACTTGGTCAGGAGCATTGTTCAAGTAGGTGTTTTGTATTAAAGTGCAGATCGGTGGTTAGGCAGTGCACATGGATCAACATGGGCACTCTGGTCTGACGTTACAAATCCCCATATGCAGCAAGCTGCGATGCACAGTGTCTTTTGACACCTTTCTATAAGGGCAAGCATTAACTTTTCATTAACTCTTACGTATGTTCAGATCAGACAGGCCAGCCTTCTCTCCCCATGAGCCTTGGGTACCCATGACCCTGTCATGAGTTCACCAGTTGTCCCTCCTTGGACCAACTTTTCGTAGGTACTGTATTAACCACTGTATAACAGAAACCATTTTTGGAGATGCATCAAAGTATGGCCCTTATCAAAGTCACTCACATCCTTACACTTAAACGTTTTTCCTTCTTCCAAACATTCATACTGACTCAATTCATAGCCCAGTAAAAAATATCTAACATATCTTAAATACTTGGCTTCTATACAAATAATAATTTTAAAAAACAGTGTCTTTTTGATGTTCTCATGCAATGCTCCTCATATTAATGATCACTGTCTACTCGGTCCTATACTCGTTTGCACTCTCTTCATCTATGCCTCACATTGTCCTTCCCTCATGTTACAGTATTGCCATTGTTAAAGCTATCGTTAGTCAGATCCAGATCTCTGGATTGCATCATAATCACATAAATGTGTGAATGGTGTACAGTAGTAAGTCTCTGTGTTCGTGTGTGAATGGGGAGGGGTGTATGATCTTCTGGGAAAATATGATTTAAGACAGAGAGTTGAATGAGTTAGTTTCAGTAGAGAGTCTGCCTCAATGTGTGTCTATCACTTTGCTATACAATGCCAGGAAACAGTATGGAAAGAGTTAACAGGTCCCAGCTGGAACGTATGTGTCTGTTAGTGCACCATGTTGGCCTTACCACAGAAACACACACATTCACATACTTTAAGATCTGGCTAGCTCCAAAACCACAGAACTTCCCTATATAAGTGTGCTTCTGCTCCCAAAGCAACTAAAGCCCCTGAAGTAAAGCATTTTGCCAGATGTGTGTGTGTGTGTGTGTGTGTGTGTGTGTGTGTGTGTGTGTGTGTGTGTGTGTGTGTGTGTGTGTGTGTGTGTGTTTCCAGCATATATGATATGAGCAGGCAGGATTCACGCACACACACACACACACACACACACACACAAGGAAACATTTTCTCACATCTGTAAAGTTACAGAACATGATGGAAAAACTGCAGTAAGTGGGGACCTTGGGAAAATAAAGGAAAAACTGCTGAAATATTGGGGGCTGGTGTGTGTGTGTTTGTGTGCATGCGTGAGTGTGTGTGCATGGGTGAGTGTGTGTGTGTGTGTGTGTGTGTGTGTGTGTGTGTGTGTGTGTGTGTGTGTGTGCGCGTGTGTGCGTGTGTGTGTGTGTATCCACACATCCACTGATCACACACACACACACAGTCATATATATGATATAATGACTGGTACATAGTACATGATGGCTCAGTGGTGAAGGTTTCAAATAAGATTAATTAATTAATTAATTAATTTATTTATTTATTTATTAATTAATTAATAAAAGAACCTACCTTCAGACAGCGCTTGCGTGAGTCCTGAAGAACAAGTGCAACACAGAAGAGTACACAGGAGTAGAGCTCTCCTAAACAAACAGATATGCATATAAGTTCATTATTATAATATGTAATAATTACTAATAAGCAATAATAAATTTTTTTACACACCTCCATAGTTTAAAACGTGAACAAACTGTGTGTGTACGACTCCTCCGTATCGTGACCTGGTACAATTCAAATTATAAATTTTGTTGCGTCTTTTGGTGTACTACAAACAAAGATGGTACAACAGTCAACTCAATGCTGTATCGTTGTAACCAGGTGCAGCGACCAAGTGCTGCATTGCCTTGACATGTAGTTACATTTCTGGGGAGGCAATAGGGTACGCTGTGGTGTACACAGCTAGGCGAGATGTACCACGCGGACTTGACACAGTATAAAGTATAAATTAGACTTAATATTACTGATGTTCAGAAAAAAATGTCAAGAGACACCTCTTGAAGTATGCCGTCTCGTTTATGAGTTACAGGTGTCTGCTTCAGACTATTAGATAATCGATCATTACAGATCATCACACACAGGGATTTCAGGGTGTTGATGTCACATTCTAAACAGAAGTCCACCTCCGTGTTTAAGTATTTGATTTAAATCGTGCCTGAGTATGCCATACCCTGCTTGTATGGACAGTATGAAGTCTTTACATTATGCAAATGTACCGGACTTTGTGGTCAAGCGTATTCAGGTCCCTTGTGGTGTGAAAGCACCTTTTTACATCTTACCATGCAATGAGTTACCACTGTATGATTTGATTTCTTTTATGCTGTTTTTCTTCATTAAACATTCTAAAGGTTCAACATTCTAGTGAATTTGTGCTTTTGACATTTTGACATGGAAAACACGCACAGTGCGCCAAAGAACACACATTTCTAACTGCTAAAGTCATGTGAACTCTGTTGCTAGCTGCCATGGGTGACATACTGTAATCCACAGTAGCTTTGGCCAGATTTAGCCACATTAGGTCTACTCAAAATGTAAAACCTGATAAAACGGTCAACATTTCTGTCAGGTTCGTAAGATAGCTACAAAGAAACAACATGCTAGCAATGAGTACCACTCAAACATCCATGAGTTCAGTTATTCTGAGAAAAGTGAACAGTATTTCCCAATTTATGGTCTCAGAGCTATTGGAAATAGTTCACTTCTCCACTAGTAAAGAACACAAGACTGAAATGTTTATATGGAATTGTTGAACACACACAAACACAGGCGCACATCCCAAGACTTCCTACATGTTGTGTCTGTAAGTGTGTGTTTTTTTCTTCTGACAGCTGTTTTATACATTACCTGCTGCCAGTAAGTGTGTGTGTGTGTGTGTGTGTGTGTGTGTGTGTGTGTGTGTGTGTGTGTGTGTGTGTGTGTGTGTGTGTGTGTGCGAGTGTGTGTGTGTGCGAGTGTGTGTGAACAAAAGCGCAAATACACATTCCCAGACTCCCTGAGGAGAGGGATACCTGTAACAGGAAGTAAAACATCTGACCACAGAACTTCTCAGCCTGCTCTTTGACCTCACACATACAAACTAACCACAAACAGACAAGCGTGAGATGGTGTGTGTGTGTGTGTGTGTGTGTGTGTGTGTGTGTGTGTGTGTGTGTAAGGAAGTGTGTAGACTCATTCATGTTCTGAAATGTAATACGTGACTCACACTCTTAACTGAAGATCTCACCAGCCCACCTGAGATACATATGATGCATGTGTGTGTGTGTGTGTGTGTGTGTGTGTGTGTGTGTGTATTCTGCCTGCCTGCCTGCCTGTCTGTCTGTGTAGAGTTTGTTGACCCATTCCTTACACCACCAGTAGAGGGCAGTGATGCACATTTTCTGCTTCTGAATCCAGGAAACAAACAGAACCCCAGTCTCACAAGGAAACAATAATTTGTCATAATTTGGCAGAAGGCTCTAGTGTTAGTGCCTTATAACAGTCAGATCCAAAGCATTGGGATATCGCTGTGATATAAATCACTTATACATAAAAACACTCATTGAAGTACTGTTATAGGAAATGAAACTAGTCCAGGATGACACTCGTGGCTGATCATTATCATTATTATTATTATTATTATTATTATTATTCTGCTGAAAACGTTCTTGTACACGCATCCCCCATTTGTGTTTTATCCTTACACCTGTGTTCTTCTAAACTAGTTTAACTTGGAATCTGATCTGAAAATGAAACACTTAGATGTATGGTTGTGCATTAAATGAAGAGAGAACAACTTTGGATTATATGTTGGGATTTGTGGACTGTGACGCTAAGTTACACCTAACCTTCAGGCCATATACAATACCACATTTATCTCCCAGAATCAAGTGCTCCGATAATAAGCACATGTGATCAGCGCAGTTCAATCGCCCCCTAGTGAACAACATCGTCCAAAGCAGGCGACAAGTCACACCGGATTAATCCGAGAACTAAGTGAAAGCTTAAATATTAAAATCATCCATGACGTGCCGTCAATCAACAGTTTTCATTCATTCGTTTATTTTCTTGTAATCCTTTAATTAAAAGGACACAGTCAGAACACAGTCCGTGTTCAATTCCCACAGTTCGTATCTAAATGCAATGCATATTTAAAAGGAGTCAAGATCCAGTGTACTTCACTAAAAGCCGAACATAATTACTATGTGACTCCTTCGTATAGGCTTTGCGGTAGGGCATATAGAATTCAAATAATGAGTAAATGCATTTGAACTATGGCCTATGTAGTGGACTTTATATACAATTTCATTTGTTGTGTACAGTAAGTCATTTTAACAACGAAGAAGGCCATCTCATGAAAAATAAAAATACAACTATAAAACTTCAACCAAAGAAAAGGTTTTCCTAAGGCTATTTATTAGTCCGTCGTAATGACTTTATCAGACTTTATCAGAAGAAGAAGAAGAAGAAGAGGAAAGGGTTTCACCTGGGCTCGGTCCCAAATGGCATCCTTCTAGCCTATATCCCAGGTGTTAGTGCAAGGTGCGATACAATTCACAAACCTCTATCTCTAGCCTATTAATATAAACACTTTCCTAAAACGTGTTCACTCTTCAAGGCTTAATATGAAAAGAAGCAGCGCTTTCAGGAAGGCAAGAACCACAATTACACATAAAACAATTTAAGTGTAGGTTAGAAACGGGTGACTGTTTGCTCCCTGTTTAGTGCGCTACATCAGATTGGGTTCGAGCCTCCTGTTGTACATCTGAGAGCTTCAGATCGCCGCCAATCTACACACAGGTAAACTGCGCTGCTCGAGTCCTTAAACACAGCAGCCCATTCATACGGCTCACACACACACACACGCGCGCGCGCGCGCACAACTGAAATGCCTCTCACAGTGCGTACAGCCGGTAAAGTGTAAAGTGCACTTACTTCGCGTGGAGGTGAGAGGTACCGCGGTCTCTCCTTCGGGTCGCTAAATTCATTTGTATTCATTTGTCCTGCCAGTTCAAAGTCCTGATCCGTTAATGTGCCGTCACCAGCCGGTACCCTCCTGCGTCTATGCCGACGGTGCTGAACGGGAGAATCCTGGGGTCGCGCTCGAACCCCGCCAAAGAACCGGCAAAGAAATAATCCGTAATTCGTGCAGCGCGGCTCCGCGAGCGCCTCTTCTCTCTCCCGCCGTCTCCCGGAACAGGCATTTATGCGGGCAGGACGCACGCGCTCGCTTTGCACATCGGCTTTTTGGAGGCACGAGCGGTCCGGCGTCGTCCCTCTTCTATTTACACCCCCACTCCTCCGCCCCCTTTACACACACACACACACACACACACACCTTAGAAAAGGCTAACCGTGCGGAGAAGCGCTCGCGGGATGGTGTCGGGTTTCTCCGTTACACACCGCCTGCTATATTTTTTACAGAACATTCGATCTATTATTATTATTATTATTATTATTATTATTAAAGTTTTATAGTTTTACTCCTACACACTTCATAAAAAACAACAACATGTAGCCTAAACTTTCTTGAAAGTACTTCTCCAGCAAAGTTCTTGAAACACGACTCCCAAGGCACAAACACGCTCACGTACGTACGTACACACACACACATACACACTAGCCCTCAGGTCTGTACGAGGTCCTTAATATTCTACTCAAGACTCCTTGTGTAGTCTTCAGGTCGTCGACACCAGCATAAGATATTACAGGTAATTACTTTGTAAAGATGCCTGAAAGATGAGTTTAGAAAATCAATCCTAAGGATGTCTGGAGTGTTAACATTTTTAGGGCTTTAATGGGTGATGAATACATCCCCACTAGGTCTCTAGTTTGCATGGTCCAAATGATGTCCTACAGAAGTACTTGGATTGTTGTAAATAACTAGAATTTAGTTAAGTCCTCACTCGTGAAAATAAAGGAGAAGACTAAATGGAAAAGAATGGACTCAGTGTGCTTGGTAACAAAATAACCTGACTTCAGGTGAATACTGTACAAATTCTAACAATAGTCAGATACTGAGTCTGAATTGTTAGCATTTTGATGTTTTGGATGAAAAATATCATTGTCAGTGCTGTTGAACTGAAATAACTGAATCCTATGCAGGAGAAAGGAGAATTGTAATGGCAGCCTTTTGTAGGGTCTTTTTAATCAGGTATTCTGAAAATAAATGGCTAAAAGAGCCCTCTCTTGCTGTAGAAATCATTCACTCACCTACTCACTCATTGTCTATACCACTTTATCATGTATACAGGGTCGTGGGGGGCCTGGAGGCTATTGCAGGAGACTTAGGGCACGAAGCAGGGTATACCCTGGATGGGGTGCCAATCCATTGCAGGATACACACGCGCGCGCTACAGGCAATTTGGGAACAGCAATTAGTACGAGGAGGAAACCCACCATGGGAGAAACTCCATGCACACAGACCCGAAGCAGGAATCAATGGTGCAAAAATGACCATTATAAGATTTTTGTGCAGTTTTTATTTTTAATTAAAAATGCTCATATTTTGAATGAAAAGCAGCAACTAAATAATTTTTATCAATGTAGTCTAAAAGATGTATGTCAGCAACATAGGAATAAGGTAACTAAGTTAATTTACGTTGTGGAATATGTACTTCATTACATTAATAGCGTAAATTAACTTAATTACCTTTTTCCTGTGTTGCTGACTTGAGTAGTACTAGTACTAGTGGCTACTATTTACTTTTACTCCACCGCATCCAACAAAAGATATTTGTACTTTCTACTCTACTACTTTTTTGTTACAAGTGTTGTATAGTACAGTATTTGTAGCAGTAATTTCACCAGCAGTATTTGAAGCAGTAATATTTTTGAGCGTGGCATGGTTGTTGGTGCCAGATGGGCCGGTCTGAGTAGTTCACAATCTGCTCAGTTACTGGGATTTTCACGCACAACCATTTTTAGGGTTTACAAAGAATGGTGTGAAAAGGGAAAAACATCCAGTATGCGGCAGTCCTGTGGGCGAAATGCCTTGTTGATGCTAGAGGTCAGAGGGGAATGGGCCGACTGATTCAAGCTGATAGAGGTGCAACTTTGACTGAAATAACCACTCGTTACAACCGAGGTATGCAGCAAAGCATTTGTGAAGCCACAACACGCACAACCTTGAGGCGGATGGGCTACAACAGCAGAAGACCCCACCGGGTACCACTCATCTCCACTACAAATAGGAAAAAGAGGCTACAATTTGCACGAGCTCACCAAAATTGGACAGTTGAAGACTGGAAAAATGTCGCCTGGTCTGATGAGTCTCGATTTCTGTTGAGACATTCAAATGGTAGAGTCAGAATTTGGCGTAAACAGAATGAGAACATGGATCCATCATGCCTTGTTACCACTGTGAAGGCTGGTGGTGGTGGTGTAATGGTGTGGGGGACCTTTTCTTGGCACACTTTATTGGGCATCGTTTAAATGCCACAGCCTACCTGAGCATTGTTTCTGACCATGACCGTCCCTTTATGTACCCATCCTCTGATGGCTATTTCCAGCAGGATAATGCACCATGTCACAAAGCTCAAATCATTTCAAATTGGTTTCTTGAACATGACAAGGAGTTCACTGTATTAAAATGTCCCCCACAATCACCAGATCTCAACCCAATAGAGCATCTCTGGGATGTGGTGGAACAGGAGCATCGTGCCCTGGATGTGCCTCCCACAAATCTCCATCAACTGCAAGATGCTATCCAATGTTTCTAAAGAATGCTTTCAGCACCTTGTTGAAGCAATGCCACGTAGAATTAAGGCAGTTCTGAAGGCGAAAGGAGGTGTATGGTGTTCCTAATAATCCTTTAGGTGAGTGTATATAATAGTTAAATATGTGGCTACCTGGGAAAATCCCTTACCCGAACTCTTGACATTTTCTGCTATAAATGCCAGGAAAAAGTATTTACCACCTTGTGGTTTCCTCAGACTATTTTGGTTTCTCGTACACAAATTAATGTAAGACTGGAGTATTTGTGTTTTATGAAGAAACACAAAACACAGTTCATAAATTTTCATTTCAATAATAAAAATTTTCACAGCTGTTCCCTTTTTTCACAACTGTTCCCTTTTTATTCATTTGGAGATAATCACTCTCAGTGGTTCTGTAAAAAACATTTCCAAGTCAAAAACATGCAAACAGAGAACAACCTTAAACACAAAATCATGACCAAAATGCTAAAAACAGGATATAGCAGCGTCAGGCAAAGGCAGACACTGGACAAGAAGCAATACGATCATGCACAGCCAATCATTCAGTGGATGGGGCAAACAGTGTGGCTTTCTAAATAAACTTTAGTTCATGTGTTTTTTACTCAGACTAACAGGAAATTAATATTACAACTGAAAGAGATTCAGGGTATTGCCCCCTCTGGTGGTCTGGCTGGATAGTGTGGACAGACATGGTCTTGGTAATGACACTTGTAATGTGATTGTAAGTACAGTGGAACCTCGGATTGCGAGTAACATGGTTTATGAGTGTTCCGCAAACCGAGCAAAGATTTTTAATAAATTTTTAATCGGTAACCGAGCAAGTATTAGTTTACGAGCGCCGAGCATCATGTATCACGCATGCGACTCTTATTTTGACACCGAGTGTCACTCTCTCAACACTTGAGGTGATGAGAGAGCTCTCGGCTGCTGATATGCCATTTTGGCGCCAGTGGTTTAAAACGGTGGCCGAATCATTTCCTCTTCCCTCGGATATTAATGCCTGTGCATGTGGCCTTGATGACGTATTTTTGACAGTGGTTTAACACACCACATGCATAGGCGTAATTTCCGTGTCCGTGTAACAGAGGAGTTGTAAAAACTAGTTCTGTGTCTGTAAGCGGTCAGAGTCGTATATTTCAGAGTTGTGGCCGTAGATTTTGAAATTCAACTCGGACAAAACACAGAATTACACACAAATCTTTTTTTACGCACGATTATTTTTGACAGTGATTTTATTCCATATATCACCCCCTCCCCAACTTCACAAACACACAGAAACTCTGCTCTGTCGCGATTCTTTTCAAAGGTAAGGTGCTGGTTCATTAGTTTTTTTGTTTTGTTTTTTACTTTACAGCAGTGATTCCCTTAGTATGCGCTAAGTGAGTCCGTTAATATGCGCTCATGCCAGTCTCAGAGAGATTTTTTTTTTTTACTGTTAAAACGGTGTTTCTGTTGTGTGTGATGGTGGATCGACACACACACACACACACACACACACACACATGGCGCCTGCGCGCACCAACGGAAACACTTATCTGTCAGGATTTATTTGTACTTTTTATTTAAGATAAAGTGCAGATTAATTTGTTTTATTTTCATTTTATAGATTGTATTAATTATTTTTATGTATTCTTATGGGAAATGATGATTTGGTTTACGAGTGTTTTGGAACACGAGCCCACTTCCGGAATGAATTATGCTCGTAATCCAAGGTTCCACTGTACTTGTATTGTGATGCCAATTTTAATTAGTGTTGTATTGTCATACACACACACCGACACACACACTTTTGTGTTTTATATCCTCATTCCACTGAGCTGAATTTGCTCCCGACCTCTCCCGACGTCTCCAGATTTGAAATCAGCTCCAAAGTCATTGCGGTCAGTACCAATAAATCAGATAAATTTTTCCCACATCGAGCCATTAACAATTTAAATAAACTCCGTGAATTTAGGAGTGAGTCAAGGAGTTCTGGATATATTTGGCCCTAGGAAGGAACCTGCTACAGTACATTTGTGCACAGAGGTATTGATTTACATTTTGAACTGAAATTCGGGATGAGAAGATGGGGGCTTTGGCAGAGGGGTTAGCAAGGCTGTAACGTTGCTGAAACCAATGATTAAGAAGAAGTTTGCAGACCCAAAGAAAGTGTTGTTGCTCTTTAGTGGTTATTAGTTTAGGACATCATTTGATTGGCTCCACCTTTCTCTTGTCTATATACATCCCATTTTTGTCTAGGAGGTATTGCAGAAACACGACTGTCTGGTGAATCTCCTACTTTTTAAATACTGCAAGACTGCAAATGGCTGTTGGATTGGATGTTCTAGCTCAGATTTCAAGTTGATTAAAATATCATTGACCTAAAAAAGGACACAAAGGTTCAGCAATTCTACTCCTCTGGAAGGTCTGTAGAGCATGAGCCCATATGGCATTAATTCAATTCAATTCAATTTTATTTGTATAGCGCTTTTAACAATTGTCAAACTAAGTATATAAGTATAAACTTATTGTTGTAATTTTCCAGCATTACCAAGGTTCAGAAATGCTATGTTTGAAAAGAATGACAAAATTTGGCTCCAAGCAATGAGCTCACCTGTTTTCTAGAAGATTTGGCAGTCATGTGTAGACAGCCAGTGTGACCCCAGGATTACAGAGTAAAGATTTAGACATCATGAAAGGTAACATTTGTTCTGTAACACTCTTGTCTCTACATGGAAGGGGAACTATTCATGCCTTGATCTTTTTTCACCTCCTAATGGTGTGAAGAAAAGTCTTGGATTCATAGAGTCTATAATAGGGACAATAGAAACATTGAGCAATTTAGACTTTTTTTTTAAATTTCTTTATACTTAACATTCTGCACTGCCCCAGGTCAATAAGAACAAAAACATAGTGGAATTCTGAGCACCAATAAACTTTGACTGTCAGGATAATACATACCAAATTGCCCTACATTTTATCATACAGTAGGCTTGACTTAGCCCTTGCCTCAGGTAAACTTTTTAGTTCAGGGGAGAATGCCCTCTGCAGGACTGGCTTCAGAACTGGCGAGTTTGGAGGCTGGGATGGCGACCTTGGGGTCTTTTCCTATTGCCGTGGACTGTACTTCACAGGGTGTTCTGGCCCCTTTCATTGCCGGCACTGACCTTTTTTCGGCAAGTTGTGCTGTATTGATATTTTTGTGGGATTCTGTAGGATGGGCTTACCATTTCTCCCTATAGCCACAAATGAGCCTTGGGTGCTCAGCAAGTCACTGGTATATAGTTGATAATCAAAGTGTCAATTATCAACCACAAAAGCATTTTAAGTCTGGCTACACACACGTGAAAAAATTTTTTTTTAACTCTATTTAAAATCATCCTGACTACCTAAACATTTATGCTGCATTGAATTTACCTTGGAAGTAGGAAGCTGGAACTTTTTGTGTGTGTGTGTGTGTGTATGTGTTTGAGTGGGAAACAATTGGTGGATTACACCAGTGACTTGATTTTCGTATTATCTTAGCAACGGTATATCCACCTTAAGCAATATTGGTCTATACAGCATACCTCATTTAAAAATAAAAAAGTGGTACTGCCGATGTGAGTAGCCTGTTGATTTGAGGTCAGGCATTTTGACTTTGGTGTCAGATTACCACCTGAATTGATTAGACATATGTCGATTTTAATGTACAAAGTGACAATTAAAAACCTTCATTAAATCTTCTGGCAGACTGGCTACATGTACTGCCACAGTTGTTAAACTGGATACTGGCCCAAGCATGACAGGCATCAAGCCAATGCACAGTTAGCAAATAGCCTAAATAAAGAAATTTTTATTGTCTCCGCAGTCTGTGCCTGGTGAGCCCTTGTTTCCAAGTGCCAGTTAATTGGTGCAAGGATCTTGGTGGGTGGTAGGACAGGCGCGGGGTATGACAGGTGGAAGTTATAATTTTCGAAAAACAATGCCCACCGCGCCTGTCTGGGGTTGAGTTGTTTCAATGTGCGGATAGTAATGAGGTTCTGATGGTCGGTCCAGACGATGAACAGCTCTCTGGCGCCCTGGAGCCAGTGTCGCCATTCCTCCAAGGACCACTTTATGGCCAGCAGCTCGTGGTCCCCTACTCCGTATCGCTGCTGAGTGGAGTCAAATTTCTTGGAGAAGAAATCTCTCGCTGGGAGAGAACGGCTCCGGCGCCCACATCCCAAGCGTCCACCTCCACAACGAATGGTTTGTCAGCATCCGGGTGAAGAAGGATGGGGGCAGTGGTGAAGCGGCGACAGAGTTCGTGGAAGGCGGAGATGGCGGTGGAGGCGAGATGGAAGGGGTGAGATGAGGGGCGAATCAGAGCGGTTAATGGGGCTGCAATTGTACTGTAGTCCCGGATAAAGCGACGGTAGAAGTTAGCAAACCCGAGAAATCTCTGGAGTTGTTTGAGAGTCTTGGGTAGGGGCCAATGACTCACAACTTCCAGTTTCTGCGGGTCCATGGCCACACCCTGGGACGAGATGACAAAACCCAGGAACGTGGTGGAGCGCTTGTGAAAAGCGCACTTTTCCAACTTACAGTACAGTTGGTGGGCGAGGAGTCTCTTTAGGACCACCCTGACGTGCTGGACGTGTTCGTTGATGGTTCGGGAGTAAATGAGGATGTCATCCAGGTAGACGAACACCCAGCGGCCTAATATGTCTCTGAGAACGTTGTTGATAAATTGTTGGAATACCGCGGGTGCATTGCAGAGACCAAAGGGAATGACCAGGCTTTCATAGTGTCCGATAGGGGTGATGAAGGCCGTCTTCCACTCATCGCCCTCTCTGATGCGCACCAAGTTGTAGGCGCTCCGGAGGTCCAATTTAGTGAAAATGGTGGCGCCAGAGAGGGCGTCCAGGGCAGAGTTGGTAAGAGGCAACGGGTGTCGGTTCTTGATGGTGATGTTGTTGAGTCCCCGGTAATCGACACAGGGACGAAGACTACCATCGCGTTTCTTCACAAAAAAGAACCCCGCGGCGGCAGGTGAGGAGGAGGGCCGGATGGCACCATGGCGAAGTCCGCTGGAGACATACTCCTCCATTGCCTGCATCTCGTTCTTGGATAGGGAATAGAGGTGGCCGCGGGGTGGGATGGAGCCTGGCTGAAGGTCGATCGCCAGGTCGTAGGGGCGATGTGGAGGTAGATGGGTGGCACTTTTCTTGCAGAATACTTCAGCCAGGTCCTGGTAGTCTCGTGGGATGTTATCTGTGTCGACATCGGGGACCTCTGTCTCCCTAGAGCACGTCCCAGCCTCGGCCCGTAGGCATAGTTCGTTGCAGGTCGGTCCCCATTGTAGGATCCGATTTTGGGTCCAGGAGATGAGTGGGTCGTAACGAAGTAGCCATGGGTGTCCCAGGATGATAGGTGGTGACGGAATGGAGGTGATGTAAAGCTGGATCTGTTCCTGATGCTGGTTAATGACGAGGGTGATAGGCTGGGTTCAGAGGGTGATGGGACTGGAGGAGAGGGGCCGACCATCAACTGATGTAATAGTTAGGGGCTGGGATAACGCCTCTGTCTTTACCCCCAGTCTTTCGACATAAGAAGAGTCAATGAAGTTGCCCGCGGCACCGGAATCGATGAACGCGGTACTTCCAACTCGTTTGTGGTCAAACTGGAGGTGTACTTTTACCGTGAGACGGGAATCATCGGTCGAGGTGGTGGAGAGGGAGATGGAACCCGGTGAGCCACTCTCATTTCTCACCGGGTCTTGCGCGTTGTGTAGCAGATCCACAATACGCGCAGAGCCCCTCTCTGAATCGGCGTTCCCGTTCTGCAGCGGTTAAGGAGGCGTGCCCTAAGTGCATGGGTTCCCCGGCTCCTGTGTTAACCACGGCGGGAGGTGGAGAACCGACGGGTCCAGTAGGTGGAGCAGTGAATGAGGATCGTGCTTCTGAGACTGGAGCTTGGGGGAAGAAAGTGGTGGATCGAGGAGCAGACTGATGTAATGGCATCGTGATGGGCGGCACGGTACGGGGAGCTGGCTTGGGGCGAGCGAGCAGACGTTGGTCGATCCGGAGGGCGAGTTGGATTAAGCCCTCCAAGGTCGCTGGGAGCTCTAGTCCGGCGAGCTCGTCCTTTATACGCGAAGCCAGTCCCTCGTAGTAGGTCGTCCGGAGGGCGGAGTCTCCCCAGTCGGTCTGCACAGCAAGAAACATCTTGTTTCCTTTTATGCTTCCTGAAACACGACCGTATTACTTCCGGGTCCTAGTGCCGGTCGTGTTACTAGTGTGCATGACATTCTGCCTCTCACTCTGGCCCTCATGATTATAATACACACCTGTTTTTCTCCATGGCTAAACACCTGCTCTTCTATATCTGCCTGATGAGGCTGCACAAATGGAAAGAAGGAAAAATGGAGAAGAAGGGTTGAGTCATGTGATTTTGCTTACCTTGTCAGTATAGAAGTCAAATGAAAGGGCTGCCATCCCTGCATGATGGGCTGGTCCTTGGAAAAATACTTTTTGTTAATAAATGCATTATTATTATTATTATTATTATTATTATTATTGCTGCTGTTGTTATTGTTGTTGTTAATAATAATACTTTGTATCTGCCCAAATGGGCATATGCCACATTACCAATCCATCCCTGTTAAAAAGTAAACAGCTCACAGGGTGGAGCAGAATATTTGGTATACTATTTAGAAAGATCTAAACATAAGACCCAAAGATCTAAGCGTGCTCAGTAACTATGGACATGATAGTTATTTTTAGACTTCATTCATGAACATTGATTTAAGTCTTCTATG
Source organism: Clarias fuscus (assembly GCA_030347435.1). Classification (NCBI taxonomy): domain Eukaryota; kingdom Metazoa; phylum Chordata; class Actinopteri; order Siluriformes; family Clariidae; genus Clarias; species Clarias fuscus. The sequence goes on from CM059212.1 coordinate 36,728,116, forward strand.
GCTTAACCATATAAATAAACAACAGTAATATCGACCTAACAAGCGGGGTAAAGGCAATTTCTTGGTCAATGACTGCATTGAGACAGACTACATTAACCAGATCTTAAATCTAGAGCATCAGCGTTCTCTTGTAGCCCAAATAATGTTACTGCTGCTGCTAAGAGCTTTCTAAATATGCAACTGAATGTGTTTGCTATCATCAAAAATCTTTTTGAATATAAATAATTAGAATTGGAAGACTGTCTACTACCTAATTGGCAGAGCCATGCAGTTAACTGCTTATGTTTTAAATGTGGTCAAGAGTCCTCTGGCCAGTGCAGTGTTTTCTAGAAAATGCTACCTTGTGCGAACATAGAACTGCATTTAGGTACAAAAAAAATGGCCGGAAATTTGCTGCCCACTAGAGCAAATATTCCCACAGAAAAGAATTGAGGGCTTTATTTCTCTCAACTGCAAATATTCACAGTACAAGAAAAGTCTTTTAGAAGCCCTCGGCAGACTACAGATGCCTCTCATTATGTGTACTTTTAGCCACTTTAGCATGGTGTGATTTTCCATGGAAGGTTAAGCGGTATGAATTTAGTGCTGAATTCAGGTCTAAATACACTCGCTTCCAGTACACATAAAACACGCCCACTTTATTCACCCACCCACCCTTTTTAAAACTTTAAATTTATATCATATAGGGGGTCAAACACACATAAACACACAAAGCTACTGTATGTCTAGCAAAACAATTGGAGACAAAAGTAATAAATCCAAATAAATAACAAACAAAACATGAATCAGTGAATTAAAAAAAGTCATTTTAAACTATTTGAACTTCTTTGAAGATCATGAACAAACATTTGACAAAGAGAAGATACACAATATCGCCATGAAATAAAGTCTTTTTAAAATAAATTTTTGCAACCAGTAATCTAAACAAACCTAAGATGTATTCAAAAAAATAAAATAAGGGACTGCCACTAAGTGTTAATTAAATTAATACATAAATTGGCCACTTCTTCCTCTAATTATTCCATAGGTCCTGGGAAAAATATTCTAAAGTAAACAGTGATTGCAAAGTTCATATGAAAAGTTATAAAGTTTTCTTACAGCTTCATGAAATAAAAGTCACCGTACCACTTTTTCTTTAAAACATTTACTGTATATTATATGAGATCCTGTTCTCCAAAGTTTCGTGGTATTTTCTGATGATCCATTGAAGAGGTAATGAAGACAGTATTCCTTGTGCATCACTGACAGGATAATAAAGCTGTCTGAAAACAGTATGTTATTGTTATTATTATAATTGCATTATTATTATATAATTAACATTATTATTAGCACAGGCATGTGCTTATTAAGATAAATAAAGATCTAAACAAAACACAAAGCAGCCCCAAGGCTCTGGTCTGAGGCAGTGGACTGTGGCTAAGAACAGGCCTTAGAGTATGCTAGCATGAAACTAAGAAGCAAAACAAGATGTAGATCCAACCGTGTGGCTTAACACTAATCGCAAACATACTCAACATTGAAACCAACACAAGCAATTATACTGAGAAAAGCATGGATGCAAATAATGACTGTAATTTCCAAAGAAATTAGGAACACCTCAACTTAATGATAAACAGGAAGTAAAGAAAAGAGCAACAGAAATAATGAACACAGAACTCATGTAGAACACAAAAGTCAACACAAGAGTCTCAGAGGAACATACTTTGTTGAGGGAGTGGAATATGTATGAGACTTAGAGCACTCATGTCTATAGTGCGGGCTGCAAATACAATCATTTAAACAAAAAAAATAAAGCACATGCAAAAAGAAAAATGCTGCAAATCCAAAAATGTATACAAAAACTAATGTGCCTTGACTTTTGCATATTTGTTTGTGTAGATATGTGGAGATTGTTTACATAGTTTTTGTACTTTGGCTTTTGTACATGTTTTGGTATTTGCAGGGCATTTCTGTCATGTTTGTGCTTTCATTTTTGTATGCAGTTTGTACTGACGGTTTAATGTATATATGTGGTGTGCCAGTTATTAATTAACTTTATAATTAATATATAAAAAAAGACTTACTGATCAAAAAGCCCCAGTTCCTCCAAGTTTGGCCCTAGAGCAAGGCCCTAAACCATGTCTGCTCCAGGAGTGCTGTACAGTATCATGGCTGACTATGTACTCTGACCCCAATTTCGTGTGCTGGAATATTCCAAGAAACCATTTCACTGTACTGTAATGTATATGTAACAAATAATATCTTAACTAACTAACTAACTAACTAGCTTACTTGTACCTGTAAGGAATCCAATCCTTTGCTGGAGCCAGGCTTGTGGGTGGTGTAACACACACGGGATCTGCCATAAATTATAATCATACATATTTTATATTTGTATGATTGTATATACTGTATATTTTGGGTGCAGCAACTGCAAAATAAATTGTGTGGGTCACAATGCACTAGTAGGCACCAGTGATGACCGAAGCCATGAAGTCGAAAAAGAGGTCTTGCAAGTAATTATCTTCTAAAAAAAAAAAAAAAGGCTCAGGAATGGAAAGATATCAGAGATAGGTACTAGCATTTTATGGACAGTAGAAAAAGTTGAGGTTGTATGGGATTCTATAATGATCTGAATGTGTGTCAAATTGGATGGTGGTCCTACAGATTATTTTAAAACCAGATGTTCTGTTCATTTTATAGGGGAATCAAACACATTAACCTCTGAGGAAAGGTCTATGCCATAATGTTCTTCTAGTGCTGAAGAGATGATGATAACTGCTGCAGATAATTATATTCTATGGGTCACAAATGCTTGGGTTGAATACTGCCATACTAAATATTATGTCAGTACACCAGTGGTATTATTAATACTTAGACATACTACTTACAGCTTAATATGATGTTTGGGTCACAGAATTTAATAGACCTGCAACTCACAAAGAGTTGGCCCATCTGGGGGAGATGGGCCAACATTATGAAATGTTCATCCACAACTTACTTGTAATAGCATTTTTTCAACTTACATCTTATTACTTTAAAATAAAATAAACAATGATATATTCTATAAATGGCAGAAATATAGTTTTGACTACATGAGGCATGAACTGCATTGGCCAGAGCAATAGAAAGCAATTAATCAGTATCATCATCATCAAACTTAAATTCCTTTGTGAAGTTGCTTCTACCATACTATCTAGTGAAATAGAATACCTATGGATCAGATATAGAATTTCTAATTATTTGGCTATTAAATGTGTTTTATCACTACTAATGTTAAACACTTTTCACTTCTATAGGGGGCTGAATATAAAACGTTGAATGCACTAATTCAAAGTATTAGAAGAGTACTCTTCTTTCTGACTTTTTTTTTTAGGCCATTGTGATTAAACTGTTAAAAACAGAAAAACAGTGCATATTAATGCATGTAAATTTTAAATATTAACTTATTACATGTACATTTTAAATTCATATGTATATTATGTTAATTAATAACTGTAATTGTAATTATTAAATTATTATTTTTTATTGTTAAATGTAAATATGCATTAGCGTTTATAGCCACCAGAACAACAAACTCATAAGTAGACGTTACCCAAATTATTGCTACAATGTTGAAAGCAGAGAATGTCTTTGTATTCTATAGCATAAACATTTTCCTTCAGTGGAATTAAGGGTCCCGACCATGCTGCAGCATGACAATGCCCCTGTGCACAAAGTAAATATGGTTTGCCAAAGTTGGAGTGGTTATATACTTATATACTTATATAATGCACATGTCACACTAGTTAAGCTGAAAGCATGTGTTACTACTGTAGATATTGCTACATGCATTGTATTCATATCGCTCCCCAAACCCATTCATAATTGTATACGTATTCACTAAAGTAACATTGCCTGGGTCTGGCATGTGTTCCCTTCCTATTACAATATTTAACATTTAGACTTAACCTTTATCATTATCTTGAATGTTAATGTTTAATTTACATTTAATGTTTACATTAAAAAATAATTGGGAATGGCTGTGGCTTTAAATTGTTAAAAACTTTGTGTGTGTGTGTGTGTGTGTGTGTGAGTGTGAATGAGAGAGATAGAGGAGAGAGAGACAGAAAGCAGCAGCAGCACTACAGCCTATATTCCCTGGAAACATATGGGGCCATATGCTTAATACGCCCACGCCCACACCCACACCGCATTCGTTTGGCTTTTGGGGCATACAGCACATCTTAATGTACTCTTTTTAAAAGATTATTTTTCTTTTTTTTTTTACATCCTCCCCCTGTCTTACAATCAGGGGTTTATTTGCCGTTGCACTAAATTATAGCTTGTTGTATGTGTGTGTGTGTGTGTGTGTGTGTGTGTGTGTGTACTCGCTTCTCGTTCAGCACCCAGACTGCTTTGATTATGCTTTTGCTAACCCCAATGCTCTAATTACACTCCGAACCAAACGATCCCCATGCTCTCCAAATAACCAAGCCAGACCAGATCAAACACATGCACACCATCATTAAGCAGGCCACGCCTGTTAAGACCGCCAATACTACTCCTTCCGCCAATCACAGCAAACTCCTACTGCCAGGAACAAACTACCTCCCATAATCATCTAGCAATAATCTCCTCATTTACCAAAAACGAATGCTATTTTTTCTATACTGATTATTGACATATGATTATTGACATATCCAACCTGAAATGACAATGTGGACCGTTCACAAAACTTTTATGATGGCATACCATATATACATCCATCCATCCATCTTCAACCGCTTATCCAAAATCGGGGGCCATATATCCATGGTCTGGTCAAAATGGAACACCCTGCAAGTTCCCTTTCAAAAGCTACACTCGATGCTGCGTGAAAACGCTATGGGAACATCTCTTTGTTCTCCGGTTGTGAAGCCTGTGCATGTCAAAACCACCGAATACTTCGGCTTATAACCTCTGCCAGGCATTACGTCACCGAATAAGGTGCACCTGCAGGTTATAAATAGGAGTGAACCGGAAACATCCTCAAATCTTTTTGTCTTCAGGACCGCTTTGTGTTTGCGTGTGTGTGTGCAAGCAATAACGAAAGCAAAAAAAAGGAAATAACAGCATTAATTCACCGATATGGCAGAGTTGCTTAAGAGATGCGTGCCTCCGTGTGATAGATCTCTTTCAGAGGGCGATCTCCACGAATTTTGTCTTGAGTGCTTGGGGGAAGAACACGCTCGCCTCGGGCTTCGCACGCGGCTCGCTTTCTTTAAAGAGAAACAGCGAGCCCCGGCGCATTCCTGTGGCTCGCGTGCTGATCTGGCAGACGCGCACGAGACGGAATTCTCTCTTTCTCTCGCGCTCTCTCCGGATCAGGAAGTTTTAGCTTCCGCTTCGCAAGCGCGCTCCGGCGCTTCTTGTGAAGGAGCGGAAGAATCTTCCTCTCTTGCTTCCATGGAAGTAGCCTCCTCACAACGCTCCTCCAGTGCTGAAAGAGCTTATGAGGAATTATTGGAGGTTATAACGCACGTGGTCGAGCGACTGCATATCGACTGGCCGCAGAAGCGAGATTCCCCCAAGCGCTCGAGATTAGACGACAGGTTTCTGTCGGGTGGCCGGGGGGAGGCGTCTCTCTCTCCCCTTCTTTGGTGAATTAACTCTTTCATGGAGCAAGCCGTATTCATCGCGTGTTTTTGTGCCATCGACTTCGACTTATTCGAATATTGTTGATGCGAAAGCACGCGGTTATATGATGATGCCCCAGATAGAAGAGACGCTTGCGGGCTATCTCTCTCCTGGGACATCATCCTCCCTGAAAAAGCCTACTCTCCCCTCCAAGCCGTGTAGATTGACATCTGCTTTGGTGGGGAAAGCTTTTCGTGCTGTCCTCCTTGATGCCCCCGTCTCACCTTCCGGCCTCTTTGGCGACGCTGTTAATTCCGTCGCCACTAGGTTTTGTGAGGCGAAGCTATATGAACAGGCCTTTGGGAGGATCCTTCCTCGCCGTGCTCAAGAATCGGGACCGTCGTCCACCCAGTCCCAACCAGGTCTGGCCCCTATCAGGCGTGAGGTGCAGAAGGAGAGCGTGACCAGGTGCGCACCCCCTCGTAAAGACTGGGGTGGGGCTCGCCGCTCTTCTCAATCTGCCTCAAAAAGACTGGACCTGAGGAGCTTCCTCTCTTCAAAGAAGAAGTCCTGAGGCTCGTGCGCCCGTGGCCATGGGGGTGTCTCCCCCCAGGGAGGTGCGCCTGGATTTCCGTCACAAAACAGGGCCTCCTCCCTGGCACTCCCAGGAGGCCGGTGTTCAATCCCCGCCACCACTGGTGTTTCGGGGAGTGCCGGTCTCCAGCGAAATGTTGGGTGTTTGGTCATCTCCTGCCACACATCAGGGTGTAACAGGCGGTTGCCTAGTTACGGGCTCCTGACCAGCGGGGGCGCTGTGGGAACCGTGTACATTAAATCAATAAAAGGAGAAGAAAGGCTGGGCTAGGTAACAGCAGCCATTACACAGCCAGAGCTAAGAGGCTAATGCTAAGGCTAAAAATAAATGACTTGTAAACCCGAATGTGGGATATGCCTATCCAATGCGCATGAGGGTTTTTTTCCTTTGCTTGTATTTTGTCTGGTGTTGTGAGTGTGTTCCCCGTGAGTTGACGTGTGTGACAGCTGTTCCTCCGGGGATAACTACACCAGCGGCAGTGTGCGCGCGGGACCGGTTCATCGGTGACCACCGTGTCGCCATTTAAGGAGACGTCGCTCGCAGAGGACATGGGGTGTGGAGCGGGACGCTCTCCGGTTTTGTTTATTTTTGTTTATGGACTTGTGTGGGAGCGAGAGAGGACTCTAGGTCTTAATAGTTTATAGGTTGGGTGAATGTGGTGTGCATGGCCGGCGTGTGAATGAGAATGGCACAATAATTAAATGTACATACACTTGAATGAATACATGTTGTCTCTGGTGGTCCTTACCTTACCCTGATTTCTGATAACAGCAGGTTATTGTTTTAAATAATAGTAGTGTGTTTGTTATAGTGGCGCCCAACGTGGGGCCATCAGAGTTTTCTTTTTTGTGTGTTGTGTGTATTATACATCGCTACATAGTTGGTGTTAGCTGTTACCTACCTAGCCATTCTCGTATACCATCTTACACTCCGCAAAACACACACTCAAAGGTTTGGTTAATCACTCTGTTTATTAAAGGTAAATTGGGGCAAGTTATGGCCGAGTCCGATGCACGAGCTGAGGAAGGGATGGGAGCACATGTACTCACTGCAGGCCCTGTCATGACGCATCATGAGCCCATGCAATACAAGGGCCCACAAGGTGATGATGGGGTAGAGCCACTGCTCACTGATGAACCGCTGCCTCCACCTCCTCCTCCCGTCGACGCTGAAGACGACCCAAGCCTCATTTCCATGGTGCTAGCAGCCCGCCTCGGCCAGCTAGAAACAGCTCTGCAGGCGCTGGGAGACAATCTCACCCGGCGAATGGATGAGCTGTCGGATCAGGTGGGTGAGCTGCAACGCATCCACAACACAGAGGCATTAACCTACCAATATAAACTGGAGAATGCTCAGGAGGAGATGCGACAACTGTGTCAGACAGTGAAGAGGCAGTGTGAGGAGCAATTGAACAATGTAGGCCGCTCCATGGTGGAGTGCATGAAGAGACGAGACTCACAGTTGAAAGCCTTGTTGAGTGCGCAATCGGTCGCTACCGCCACTCCTCATCCTCCCTCTCCCAGTAGCCACTCACAGCCTCCTACTATCAAACCACCTGTAAAGCAAGTCTCCCTGTATGTGGCCAATCCATTACCCCCTGTGTCTGATGCCTCCAAATCCGCCATCTCCAGTTTATTCAGCAACGCCTCCCTGTCAGAGGAACACAAGCATCAGTTGCAGGAGCTGTTGTTAGAGTGGCCGACAGTGTGCACTGACCGAATTGGCCACACTAAGGCAATAACCCACCACATTTACACCTCCGACGAAAGACCAGTCAGGAAAAAGGCTTACCCTGTCCCTGTCCACAAACAGCAAATTGTGGAGGAAGAGGTCACCAAGATGCTGGAAGCCGGTATCATTAGACCGTCCACCTCGCCGTGGGCCGCCCCGGTCGTACTGGTGGGAAAAAAAGATGGTGGGACCAGTTTTTGTGTAGACTTTAGGGCCCTGAACAGCAAAACACCACTAGATGGCTTCCCTATGCCCCAAGTCCACGAGATCTTGGAAGCTCTCTACGGGGCTACTGTGTTCAGCTCATTGGATCTGCGTAGTGGATATTGGCAGGTGGCAATGCATCCAGACAGTATCCCAAAAACAGCATTCGTCACAAAGAACAACCAATACGAGTTCCTCCGTCTTCCCTTCGGCCTGAAAAATGCAGGAGCAACGTTTCAGAGACTTATGACTTCGGTTTTGGCAGAAGCCATAGGAAAGTATTGCTTTGTCTACATTGATGACATTGTTGTTTACTCAAAGGACACCACTTCTCACCTTAACCACCTCCAACAAATATTTGCACTTCTTGAAGTTGCTGGTCTCACAGTCAACCTGAAAAAATGCAACCTCTGTCAGACATCCCTCTCCTTTCTGGGACACATCATATCGGCTGAAGGCATAAAAACTGAAGAAGCCAAGGTAGCAGCTATACGAACTTACCCCGTTCCCTGCAACCTGAAGGAGCTACAGCGCTTCCTAGGTCTGGCTGGTTGGTACCACCGTTTCATCCCCCACTTCTCAGAGCGTGCCGCTCCTTTACACGCTCTGAAGAAGAAAAGAGCCAAGTGGGCATGGACTTCTGAATGCCAGTCAGCCTTTGAGGATCTGAGAACAGCTCTTCAAGACACACCAGTTTTAACAGCTCCAGACTTCAGCCGCCCCTTCAAGGTGCAGACAGACGCCAGCAACATCGGCCTGGGTGCAGTACTCACCCAAGATCACGAAGATGGGGAACATGTGATCGCCTACGCCTCCCGGCTGCTACATGGACCTGAAAGCAGGTATTCAGCATCAGAGAAGGAGTGTCTCGCCGTGGTATGGGCAGTGGAGAAATGGCGTCAATACCTAGAGGGTAAAGCATTCACTGTTATCACAGACCATGCTGCTTTGACGTGGGTTTTTAACCAGCCAAACCCCTCCTCACGCCTAACTCGATGGGTACTCAGGCTACAGGCGTTTAAGTTCATGGTTCAGTACCGTAAGGGGCAGTGCAACGTCGTCCCTGATTCCCTGTCACGGTGCTGGGAGGAAGAGGCTACGAATGCCCATTTGGCAGTACACCGAGGCAATGATCTGCAGTGGGGCCTGCCCTGTGACTGGGAGGAGCTGGAGAAGGCCCAGAAGGCGGATGAGACGCTTCATACACTGTGGAAAGAGGCAAGGTTAGATCCTGACGTTAAAAAAATACATTACTGCATAATAAATAAATTTCTCTATCGGCAGATCCCCAAACAGGACGGGTGTAGTCTCCTCCAGCTGGTCATCCCAACATCTCTGCGACCGCAATATCTACAGTACGCCCATGACAACCCTCTCAGCGGTCATCTGGGGCGGATGAAGACCCTGCGGAGGCTGCTGGAGGTCGCCTATTGGCCGGAGATACGCCGAGATGTCTGGGAGTATTGTAAGAACTGCGTCACTTGTCAAAAATATAAACCTCGCATTAGTAAACTGGCAGGATTACTACAAAGCACACCTGTTTTTATGTTGGGGGTGGATCTCATGGGTCCTTTTCCCCGGTCATCCCGGCTCAATGAACATCTGCTGGTGGTCGTGGATTACTGCAGCAAGTGGGTCGAGATGTTTCCTTTAAGAACAGCCAAGGCTCACAACATAGCCAACATTTTAACGAGGGAGATTTTCACACGGTGGGGTACTCCAGCTTACCTGGTTTCTGATAGGGGTCCGCAGTTCACGTCCCAGCTACTCCACTCCATCTGTCGGCAATGGGGCGTCACCCAGAAGCTCACCACCGCATACCATCCCCAGACCAACATCACAGAATGGACTAACCGGACATTAAAATTCGTGATTGCAGCATTCGTCAAAGAAAACCACAAGCAGTGGGACCAATGGCTTCCTGAGTTCCGATTTGCTATCAATACAGCCTGGCAGGAAAGCACTGGTTTCACCCCGGCAGAAATAGCACTGGGACGCAAGCTAAAGGGACCACTGGAGAGAATGCTACATCGCACCACCTCACCTGACCATCCTGCCTATTCCACAGTGGAGCGTCAGGAAGCTCTGTTCCAGGTTGTACGGAGCAACGTGGCCTATGCCCAGGAACGCCAGGGGAAATACTACAACCTTAGGCGACGAGCTGTCACATACAGTGTGGGCGACCATGTGTGGTTTCGTGCTTTTCCTCAGTCTCGGGCGGAGGACTCACACATGGCCAAACTAGCTCCAAAATGGAAGGGACCGGCTAAAATAATCAAGGTTCTTAATAAGGTCAACTACCAGGTGCAACTGGTTAATCAAGCTGGGCCATTCACGGTCCATGTAGTGACCTTAAAGCCCTTTTACGGCGAAGTCACGCCTTCTTCCGAGGGGGAGGGGGTGTAACAGGCGGTTGCCTAGTTACGGGCTCCCGACCAGCGGGGGCGCTGTGGGAACCATGTACATTAAATCAATAAAAGGAGAAGAAAGGCTGGGCTAGGTAACAGCAGCCATTACACAGCCAGAGCTAAGAAGCTAATGCTAAGGCTAAAAATAAATGACTTGTAAACCCGAATGCGGGATATGCCTATCCAATGCGCATGAGGGTTTTTTTCCTTTGCTTGTATTTTGTCTGGTGTTGTGAGTGTGTTCCCCGTGAGTTGGCGTGTGTGACAGCTGTTCCTCTGGGGATAACTACACCAGCGGCAGTGTGCGCGCGGGACCAGTTCGTCGGTGATCACCGTGTCGCCATTTAAGGAGACGTCGCTTGCAGAGGACATGGGGCGTGGAGCGGGACGCTCTCCGGTTTTGTTTATTTTTGTTTATGGACTTGTGTGGGAGCGAGAGAGGACTCTAGGTCCTAATAGTTTATAGGTTGGGTGAATGTGGTGTGCATGGCCAGCGTGTGAATGAGAATGGCACAATAATTAAATGTACATACACTTGAATGAATACATGTTGTCTCTGGTGGTCCTTACCTTACCCTGATTTCTGATAACAGCAGGTTATTGTTTTAAATAATAGTAGTGTGTTTGTTACAAGGATACCCAACACCTAACACCCCCCCATCCAGCCGAAGGGTCAAAGCTCGTGCCCCTTTCGGAGAAGCTGGCAGCGTGGAAACTACTGCCAGGTGTATCTCCTTGGGTACAAAGGACTGTAGCCACAGGCTACAGGATTCAGTTTGCACATCGTCCTCCGTGTTTCAGCGGCATGGTCTCCACTTCCGTGAAACCGGACCGAGCACATCTGCTGGCCCAGGAGTTACAGACTCTCCTGGGCAAAGGGGCCATAGAACATGTTCCCCTCCCAGATAGAGAGTCGGGCTACTACAGTCGGTATTTTTTGGTGCCCAAGAGAGATGGGGGGTTGCGTCCGATCTTGGATCTTCGCGGCTTGAACCGCTATCTCAGGATATCCAGATTCAAAATGTTGACTGTCAAAATGATTGTTTCTCAAATCCAACCAGAGGGTTGGTTTGTGACAATCAATCTCAAGGACGCATATTTCCATATAGAAATATTGCCACAGCACAGGAAGTTCCTGAGGTTCGCTTTCAGGGGCGAAGCTTACCAGTATCGGGTCCTTCCATTTGGCCTAGCTCTGTCACCCCGCACATATACAAAATGCATGGATGCGGCCCTGGCTCCTTTACGACTCCAGGGCATCCGTATTTTGAATTACATAGACGACTGGCTGATTCTGGCCCAGTCTCAGGGGCTAGCGTTTCGACATCGAATGTCGTCCTAGCCCATCTCCATTCTTTAGGATTGAGACTCAATGCCATGAAGAGCGTTCTCTTTCCTGTTCAGAGGACAACATATTTAGGTGTCACATGGGATTCGGTCACAATGCGGGCACAGCTGTCTCCTGCTCGTGTCAAATCAAGCTAGGCCAGAAGGTCACTGTTCATCACTTTCAGAGATCTCTAGGCCTCATGGCAGCTGCGTCCATGGTGATAACTTTGGGCCTTCTGCACATGAGAGCATTTCAGCTGTGGCTAAGAGAGGGGGTTTCATTCAAGGGCCAATCCCCAGAGGCTAATAAGGGTTACGCACCGGGGGCTTTGTACCCTTTCTATTTGGTTCAGACCCCGGATTCTGACTTTCGGTCCCACTTTAGGTCCGTCTTGTCGTCGCAAGATGCTAACAACAGACGCTTCCCTCACGGGCTGGGGTGCGGTCTTGGATGGCCGTCCAGCACAAGGGAGCTGGAGAGGTCATCTTCTCGCGTGGCACATCAATTGCCTCGAAATGATGGCTTTGTTTCTGGCCCTGAAACACTTCCTCCAGCAGTTGAGAGGCTACCATGTCCTAGTGCGGGTGGACAGCACTGCGGTAGTCTCGTACATAAATCGCCAGGGTGGACTGCGCTCGTGCTGCTTGAACAAGCTAGCACACCAGGTTCTGCTTTGGGCACAGGACAAGTCCCTGTCCCTCAGGGCGATTTACATTCCGGAGCATGCGAATGTAGGAGCAGACTTGCTGTCCAGACAAGCTGTAAAACATGGGGAATGGAAACTCCACCCCGAAGTAGTCAGTCAAATCTGGGAAAGATTTTATGTAGCAGAGGTGGACCTCTTTGCCTGACAAGAGGCAGCACAATGTCCCCTTTACTACTCTCTGACTCCTCCAGCTCCCCTGGGTCTGGACACGATGGCCCACACGTGGCCTAGATTATGCCTTTATGCGTTTCCACCCATAGTTCTGCTCCCAGGAGTCCTGGCGAGGGTCCGTCAACAGGGTTTGCGCCTCTTATTGATAGTGCCCCATTGGCCGACCAGAGTGTGGTTCTCGGATCTAATATCTCTCCTCGACGGCTCACCCTGGGTGATTCCAGTGAGGAGGGATCTTCTGTCTCAGGCGCGGGGACAATATTTCATCCCCGGCCCGAGCTCTGGAACCTTCACGGTTGGCCCCTGACGGGGACCAACTAAGACATGCTGGTCTTCCAGCCAGCGTAAGTGAAACCATTTTAAGTGCCAGGGCTCCCTCCACTAGAAGAACTTATGCCCTCAAATGGAGTGTATTTGAAAATTGGTGCATGGCAGGACATGTAGACCCAGTTCACTGCCAGATGAACTTTCTCTCTCATGATTGGTCATCTCGCTTTCTCCACAGCCCCTTTCACCTCTGGTGTTCCACAGGGTTCCATTTTGGGCCCTGTTTTATTTTCCTTGTACATGCTGCCATTAGGGTCGATTATTTTAAAGCTTCTTGTTTCTTTTCATCTGTATGCAGATGATTTACAATTCTATCTGCCAGTTGTGCCAAATACATCTGATGCACTTAAATCGATCCACAGTTGTCTGCATGACATCAAACTTTGGCTGTCACAAAACTGTCTCTGTGTGAATGAGAGTAAAACAGAATATATTATGTTTGGCACCTCCAATCCTTCTAGTTTTATCACTGCTGGCTTTGATTCTCCGGTTCCTCATTTTAGCCAAGCAGTCAAAAATTTGGGGGTGACTTTAGACAGCTGTTTAAACTTTCAGACACACATTGACTTTGTTGTCAGGGCAGGCTTTTTCCATCTGCGCCTCCTCGCAAAGGTAAAACCCTTTTTAAATCGGAGCGACCTGGAGAAAGCCATTCACGCTTTTGTTAGTTCGCGGTTAGACTACTGCAATGCACTTTATGTTGGAGTGACTCAAGCTCGTTTACATCGTCTGCAACTTGTACAGAATGCTGCAGCTCATATGCTGACCAGTAATCGTAAATATGATCATATCACACCAATCCTGTATCCTCTCCACTGGCTTCCGGTACAGTTCCGGATTCAGTTTAAACTTTTGGTGTTTGTTTTTAATGCGATTAATGGTCTTGCCCTTCCTACCTATGTGAGACAGTAAGTGTTTATCAACAAAGTAGAGGTTTGCGTTCTGCTAACCAAAACCTGCTAGTGGTCCCTCGGTCAAGATCCAAACAATGGGGTGACCGCTCCTTTGCAGTGGCTGGTCCTAAACTCTGGAACACCATTCCACCTGAGTTACGTAGAATTACGGACCTCCCGCTGTTTAAGGCAAAACTGAAGACTCACTTGTTTAGAATAGCTTTTAATATGTTATAGTTTTATGTAATCTTTTTTATAATTTTATCTTTTATTTTTTTTATTTAATTTTATTTATTATTATTATAATTTTTATGACTATGACTATGATTAAATTTTTCATTTATTTATTTATAATTATATTTTTTATTCTGTTTGCATTTTTATTTCTATTTTTAATGCCACTTTATTGGCATTTTTAGAACTGTAAAGCACTTTGGTACAACTTAGGTTGCTGTAAAGTGCTATCGAAATAAATGTTGATTGATTGATTGATTGATTGATTGGTCCGTTCCGTCTGACCATTAGTCTGTGGGTGGTATCCAGAAGACAGACTACAGGTGGAATTGATCAGATGGCAGATGAATCCGCTGGGTTTACTACTGATGGCTCAGTCATTCTGTCACAAACAAATGGAGACAGACCAGAAGACAGTTAGCCCTGTAGCGTGGATGGTAAACCCAAAAGTAGCGCGAGCAGGCACGATAACCACGCTGTTTATTTTTAGAACTCTCCCGGAGCGAGAGCAAGAGTTTACACAAATAAACCCGCGTTCTCATAACATACACTCAATCGAAAGCGAAACCCAAGAAAGTGAGTACTCACGATTAGACGGACAAAGCATCGGCGATAGCATGGGCAAACTCAATGACTGAGCGATGTAAAACGCCATCTTGTCTCCTTTTATGCATCCTGAATCGCAAGCGCACTACTTCTGGGTCCTCGTGCCGGTTGCGTTAAGAGTGCGCATGACACCGTGCCATAAGGCAAAAGTGATAACTAAGTGGCTATCACGACTATACATTCGTGCCCAAAAGTTTTGAGAATGACACAAATATTAGTTTTCACAAAGTTTGCTGCTAAACTGCTTTTAGATCTTTGTTTCAGTTGTTTCTGTGATGTACTGAAATATAATGACAAGCACTTCATATGTTTCAAAGGCTTTTATCGACAATTACATGACATTTATGCAAAGAGTCAGTATTTGCAGTGTTGGCCCTTCTTTTTCAGGACCTCTGCAATTCGACTGGGCTGCTCTCAATCAACTTCTGGGCCAAATCCTGACTGATAGCAACCCATTCTTTCATAATTACTTCTTGGAGTTTGACAGAATTAGTGGGTTTTTGTTTGTCCACCCGCCTCTTGAGGATTGACCACAAGTTCTCAATGGGATTAAGATCTGGGGAGTTTCCAGGCCATGGACCCAAAATTTCAACATTTTGTTTCAACGTTTTTGAGCCACTTAGTTATCACTTTTGCCTTATGCCACGGTGCTGGAAAATGCATTGTTCTTCAACAAACTGTTGTTGGATTGTTGGAAGAAGTTGCTGTTTTAGAGTGTTTTGTTACCATTCTTTATTCATGGCTGTGTTTTTGGGCAAAATTGTGAGTGAGCCCACTCCCTTGGATGAGAAGCAACCCCAGACATGAATGGTCTCAGGATGCTTTACTGTTGGCATGACACAGGACTGATAGTAGCGTTCACCTTTTCTTCTCCGGACAAGCCTTTTTCTAGATGCCCCAAACAATCGGAAAGAGGCTTCATCCGAGAATATGACTTTGCCCCAGTCCTCAGCAGTCCATTCGCCATACTTTTTGCAGAAGATCAATCTGTCCTTGATGTTTTTTTTGGAGAGAAGTGGCTTCTTTGCTGCCCTTGTTGACACCAGGCCATCTTCCAAAATTCTTCGTCTCACTGTGCGTGCAGATGCGCTCACACCTGCCTGCTGCCATTCCTGAGCAAGCTCTGCACTGGTGGCACTCCGATCACGCAGCTGAATCTTCTTTAGGAGACGATCCTGGCGCTTGCTGGACTTTCTTGGACACCCTGAAGCCTTCTTAACAAGAATTGAACCTCTTTCCTTGAAAGTCTGCCATTCTAACCCAATCAGCCTGACATATTGATCTCCAGCCTTGTGCTCGTCAAAATTCTCACCTGAGACGATTACTGAAATGATCTCAGCAGGTCCTTTAATGACAGCAATGAAATGCAGTGGAAAGTTTTTTTTCAGGATTACGTTAATTTTCATGGCAAAGAAGGACTATGCAATTCATCTGATCACTCTTCATAACATTCTGGAGTATATGCAAATTGCTATTATAAAATCTGAAGCAGCAACTTTTCCAATTTCCAATATTTATGTAATTCTCAAAACTTTTGGCCACGAATGTACATACTGTATGTATGTTTCGGATAATAACAGATGTTGATGTGTCCTCAAGACCAAAGCCTTTAGTTGAAGCTACTCATAGTTGGCTTATTCTTCATCTTTCTTTATGAAAGAAGGCTTATTCAGCTAGTGTATAAAAAATAAAGGACTTGAGTTAAACGCCAGTAAGTTCACAAACAAAAAATAACAAAACTTTTATAAAAGAGCTTCCATCCACAGCTGAAATTAAACTAGGGTATTTTGGCATAGCAGCCACTCAATTTAAAAAAAAAAAACATCCAGGAAACAAAAATAAAAAGTATATCAGTCAATTTACGCAACTAGAGCAGATATAATTTCATCTTAAAACATCTACTTCAATAACCAGTAACATCGCCTGTATCTAATAATACAAAATATTGGTCAGTTATGTAGCTGATCAAAAGCTGGGAAGTAAGTTTTGTGAATAAAAAAGGAGAAAATGTGAAAAAAAGAAATACATTTGAAAAGTAAAGTAAATAAACCTAATCAACATAATGTTCAAGGATCTTGTGCAGAATTACAATAGAAGTTAAATAAATTAAATTAAATTTATATAATAAATGCAATATACAGTTAGGCTAAAATGTATGCCATAAAGAAAGGAAGGACCTTGTGGGTTCCCTCCTTGTCCTCCAGTTTCCTCCCACAGTCCAAAGACATAC
Organism: Clarias fuscus; assembly: GCA_030347435.1. Classification (NCBI taxonomy): domain Eukaryota; kingdom Metazoa; phylum Chordata; class Actinopteri; order Siluriformes; family Clariidae; genus Clarias; species Clarias fuscus. The sequence goes on from CM059212.1 coordinate 36,745,128, forward strand.
AGGGTAGGTTGATTGGTTTTCCCAAATTGTCCATAGTGCATGATTGGGTGTGTTAGAGGTTGTGTGCTTATGCCCTGCAATAGGTACACTGGATGGCGTGCCAAACCTATAGCAGGGCAAAAGCACACACACTTCTAGGGCCCCCATAGGGTAATTGGAAACGATAATGAATAAACAGATTAATATTTTATCAGCAACTATATATAGCCTCAAAGCCCCAAAAAAAATGCAGACTTAGATGCTCCATCATGTTTTTGATGTCTCAAATTTGGGAATCTTGATTGTGGCAATTTGATTTCAATCTGCATGTCTGTGTGTGCACTTCTTTTGACCAGTGTCAAAACTGTGAACATGACACAATGAACTATTTCACACAATGGACGAATAATTTCTTTAGGAATAAACAGATATCTTAACACATATCTTTTAAACTTGCATTTTAAGTATCATTAGGATCTGCCTGCTCAGGGTGATGGTGGTTTCATTTTATCAGCTGCTAGGTCCTTTAAATATTGTGAGAAAATAATCAATATTTCCATATTTGTTTATTAAATATACATATATTTATTTAATTTTGGGTAAAAAATGTTGGTTTAGAGTTCAAAATCTAGAAACCAAATTTGGTACATTTTGAAATAAAGTGAACATATAAAAATATAAATAGCATCTTGTAGACGCCCTTATCCAGTGTTAGAGACTTACAAAAAGACTTACAAAGGTTCTATGCAGTCACCATTAAAAAAAAAAAAAAACCTTATGCCAGTACAAATAGGTCTAAGAATACTATCAAGATAAAACCCTGTTTAGAAAGGAGTGGTTAAAATCTGATGTGGGCAGCGACAAGACTAACCCTAGTGGAGAGAACACAGAAAAGAAGCAGTGTGAGAGAAATGGGGGTGACCGAAAGCAAGAGCAAGTTGCTGTGGTCTAATCTTAAGAGTAAATAAAAAAAACTCAATGGTTTCCGTGAAGAGAAATGGCCAAATCTGACTGTAAAGCTGACCGAAACGACATTATGAGGAGTGAATGATGACTGTCCTGAAATATTGCAGGGTTGTGTGTGTGTGTGTGTGTGTGTGTGTGTGTGTGTGTGTGTGTGTGTGTGTGTGTGTGTGTGTGTGTGTGTGTGTGTGTGTGTGTGTGTGTGTGTGTGTTGTGTAATCAGAGAGGAAAAGAGGGAGAATGCTCTTGCCAAGGTAACTTGGTTTAGGATTTAATGATGTGCTGCTATCTATGACAAGATGTCTCTGTAAGCTAGTAAGACAACATACTTCCAAGACTTTTATGCAGAAAGCAGACAAATCATACAGGTCAGTTAATGCTGAGCTATAGGCATCTACTGTCGGCTGTGTCAAGCACAGTGTTCCTGGTATAGGCCCTAGTCCCAGTATGGCTCCACCCAGGATAAGGTGGTTACTGAAGATGAAAAAATAGATGAATATTGCATGCATGTGTTCTGTCTGTAAAAAAAAAATAAGGAAGAGGAGGAATGAACATGGAGAGAGAGAGATACAGATAGACATAGAGAAAGAGTGACAGTTGGGGTGTGTACTTGGCTCAACCATGCATGATGCTTGACTATTTAGAGAGAAACAGATTTAAAAATGTGCGCGAACACACACACACACACACACACACACACACACACACACACACGTACACAGTACTTTTCAATCATGCACCCTAAACACTAAACACATATAAACATATAGACATCCTCAAAAAGAAAAAATCAGTAAAAGCAGACACAACCATATATAGATGAACACAGAAACCCACAACACAAAACACACACACAGACCACAGGCATTTCCATGTGTGGCGGTTTAAACCCTAGTGTGGTTACGTCTAAAGCCATAATCACTAACATTCTCTCTCATAACAACACAAGAATAACCTATACACACACACACACACCTTCATGCTCTTTAAGTGACAGTCAGTTCCTCTTACTGGCCCTGACCTTGGCCAATTGTTTGAGCTTTGACTCCAGACAGGAAGCGTTGCTCGGAACTGATGCTACGTAAATCATTATGATTGATACTTCTTTGTACATGACTCGGTACTCATGTTCCTGTTGAGACCATAAACTGTGAATAACATGTTTGTTTGTTTTTTTAAATAAAGGCAAACATCTAAAATTTCATGATCACAGCAATCCTATATTTGTATTTACTTCTTCATTCTTATACGGGTGTTATTTTGCTTCAAACTGTTGAGCTCAAATTTGTAGGCACACACACACACACACACACACACACACATGATTGCAAAATTGAACTCACCTCTATTTGTGACATAACTGATAGCTTTGGATGACAGCAACCATGTTATAGTTCTTAAAAGAGCTGTTCAGTAGGTTTAAAATGACACATGAACCATGTGATGGGAGGGGCATGGTTGAGCACCAGTTTTGTACATAGAGGGAAAGGTTAGGGGTTAGGAATAAAACCCTGTACCCTGTACTATACTGTATACCAGGGATTTACACAGTGTCAGAAATATGTCTAATGTGTGTTATACTGCACAGTACAAACTGCTGAAGTGTGTACATAAATAAAATAATAAAGCATAGTTGGAAATTGCTGTTGCCTTAAATAGTCAAATAAACCCCCAAATATTACATTTTACATATCATGTACACAGCTGTCTGTTCTCCTTGTGCACACATTGTGTAGACAAGTGCAGAACCACAAAGTCTTTGTTGCTTCCTTTCCATTCTCGTCTTGCAGAGGTGTGTAAGAAGCAGATCGGAAAGAGGTCAAATATTTGCCAAAATATTTCCTCAAACGTTTGAGGAAAGTATTTTTAAGTATGCCTTTGTTGATGGTAACTGTCGTAATTTATGGTACCTGATTTATCAATACTTACCACTAACTCAGAAAGTAGAGATAAGCCTTAGTGATTGTGTTACAGTGCAAAAGTGTTTAACAGTTTTTCATATCAGAAGTTAATCACTCAATTGTGAAATTGGTTTGTAATCGTCTCCAGTTTCTTGCCCTTCTGCATGGACAGACTTAAACAAGGGACAAGAGCCCAAATTGCTTGCCAATGGAAACTCTTTGATCGGCACTTCCACAGTCTTTCCCTGTCTTCCCAAGAGAGTGGAGGTTTCTGTTAAAGAGCTACCCATGACCTTTTGCTAATGACCTTACTCAGTCAGTGACTTTTGGTGGATGGTTGAGTTTCCATCCTTCCCTACTGAACTTGAATTGAATCACACAAGCAGCAGACAAGGCTTTTTGTGTCCAATCGACCCCTTCCTTGCATGAGGACGTCTTTGCCATTCTATTCCTCCCAGCTGGTGACGTCACTTTGCCTCCCGTCCCAGCTGATATCTTCACTCTTCCACACTGCCCAAATTAGGAATTTTGCTCCTGACAATGTCAAATCGCTTCGCTGCCCAACTGGAAAGTCCATCTCCTTGCCTTGCCCAGGTGATGACTTGGTGAAGTCCAGTCCCCTGTTAAAATTGTTCTAGTATTTGTTTTCTTTTCCAGTCACTGGTACTTTTTTAAGTAGTTTATTATAAAAGTATTTCGGCATTCGGCTTCCTGGGCTGTGTGACATATTCAGACTAAAATGCACATGGTTCCAGGGGCAAAAAAGGAGTCTTGTTAAGTCATAATTGTACATTTTGTGAAAATTGTAGTACAGTGCTTATTCTTTTTTAGGTAAGAATTTACCAGTTTATCACATTTTGATTTTTTTATTTTATTCCATTCCTCAAAAATGCTCCAGATGTTTCTGGTGGACAGTACTCTTGAAGTCAGTTCTGGGCTCTGAAAAGGCCAGGTTTGTACTTGGTAAGGGACCTGGTTTAAGATTTTGGATGTTATCATGCTAAACTGTGCCTTTAGATTTTGTGTGAAAAAAGACTGGCATTTGAAGCTATTCATGGTTGTCCATCCGTATAGCCCTATGATAATGCCACCACCATGCTTCACTGTTGAGATGATGCTCTTTGGTGATAATTTGTCTTCATTTGCACCAAACATGTACTTTTAAGTACACCCAAAATGTTCTATTTTAGTCTTATCAGACCATTTAAAATTTTGGCAGATTTGGATGAGTTAGAGAAAGTGCTTCCATCTAGCCACCTCTAGCCCCATAGTCCAGATTTAAAAAATATGAGAGACTGAGACTTCTACCCTGCACAGTGTTCAATGGTACATCAAGTGTTCTGGATATTCTTTTTGTACAAGATCCCGTAAAGCAGTTGGATGAAACGAAAAAGGTTTTAAGAAAATGCTAAAAAAAAAAAAAAAAATGCTGATATTTATTTGGAATTAATCAGAATCACTCCATTAATGAGAGGTGTACAACAAATATATGTATGCATGTATACTGTATGTATTTGACCTGATTCAGTATCTTAGTTTAATTGAATTTGTTAACATGTAATCACCCTGTCTATATACTATACACATCCATACACATTCCACAAACAACCATAGAGCTCCCGTAAATGTGTAAACACATAGCAGGAGAAAAGTTCATAGGCGGAATTGTGTGTATGTGTATGTAAGAGTCGTAGTAGTAGTAGTAGTAGCCAGCCACATAAAGCTCAGGCACAAGGCTATGACGCTATCATGGGTGTGTATGTGTATGTTGTGGTAATACACAGCCCACAACAAAGGTGACCAAGACAGAATCGGACAACCATAATGTGTTGGTGTCTTACAGGCGTGTTGTTTTAAGAAATACAGCTCTGCCTAAAATTTAATAGACAAACAGACATACAGAAAGACGTGACATGTAGTCAAAAATACACAAAACAGATCCTGGTACTAAATATCTTAGTGTGTGTGTGTGTGTGTGTGTGTGTGTGTGTGTGTGTGTGTCATATTTTTACAGAAATTATATTTTGATTGACACCTTCCTGTATAACAACTATTACGTATATTTAAAAACACAAGTTCTCTACACACATTCCCATCACTCTTTGACTCACTCTGACAGACACACACAAACTCAATGTCACTTCTAAAGGAACGCACTTTTCTTTGCCTCTCACACACGAACAGTTCTCTGTCCAGCTTTCACACAGACACACATGCACTAACCCACATACAAAATATCCTCAATAACACATGAGCTTTCAGCACCTTCTCGCATTAATGAAAGACTGACAGAAGTTTAAACGCGTGCCACCTCTATTCCCCGAACACACACACACATGTACACATAAACTCACATGTACATGCACCAACATACCCCAGAGGGAGGAGAAACAAACATTTCATTTCCTCTGGCCAGCATACAGGCTGACTTATATGACATTACAGAGAGAGAAAGAGGGCGGGTGTGGAAGGTGGAGTCGGTTAGAGATTAGGTGATTATATGGCTTAAACAGAAGGGAGCTGTTTCATTGCCTCTTACATAAGGAGCACAGAAGACTCTTATTCTGGTGAAAATACACACCAGGTTACAGCAAGGGTTACAGCTGCTATAATTTGAAAAGTTCTGCAGAAACTTAAAAGAATTTATAATAGATGGTTTTATAAAATTTCAGCAATGGTGGAGACATCACTGTGCAAACATCAAACAATTATTCCCAAATAATTATCTTTACCATATTTCTGGTGTTTCATGTATTAAGTAATATTGTGGACATATTAGTGTAGTCATTCCCCCTACTGGTACGCTTCCTGGAGTTAGAAGGAAATAGGAGAACCTTAAAAAAAAAATCTACACAGGAACAGGGAGAACTCCATCATGCTGCCTCCTCATACAGTAGATGTACATTATTATAAGCTTGTAGAACAAGTAAAGCCATGGTCATGTCCAGCATTCTCAAGTCCAAGACCATGAAGTATTTTTTTTATGCCAATCTAGCAGATTCCCAAACATTGTAAAACATTGTTATGTAGTTTTGAATAGGTTGCAATATTGTCACTCATACATTACAAAACTTATATACGACTAATAATATCAAGTTTTTAAAAGTTGCATGTAAAGAAAACAGCATGGGAGTAATATTGAATGAATGACCACAACATAATGTTGTTGTCTATCCAACGTTTCGAATATTCAGACAACAATCAGAAATATTGGGCCTCCGAGTGGCGCAGTGGTTAAAGCGCTCGCCCTATCATCCGGAGATCGCCAGTTCGAATCCCGGGTGGTGCTGTAACCTCTCGCCGCCGGAGGTCTAGAGAGAGCTGATTGGCCGAGCTCTCTCAGAGGGGAGGGATGAGAGGTACTTAGTGCTCCCACATTAATCACGCTCTACAGCCAATCAGGGGCGTCTGTGAGCTCGCGCAACGGAGGGAGCGGATAGCGCTGTCCTCCGAGTGTGTTACGCAGCCCCCAACGGTGCGCGAGCGAGCAGTTCGAAAAGATGCGGTCGGCTGGCGTCACGTGGTTCGGAGGAAACACGTGATAGTCTTCGGCCCTCCCGGCTGAGTGGTAGTAGTAGCCTTAATGTGGGAGCCCCCTAGTGACGGGGAGGAATTGGAAACGACTAAATTAGGGAGAAAATCGGGGAAAAAAAAAAAAAAAAAAACCAATCAGAAATATGCAGATACTATGAATCCTGGATGAACCCAGTTTCGTTCAGTTGTTTTGGTATTTTTGAAACAGTGTTGAAAAGCTGATTAGATGTGAACTCAAAACCTTCCCAAACATTCCTACACAACTGAGAGATTTTTGTTCTAGTTACTATTCCCTAAAAATAATGTACAGTATAACACTGTTTTACTTATCATCTACTCTGTATTATATGTTACAAGTTATCTAGAGATTATTTAAAATATAGAGGAGGATGTGCATAGGTCATATGCAAATGCAAATTCAGATTTGAGGACTACAGCCCTACTAATTACACAGCAGCATTTCCATCATACTCAATCTCCTAGACCCCCAGTTATTGATCACAATGGAATGAAACAGATACTGTTACTTTAAAAGTCAGTTTTTATTTCATCTCCTCCTTACACATGCAGTTTTCTTTGCTTTTGTTTCAGAATTTCCTATGCAAAAATACCCAATTTGCATATAAGCAGGTAGATGAACAGGTTACCATACAGATAAAATACCAGTTGGTGTGTTCATTTAAACATTTCAATATAGGATTACGGTAAATACATGTTTACCACTTATACACAATTTATCACAAAAACGAATTCTGTGAATAACTTTCTTTCTCTTTCCTATAATTTGAGCCTCCTGAAGCAGTTGTATTCAGCTAAAAATGTACATTGGGTAAGCCATAAAAATGGGATTGGGTAAGCCATTGTTGAGGATCTACTACAGAAACTACTGTTAAGAAAACTACTGTCCCTAAACTACAGCCTATTTCTTCTCACATACTTGAGATGCAGATCATTCTGCTACAGGTTTCAATTCAAGTTCTCTGTTTGGTCCTTTAAAAGACATCCAAGGGCCTCCGAGTGGCGCAGTGGTTAAAGCGCTCGCCCTATCATCTGGAAATCGCGAGTTCGATCGGATGATGCTGTTACCTCTCACAGCCGAAGGCCTAGAGAGAGCTGATTGGCCGAGCTCTCTCGGAGGGGAGGGATGAGAGGTATGTAGTGCTCCCACATTAATCACGGCTCTACAACCAATCAGGGGCGTCCGTGAGCTCACGCAAGCGGAAGGAGCGGATAGCGCTGTCCTCCAATGTGTTACGCCGCCCCCAGAGGTTCGTGAGTGAGCGGTTTGAAAAGATGCGGTCGGCTGGCGTCAAGTGGTTTGGAGGAAACACATGATAGTCTTCGCCCTCCCGGCTGAGTGGTAGTAACAGACTTAATGTGGAAGCCCCCTAGAGACGGGACTGGAATTGGACACGACTAACTTAGGGAGAAAATCAGGGGAAAAAAAGAAAAAAAAAGATATCCAAACTCCGAATCCAAATCTAATGTTCCGCGTATGGGATGCATTGCATGAACAAGTCAGATCCATGGAGGCCCAGGGCCCAGATAAATCACTGCACCCAAAGGATCCACTGCCAACATACCAGAACCTGTTCTTAGTTAGGTTCTTCAACATATTTCTAATGAAGGCTGAGCATCCTCTCAGACATCCATCACTACACTTCCTCCTGCAAGGAAGCATGCACTCCTCTGGTCAACACAACCCTCTACCAACACCTTAATACCCATGATTCATATAGCTCTTGATTTTTATAACTAAAATCCCAATGCTGCACAGTGATCATGGTTATTGCAGACTGATTCTCAAAGTCAGTTTGTCTCATTCCACTACAGTTGAGCTCCTTTTCAAACAGTTTATCCATTACTGTGGCACACCCAAACATACAGTTCTGTCCAGTTTAATGGGGAACCAGGGTCAGTGTGAGGCTAACCTCAGGTTACCACACACAGTTCAATGGACAAGTTCAATGAACCAACCAACAATTGGCTATCCTCCTCAGAGCTTTTTGTTCAGAGAATCAGGAGCCCAACTTAATTCAATTCCTCCTTTGGGTTAAATGTTCCCAGAACTCACCAGTGCTGGAACAGGTGGTCAGAATCTATTAGAGCGTTGCTGATTGTCGGAGGGGCGAAAACACACTGTGTGTTTATTTCACTCTCTCAGGCAGGAACACAGGCACTGATCACAGAGTGGGCCAAGCAAGTTTGTGTGTATATGCATGTATGGTTCGGCATGACATTGTTATCGCTTGTCACTGCAAGTGTCATCCAGAGTCCAGCAGAACATAAATGTCATAATGCATATCATTGTATCAACTGTAGGCAATCCATTTAGAATGTATGTATGAAAATATAGACCTGTTCTTCAGTTGTTTCAGTTTGTTCTCCTTCTGGTGTCTTTCATAATCTTTCCTGGAATTGCTATGACAATTCATAATTTTCTTCCTGTCATTTATTTTAAGTGTTGTTCATCTGTTTTATTTTGGGGCTCATTTGACTGTTTCTCCTCCTTTCTGTCTGTTCTATCAGACACTCAGTCTCATTTGCTCTCTCTCTCTCTCTCTCTCTCTCTCTCTCTCTCTCTCTCACACACACACACACACACACACACACACACACACACACACACTCTTGTGGTTACATGTTGGTGGTATGTATGGTGTGATTGTGGATTTGTAGCCTGCAAATGGCAGTAGAAAACCATCAACTAAAGACTGAAACAGAGAGACAGACAGACATTGAGAAAGAGAGAGACTTTTTGGACAGTATTTGGAGTGTCTAGAGGATTATAAAACAGAAAGTTTCTCATTTAGATGTTAATGAGAAGGGCGAAATGTTATTCTGTCTGTTCAATTTAGATTTAATTTGTATGGAGAGATCTCTCTTTTTCCACTTTCTCTCTCTAACACACACACAAACACACTTTTAAGATAACATTCCTTTCTGGTCTCTTCTAAATTTTGTTCTTTTTTAGCTCTTTTTCTTGCTATAACTACAGAAATGGATGATGATAAAGTCTGGAAGAATCTGGTCTGTCTGACTTATAATGTCTGACGGCGGCATCGGCGGCTATCTTTGATGCCTGGTGTTTTATTTTCCCAGCTCATCATCAAATGATGCTAGATTGGCTTTGGATTAGGCCACTGCCATGCATATCTGTTTGGGCAGGCTGATTTATGTTTCTGAGTCAAGTCTACGCAGAGCCGACACAGGCATTTATACTTGAGCACTGGAGTTTATCTATCACCCTGCAATCACACCGCCAAACCACTAGCTGGCAGTAGGGTTTCTATTCCACAGTCTCTTTGCCACTCTCTGGTGAGTTAAAGGTATGCTTTCAATTGAGGTAAAATAGCTACTTTGTAATTCTGAGACAATTTATGAAGTTGCTGGTAATGCACGAGCAAGTGTGCCTTAGCACAGGTGAAGAGCACAGATGGTGGCTAATTACCAACTTTTATTAGCTAGCTAGTTTATCACGGCATTAAAAATGATTTTAACCAGTTAACGACCAGTCTATGATTTTTAGTTAGCTACAATTGAAATGTGTTTCCAGCACCTGAACAGCAACTAAGCAACTAAAAGTTACCATTTGTTTTAATTTTATTTCATAAGAATAAAGCCCTTAATTTGGCACGAAGAAACATTTAAAACGATAGCAGCAAAAGATGACTTAGGATTCTTTTCTTTTTTTTTAAGTAACATGATGATTGCTTTTCCTCCCTCTTCCAGGCTGTCAGGAACAGAATCCATACTGTGTGCTGTGTGATGAATCAGCTTTGATTCATCGTCCAAACGTCTTCTGGTGGACAATCTCGATTAAATGCCAACATCTTGGTGACAAATTGTCAATTTGCAAATGCTCTCTGTACTTTTATATTTCATAGTAAGCACAACATAGTACGGACCGCTTTTATTACATACCTTTAATGTCTGTGTGCAATGAGCGTGCTAAAGACTATTCAGCGAGTGAGTGAAGAGTAAGAAAGCGAGGGACAGATTCAGGACTTTTTTTGCACATTATCGATACCGCATGCATTTCAAAGACCAGACAGAATCTTCTGCCCGTATAAACCAGGTCACTTTGTATTTTCAAAAGCTTGAAAAATGTTAAGCTGTTTTATTTTGTCTCATTTCTAGGCCAGTTAATTGCCTGTTAACAAATAAAATGAGCTCAATGTGATGTAAAAACTGACCAAAATCATTTTTAAAAAATGCACAGTGCATGGAGGATTATAGCTGCCGGCTCCCGAACTGTGTGCTATGCCTTATAGCGGATCAATATCAGCCAGGTGTATGTGTACTGTTAGTTTGGTACTGATTAATCATGAGGGTTAATAATGAAACACACTGGCATTTAAACAATATGCATTTAAACTCTCAAATCATACATTAAAACACTTGAACCTAAAAAAATTAAGTTTGTTTTAATACCTTTTATTATTCTTACTAACTAGACTGTAATTTCTGTGTTACTTCTATTCTATTCCTGACTTTACGAACCCACACTAATTTGTGTCTCAAATAAATAGATGGCTCCAGATTTAAAATACAATCATAGGGCTCCAGACTGGTGACACTTTCTGTGTTCTTATTATCATCCAGAGATTGTATATTAAAATCTAGAACCACCTATTAACTTTAGACACAAATTATCATGGGCTAGAGTTCTACCGACAGTGTAGCTCTTGAGAAAAATATTTCTAGTATTTGATTATGAGTTGGAGAATTTACAATTATCGTGGACTCAAAAAGTCTACATACCCCAGATAATGATTTTTTGGATGGTTTCACAAAAAAAATAAAAAAATAAAAAATAATTAAAGCAAGCAAGTAGTGAGTTAGTGGTTAGCACTGTTACCTTGCACCTCCAGGGTCCCGGGTCAATTCTCGACCTCAGACCTGCGTGCATGGAATTTGCATGTCCCCCCCATGCTTTGTGGGTTTCCTCCAGGTACTCTGGTTATCTCTCACTGTCCAAAGACATGCAGATTAAGCTAATTGGTGGTCCCAAATTGAATGCGTGAGTGAGAGTGTGTGTGTGTGTGTGTGTGTGTGTGTGTGTGTGTGTGTGTGTGTGTGTGTGTGTGTGTGTGTGTGTGTGTGTGTGTGTGTGTGTGTGTGTGTGGCCTGCGATGGACTGACACCTAGTTCAGGGTGTACCTGCCTCATGCCGTAAGTCTCCTGGGACAGGCTTGAGGTCCCCGCGACCCTGTATACAGGATAAAGCAGTATAGACGAAGAGTGAGTAAGAGTAAAAGCTAGCAAAATAATGTCAGTTCTTTTTCCACTTTATACTTATCAAAATTAAAGAAAAACATAGAAATGCTTTAAGAAAAGACAGAAAAATTACCTGGTTGCACAAATGGTTAAACCCTTTAAATATCACAGTACCAGACAACCTTGTGCTAAAATGAGTGAAAGTCATAAAATGGCATTTATTGTATTTTTCAGTCGAACAAGGATGGCCTTTCGTGGTGTTCCACGTAACATGTTTAGGAAATTATTCCAATCTAATTAGGCGGAACCTTATCAAGCTTCAGATTTCCAAGATCTGGAATACCTTGGCTCCCTGCAGTTGACCTTTCACCCTAACAGGTTAGCCAAATCACTCTTCACTCAATCACTCAATATGATTTTGGTTTTAAACATACAACTGTTCAACTAAACTGTTCAGTAATAGAAGCATCATCAGGAAGATACACAAAGAAAAGCTGAGATCCAGGGTTTCAACAGTATTCCCATTCCAAATACTTTTTTTTTCTCAGGCTTTGGCTGACATATACATTTTTCTGATATATGGATTTTTTCCCCATTTTTTCTTTCTTCCAATTTTTGCAATATATCTTACAAATAAATAAAGGCTCTCAACTGCTCAGATGTTAAATGAGATAAAAATGTAAGTTGCTCTGGATAATTGCGTCTGCCAAATGCTGTACTGTATTGTGTAATGTATTACCTCTTTACTTATTTAGACAAATCTCAGGTTCATTGCCAGTTTTTTTATGTCAGTTAAGTTGAGTATAAGTCTGAGTAATACAAGTAGTAAAATGTGTGTGTTGTAGGTGCATATGGCCAAAATGGCCAAACCAACATAATTTCCTGGTTTTGCACATTCAGGAACACTGTCCGACCACACAAAGCAGTGCAGAGACACTCTGCCCCTACTGGGCAAAATTAGGAAGTGTGTGATTCGTAGGGTGATCAAGTTCATTACCTAGCATTGCAATTTAGCGGTGCAGACACACTAGTGCATAATCATTCTTTACAAAACAGATGAAGGAAATTCCTCCACTTTTTGTCATTGTCATATTTCTGCTGGCCAAATGCAGGTGCTGCTCATAAACATGTTCTGAGAAAAGAGCTTGACTAGCAGATTCTTTGAAATCCACAAACATCAAGACTCAAAAAACTATAAAAACTAAACAAGCTAGTCTTTAAAAATAGCTCTTCTTGTGTGCTAAGGCAGTGGCAGACAGGGAGAAGGAGAGGGACAGAGAGACAGCAAGATGGAGAGAAACAGGGCGGTAATTGCAGGTTAGGAGATGTATATTTTGCTGGGTGAGCATACAGCAATTATGTTTATATATATAAGCATTGCACAAGGAAACGACCGCACGTTTCCCTTTAAAATAAACTGTAATAACAGAGTAGAGTGAAGGAGAGACAGACAGGAACACCGATAGAGACAGAGAAAGACAGACTTGTAGTTGAGACTTTAATCCCATTACTCACCTACACATTTTCTTGAGATTGAGTCTGCGATTTAGAAATTGCTATTTGACAGATTCCAAGAGTGAAGAAGCTAACAATAAGTCCATAATGTGTACACTTGTTTTTAATGTATTTGTTTAAATATGTCCAACAATATTGGTAATATCTAGAAAAATATAATAACTGTAAGTCAAAATATCTATGTTTGAATTACATTGGAGTATCTGTTTTAAGAGAAATGAACTACACTGCAACAACAGAATAAATATCCATTTGTTTATTCTGGGATTGAATGGACATGGTAATAAGATGAGCAGAGGTGAAATTATTTTACCCTCTGACTGTCTTGCTCAGTCGGATGGTTCTGCTTGATGCGAAAATCAATCTTATGATTGTTGCATCCATGTGAACGATTCCTTTGAAGTCAGCCTGTGCTAGTCAGTTTGTACAGTTATTTTGCCAGAGGAGCTCTTAATATTTGTGCACTCTCATTTTCTGCACACTTTGTGGCTATAATGGAGTATATAATCATGACCAACCATAACCGAAAAAAGAGGGCAGTCCGGGGGTGGAGTAAAAGCATAACCTGAAATCAGCCACCCCTGAAATATCATTGCCCACCCCAGGGCTGGAGTTAGCTACCTCTAGTTTTGAACAAAAGGACGACTCAATTATGGTTTATTCCACATTTTAGATTCGTCAACCATATTGTCAGGGAATTAGTGCCAGACCAGTAATTCTCGCGTTATTATTTTTCTTAGCAGGTAACCCAAAAAAGCAACTTTTGAGAACAAAAACAGGATGATCGAATGAAATACTGCAGGACCCATGTGCAAGAGACAGAGGTAGAGCGGGAAGATGGTAAAAAAAAAAAGGGCTATAATATTATCGCACAGAAAGTAGGGGGAAAAAATCTCCTTGTTGTTCTCCATGGCAAAACTGACATTCATCTCCAAGCTGAAGGCTTTGGTCAGACATATGAGAACATCCATTTATCACCCGCAGACAGATGGAGCAATTTATTGAAACACCTGCTCAGAATGATGAAGACGAACTCAATTGGGAAAACACCCCAGGCATCCACTGGTTTTCATCCCATTTAAGTTTTATTTTGGGGGTGACCGAAGGGCTTCCTGGACGTGGGGGAAAGAGACCTCAGAACAGCAGCAAACTCCTTTCCATTCTGTGATAGGATATGTGAAGGATATGCAGAAGCACATCACCTGCGTCTGTCCTCTACTTCAGCAAAGCATACGGTGAACATAGGCATGCCAGCAGCGCGTCTACAATCGCCCCGCTCAATCTCATATCAATCTCTATATATGTATACAGTACAGAAACGCACACACATACACAGACAGGTGTTTAGAGTGTTTTGTTCATTTATTTAAAAATAAAGATAAATATCCCATTTCCCTTATCCCAAGTATTCAGTCCCTTTGTTATGACACTTGCAGTTGAGCTCTGATGCATCCTTCTCCTATCAGTGCTCCTTGAGATACTACAACGTGATTGGTCTATCTTTGCTTAATTGACTTTATTGCACATAATTAGGAAGGACACACACCTGTCTATATAAGGTGTCACCATAAATGGTGCATGTCAGAGTGAAACCTAAGGCATGAGGTCGAGAGAATCATCTGTAAACATGCAAGATTTTATCAAGACATGGTTCTTGAATAAAAAGAATATTTCTGCAGCATTAAAAGAGCCCAAGAGAAGGGTGCATAGGAAACTAAGCACATTTTCTTTCATTTACACTGGGACTCATTTATTAATCTTTTTGATAAATGAGTCATGTCTAAACATTTATCTGCCTCTCGTTCTACACTCATCACTGTACAAGAACTTTTTTGTCTGGGCAGCGTATTTGTAAATGTATTGATTCTTTAGCCACAAAGTGACAACTCAAGCATTTCAATAAAGCCTATACTTTTGTTTGTTTAGGAAAAAAATATTTTTGCTCCAAAGAAATATTTCTAGTTTCTTAGTTAGGATGTTAAAGGTTTAGGAGCAAATGCTCACATACAGTAAGCAGAGAATGAGAGGCTGATGTTTTATTTATTTTTTTTATTTTTGAAATGTAACTCTGTTATAGAGTGAAAAATGGGTATTTCAGCCAACTATGGCTGTCTATGTACAATGTTTTTGATTGATGCAGAAATACCGTCCTGCTGCTGATTTTGATTATAAGACTTAATTGCTTAATTATGAATAAACCAACACACACATACTGTACATAGACTTTCATATGACCTATCAGTATGGGAAAATGGATATAAAAAGTGTTAGATTTAAACACTCATTCGTATCATTTTTGTTTTAGGAAGTCTACCTAGCTTCTCTTTTTTTCCCTCCTATATGCCTCTCACACGCACACTCTCACACAGATGAATACTGAAAGTGTTATTCATACAGAAGGCTTCTCACTGAAATTCCACACACCTGCCTGTAGGTGTATGTGTGTTGAGTTTGACTGGTTAACCCACTGGAAATTTCTCTACAGAAAAGTAGCACTGTGCAGGGTTACATAAGAGGGAAACACTGTGTGTGTGTGTGTGTGTGTGTGTGTGTGTGTGTGTGTGTGTGTGTGTGTGTGTGTGTGTGTGTGTGTGTGTGTGTGTGTGTGTGCATATTAAATTATATTGGTGCTAGGTAGTTCATGAAAGAAAAAAAAGGTGTTTATATAAGAAATGATTTGATGCTTTCTCTGCAGAGGGATTAATTTACGAAAATTAAGAAAATGCCAATTCAAAATGGGAATAATAATAATAATAATAATAATAATAATAATAAAAACAAGAAAAAGGTATTTCTATCTTAGAATCCTATACCTTTTAATTTTCTGCTTTACACCGATACACACCACTGAATAAGCCCTGATTAAACTCAGGGGTTTAATCAGTGGTACTAGCATATGAAATAATGCCTGTTTGTTTTTGTTTTTTCTAAACACACAAGTGCAGATGCGTGTGTGTGTGTGTGTGTGTGTGTGTGTGTGTGTGTGTGTGTGTGTGTGTGTGTGTGTGTGCTTACTTTCTGCTTTGCTTTGGCCTTTGGCTACTTTGTACTTAGAGCAATTCCAACACACACACACACACACACACACATGCATCTGCACTTGTGTGTTTAGGAACATTTGCCATATTTGCACTTTAAGTGTTTAAACAGTACTACGCATATGTGATGACTCAAATAGACATTCTCGCAAATAATTAGATAAAAGAGTGAGACTCTAAAATGTGTCTGGACACTAAAATAGCTTTTTAGAATGCAAAGAAAAGATAAATTGTGTCATATTCATTTGAAATTAAGAGGAAGATGACATCAAAGGTGGATCAGGCTGAAACAGAAGTGGCAAAGTGAAAGCTCTGAAGGGTTCTATGTGTAAGTCAAAGCAACAGGCATTTGGGGGGGGGGGGGGGGATGTACACAATTCAACAAAATTGTGAATGAGAGGTTAAATTTACTACTGGGGAATCTAATGTTAATGTATTTTAGTTTGACCTACATTAACAGGTAACTCACTGGTTGCCATGGTAACAGAGCAGCAATACTTGGGGTCAGTGTCTTTCAAGTTAATATTGGAACTGAGGATTATATATACAGCATGCTGCAGCAATACTAGATATAATATGAACAGTTTGACCACAAAATTAGATATCTCCATATGCAAATTTTTATTTATTCATTTATCTATCTGTTTCTTTATTTGTTTTAAACAAGCAAAAAGGATTCAATTTTTAAAAAATTATTTATACATTTTATGTCAAAAAATGTTTGTTTAACTCAGTGGGAATTTTGTATGATTTATATTAGCTCTATAACTCCACTCCCAACAGTTTTAATATAATGGATCCTTTAATGTAGTTTTAGTATAAATTAAAGGAATTCCTGGGAGACCGGGGTTTCAGATGTAAAGCAGCAGTCCGATCATGGCTCTGGGAAAACTGAGGAAACTTCCTACCTTGATGGTAACCAAGCACTAGTAAAAACACTGGGATAAGTGCATTAGTGTAGCAGGGGATTGAATAGAGAAATAAAAAGCAATACAAAAATTTTAGTTTTCAGCATCATTTAGTTTCCTCCACTGCTATCAGTTTTAGTTTCACTTTGTTTTTAGAAAACTTTGTTAATTATCATAGTACAGAAATGTCTTATCTGAGGTCCATCTGTGTGTCTACAGACAATAATTTGCCAAAATAAGTAAAAGTCAGAAAAATGCTTTTATCTAATTCTGCTTTTGGTCATGTTTATCTTACCCACAAAGACCTTACAAACCATAACCTACAGGCCTTACAAGGAAAAATGTCAATCAGGAGAGTTAGTTATAGTTTTTTTTTCCCCACACAGAATCTTCTCCATACTTAAAATAAGACTGCAGATTGACAGCTATACTCTTTAAGCCTACAGTCTTCACCCTGCTCATTTCACCTGCCGTTTGACAGCGAAGCTCTAATGAGTAAGGCAAAAAATTGTTAAGAATTGGAAGAATTGCAACAAATGTTAAAGCTCTTTCAACACACACACACACACACACTTTCTTTCATTCAGTTTCTTTTTCTTTCAGTTGCGGGGCAGGACTATAGAGTAGAGTATAGACTATAGACCTCCACTAGAGGTCACTGTTTCGTTCTGTGTAGTTTTTGTTGGTCGACTCAGTTTCCCAGAAGGCACCTCAGTCAGGTGATGAGTGCTCACCTGAACTGAGGTGGCTCATTAAAGTTTCTATAAATAGCAGTTTGTTCTGGGAAACTGGGTCGAGGATTGTTTGTTGGTTTGTTTGTATACCGTCATGTGGGCATTCCTTTTTGTTTCTTTAAGTTTATATTTGGTTTATGAATTGTAACCTTTCTTTTCAGATGGCTCTAGTTTTGGTTTTCTGTATGTTCCTTGTTCTGATGGATTCATGGAGCTGCCTTGTTCAGTGTTTAGTTAGGCTGTGTCTCCTCCTGTGTAAGTACTGTTCTTTGTATCCCCAGTGTCGGCCTTCTGGTGTAGTTCTTTGTTTGTTTAGTTATGTGTAGCCACATGAGAGCTTAGCCCCTAGTAGGGTTAGCCCCTAGTAGGGTTAGCCCCTAGTAGGGTTAGCCCCTAGTGGGATTGACTGCTAGTGGTTCTGGTTGCTAGTAGGTTAGCCGCTAGTTTGGTATAGCCTCATCTGTGCCTTTCCTTTTGTGTTCCAGTTCCGGCCCCCAAATTCAGTACTAACCCGGTTAGCCACTAATCCAGTTAGATACTAACCCGGTTAGGTCAGCACCCAGTGTCTCCATATTCCACTAACCCATCTAGTCTCTGTGCTCCTGGTCCTGTCTTCAGTCCTGTCTCTAGTCTGTATCCCTGGTCCTGTATCTAGTCTCCAGTCCTGTCTCTTGTCTTGTCCTGTCTCTTGTCTTGTCCTGTCTCTAGTCTCCAGTCCTGTCTCTAGTCTCCAGTCCTGTCTCTAGTCTCCAGTCCTGTCTCTCTAGTCTCCAGTTCCCCTATGTATCTTTAGTTAGCTCCAGCTCCATGTTTCCTCATCCCCAGTCCCCTATTCAGTTCCCTGTGTTCAGCTCCTGGTTCCCTGTGTTCAGCTCTATAAATAAAGACTCTTTCTGTTTGAAACCCCTCTGCGTGCATGCCTGCCATACATGCCCACGGCAACCACACCATCAGCCGGTCTAGCCCGAGTACCACCACCTAGACCCATGGCACACATATAGAGACACACACACTCGCACAGTGGATCTGTCTATTTGAATGTGTGCATGATTTTCCCCTCTGGAAGTTCATCACCATGATTTTTCCACAGTTCAAATCAATGACATACCTGTGAAGAAGACACACACAATCAGCAACATACACACACCTTACAAAAACATTTACTTTAATAAACCACCCTAGACCAAGGATGAACACTAAAGCAGACATGTTTAATTAAGTCGGGGACGATGTTAATAATACTAACTGCAGGTAAATATACAAGTAACAGATGCTTAAACACAAACAGGCAAAACAAACAGAGGGATAGGCATTTTGGCTAGGCTAATATAAGCTAAGCTAATTTAATCACAAGATATAACAATACGACAAGCACATGGTAAGGTGCAAGGCTTTGCACAGAGGGGATTCATTTTGTAACTACAGTAAGCACTGCTGATTGGGAGCCTTGGGAACACACTGCCAGAAACTGAGCCGTAGCTAATGCATCAATTTCTTCTTTTTAAATGCCTGATTTAGTAAAGTTTAAAACAACACACGGTTCAAAATAGTAGTATAGATGAAGTGGAATACTTTTGAGACAATGCTACATTAATAGTTTCATTTTATGCAAGTAAGCTGCAGTGAGACTGTGAAAAGGTTTCTTATCCACATAATTACTTAAAAAAAAAAAAAAACGAACAGAAAACTGACGCATACTGAAAAAGCAAACAAAAAAACAGCCAATTGCAAATGAGCAAATACGGTTTACCAACAGCAGCACAATGTGATTCAGTTCTTTTCCCAAAAAATAACCACATAAGCAAACAGCCAAAACTCTCTCTCCTTCTCTCTCTCTTTCTCTCCCTCTCACTCTCTCTGTATTTAGGGTTCACATAAGGAGACTCTGTTTGTCCTACGAACAGGAAATGGAGGATATTTCCGACTCTTAAATTACATTTTCATTTCCATCTACTGATCATTTTAAATACATACGGAGCCCAAAAAATCTGGATCCATAGGCAAAATTTGACTTAAACATAAATTATGAAAAATGCTCAAAGTGGTAGTCTTGCATATACACTGAAGTACTGAAGAACAATGAGCATTCCTTAATGTATAAGAACTCATTTTATTTCACGCAGAGATGATTTTCTCCTTCAGTGTAACAATTGTTTTGTGCTGATTCTGACTGAAACCTGACTACAAAAATATATATAACTTTTACACAGTGTTTCATTAATGAGCAAAATGTTGGCAATTTATGTTTCTAGTTTCAGCTAAAGCTGACTCACCATTAGTGAGAAAAACTGAGAATGTCTAAAATGGCAAATTAATTGTTGTTTTTGCTGCTTACTTAGAACAGAAAATTGCATACCCTTCCTTCATACCCATGGGCCCTCTTGATGTAAGCAAGCCACCATTTTCCTTAGATAGGTCACTGAGGACAATATTGATGTTGTTGATGTTGTTTCTGTTGATGCATAGGTTATGAGAAGAGTGATTGTACAGTTGAATAAATGACTTAGTACAGTTATAAAAGTTTCACTGAATCTAATTCAGTTTCATTTGTCTTGCATTATTAACAGCAGGCATCCTCACAAAAATGTGGATATCCAGTAGACTTGCATCCATAAAAGAAGCGTATCCTCTTTCAGATAATGGGAGTATAAAATCAAAGAATACAAAGAATCCTTAACGGATGGAAAAAATACTGGCAAATTATGCTTAAGTGAATTTTTTTTAAATAATTTCAGAAATCTTTTCAAGTGGAAATAAAAAAGCTATTTTTAAATGTGCTCAAGTATTGAAAAGTAAATGATTTTACTTACATTTTGGTAAATGTAATGTTCTATGTGGATGTAACATTTGTAAGATTTTTGTTTGTTTATTTGTTTGTTATATGTCATATGCATTAATGCACATCTAACCTGGAATTAGCAAAGCCAACATATTAAATATAGCTAAATGTTAGCTAATGTTGGACAAATATAGCTATATAGCTAATGTGTCAATCAAATCAGCCATGCCCATAATTATGTATAATTTTTGCCTTAACATCATTTTAACTGATGATTAACATAAATATTTGCTTCCTGTACTGCTGCCATGAATGGAAAATCTAGTGATGGAGACCCAAACCATTTTTATACCAGGCTGCAAAGATGTCTATATATGTTATAAAGCTGGCAATTTTAACAAGGGGGTCTATGGGAATTGACTTACTTTTCGAGCTTTTTACTTTTTGACTCCTAGTGGTCATTCGAGGGACTGAACGTTTTGTCACATTTGCATTGGATGCATTTTTCAAAACTGGAGGTTGGACCCTTGTACATAATCCAATCTAGTCATTAGACAAAATCCATTTATTATAAGCAATGAAATCAGGCATTGATGAGAAACTTAATAGTTTTATGTAAATTCTATATTATACAACTCTGAATACAGGATAAAGCGGTATAGACGATGAGTGAGTGAGTGACCTACGTATATACCAATTGTAAAAAAAAACAGCCTTTAATGTGGCACCAAAAAAGAAAGAGGTACAAAGGTATACAAGGGTCTGTATGAAACCAGACCCTTTTTTTGTTTGCAAACAGAGGTTGTGACTGTGTGTTTTCTGCTGCAATTAAAACGTTATCTTGTCAGTAGGAGCACATGTGTTCATGGTTTGACAGATGTTTTTCCTCTTTTTGGCTGCTCCCCATTTTTGGGGGCCCCACAGCGGATCACCAGGTCTTCATATATTTTTTTGATGTGGTAAATCTTTTTATGCCGGATGCCCTTCCTAATGCAAGTCTCTCCATTTGATCCAGGTTTGGGACTGGCAATAGGGGTGCACTAGCTTGTAAATGGCTGGGGCTGGATTGACCAAGAAAAGAAACCGAGTCGCCGCAAACTGTATGCCTAGGCACTAGTTCACCACAGAACCATGTGTTTGACTGATGTGATATAGAGAAAAACTGAACAGAAGCACGAAACACACAGGAAAAGCTGTACCGATTGTCACCTCAGAATTTACGCTATGTCATTAATGTCTGGAGTGACCTTTATCAAAGTAATGTAGGTTTATTACAAATCTCTTTAAAAAAAAATTATAATAATAAATAAATAAATATATATATATATATATATATATATATATATATATATATATATATATATATATATATAAAAGAAAGACAGAAATTGGGGCAACTTGGCACAATATTTTTGGACTTTGGGGGAAAACCCACCTGAGCACAGACGGACAGCAAACCAGAATCCAGGCTGGAGCTGTGAGCAATCAATGATACTCACTGTGCCACTGTACTGGCCACGAGCTGCAAGTAACAGGTGAAATTATACATTTTAAATTGGACATGAAAAGCATTTACCTGTACTATTTTAATCCCTATCGTTAAAATCTTGTTTGGGAGTGTGAACTGAACACTAAGAAGTTGGAGCAAATTAAGGTTCATTTCAGTTATTTTCATAATAGCTTTAAACGCAACTTAATATGCCTATATTGTGGTGTGTGTGTGTGTTTGTGTGTGTGTGTGTGTTTGTGTGTGTGTGTTTGTGTGTGTGTGTGTGTGTGTGCGTGTGTGTGTGTGCGTGCGTGTGTGTGTGTGTGTGAGAGAGAGAGAGAGAGAGAGTGTGTACAACTTGAGTTTACCTAAGAGGAACAGAGAAGCTATTGATAACACCCTCCCCAAACACACACACACACTATACAAAAACAAACACACAAGTTGAGACCTACTGATGGAGTTCACACTCCCACACAAACACACACACACACGCACACACCACTGCATAAAAGATGAAAGTGACATTAATAAGTGCAGTCCTTGTCCCTCCCAAAACACACATACATGCATGGATGAATGTGTCTTTTGGTTTGATCTTACTGTGTGTGAGGGGGTTGTTGCCTGTTCCTGACTGAAGCATTCATAAGAAACAGGATACACCCATTTCTGGATGGACACACACACTCACACAGTCTGAAGGAATCGCACATATAACCTTCCTGGACTTTTTTCACTTTCTCCCTTCATCTCAAGTCCTTCTCTCTGTAGTTATTCCGCCCTCTCTGTATCTCTCTGTCTGCTTGGATTACAGACTCGGATCCTAGATCGAGTATATAAGGATGCAATGGTGTGTGTGTGTGTGTGTGTGTGTGTGTGTGTGTTGAGGGTTAGGGCGTGTCAAGCTGAAATTAAAGAGCACTAAAGCAGCATTGACGTCTGCAGCTCTAAAACGAGCATATATCACAGGGCCTTTGAACACGCACAAACACGCGCGCACACACACACACACACACACACACACACACACACACACAGCTACTTTATTACAGAGGGAACAAGTTTTACTTTTCAAAAAAAAAAAGAAAGGGAATTGCAAAACATACCTCCAAAGTAGAAAAATAACAAAAAAAAATTTCCCCATTTCTAGCCAAAAACTTGTTTTTACTTTATATAGAAAACATTTAGTAGATCACAAAAAAAAATCAATAAATCCTAAATACGTTCCTTACGTTTCCTTCAATCTAGCAATAGGCTACTGTCAAATAAAAGACACACAATGCATATTAGTCCACATATCACATACTGTATAACATCACATGTTTTTTTTTCCACCTTTAACATAAAGCAACCAACACAATTTAAAAGTTAAGTGAAAATTATGGAAATGCTATAAAAGGGAAAAAAAAACACAACTAACTTATTAGCTAATAAACAGTGACTTTGCTATTTTATTCCACTCTTTCTTACATAAATGCTCCACATCTATTAAACAGCAAGTCATTTCTCTCTCGTTCTCTCTCTCTTTTTTTTTTTTTTTTTTTTGCATTGTTACTTTGAGCTACCAATGATTCCCTTTGTCTTGACAGAAGAACAGTCCCAGCTGGAGAGAAGCACCTCAACATATAGGATGATGCTGTCACCAGCATGCTTCACCATGGGTATTTTCTTCTTTTCATGAAAAGTGGTCTTGATTTAACCTTAGGCTGACACACTAAAACTCACATGTAAAACCAGCACAGAAGCACTTTGAGCAAGAAAAACATCTGATAAGGTTCCATTATCTTAAACAACACTTTGTCTCCTTCTACTCTTTCATTCCCAAATGCCGCTGAAGCATCCACGCCATTCTGCTTTCTACTTTTACCAGTCATCAGCTCTACCAGTTACGTTTTTTTAGTTCCGCCAGTCGAAATAAACAAAGAAATTATAGTCTGTTGATAATAAATAGTGTTTGTAGAACTGCTGAATAAAAGCAATATCAAACTCAGTTTTGAGAACTATGAGCAAGGCTTTGAGATTTTCAACATTTCACAACCAGTGCTGATATTCAGTACAACAGCATGACCTTAAGTTTGACTTTGCTTAATTGAACAACTTTGAATTCTGAGCACAGTCACATGCCCTGCTGTAAAATAATGTGTAGACGTACACAGCAAGGTTATTTTTATTTGACATTTTTTTTTGTATTCCATTTGAATTTTTATTGGTTGTCATCAGAGGTGGGATTACTGAGTTATATTTACTTCATTACATGTATTTGAGTAACCTTTCGGGAAAAAAATACTTCTATGTGTAGTTTTACTGCACTATACTTTTTATTTTTACTTGAGTAGATTTGTGAAGAAGAAACGCTACTCTTACTCCGCTACATTCGGCTACACTCGACTCGTTACTTTTCTAACCATTTATTCTACCGCATGACTGTTTCACTAATCAGACGCAGCAACAATAATCACATGACTCTGTTTGACCAATCAGGTCAGGCGGCATAGTAGGGGGGAAAAACCTTTTTCTAAAAATTCATCCTACCTGTGAATCCGTCCTACATACGCTCACTTGCGCATGCGCAAACAAAAGTGTCCGCATCTTTCACTAATTTTGCAGAACACCCATAAATCCATGCTGCTACTAGCGGGATCTTGCGGTTAGTGTACATACAATCTTGCGGTGAGTATAGAATGCTTTTATATGTTAACTTTAATTGTAAATATAATGTTACTTTAACAGTCTATGTATATATGAGTATATTTCAGTACAGAATTAATCACCAACACACGTGTTGTACAATTTTATGCATCCCGAAAAATCTGATGCATCTCGGGCATCAAAACCTGTTTCGCTAGCAAAAGAACAGCTTTATACTGCGGTGTCTTCTATAACTGCCAAAATAGACAAACACTTCAGCATATATACTGTGTGTGTATGTATATACACAATAATATATAATTATTATAATTTCAAAAAAGAAAACATTTATCTGACATTACGATTGAAACAGTTACTCAGTACTTGTGTAGTCTTTTCACTTTTTTTAGTTTGACTTGAGTAATATTTTGGATGACTACTTTTTACTTCTACTTGAGTAATATTATTTTGAAGTACAGCTACACTTTTTTTTTCTTCTTTTTTTTTTTTGCATTTTTTGCCTACTCTACCCACCTCTGGTTGTCATATCACAGTAAAGATGTAAAATTAACTGATGTGATTTATGTTAAATTTTTTAACATTTTTTACAGTACATTACAGAAACAGCAGTTCATAGACTTTTATATCCACGGTATGTACTGCACACATATCCTGTTGTAATATCTACATAATTACATATAACCATCCTTGTAACACTGGAACTGTAGCAAAGAACTAACAATTGAACCAGGATTTAGAATTGAAGTACAAGTTTCGTCGATAAACTGGTTTATAAATCCTCTGTAACTGTGCCATGTGCCTCAACGACGTGTGCATAGATCTGTACAGGGAGCTTTATTGTTGAAAAAACAAAATGTTCCTCCTCCCAAAAAAAAAAATAAATAAATAAAAAGAGCAAAGATACTTTTTACTGTATTCGGTATATAATTATTCTGTGGTGGAATGTAAGAAAATACAGTTTTTAAGTATAAGTACTTCTACTTGAGTTTTATTTTCACCAAATACATTTGACTTTTAATTACTACTTTTCAAGAGAAGAAAATCGACTATCCTCCAACTACATCTCAAACAGTAATCATTACATTCCTCTCTAACCATATACATATAATCATAATGTGAGTTTTTAGCATCAGACAGATTCAATTCAAGTTAGCCGAAATTTCAACAACAACAAAAAAAAAAATCAACATGTTAGCAAATGTAGCAGTGAGAATTAGAGTTAACGTTTAGCTAACATTAGGAATATTGCTAATAAGTTTTCCCATTTTCCTTGGTTTCCTGGTGAAAAGGACACCAACTTATCATCAGTTACTAAAATAAGTGTTAAGATTTAAAATAAATGTCTTTTGTGAATGTTCCTTGTATTTGTACCTGTATAGTTTAAATGTTTAATAGTTTATATGCCCCTACGTTGACTTGAGTGAAAAAAATTAAGCTGAATATTTTTTTCCAATAAATTCCAACATTTTATCAACTTTTACAATCATGTACAAAGGTTCTGTTCTTTTAATTCTATGGCTTTTCATTCATCATTCAATACAGTTGTCGATCTTCCTAGGAATGGACATCCCAGTGCATTCACTCCAAGGTCAGACAGTGTGATGCTCAATTAGCTTTCATGCCCAGTGCCATGTTTGGCGAAAACACACCTTCCTCTTAGCTACTGTTAAGCATGGCAGTGGTGGCGTAATGAATTGGGGTTGTTTTTAAGTATATCATATAAATCATAGATGTATACCAGAGTATTCTAGAAGCAAATGTGAAGCCATTTGTCTGACAGCTAAAGCTTGGTCAAAATTCGGACAATGATCAGGACATCACAATGGTCTGAAGCACATCTGTAAACTTACATCAAAATAATCAAGGTTTTGGAATTGCCTTGTCAAAGTTCTCAATCCAAGAAGAACCGTTCAATTCTGTTTCCTGTGTAATTCACTGCATAGCGTTTATGAGAGTCAAACGACAAAAGAATGAACGATTCGGACCAGAAAATATGAGAGGTTCGCTGCTCATTCTGTTTATCATAATATGTCATTAGCTGCATCGTAATATTTTCATTACTGGAACTATAGCCAAAAATTTGTGTATATAGACGTGTTTTGGGGCCTGTTTATTGAAATTGTAAAATTTTCTTTTTATTTCTAATCAAAAGAAGCAAACTATCCGAGCCAGGTCTCTCCAGTTCTCTGCAACTGGTGTACCACACTGTGACACAGTGGCGGAGAATGCTCTCTATCGTGCTCCTTACACCATATACATATGTACTGTGGATCCACTTACATGTTTCAGTACAATACTATATGTATAATAGGATGAAACATTAATCAGAAAAAAAGTTATGACCCTTATACTGTATTTAACAAATGTTTGAACTCAGACCAGGATAGAAGGACTTGCAGTGAAGCCCACTTGAACTATCAGGAACCACAGTGGTCCACGGAGAGATAAAAATGACTTCGTATGGAGATCAGCAATATGCATCTTCCCTGCTAAGAGCTGATTAGGAAAGATCAGTGAATTCACACATTTAGCATTCATTGAAGCTTTACCGTGTTCAATTATTTTTTATGCCAGTTAAATGGCAACACTCATCGTCTCTGTAATGACATGATCTTTAACCTGTCGCGGACCAGATCTGGCAAAATACAAGAAAATATAATAAAGACACAAATGGAGTGTTTTACAACATATTAAATCTTAATGCCTTACATGCTGTATCATTTTCCATATTAAGTCATACCCCTGTTCTGACATTTCTACCTGTATTATAATGCACGGTCAGCAGGCTACTTGCCTAGAAGCATTACATAAAATGCATGCATTCATTTAGAATACAGTATACTGTATGAGTAAATAAAAATGTAATCATATCATATATGCAAATAATTACCTTGTCCACAAGAGGGAGCCATTATAAACACAGACTCTTATGCAGCAATGGTGTTTCATATTAGTAATGCAGAGTGCGGTTACAGTCCAAAGTCCATGTTCCAAAGTTAGTATGCCCTAGTATTTGTTGTTATGTAAAACCCCAATAAAATCATCTGATTATAGCGGGTCTTAGTATTAGTCAAATACAACCTTAGACGAACAACAACATACAACATTTTCACAGTGATAGTTATTTAACAAGAATGAAACCAAAAATAAAAAAACAACATGTAGTCAATGCTAAGTAACCCCCACCCCACCCCATGATTAAATAGCTTGTATATCTGCCTATAGGAGCAATAAATTGAAGAAATCGTTTCCTCTATGACTCTATGAAGAATCTTGCATCGTTTTGGCTTATTCTTATTTACAACATTTCTTCAGTTCATTAATGGTTTTGGACATTCACTTACGCACAGATGAGAGAACCACGGTGAGAACAATTATACACAAATGGATAAAACCTGGAACAGTGGTCCAGCACAGGAGTGTCCAGCACACACATATGAGGGTGTACAATATTTTACAATTATTGGCCTTATTTAGTGTTTTTTGTTTGTTTGTTTGTTTTTTGGTCACTTTAGGGATGTGGTACTAATGTGGTTTGTTTTATTGTTTTATAAAGGTTATGTTTATCTGTGATTTATTCTCAGGTTCGCTGTGCTTTCCTCTGGACTATGGGACCGGGTCAGAGTTGACTGCAGGACAGAGTTTTATTTGACAAAATGTATCCAAGAAAAGCTGGTAAAGCATAGACACAATCTTCAAAGACGGCCCTACATCCAGACAGCTTCTACAAGTGTGAAAATTTGTTGATGGTTTCTTGCAATCAACTGTATTTCTAATGAACTCAGACGGACTTACACTATCCTTAAAATCTGCACAGAACCACATAGAGATAAATGCCAGAGTTACCTCTCCTTTGAAGACAGCTTTCCCAGCTGTACCTGACATGTCAGAAGGCTAGGATTGCTGTCACAAATGTCACAAGGCATGACTGATCAATTAAGCTATTTAATTTCAATTGTAGCAATTTTCATTTTGCTACAGATTTCAAGTAGCTTGAGTTAGCCTGTAAGGTGCTCTTGCTCTTGCTTTTACCATAAATTAGTGATTATGTTTATAGGAACACCTAATATCCTAGCAAATTCTGGCGCATGTTTCTATTTATTTGGCCACCTTATTCAAATAAGTGGTGTTAGGCTAATTAATGTATCTACTTATATAATTTGTGAAGTAGCAGAGAATAGCTGACAGATGTCGTTACAAACCCTGTAAACGATAATCCATTAAAATCTCACTACTTATTCTCCTCTCTTACAGGAAAGTGAAGACCGCATCAGCTTGGTGTCTGCAAAGGCACAAAGACAAGGCTTTCAGATGATTTTGAACCTGTGGGTGCTGTTGCAGCTGACCTTTACTATCAGCACGTGGGATCTGCCTTGACAAGAAAATAAATTTTTGGATGAGACCCTTTCTCCTCTGAGGAATCTCAACAGTTGACTGAAACTTTCGTTCTCATTTTGATTTGTTATCCCTAAACCAAAATGAGTTTCACCATAACTATAGCCCTTTTGAAGATGCAGTTAAGTCTGGAATCGACATAACCAGAAGATACGTGTAAAGGTGACTGTGTAACAGTACAATGAATAAAGCATTAATAAAGCAAAAATGACATTTATCAGAAAACAAAGTGCAACTACTACTTTTTTCAGTTCATGAAAAAGTACAGTGCACTTATGTAACATATTGATTGTTATAAACACAATCTAAGATCCTTCCCATAACATCTGTTCTTTAAGAAAAATAACTTAAACTAGTGCCTGATCTACGAGAGGCGTCCAAGTCAAACTGGGACTTTTGATGTATTAAGGATTAAAAGCGACTGACATTTAAAAGAAGCCTTTAAGCACAAATGCTCGCGAATGGTGATCCTGACAGTTTGGAGCCCAGTGCAGTCGTTCCCGTGAATATTCAAGCTCTAGCAAAATGATGGCATAAGTGCATTAGTGTAGCGGGGATTATATAGAGATATAAAGGGGGGGGGGGTTGACACTCAGAACTGTATTCTGTTATTCGGAATAATCGAGTACCAATTTGACTTAAACACATCTCGTGTTTGAAGTTCATTGTTAAACTTATTTACTATATAAATACAATTTCAATTTACAATTTCCCAAGGCCACTACAAAAAAATAAACCATAAACCACAAATGCCTCTGTCAGTTTTAGTTTTTTCTTGAGAGAATTACAAAAAGAAAATCTGTTGGCCGTCACATAGTACACAAACCGAATCTCACCTATGCTATTACCTAGCTTCATTCCCGTGTCATTTACTGAAAATCTTAATAGTCACAGGTGTTGGAAACCATATATCATCATCTCCATCTCTAGTGTCAGGCTTCCTTTGGTCACTTCCAGACCCACCACTGGCTAACACTATCACCTGTCTCTTTAGCTTTGCGGGAAGTCTCAACTTTAGGTTTAAACCAGTCTACACCACAATTCCGATGAACGAGTGCGATGGCCGTGGTACTCATGAGGTGCACTGGCTTAATGTCAGAAGGAAAATCCGCCATGAAAAGAGTGTGAAATAGCTGCCTCAGACACAGGGAAGTTCTCAAACTCCTGTCACTGCATTCCCACACCAAAGCCTCCACGTGGATCTCATATACCTCCGTGGGAAGAGTTGCAAAACTTCCAATCATGAAGAGCACTTGGGGGACGTAACTGAGGGAGAAGAGCTCCTCCAGGTGATCAAGCACCTCGTCCAGGTCTCTCAGTGTCTGCTCGCACCACTGCCAACTTAAATCTCCTGATGACTGGATGGATTTACTACCGGCTCCTTCCCCCAGCTGTGGGCATAAAATAATAGTCACATCCTCAGTTGTCATGTGTCTAATATTTATGCATCACAACTGAGTCTTTAAAGTGTTTAAGTCTTTGTGTTTTTATCTCACCTGTGTGGTTGCAAGCTGCTGCATTTGGAAGGAGAGCATCTGGTCATACAGTAGGTCATGGGCAGTTGTTGTCTCTGGTACAGGACGACTTAAGAAGTTCACAGACAAATCTGTAACAGGCATAGTGTTTCACGCTCCCTGGAAATACCACATCCTCGCGGCTGTCCTCCCCAGCCCTGCTCGTGATCTCCTTCTTTAACGCTTAAAAAGGGGTAGGTTAACCATTAGCCATTAGCAGTTAGCTGATAACATTTAACATAGCCTCCACCAGCTCTTTGCTGAGTATCACTAAATATTAACCCTTTGTATCACTAAGTATTAATGATGTCATTTATATTCTATTGAAATATAAATATGTTATCTTCAGTGAATAAAATAGATCAGGCATCATTAAATGGCGGATCTGGATGCAGACCGAGTAACAGTTCTATCTGGACACTGATGCTTCTCTGATAAATGAGAATAATTAACATAACAGTAATCTAGTCCTTTTTTTGTCGTGGCTATACATATCACTCAACAGAACCAATCAATGCAATAGTTTACTGTATGTAGACAAAGTGTGTGAAAGACACAATCCAAAACCACAACACAGTATGGCTTATTAAGAAAGGAAAGTAGACTATGAAAACTGAATCTTCAAAGATGAATGGACAGATGAATGTACTTTTATTCTTCCTGTAGAATAGGCCGCAGATGCTGGCAAAAAAGCATTACACTATGATGCTACTCAATGTGATGTCACAATGTGATGTCACTCAATATCACATTTATATTGTATTATAATGATATTATAATAGATTATCACACAGAACGTTATTAACCACTTTTCAGCGTAAGTTTAAGGCACCATCACAGCGGAACCGTTTGAGAAATCAAAAATCCCTCTACAATTTTGCATCCTCAATATCATGAGATCACATAGGTCCGGTTTGGTGGCAATAGTATGATTCTCCTAAGAGGAGTACTTAAAAATCCATTGGGTGCGTTTTGTGAACGACCCAAATAACTGATTTCCTGTTGAGTTGAGCACTTAACCTGCAATGTGAAAGTTGTTCAGCTCAATGAGCTCTAAATATGTACAGGTTTTCACGTGCATAGGTGCAAGTGTGAATGAGCTATGCAGCAAAATCTCGTATGAGGGCCCTGAGCCACGCCTGGTAAATATCAGTCACCTCAAAGTATGTAATCAGTGTTACTGTTACACAAAAAGAGTTATTTTTAAAACATTTGACAATTTGACATTGTTCCCGCATCAGAGGTCGCTAAATGAATAGCACTGGACAAATGCAAAAGGTATTTTAGATGTCTCTCTTCATTTGTTTAGAAATTTTATAATATATTCTGCATTTTTATGCAAGTACATCTTTTGTGTTACTCATTTTTATAACTTGAAAAATTTTACATTAAAAAAACTGATTACATTTAATAATTAATTGATTTTGACATCATTTAAAACCATGTGGTCTTACACATGGGAGTCATTTTGTAAATTGTGATATAGTGTAAATTAGAAGAAAGATTTTTCTCTAAATTGTCATTGTCATCTACCAGAAGGAGAAGTAACACAGATTATTAATTGTACTACTCTTTGTGGATTGTTGTTGTTGGTCTTTCGGTAATAACTTACTTTTAAACTTCATGACTCTTTGTGAAGTCTAAAAGTAAGTTATTGTAATTAAAGAAGTTCTAGATGTGAAAAAAAAAATTCAGGAGATTATTTTGGACCAAATTCCACCCTTTCTGTAGAATAACCCACGCACACTGTAGAACGGATGTGCTGAGTCAGCGCATGCGCACTGGCCTCTTCGCCTATAGCGTAAGAGAGGTGGGGCTAAACTCATCGTGCGCGCGCAAACACTCTGAGCATCATGGCGGCTGCCATCGAAAGTTTGCTGTCAGAGATAGCTGAAGCGGAGGATCTAGTCGAGGCACTGAGGAACCTCCGGACGGCTGTTTTGGCGACTCCTGTTAGCTCTCTGAGGGAAACCATAACCGTTGCGCAACTGGGAATAATTTTCTCGCTGCTGAACACAAATGACAAGTATGTCGTTTTATCAGATAGCTGAGTCAGCGTCTGCTTTCCCATATGCCTCACTGTTTGGCATCAGCTGCAACTAATAGGGGGTTTAAAGTATTAATAGACAAAGTTCAAACCTAAATGTATGAAAGCATACTTGAACACATAATGCACCTTTAAATATTGTAGCAACCAGTACTTTATTCCTTAATGGTCATAATGGGCTGCTGAGGGTGTGAAAGGTGTTTGTCTTTAGTAGATGCAACAAACCTGTAATGTTGCTGAAAGTTCAGAGCAGAATCCCACATGGATCCCTGTTGTACGGCTCATGCACTGTGTAGAGTGTTTAAGCCATTAATTCATTTGTATAACACTGTGTTAGTAGGAAGCTGAATCACAAATTGTCCCTATTTAACATATAGTAATATGCATTTTTTAAGAAATGGGAATATGTAACAATATTGTTACATTTGGGATTTGGCTCCTTACTACCAAAACCAGCTACTGTGAAGTGGTGCAGAACTCTTTATAATGTAATACACAAGGGGAAGCCATTATTTATAATGTACTAGAAGTTACCCTAGACGTTATAATGTACAAGAGGTTGCCTGAGTATATCCACCTAATGATCATCTGGTAATCAAACGTTGTTAATATTATTACATCACAGTACGACATAAAGGTTGATGACGCTGCCTACTGTTTCATTCGCCTGTAAAACACAAACAATGGCGGCAAGCCACAAACAGAAATTTCCTTATAACTTACAGGTTAATATCTTAGATGGACTTCCCAAACATGAATGTGCTAACTGATGTCTTTAATACCTAAGACCTCATTGTGTTTAAACATGACAGCTTTGTGTGTTTATAGAGAGCAGATAGAAATCTGTGTGGAGATTCTCAGAAGGATCTTGGAGATATTAGACCCTGCATACCTTGCTAGCAACTGCAAAGTAGAGCTTCAAAGCGGACTTAACCATCCGGATAATTCTGTCAAAGTGCTTGCTCTCACTCAGGTCTGAAGTTTGTTCCACAATGCATTCACAAGATCTGTTCAGTTCACTGTTTTCATAAAACAGTCTGTTTTGCATGTGTGTGTGTGTGTGTAGCTTGGGCGGGTCCTGGGCAATGCTGAAGGGATTGCCGAGGTGATGAATAACCCTGAGATCCTACAAGATGTTATCGAGTGCATGGGGACAGAAAATATAGGGGTATCTAAAGAGGTAAGAAGGGCAGTTTCTGTTGCATTGTAGACTTGCATATTCTAGTTTTGTTTCAATTTGTTTCTGGGAATACCTTCCTAGGGATGGGTATTTGAACTGTTGTTTTTTTTATCCTGATTTTTAAATATACAAAATACAAATATACCAAATGACCAAATGTAACATTATGAATCACAGAAAAAGCTATGCTGTATTTGGTTTCAAAACAGAAAATTATGTAGAGCCAAAAATGGCAAATATTACCATGTTCTTTTCTCTATGTTCTGTAATTTCCTTTTGGAAAAAAAAAAAACTAAATACACAGATCAGCCATAACATTACCACCACTGCCAGGTGAACTAAATAAGCTAGGAGCAGGATCATGAGCACTCAATGCCCATCTACACCTGTGGGGACCAAAGGCCAGCCCATTTATGTAGCACAAACCGCCGAAAAAAGGAAATGCTGGTAATGACATCAAGGTTCCAGAACACCCAGTGTCGCAGCCTGCCATGCATCAAGCCCCACGGGATACATCAGACAAACAATCCGATCCACGGAGGTTCCACCCTGCACTGAACAGCACTCAAAGGACCAGCCTTTAACATCCTGGTGTCAGATATCACAGCATACCCCAAGTGCTCCCATGGCGCTACGCCCCAAAAATCCAATGCCAAATTTCAAATATGCCAAAATAAGATTGGGTGCTAGTGTAGTACATTAGTATTTTCAAATAAAGCTTGGCTAAGAAGCCACTGTTTTCTGCTGTCATGCGTATCACCTGCTTGAGTCAGATATTCTGGAATATAGTAAAAAAAAAAAAAAACATATTTATACCATATTATTCTTTCCAGAGTTCTGTCAGTTCTGATTTAGTTTAGGATCTTAACCTAGTGAAGTCCTAAAGAACACTGATCCTCCTCGGGTATGTAAGGATATTGAGCAGTTGGTTAAATAAGCTTAGTGCTATAACATCTTTTATTTCTTGAAGAAGTTAACCTAGAGTCATTGCTCTTTGATGGTATTCATTTGCATATTCATATTTTGTAGGCAATATCTGCCCTCAGCAAGCTCAGCAACACAAAGGCAGGGCTTGATGCTCTGTTCCGCTCTGATTTGTTACAAAAGCTCAAAGATGTGATGGCCATCAGTGACATCGTCAGATACAGAGTGTATGAGGTGTGCATGAATTCTTTTACTGCCTTTCTTTTGCTTTTGACTTTTTTTTACATCCCTTGTTACTGTACAGTGGCCATGATGTCCCTTTATCTGCTTGTTCACTCACATGAGCTTGTATGTACAACCCTGTACGAGTACACATGTATGTATGTGTGTGTGCACGCATGTGTGCGCAGCTGGTGGTGGAGATCTCATCCGTGTCCCCAGATTCACTTGGTTACTGTGCCAGCAGCAGCTTCATCGCTAAACTACTTGAGGAGCTGACTGGAGATGATGTTCTTATCAGGTAACACACACACACTTCACTCTCCAACATTTACCACATGGTGTATATTAATCAAGCCAAGTAGGGATATATACCTTTACGGCATGTGTATTATTGATTATTTCATAGTTTTTATTATGTTGGTTGATCGTTCAGAACATGTATTACAATTGTGTTGTGTACTGCAGATCACTCACATCGAGTTTCTCTTCTTTAGAGCGACAGCTATACAGATGGTGACCAGCCTGGCTCAGAGCCAACACGGCCGTCAGTACCTGGCACAGCAGGGAATCATGAACAAAATATCCAACATGATTATAGCTGCAGACTCCGATCCCTTCTCAAGCTTCTACTTGCCAGGTGTGTATGCGTGTGTGCGCATATGTAGTCGTGTGTGTGGCATTTAAAAAGCAAAAAATTCCATTACTTCTGTCTGGTTAAATGTGTGTATGTACAGGCCTGGTGAAGTTCTTTGGAAACCTGGCCATCATGGACAGCCCACAACAGGTGTGTGAAAATTACCCAGCATTCCTGAACATGGTGTTTGCCATGGCAATGTCACTTGACTCCACACAGATCCCTGTTGCCCTGGATACACTAGGATTGTTAGGTGGCACTGTTGAGGGCAAACAAGTCCTTCATAAAACAGGTGTGTGTATGTTTCAGACTTTGCTGCTGATGTATGTTTTTTGTGTTTTAAGGTTGCATCATCTATACCGAATATGTGATGTATGCGTATGTGATCATTTTCTGCTTCTCAGGTGAACAGTTTAAAACTGTGGTAAAGCAAATGAGCCGGTTAGCCCAAGATGGAGCTACTGAGCTCAGAGTGCGGAGTCTGGATGCCATTGCTCAGCTACTCACACTGCCAGTATGTATGTGTGTGTGTATATGTGTGTATATTAGATTAGATTAGATTAGATTAGATTCAACTTTATTGTTATTGCAAGTTAGCAGTGCAATATAAACATATATACAGATCTTATAAAACTTGTATGATAAAAGTAAGGTCTATGTATAAATTGTATTACAGAAAGAAAGAAAAAATATATATATATATATGTGTGTACATGAATATACAGTGTAAAGTGAGCATAGATGGATAAATTAATGTACAGAATAATTGTAAATCTACAGATATGTCTAATTATAAATATGTGGAATATATGCAGAAACTATATATAGGTGAATTTACATTATGTGCAATAGTATGAATATACATATGAATAAATATGAGTAATTTAGCCGCTGGTTGGAAATGCAGAGTATACCTATACACACATCTACATATATGAATATACACATATTAGTATACAGTCCATGTGCAGACTGTACAAATGAATGAACAGGAAGTATTTACAGAGGTATTAAACAGGAATGTTGGGTTATCAGTGATGGTGGTACCGTCCATGTAAGGGGGTCAGTGAAGTTGTGTTCAATAAGGTAACCACTGTGGGGTAAAAACTGTTCCTCAGCCTGCTGCTCTTGGCTTTTAGGCATCTGAACCTTTTTCCAGAGGGAAGGAGAGAAAACAGTTCATGTGCAGGGTGAGAGGTGTCCTTCACGATGCTTCGTGCTCGACGCAGACACCTCCTCTTGTAGACTTCCTCAGTGACAGGAAGTGGGGTACGAATGATGCGCTGCGCGGTTTTTGCCACCCTTTGGATGGATTTACGGTCCGAGACAGAGCAGTTACCATACCAGACTGTAATACAGCTGGTTAGGATGCTCTCTACTGCACAGCGGTAGAAATTGTTCATTATGTCTTTAGAAAGGTGATTCTTCCTTAGTAGTCTATGAAAGAAGAGGCGCTGGGAAGCTTTCTTAAGGAGACTGGTGGTATTAGTGGACCCAGTTAAATCCTCAGAAATGTGTATCCCCAGGAACTTGAAGTTTGTTACACGTTTGACCATTGTCCCATTGATGTAGACAGGGGAGTGTGTGTTACCTCTTCTCCTTCTAAAGTCCACAATGAGTTCCTTGGTCTTACTGGTGTTCAGGAGCAAGTGGTTGTCAGCACACCACTCGGCCAAGTGCTTTACCTCTGCCCTGTAGTTAGTCTCATCGTTGTCATTGATGAGGCCAATCACTGTCGTGTCATCTGCAAACTTAATTATGGTATTGGAACCATGCATAGGGCTGCAGTCATGTGTGTACAGTGAAAACAGGAAGGGGCTCAGTACACAGCCTTGTGGCACGCCAGTGTTCAGGATGATGGTTGAGGAGAGAACGTTATTAGCTTTAACATTCTGTGGTCTGTTGGTCAGAAAATCCAGTATCCAGCTGCATAGAGAGGTGTTGATTCCGAGATCAGTAAGCTTACTAATCAGCCTGGAGGGGATGACTGTGTTGAACGCTGAGCTGAAATCCATGAACAACATTCTTGTGTAAGTGTTCTTATTATCCAGGTGAGAAAATACCGTGTGTAGTGTTAGGGAAACAGCATCTTCACTGCTCCTATTCTCCCGGTAGGCGAACTGATGAGGGTCCAATGTGGGTGGACCCTCATCAGTTCGCCTACCGGGAGAACTGATGAGGGTCCAATGTGGGTGGAAGGCTTTTCTTGAGATGTGCTAGGACTAGCCGCTCAAAGCACTTCATGAGTATTGTTGTCAGTGCTACTGGGCGGTAATCATTAAGGCACATAGGTTTGGAGTGTTTAGGCACAGGCACAATGGAGGTGGATTTAAAGCAAGTAACTGTTGATTGAAGTAGGGACAGATTAAAGATGTCTGTCATGACTTCAGTCAGCTGTTCAGCACAGGTTCTGAGCACACGTCCAGGTATTCCATCAGGGCCAGCAGCTTTCCGATTGTTTATCCTGCTGAAGGCAGCAGAGACTTCTGCGGTGGAAAGTGAGAGAGGCTGAAAGTTCACAGGCGGTATCAACGTAGTGTTTGTCTCCTGAAGACTCTGATCAAAGCGAGCATAAAAGTTATTTAGCTCATTGAGGAAGGAGATTTCGGTGGATATGGTTGCAGAGTGGGCGGGTTTGTAGTCACTGATGGACTGGATGCCCTGCCACGCCGAGGATCAGAGTTGTTGAAGTGATCTTCGATCCTCAGCTTGTAGCTCCACTTGGCCTTATCGATACCCCTTTTCAGGTTAGCTCTGGATGCACTGTAGGCCTGTGCATCTCCTGATCTGAAGGCAGCATTCCGTGCCTTGAGCAGGAGACGAATTTCACTATTCATCCATGGCTTCTTCATGTTGTAATCTGCTTCACAGTTGTTACATTGTCAATGGTGGCTTTGATGTGATCCAGAACAGAAGAGGTGTATAGATTCGTGTGAGAGTCAGTGTGAGAGTCAGAAGTAGCTTGAGAGGCAAACCTACTCCAATCCGTATGATGAAATCGGTCCTGAAGTATAGTGTCTATCTCTTCAGTTCACACTCTGATAGATGTAACTGAGGGCTTCACACGCTTAATGAGCAGCGTGTATTTGGGGAGCAGGAACACTGAAAGGTGATCAGACTGTCCCAGGTGGGGCAGGGTTAAAACTCTGTATGCCTCGGCTATATTTGTATAGACATGATCCAAAGTTTTGCTACCTCTTGTATAACAGTCCACATGAAAAAACTTTGGGAGTACTGTTCTCAAGTTAGAGTTAAAATCCCCTGCAACAATGAAAGCAGCCTCAGGATAAACAGTCTGTTGTTTGCTAATAGCTTCATGCAGCTCTTTCATAGCATTATTAGCATTAGCATCCGGTGGTATGTATGCAGCAGTTATAACTGTATATGTGTGTATGTGTGTATATGTGTGCGTGCGTGCGTGCGTGTGCGTATGGGTGTGTGTATGGGCAGGAAGTTTTTCTTCCAATGCAGACTCTAAATCACAATACAAAGTGCATGAAATTGCATCATTGGCCCTGTTCTCTCTCCTTTTAACCAGAACATTGAATGTTGTGCTTTTGTGAGCTCATGAGTGCTGAATAACAGTGTGTGTGTGCATGTCATAAAGGTTGAAAAGCAGACAGATGACCTGTTGCTGCTAACAGAGTCGTGGTTTAGCTCTCTGAGCTCCGATCCATTGGAAATGATCAGGAATATCAGCACCCAGCCATTCCCTGAGTTACACTGCAGCGCACTACGCATATTTACTGTGAGTTTATGTCAAGTTTTTATATCTAAAGTATGCTAAACTGGATGTACTCCCATAACAATAATAGATGGTCAAGTTGCAGAGCATTACTTGTATCACACCAAAGGAATAAAACCTTATTGGGTATGCTGTAGTAGGGAAATAATCAGAGGGGAAAGTGATGAGACCGGCAGTGTAGAAACTGTTAATACTCAAACACTGTTATTTTCCAAAATAATAAAAGTACATCCAAAAGTGTTTTGCTCCTACCACAGCAATTTGCAATTCTTACCAGTTTCCTGTGATAACTTATTACAATCAGTTGTTTGTTCTTTTCTTTCTTTCGAAATTGATTTTAAAAAAATTAAGAAAAGAGAGTTTTTGCACTGAAGTCTCTCTTAAACCTTACTATATTAACTAAAATCCTTCCTGGTATTTTGATCCACAGGCGATCGCATGCCAGGCCTGGGGCCAGCGAATGATGATGTCATCACCAGGATTTGCTGAATGGGTGGTGGAGCGTTCAGTTAGTAAAGGGAAGGAGGCAAAAGACTGTAAATTCGAGCTGGTCGGCGCACTGCTGAGCTCATCTAGCACACAGGAAATATTCGGTGCTCAAAATTACTTGAAGCTGAAAACGTACCTAAGGGAGGGACCATACTACGTCAGCGCCGTAGCGTCCGTCACCACTGAGGGAGCAGACTAATGCTCAAGCTGAATGTTTATTAATTTTCTTTCAAGTTGTTTATTTTCATGATAAAAACTGTCTGTCTCAATTTGCTCCATATAAAAACATAACCACACACACACAAGCCGACCAGTTATACTCATCCCCCTGAAATCCATTTAGTCGTTAATCCTTGTGAGATAATAACTCAGTTCTCACATTGTGTTTTTCTGTTTCAGTCTTTTATTGTTCCACAAAAGCAAGCAACTTTTTACTTAGTAAGTTTTTTTTTGCATATAAGGACTCTGGCAACAGCCTACTGACATTTAAATTTAGTGAGTGGGATTCAGGAAACATTTATATTACAGACCAAATCTCCAGGACACAATGTCCAAAATCTTCTCAATTCTGTAGTCTTGTCAATTTCTTTTCACATTTAACAATGTGAAACCTAAAAAAAAATTAGTTATGTAATAAAGTATGTTTGCACATGTTTGACAAAATAAGTGTACCTCATCACTAGCTAGTAGATATTTATATGATGGACGTTCGAGTCACAGATTGTTTAGATTGTGCAGAACAACAGAACACAATTGTGAGCGTAAAAACTCTCATTGTTTCTCTATATAATCCATTGCTACACTATGCTGCTATGCTGTAAATTTTACTTCTCTGCAGCTATAAATGAAAATGGAAAAAATGCTAGGCTGCTGATTTATTCATTCCTCGGGAGCTATAGATATTTTGATAGACTATAAAATAATTTGGCTACTAACAGTTCCATAAGTTTTGGAAATGTTCAGAAACATGAACATGCCAAGACTACAAGAGATAAATGTAATAAAATTTCAACTTCTGGTCACTCACTGGTGAGAACTTGCATGTTCCTGAAGATTATTCTGTTCTTTTTATACCTGCTTAACAGTGCTTGCAATGTACAAAATTGATTCCAATGGTACATCTGTGTGTATCTCTTACACTTTGTCAAAAGCATTGGTTTGTTTTAGCTGTTGTGCAAAATTGATTGATTCATTATCTGTATTTCTATGTATGTAAACTAAGTTCGAACCGAGTCATTTTTGATTGTCTGATTTGATCTTGTTCTGTTCTATTCACAATTAAAAGTCCCAGTTTGACTTGAATGTCCTGCATACATATCAAGCATATAACATCTTTACACTATACATAGTAATAGGAAATATTGTCACAAGATTTAAAATTAAATACACCTTTTGATAAGCAAAACAATTTGGCTATTACATCTAGCTGAACAAACCCACCGTTTTGGATTCAGTACTGAAAAATCCTCTTTCCTGCTTATCATAATGAACAGTAGATTTAGGGAATAACGCAGACCTAGAGTCTCATGAGAGGAATTTCTCCTGCTAGGAATAATTGTAATATCCAACTTGTGCATTTTGTGTTCTGTATTCTTAGTAGATGACATTTTTGACACATTGTGCAGAATGACACGCTTATAAGAGTTGAAAACTACCTTTATAACTATATATAGTCCCTGCTACACTAATGTATAGAGCTTGGATACCATCAAGGTGGACAGTTTTCTCAGTCACCAGAGCCAAGATCAGACTGTCGGCTACATGTCTGAAACCCTGTTACCCATAACCCATTCACTTTAAGTGAACCATGATTAAAACATATTCTTTTGATTTGTAAAATATATTAGTGCTTCTCAAAAACTTAGAATACCATAAAAAAAGTTTTTTTTCTTAATTTAATCTAAAAAAAAAAAAAAAGAAACTTATTATACTCTAGGTTAATTGTTAAATATTTTAAGCATTTTTAATGATTATGGCTCAATGCTCATGAAAATCAAAAATGCAGTATCTTTAAATATTTTCAGCAGTTAAGCCCAAAAGGATTTAGAACACACAAATGTCCAAAGTCCCAAAAGTATGTACATTTATTCACTCAATAATTGGTCAGGGCTTCTTTAGCCTGAATTGCTGCATCACTGTGGAGGCGAGCAGCCTGTAGCACTGCTGAGGTCATTATTAAAGATCAGCTTACTTGGATAAAAGCCTTCAGCTCATCTGTATTGTTCGGTCGAGTGTTTCTCATTTTCATCTTGACAGTAGCCCATAGATTCTCTATGGGGTTCACCATCAGATGACATGGCACCCCAAATAATCACCAACTGTGGAAACTTCACACTGGACTTCAAGCAGCTTACAATAATTACATGTAAAGTCACTCCCCTTGATTTCCAAATGAAATGCAAAATTTAGTTTAATCTAAAAAGAGAACTTTGGACCAATGAGCAATGCGCCAGTTCTAGAAGCATTCTAGTTAAGATGCTAGCTCTAGTTCTAGGTAAGCGGCTTCTGATGTTGTTTGTTCAAGAGTGGCTTCATACTAGGAATGCAACAGTTGAAGCAATTCCTGAAGAAGTCTGTGTGTGATGGCTCTTGACTCCACACCTCATTCCACAGCATTTACCATTTCCGTAGTTCTTGAATCGTCTTTGTTTGACAGTCTTCTTAAGTCTGCAGTAATCCCTATTGCTTGTGCATCTTTTCTTACCACACCTTTCGTTTCCAGACAACGTTCCATGAATATGCTTCGATACAGCTCTCTGAGAATGGTCTGCACTTTCAGCGATAACCTTCTGTGGCTTCACTAAGAAGTCTTCACTATGCATGTACTGAATTAGACTGAGAGATACACAGTATATATGAATACAGTGGAACCTTGGATTACGAGCATAATTCATTCTGGAAGTGGGCTCATATACCAAAACACTCAAAAACCAAATCAAATCTTCCCATAAGAAATAATGAAAACTCAAATAATTCGTTCCACAGCCCAGAAAAATAAATACAGAAAAATAATTCATGCAATATATAAAGTAAAAATAAAACAAATTAACCTGCACTTTACCTTTAAAAAAAGTTATAATAAATCCCAACATATAAGTGTTTCAGTTTGTGCGCACAGGCGCCGTGTATTTGTGTGTGTGTGTGTGTGTGTGTGTGTGTGTGTGTGTGTGTGTGTGTGTGTGTGTGTGTGTGTTCTTTGCTCATAGCAGTACATGTGTTAGAGTAATAAGTGTGTATGCAAGGAAGGTAGAGACCCGGCCAGCGGTTGAAGTGGCGAATCCATGAAGCTCATGTCCACACAGTGCCTGTTCCAGCAACGCACGAGTCCCTGGACTGATGTCTGCAAGATATCACACACACACACAAACACACACTTTCAGACTGTACAGACTGTCCAGAAAAAAAGGTTATTTATTAATTTGTTTATTCATCCTCTATAACACTTATCCTGTACAGGGATATCGCAGGGGCGATACAGAGTCTATACGGAGACTGAGGGCACAAGGCAAGGTACACCCTGACAGGGGGGTGCTAATCTATTGCAGGACACACATAGTACGGGCAATTTGGGAACGGCAATTAGCCTAATCTGTCTTGGACTGTGGGAGGAAACCGGAGTACCTGGAGCAAACCCACCGAGCACAGGGAGAACAAGCAAACTCCACAGATATGGCGCCATACACAGACAGGAACCAAACCCTCAACCCTGGAGGTGCGAGGCCATAGTGCTAGCCACCATGCCGACCAAAGGTTATTAAAGAGAAGGGGAAAAAATGCCACACTAATGAATCTTACTTAAAATATATAGCATTGATTAATAAGTTAATATACTCTATAAATATGATTAAAATATATGGGTTTAAATATTAGAAAATATCAGATTTCATAATAAATATACTGTTTAAGTTCCAGTTTCTGCACTGACAGTGCACTGACACAGTTCATAGACTAACAGTAAATAAACGTGAATGTTAGCATCAGCTTTCACTGTTTTCATGCACTCTCCATTTCTGAAAATCCTTCGATGAGTGACGCAGGGGAAAAATCACTGAACATTAATC
Source organism: Clarias fuscus (assembly GCA_030347435.1). NCBI lineage: Eukaryota > Metazoa > Chordata > Actinopteri > Siluriformes > Clariidae > Clarias > Clarias fuscus. The sequence continues at coordinate 36,789,048 of CM059212.1, forward strand.
ATTTAACCTGCCACGCTGGATGGAAAATAACAAATGGAAACATATGTGTAATATTGCATGCAGTTAGCAGGAACACATTAATAATAGGCAACATTGTAATTTTAACTGTGCCGGTATAAACCTTTCTATAAACAATACAAAAGGGCAAAAAATGAAGAAAAATTGGCAGAGCTGGTAGACCAATGGGAAAAGTCCATTAAAGGAAAAGAGCTTGAATCCGTATGACTGCTAATGGATTTGGACAGGGAGAGGTTGATCGATTGGTCCCTGCATCCTGTGCGTGTTGGAAAATCTGTGTGCTTTCCATATTGATAAATGTGTGTATGTGTGTGTGTGTTAGGTTTTTCTGGTTCAGTCGTAACAGCAGCATGGTGACTGCTTTAAACATGAAATGGAAAGTTTAGACTGAAGGTCTCAGCTGTTTAGTTATACAGGGTGGGTGAAAAGTAACTAGGCCTTAAAAATTGGTAAGGAACTCAATACTGCTAATACAAATGTATTTAAACAACTTGTGTGTACTTTATTACATAGGACAATTAAAGCAAATCTTTGCATTTTAACATAGTCTCCTCAAACAGCTGGGGACGGAATGCACAGTCTTCAGAAGGAAGTCGTATGGGATAACACTGAGAACCTCCTGAATCCGTGCTTTTAAGCGCTCCAGTGTGTGAGGCTTTGTCCTGTACACCTCCTCCCTTGCGTATCACATAGAGTGACATCTGGGCTACTCGGAGGCCATTCATGAGGTCTGCAGCCAACATTCTGGGAAATGCTGGTCTAACCATGCACGAACAGTAAAAGAAAAATGGGGTGGTGCACCATGGGGTGCTGCTCTAGTGGTACTACAAGTTCTATAGCTTAAAATTTTGCCTAGTTAATTTTCACCCTGTATACAAGGAGTGTTCAAGGCAAACTGGGCCTTGTGATGAAATCTCTCGTGAATAAAGGCATAAAACATATTCATAATTACATAAGCACAGTACAGTGATGAGACTCCTAGTAAACTATTTGAATGGTGCAAAAAGTGAAATGGATCAGTTATCAGTTATGCTTTTGTGTTGCAATAGCATGGTATTCCCTTGGCCCAATACTTGTGCTAGATGGGCGCCAAGGACTACCGAACCATTCTGGAGGACCATGTGCACCCAATGGTTCAAACATTTTATCCTGAAGGCGGTGCCATGTATCAAGATGATAATGCACCAATACACACAGCAAGACTGGTGACAGAGTGGTTTGATGAACATGAAGGTGAAGTTGAACATCTCCCATGGCCTGCACAGTCACCAGATCTATATATTATTGAGCCACATTGGGGTGCTTGGAGGAGCGAGTCACGAAACGTTTTCCTCCACCAGCATCACTTAGTGACCTGGCCACTATTCTGCAAGAAGAATGGCTCAAGATCCCTCTGGCCGCTGTGCAGGACTTGTATCTGTCATTCCCAAGACGAACTGATGCTGTATTGGCCGCAAAAGGAGGCCCTACACCATACTAATGAATTATTGTGGTCTAAAACCAGGCGTTTCAGTTTTATTGTCCAATCCCTGTACAATACATATGAATGGAGATAAATGAAGAAAATACAAATATAGTAATAGTTTGAAATCCAGTTTTATTGTTGTGGCAGAAACGCACTTACTGTTCTGTGACCATTCGTGCCAACGGCGTTGCAAATCAGCATCATGTTCATGATTGTGACCTAAATGACAAAAATTGACAGATGGTCCTTCAGTGCATACATCATGAGCATAGCGTTTTCATAGTAGCAACACCAAAAATACCAGGAACAATTGCATTTGTGATTATATCTTATAATGCAAAAGACTCAATGTCCCCTTTTTCTGTACAATTGCACATTCATGCACTTATCTAATCAGCCAAGCACATGATACCGGTACAGTGCATCAAAATATGCAGATACAAGTCAAGAGCTTCACATCAAACATCAGCCTGGGGAGACAAGTGTAGTCTCACTGGTTTCAACTGTGCCACGGATGCTGTTGCCAGATGGGCTGTTTTGAATATTTCAGAAACTGTTGATCTCCTGGGATTTTCACACAAAGGTTTGTATAGTATACACAGAATAGTGCAAAAATAAAAGGTTCTGTGAGCTGAGTGGCTGCAGATGTAAACAACTTGTTGAGAGAGATTAGAATAGAATGAACAGACTGGTCTAAGCTGGAAAGTGCGCTGTGTAGGGCGTAGGATCCCTTGTTCTACATGTCAAGTAGTGCCTTTGTCAAGGGTTTTAGAGCAGTTGTGTTAGACGCTTAGATGTTGTTAGATTGTTAGATTGAAACACAACATGGACGGTTCAGAGGCACTAAGGAGACAAAGCGCTGTTTAAGCTGAAAAGAAATTTTGAGATGTGTTTTCTTGCTGCTGTGCGGTTTTTTTCAGTACCATCACTGAATGTTTTCTCTCAGGTATGCAGTACCAGACTGTGCCGGTCTCCCATGCTGACTGTCTGGGTATTTTCTTTTGATCTGTCCTTTGATTTTATAATTGATTTTCACACAAATTTTGGTGGCGGTCCCACTCATCCTACTTTTAAAGCTGGGTAGTTCATGCTGTATAGAAATGCAAATCAGCATAAACAAAATTTGTATATTCTGATAAACAACTGAAGTCTGAGAGTGATTTTTCTCTTTCTAAACATATGCCAAGTGTCGTCATATGACGATTTCTTGTTCTTAAAAGTGGTTGAAAGCAAATTGAAATGATTTCCTAAAAATTACAATAGCCATAATTGTAGCAATAACTTTAATGATTCATAATGTTTTATTCCATAAAAACTGAGATAGATAGATAGATAGATAGATAGATAGATAGATAGATAGATACCATTATTGTGATGAAGCAGAAGCTGCCGCAGTTCTCTCAGAGTGGCTGTGAGGTTCTCCAGTTGGTCATGCAGACGGATGTTCTCCTCTATTAGAGCATGGATCGTATCCTGCAGCTCAAATGCATGGCAATTTACACCCATGAACACCAACACACACAAACACAGGGCTCGCAGTAGATACATGCTATCCATGCAGGACACGAATGTCTGGCTATCCAATTGTACAGAGCTCTCAGCTCTGAATAAAATGCTGATTGCATCACACTGACACATTATTGATCTGATAGAGGGTTTGATCAAAAACGTGACTATCGAGCACTCTTTTGCTCTCACACAGAGATCAATCAGGCTATGTGAATGAGGTATGTGTGAGTGGAAGGACAGTGGGATACAGGTAAATTTTAAACATCCATTTTGTTGGTTCCAACATCCCAGAATTGTTGGCAGGAAATTAATTCAATCACCTTCTGTCATGGTCAAGGACACGTTGGCTCAAAGACTGGTAACACTGCAGGAATTGACCAGTGGGGTGGCACCATTCTTACACACTTAAAGCATTCGGTAGGCGTTTCATTGGCCAATATCCACTCCACAGTAAAGGGCCTAACCATACCCATACCTGGTAATAAAGAGGGTGATTCCCAATGACAGTGTTACAGGGATATAAACTGTGGTTCTGACCATCAGTGTGATGTTTACACACAAGTCTACCCAACTTCCTATCTCTAAAGCTAGATTCACTGAGAATACTGGCCACCAAACCATCAAAGAGTTTAGTTGATGTTATTACTTTCACGTTCTATTCTATCCAATGAGAGATCAGTGTCTGCCGAGGATGGTGGCTGATGAAAGCTGACAACAGCAGTTGATCCCCAAGTTTGTTGGAACAGTGGTTCCGAGAATTTAACAAAAAAGTTTCTCACTGGAGAGCAGTACAAGCATGATCACAATTTTGCACTATTGATCAGTTCCTCTCTTGAAGAGAGTTATAATCACCCAGGGCCCAGTTTTTCAAAAGTAATCCAGTGGGATTTTGGATCAAATCTTGGAAATGGGTTTTTCAAAAGTAAAAGAGGGATTCTGAATTAAGATCAGACCACATAATCCAATCTTACATTTGATTTGGATCATACCTGCCCTTTTGGGTTATTCAAAACTTTGAACTCAGATTGGGATCTATTTGATCCAAAAAAAACAGAATTATCCTGATCCCATCAGAAGGGTGGATTCAGTTGTGATTTTTTACCCAAATAAATTATATATATCTAAAAAAAAATTTTATGTTCACAAACTTAATGGTTACTGATGATATATAAAATTCTTCATGTTTGAAGCATGTCACATATAATGATATTGAGATATGGTAAACAACAAAATAATATCAAATCTATCAGATGTCAAATAAATGTCACTGTTGCTCATAGCTCTATAATTCCACAGTATATTAATGACAATGACCACAACAGATATACTCATTGAGTCATTTAATAGCAAAAGTAATTTCTCACAATCGCATGTCTAATTGCACGTCCAGTGTGTCCTTCATTATGTAAGAACATTGGTGGCTGTTCTGGTCCTACATCAGGCTCAGGTTCATCAAAATTGTCATCAAGAGGGACATGACACCTGGTTGCAATGTTATACAAAACAATGCATGCAAGGATTATGTTGCATGTCACCTTGGGTTGCACTCGCAAGTAGTTAAGACATACAAACCTTTTCTTCAGGACTCCATTTAAGCATTCAATGGCACATCTTGTTCTGCAATGTGAAGAGTTGAAGCGAGACTCCTCATGAGTGTTTGCAACTGGAAAAGGGGTCATTAGCCATGGTAGGAGGGGATACTGTCTCCCAATATTATACCATTTGGTCGGTGGGATTGTAGTGCACTATACAGAGCACTTTCTCTTAGAATACGTGCATTATGAACAGACCTTGGCCATTTCATAACAGTTTATGAGGTCGGCGTCGCCCACAAGTTTGATGCAGTGCCTCCCGTTTCGATTGATTTGATTTCACTTATATGGTACTTGATCTCATTGGAGAAAAATCAGAGGCTCTGCATGACATTGAAGGCATAGAAGCAGATGGAGAGGCCACAATTACAGAGACTAGGACTTCAGAAGAATGCGAACAAAATTCTCCTGCACAGGAAATGTTTGTCCTAGACTTAACCTCAGTGACTGAGGAGGAAGATAGATCCCCAGAGATTTCCAAATGCAGACCAATTTGAGGCCAAGCTCATAGGCTAGGACCAATGTGGTCAGAACATGCAACTTTATGTTCGCAGTCTCTTTGCATACATATCAACATATTGTGGTTTAACCTGGAAGTGAACAGACCACTGGGACAAGATACCCTCAGCACATTAAAAACCTGTTAAATAGTGCCTTATATAATGCAAGCCTGTGCATGGGTTTGCAAAGAACTGGAAAAAAACCAACCCAGTAGTGGAATATAAGGTGGTATTTACTGATCCAAGAGGATTTACAATGTGGTGCAGATATTTAGATCCAACCTAAAATTACTCACCAGTGTAAACAGAAGGCAACCATAAATTATCATATTTACTACAGTAGCCAGTAACCCACCATTACCATACAGCACAGCAGGCCCATTTGGTCCCAATATAGTTTGATTAAGACATAATATAAATAAAATCCAAAAAACGACAAGTATCAGAGAGAAGTATTTGACCAAAACATTTTTATTAAGCATTTGTGGGTGTATGCATGTTTATGCACTCTTGGCAGCTCTGGAGCGCTTCTTCTTCACCACAACAGGCTTCTGACTCCTCAGGATGGCACTGGCACGCCTCAGAGCAGCCTGAGAGAGAGGGACAGAAGTCCAATCTAAAGCAAGGGCTCACTTAAATCATCTATAACATTAAGACTATAAAAAAGTAAAGTGTGAGCTTGTCTGGGAAACTATTATTGAACATCTTAAAGAAAAATGTTTGTTAATCTGAATTGAATCTACATCCTAACTTTTTCTGTGTCGTTTGCCTGGCAGGTCAACAAATACAGTAGGAGTCTTAAGATGTTTTAGACCTCTATAAATGAGATTTTCACACAAGTGCCCAACTGGAAAAATGCCATCACACACTCAAACAAGATGAAGGCAAACAAAGTTTAAATAACATAACATGAAATGTAAATGAATAAAATGGCCTGAATTATTCAGCAATCATTTCCTCAGCAGAGCAAGCATGAATAGAGAGCGGTTGAGAAACGACAATAGGGCTCGTGTTTAAATGAGACATGAGATGTTTAGCTCAGGTGATGGACACTGGTTTGGAGAAATTGGTAAAGTTATCCATGTAAAACATAGTTGGTCGGTACACTTTCCCCCCCTATTAATTTACTGGGTAATAAATGTAGATGTATGCAGGGTGTCATCTTTCAATATTTATAAACCAGAATACTCAAAAGTAAAAATTCTTACTTTTACATGTAACCAGACTGTAAAATTCTGAACTATACATACATTTTGAGAGCCATGGAAAAGGAAAACCACTCGGTTGTGGAAACTGAAGTGGTTTAGAACTTTATATAATAGAAAATGTCAATGTAATCTTATAAAGTGCTCTAAGGTTCCCCCACACACCCATTCTATACAAGTTTGAATGTGTCCTCACCATGCAGAGGTCCCTCCTGTAATTGTTTTTGCGGATAATGTTCCTCAGGCGGTTCAGAGTGGTGCGAGAGTTCTTGTTGATTGTGACCTTCTCGTATGCTTTCGCCGGTTTGCGGTGACCTGAGCATAGATCAGTTTTAAAACATTACTCCAATTGCATAAAATCAACAGTCCTACCCAATAAGCCTAATATTTTCAAAAATAGAAAAAAAGGAAAGAAAGAAAAAATCCCAACACTAGGGCCCCTCTGGAGAGAAGTGGTAGCAGTGGGTAAAAGTCAACTTATCAGTAGGTTATAAGAGGAAGAACAGGTCATAACACCTGATAACAGAAACAGCCCACATGTGCAATAAACCACAAACAACAATCTATAGATTTTCAATATGCAATAATTGGTTACATTTGTGGCAATTTTACATTAAAATATGCAGATCTGAATTATGTATGTGGGCTGTTTTTACATTTGAAGTGTAAACTTTAACTCAATACAAAATAATTCTTCTTACTGTGATCCAAGTGTTTCAGAAGCATACATTTGTGTTCCACTCCTAACAGACTCATATTTACATATATTTTATATGCCATAAACAATCCTGAACACATTTTAAAAGTACTTATGAATTCCCTCACTTTTAAACTATTTGGTATAGAAAAAAATTATACCCAGCAAGACTAAATTAACCATTACAGGATAAAATGATGGATTCACCTGCACGTTTCTTCAGGACAACAACGACACCCTTGCCATCAGCTGCCTGCTCTACACCAACGGTCTTGCGGTGAATAAGGCCGTTAAAGCGGAATGCATTCCTGGCCTTCAGGTTGTTTGGCTCCTGAAACAGACAAAATATGAAGTGAGTTATTTGTGCACGTTTTTTGTGGAATGAAATGTAAATTTTAAAGTACAATAACATGTTTTTAAAAAATCTATTTTTGGGTGGGGGGCAAAAAAAAAAAGAAGAAAAAAAAAAAAGGCCTTCATCAGGACAAATTTCAGCTTTACCATTACAAAGGGGATGGGAACAGGAATTTAAATGTCAACGATTGTTTTAAATTTACCCAATTTGAACTTCCCATTCCCCTCAGTGATTTCTTTAGCCTGAACAGTATCTGAGGAAACATTGCCTGGATGCAGCATAAAGTTTTCGCTACATGGCTAAAAGTTGGGGAAAAGTTATTTTAGAAGGATCAAGTTATTGGGCTGCATCTAGCAACAGAAAACGAGGAGATTTGAAGTTAGCAAAACTAGATAAGAACCATTTATCAAATCAAAACCTTGAAGGATTGTTGCTAAAGGATAAGAAGGAAAGCCAATGAAGTGATGTACTGTGGTCACTATGCATGAGGAGTCCAAGCCTATGGAGGCAGTTATAATCTGGGGTTGCATCTGTTGGTTAGGTCTATGCTCAGCAAAATTGTGACAAAATTAAGTCTGTTGATGACCTGAATGACCAGGGTATTACATCAACTGAGTTTTTCTTTCCTGATGGCACAAGCATATTCCAAAACTCAAATTAATTAAAAAAGTGTGTAATTTGAATTGTTCCAGGGAATCATTTTCACACATGAGCTGACCACCGGAATGTGCTGTAAGAAATGCTAAAGATGACTGAATTAAATCTTAGTGTTTAGCTTTCTTTGACCAGGCAATGTATAAAAGCTTATGAATGTGTGCTTTGATGGCAGGTACACTGTACACATTTGCTGAGCCCTGCAAAAGATTATGTTACAGGTCCATGATACTTAGATTACATCATTTTCATTGCAAAAAAGTCGTGGCTACTTACAGTGCTGTAGGTCTGTCCGTTCCTCTTGATGAGGAAGCTGGAGTTGTTCCTGATCACCATCCACTGCAGGTGAGACGACATGGTGGCAATTCCTGAATGACAGTGGAGGAAAGACTAATCAACACCACAACCTATTCTAAATTTCATGTCACCAATTCTCAATTTTTCTTCTCACATTTAATAAAATTTTACATATATAATCTTGAATGAGTCTTGTAAAAAATCTCGTTAGTTATTTCTGGCTAATCTAGAAGAGGGGTGCAGGTATTATTGTCAGCCAAATGGCGCATGGTGCATCAACCCAGAGAGCAACGTTACAGCTCACTCGGCATGTCAATACAGGGTATTAACACCAACTACACTCACGGCCATTTCTATACGTATACTACAGCCAAAATAGAATAACATATATATAAAATCTTAGAAAAACAGCTGGCGTCGGTTAAGCTCAAAACTGAAAAATAAGAGAACTGTGTAAACCTAAACTGTTAGCATTTGGGGCTCGGGCTCGCTAACTAACTTAGCTTAGCATAACCTTACGAACTAGAGGCCTCCGTGAAGACGGGGATTTTTCATGTAAAACGCTTAAAAGCTTCAATACACAAATTCGCCTTATTAACTATAACAAACTTTATACCTTACGACACAAGTAAAAGTGCGATCCTCACCCGACTTCAGAAAATAAATATGTATTTGAAGTATATTAAAGACTGCACAAGCCGACCACGCTACCTTTTCCAGCAGGGGAAGAGGGAGAGAAAGGAGGGAGTTCCGGTTCCGGTCAAAGCTATATAGATCCTTACGCATTAAACAAAATACAAATTAAAGCATTAATTTTAATTATGGCGTGATAAAATGCTGTAAATAGACTATTAATAATATTGCAAGTACACATGTCCGATGCTGTGACTTGTGAAAATTTATTAAATAAAGAACTATTTATTTCAGCGTTACGCGGAAGAATATGCCGAATAAAAAGCTTTCAGATTCGGCTTCGTCAGACTTTTGCGTCATGTACACGTCATTGTCGAGCGACGCGCTTTCGCAGCTGTAAATAACAGTGCATTCGTAATTGTTATTTTGTTAGCTGATAGTGGGGATATAACATGATTTCGTTTACGTTATTTGTAGGTCATAATATGTTTAATAGTGCGCTATTTATAATTAATGATTAATAAACTTTGTATCATGTACATCCGTCTAGTTTTTTTTTGTTTGTTTTTTTACTGCTGAGTACAGTGACTTAGTCAAGTATTCAAGCTTTTAGCTGGCATTATGAATACGTTTACGTTCCAGTCCATGTCGTTTATTTTTTGGTTTCTTGTATAATTCCTCTTCTGGTTGAAATGTTATCACACTCGTGTGGTATCAGGTAGCTTGCTTTATAATGACTAGCGATTAAATAGGTGCACGCGCACATATTAACGCAATAAGCACATGTGATGGAAAGTCAAGAGCATCTGGAGTCACTTGGGGAGAAACTGTACGACCTCATTTATGCTAAACACCCTGATATGGCTCCAAAGCTAACAGGTACTATTGTAACTGCAGAAGGAAAATGTGCATGCAATATAAATGAATGAACGACTGTAAATAGCCCTGTGTCTATGTCAGTGAATATGCAGTGTGTGTGTATACAATGCATTCTGGAAGCTTTTGTGCTGCAGGAATGTTGCTGGAGCTTCCAGAGGCTGTGATTCGTCAGATGCTGCAAGATGAAACTCTCCTTACTAAAGCACTGGAGCGGGCCCTGGAAGCCCTGCATCCTGATACCAGGTAACACACATGATAACAGATGTACAACCTGTAACAGGGTAAGCTTGTTAACACCAACCGCATATGTACATGCATTGCTTCCCGCTTTTTAGAACAATATATTCAAGAGTAGCTTGTAAAAATGCCCCCCCCCCCCCCCCCCCCCCGTCTTTTAAATATAAAAACACACTGATATAAGAACCAATCTTTACCATTCCAATCAGTTTATAAAGTTAATATGATGGTTTATCAAGATGAGTAAAAATTATCCACACTCTGGCTATAGAATTTATTTTAATTAACATTTAGAAAAGACAAATACATAATATACAATCTCCTTGCTTTTCAGTACACTTGATGTCCATCTGTCAACAAGCTTTCGTATTGCTTTATAAAAAAGGTTTAGGCTGAACTGCTGGCTACAGTTCTTCATCAAACGTGAATTTGCTGAGGGCTGCTTTCAGGGGACCAAATAGGTGAAAGTTCAATGGAGCAAGATCAGGAGTCTAGGGAGGATTGAGTGTCAACAGCATGGGCAGAAGTGTGGAGACATGAATGTACTAGGAAATGGTTGTTAAACCGTATTATGGTTTCTTTATACTGTAAATAAAAAATTCTATTCTACTTTATTATTTATTTCTGTATTTATTTATTATTACTTTTTTTTACCTTTTACTGTAAGTTTATTGTTTACTGCCCTTCTATCTCCTTGTTCTCGAGAGGCTAAGACAAAATAAGAATTTTATTGTACCTAGGTATATATGATAATAAAAATCTTGAATAACAATGCCCTCGGATAACAGTCCTTTGCATATAATCTAAAGTTTAGGCTTCAGCTCTTCAATGAGCATCTCACTGTAATGAGTTGTTGAATGTTAACCTTTTTCCTGATAATGTTCCAATACTGCCCCTTGAGAACCCCAGAAAAATGTAAGCATCAATTTTCCAGCAGATGGTTAACTTTTTTTAAATTTTTTTTTTATTGAGGATATTTCCGTTCCGTACTTTGCAATTAACTCTAAGGCTTGTAGTGATGAATTCTCGTCACCAGTACTGATTCTCTTTAAGAAACGTTTACCTTCCTTAGAGTATCTGTCCAAATTTTGTTCGCAGATATACAAATGCTTCTGTTTATTCTTTTCCATGATTTTTTTTGGTAACCATCTCGCACAAATCATGAATCAATGCATGCTGCTCTTCTTTCATGCAAATCATTATTTTTACTTGCACTGCACTTACGAATGGACTGATGCAACACATGTACACTTGCACGAAAAGCTTTGATAAAGCTTTGATAAGACATGGCGGCAGTGTATGTGATCATATGTGATCATTTGACTTCCCAGTAAACCACCGTCACAAGCTGATGATGTCGACTCTGTGTCATCCGACTCCCTGGGTGAACAACTGTATGAACTCATCAACCTTTACAATACAGGACACACCCAGAAAATTACAGGTTATCATTATATATGCACATAAATCTTATAAATATAATCCATATCATATTACAAAGACCTAATAATTCTCTATTGATAAACCCAGGGATGTTATTGGAGCAGGAAAAAAAGGTGGTGCTTCAGCTGTTGTCGGATCCTGTCCTGCTCGAGGAGAAAGTTGACATGGCCTTGAAAACCTTACAGGGGTGAGAGAGTTTGTTTGTTTCTAAGTGATCAAATCAGTAATAATTAAATAGTATAAGTTTCCATCAAGTCCTGAGGAAGTCCTTCTGCAAGTCTATTAATTAATTACATATGTTAAGACAATCCAGTCATCTGGACATTGCAGTTTTCAGAAAGCAAACTGCTGATTAAATATCCATGAAATAACTGTCGCCATTCATAACTTTTGTCTAAGTAATATGGGTTGCCAGAAGGAAATTTATTAGGCTAGCGGAAAATGGACTCGATGGAGTCGAAGCACTAGTGAAACACTGGGATTATATAGGGAAATTTTTTTTTTTAACTTTCACAATTGTGTTGTTATTCTGCACAAAGACTTGTGCTCACTACAAGGTATAGTTAGAGCTCAATCCTTAAAATAATTATTTCTGATTTCAAATATTGTATTACTTTAAAAATAATAGGAAAATCAACAGATTAAACCAAAGTAGTTCCATTTCATACACAGTTGGCGTTGAATCCCCTTTAATATGGAAACTCCTACACATGTGTAAGTTTTTATGTAAATGAGTCATTACAGTTAATGCTCTTGCCCTGCCCTCTTTTTTCTGATTGATTTTCTTTCTTACAGATCAGGTTGTAAGCAAGGGGAGACTTGTGTGAGTGACAGCTCTGACCAAGACGAAGTGGAAGTAATTGGAGAGAAACTGTTTGCACTCGTGCGAGACATGGAACCGGCCTACTGTGCTGATATCACTGGTGAGCTGTTGTATGTTTTATGTATGTGCAGGCGTTTGTGTAATGCTTGATCTGTTTACTCACTTAAAAACACTAAGGCTTGTTTTTAGCACCTGAATACCAGCCTGTGTGTGTATCCTTTCTCAGCTATGTACACACCGCCTCACCATTGACCATCTTGATGAAGCTGTGTCTGACTGGCTGATTACACAGCTAACCCGACACTTTCCAACACAGCCGGAGAAAGTCCTTCAGTCCAAACAGGAGACCAGAATGCAGTCTAAGATAATAAATAACTAAATAAACTAGTATCAGAGAGCCAATAGGTTTGGAGAGTAATACAAAATACCAGTAGCCAGTCATCCTTCTTGCCTCCTCATTAGATGAGCATGATAATCCTGTTTCTAAAGTTGTGTTAAGTTGGTAATGACCTATCATGCTCAATGAGCTATTATGGCCACCCTGAAGTTGGCACAAGTAGAAGTGTATGGTGAAAAACAACCCAGAACATAAAGTGCACTTCTATTCATAGCACAAGTGATATCAGGGATTGCTATAGGTCTTTATTGCCAGTTTGTAGGGATGATTTATTCCAAAACTTTGTCCATCACCGTAGATTTTTACAGCTTCAAACTACAGTAGACTAGTAGTGCTAGCTACTGCTTTTTTTGCATAGCCCGGGTAAGCCCAGGTGACTGCACTAATTTATGCCCATGGTAGCAGTGTTTGCAGAAAATATTGTGCATCGTTTCCATTTCCAAGATAACATCTTTTCAATTAAAAAATCACCCAAATCTGTTCTTTATAAAGGGGCTAAACTTTTGCATAAGCATCTATATTCAGTTGCATTGTCATTTGCATTTGCAGCAGAAGCACTGAATGAGCTAACGCATTATGATGATAGATCAGACTTCTGCAAATTAATATCCTTATTACCTTCTTCATCCAAAGTCTCCCACAACATGCAACATATAAAAATTAGGAACAGAAGTTATAAGTTGTTAGGCTATTTCTTTATCTGTGTGGCAAAGATGGGCTACTATGTACACCTGTAATACATAGTAGCCCAATGTTAACGCTACTTCTGCCATTCACTGTTGTGACTGACGTCATGGTAGTCATATGTCTGCTAAAGGTCAATGTGTGGTGGATGTAGTTCATGTTTTTGGACATGTCTATATGATGCATATTTTCAAAGTCACATGAAAAAATTATGCTTGCACACTCCCAAAATGCATACAGGATACTTCTGTATTTGGACAACTGTACGTCAGTGATCACAGTAGGCTTGTTTGTTGAAAAGCCATGCACACAATCAATAATGACTATTAATTTTATTCAGCTGTCCTTCACACCATCCTTGGTGGTTTTACAGGACAATGTTAACAACCGTTTTGTAATGTGTGTCTTAATAATAATGTAATGTGTATTTATGGTGTGTAGGGATGCTGTTAGAAATGGACCTTGGCACACTGCACCAGCTTCTGTCTGATCGGACAATGCTAGAAGTCGCAGTGCAGCGAGCAAAGAGCGCTCGAGTGTATGCACACTCACTCCCTCACACACACACACAAAATGTCTAAATATGTGACCGCGGGTTTAAAATAATTAGCAGCAAGCAAGGAGCATGATCAGAAAACTAGCAAAATTGAAGTGACAATAAGTCAGTACCAAAGAGGGTACGGTTATACCTGTTTATTTGACAGATAGGTCCGATAGAGTAATCTGATTAGACAAGAGAAATTCCAGGAGGTGTAATAATAGAGCATAAATGGCACTGGAATGTTTAAATACATTCCTCAATAGCAGTTCGCTGATACTGCCAAGTGGAAATATAAAGTAAATCTAGTACGTTTCTCAGGACTTTCCGCCACCTTTATGGTTTATTCACTCAACCAGTCATGGTAGGATATGTGTTAGCGGAGCAACATAAGTGGTTAAATACGCAAATTATAATCTGTTGATAATAAGTGGTGTATGTAGAACTGTTGTATAAAAGTAATTTCACAATCGAGGTTCTGCTCTTGTGCTGAATACCTGCACGGCTGTGATGTCTTAAACTTTATGCCTGTGCCTTTATGCCTATGCGTATGTTACATGAGGCAAATTAATAAAACCAACAAACAGAATAATATAAAAAATACAACAATGACTAGTAGTGTAATGGACTGTCTATAGTGTGCCTTCATAGGGTGAAATACAGTTTCTCTGCTCCTGTATGACATTATTTATTTTGTTTATTCTTGAGTAACAACTAAGTTTATTGCACACAATTTAATTATATTTTTACGAGTTCAAACTCTTTCGTGTGTTCGCTCTGTGCTCTCAACCAGGCACATAGTCCACTCAGATAAATAAATAAAAAAAAAAAGGTAAATATTTATTTTTCAACAGCTATCTATTAACATAGGTTCTTTCACTAGTCTAATTTTTCTCATTTTTTCCCAAAGATGATTAAAATAAAAGGAAATCAGAATCCAGAAAACCGCCCAATCTGGCAACACAGCTCGCTCAACTTTGCACAGCTTGTCAAGGCAAAATCTGATTTCATTTCTAGATGTCAATATGTTCTTCCTTTCAAACTTTGAACTGCAACTGCGCCCTCGTGTGGTGTATAAAGTAATGAATATGTGAGCTAGAGCATTATTACCCCAAACAAGCATTATCTGATAATACATTCTTAATTAGGTAAAATTTTAACATAATTTAATTGGTCAATTAAAATCATTAACATGTCTATTATGCTGTTTAGCTAGTGTTTGTTTAATGCTGTATGTACCTCAACATTATGAATATTATGTGTTTTATGAAACATTTTTATAAATTGCATTTTGTTTATGAACTCAAATGTTTTTCTTTTATAAACTATTGAATTACTTCCTCTTTTCTTTTGTTTGCAGGAGAAAGCACTAACTAATTTGCAAAAAGAGACAACAAAATGACTACATTATTATTAGTCTTTTTAAACAGTAAAAGCAAATGTCAAGAGTGGAGAAACTTGAAAGGCATGACTAGACATAATCTTATTATATTATGACCTGAATATAAACTTTTGAGATAAGATGGTTAGGAGTATAACATGGTTAGAGTCAAAACCTATTCACGCTCCTATTATATGAATGTGACTTCAGTTTATTTGTAACTGCAGTGTGAGGAAAAAAATGGATGCCCCATTTGTAATTTGCATGAAAGAAGAGCGGCGTGCAGTGATCCATTTTTTCAATCCTATGGTGTGAGGGTTTCCCTGGTGCCAAAACAACACGCAAAAGAGCATAAACAGAAGCGTTTGGTTATCTGCAGACGAGTAAACGGCAGAGTGTGGAACGGCAACATCCTCAATCAGCGACCAAGAAAAAGTTCACAAGCCAATCATAGGCTGGAAAATTGATGCCTACAGTTTTCTGGGATTCTCAAGGGCCAGTACTGGAACATTATCAGGAAAAAGGTTCAACAACCAACAGTACTCATTGCTGTGAGATGCTTATTTGAAGGTCTGAAGCCTAGACTCTTGCTTGCAATGTATGTTTGCACACTTCTGCACACACTGTCGACACTCTGCAAAAACATTTTGAGCTTGTTAAAACATCCTCCCTATAATCCCGATCTCGCTCCTTTGGATTTTCACCTGTTCATCCTCGTAGGGCTGCTTTCAGGGGATCAAAGATTTACTTCTGATAAGAAGTAAACATGAAGACAGCGGTGCATTCGTAGCATGTAGCACAGCCTACAAAAATTTAATGAGGGGAAAATGAAAGATTGGTGACAGATGGAGAAAGCAAGGAGAATTGGCCAAAAAATTATGTTTGTCTTTTCTAAAAGTTAAGTTCTACAGCCAGAGGACAGATCATTTATGACTCACCCTCGTAATTGGACAATCCCACTTTCAGTTTTGTTTTCAAATTGCACATACTGAAAGGAAATTCCTCTCCAGTCCTGAAAGCAGGAAGGTGATTTGCTCAATGGAAAAAACATGTATTTTATCAACCACAACGCAGCTCAGCATGTTAACTGAAAAAGCATGAGTGGTGTAAACATTCTAGCTGAAGCCTTACAAATCTTTTGGTAGACAAAATAATGAATGTAATAAAATATATTTAATAAAATGAATAGAATCAAATAAGCACTCTTTACAACCATGGTGAGCAGAAAATCATCTCGCAACACACAGCATGTCAAACATGAGGCTACAGTGAGACCAGGCCTGGTCTTTGTCCCAGTCCCAGTTTTGGTCATCGCGTCCTGATGTTTGATGTAAACGTTATCTGAAGCTCATGCCTGCCACATGATCGAATCATTAGATGAAGAAGACAACGCACTATTACAGTGACTGAATCTCTCTCACATGTGTGATGATATAAACCATGCATTTGTAGTCATATTTTAAACCTTTAAAGCTTTTAGGAGGAAAGGTTTCTGATCATTTGGATGCAATGCTAAGAAAAACACTGACCACATTTATTCACATAATTTAAATTAACCATCCCCACACATTACAATATGCTAAAGAGCTCAAAAATATGTTTATTTTCATCACTTTTTTCCTTTTGAGTAATTTTACAGTGAATTTGAAACATAATGGAAAAGTCCAGGCTTCCTTCAAAGGGGTCGTAAAACCTTTGGAATTACAAAAAAAAAAAAAAAACTCTCTCGCAGTGGCCACCGGAACGAGACTAGCGAAGATTAGCTTTATGAGAAAGATATTAATGGGGGGGGGAAAAAAAAAATCATAAATCAAAAAAGTCTAAGCAGTGAAATCTGGAAAAATTAATATAAATGAAATCTATTACAAACCTAGAAAAATCTACATTTGCATCAGAAAAGCAGGGACAAACTACAGCTCATAAATATTCATTCGGATATACAGATTTGGGATTTGTGGTGATTAAAAAAAAAAAAAAAAAAATTACGATCAAGTGTCTCGTTCCGATAGAAAGCCTTAATAAATATCTAAAATCTCCTAATGACCCTCACTGATGAAAACAGGCAGGATGAACACACCTAGCACTGTCTGCATCCAAACGGCACTCCCCACTCTAGTTCTCACACACGCGCGCACGCGCACACACACACACACACACACACACACACTTGCACAAACATATATGCTGAAATGCAGTTAATTAGGAAGGTCTAACTGAAAGCTAAACAATTATTGCACTTTATGTTCACACTGGCGTAGGAGCAATCCAGTCTAAATACAGGGCGGGAAAAAAGTAAGACGGAAGAAAAGTGAAAAGACACAGGTGAAGGAATCCACAGCTTTCTTTATGGTGTACACTATGCAAGGTAAGATAAGATGACGATGATGATGAAGATGAAGACTGGGAGGCCAGATGCCTGTATTTGTCCACTTCTGATTCATTCAGTCTGATGAGATGTAAAAACACACTGATCTGCAAACACAGCTCTGTCGGCTTATTTCAGTGTCGGGTACTCGCGCTGGCCCAACCGGCCTGGACGGGAACGAGCTGGAGGCACAGACTACGAGAGAAGAGAGACAATGTAATACGATATTAATTTTTGACTTGTCCAGTCAGTGAGAAATTTCAATTTCAGTGAAAACAGACAAATCTCTTGTCCCGACCTAAACCATTCCACTCCCCTCTACTAAAACCAGACGAATGGGCGGGGCTTTTCAAACAGCAGCCAGGGCTCATTACTGTAAAATGCTAATTCACTTGCGCTCACCCCCTTTGTGCATAATCCAGCTATGTAAATATTAGACACTACACTACATTAAGTCCCCTCACACTGTGTCTGGAAATGTTCTTACTTTCACTATTAAACATAGCTGTAATTCATACAGTAAATTTTATAATTAAACTTCACTGAGCGTTTATGATTTACAGTTAATCATGATTTTTTTTCTGACCACATTTCTTCCATGAAGTTGATGGTTTGGGACTGAAAATAGTTGAAATGGTGGAATAATGGTTGACTTTGGACAGATGATCTGTCAGGATTCTCTAAATACACTAAACATGGACCATCATACTTTTCATTGGTAATGTCACACTCGAGTTCGGAGTGTAATTAGTCCTAGTTTGTCTGTACTACTAGACTAAATGAACCTAAATCTTACCTGTGCAAACTGGGAGGGGTTATAGAAAGTCACACCCCCGGTGGGTGGAGCTCCCTGGACAGGTAATTCTGTAGGGACCTAAAAAACACAGGTATCGTGGTATAAGCATAGTGAAAGAGTATACCATATACATGGAAACAAAACACACAGACAGCAGGGATTTATGTACGTATAGTACAATTAGATAACCACTTTGGCCAAGTCTGAAAAATAATTATTTCGTCATATACGGTTATTACCCAGATGTAAAATCAATACCTAAAACATAACTGCACAGCCATTATGTACGGTCTACTCATATATATATATATATATATATTTGGCCACACCAAAAGCTATGTAAAAACTCTTGTGGCAGGGTGATCCTCCTTTCCTCACCAGGAAAATTCTACTGCTATGTCCTGTTTCTCTTGAATGTAAATGTGTCCTGTCACATCAAATCAGGTATGAAGTCGCAATTTGGGTAATTTTAGTTTCAAATTTGTGGTTTAATAAGCTCCATTTTGATACCAAGTTTATTACTATACCATGCATGGTTGCAGGGATACGGCCAATGCGAGTCTGTTTAAGAGGAGGACCTCAGGAAAATTCTTAAAATCCTGTTAATCCTATTTTTAGAATATTTAAATGGGTATATATTTAGAAATGATGTATTAAGAAAGAGGCAATGTTCAGCCTCATTTTGACACCAGGTTTCCCCCGCTACCTCTAAAAATAAAAGCAGCGCGGATTGAAAAACTTACTTATCAGCTTGGATAGTGCTCATTATAGCGCTTTACTGTATATAAATGTTTAGGATTGAAATCTTCAGAAAGATCTACTTGCTTTTGCTAAAATCGAAAATTTTACCTACTGCATGCTATTGGACGCCTAATCTGTGCGACTTAATACCAGACTTGATATGACGGGTCACATATACTGTATGCTGATGAGTTGTGATAATTAATTAGCTGTAGAAATGCCACTAGTCACGTAACGGTGAATGCAACGATCTTTGGATCAGGTAATGCAGATATCCGCGTGTACTATACAGACCATGAAGACTTGAATAAATAAAAATCGGGTAGATGCCACATCATGAGCTCCTGCATGTCATTGTAATAGAGCAAAACCTCCGCCGTACTGGAAAGGTACAGATTTGATCAGAAACCAATAAACATCTATGGAGGGAGAAACATAATGAGTACAGAAGCTTCAAGAAAGATGTCCTACGAGTCAAAAATTATCCACACTCGGAATATTTTAAAACATTCGCTATTATCAAAAAGAACTGTCAAGAAATTGTGTATAAATTCTACAGCCAGAGTGCAAATAATTTTTGACTCATCCCGTACAATTAGTAAGTTAACACCCCACCATGCTCTGTGGTACAGGATAAAAAAAAAAATGACCAAAAGGATTGAACCAAAGGTTTATGTCCATCCAGATATCAGGAACCCTACAGATATAAAGCTAACAGCACATAACTGTAATCTCACGTAGCCAGAACCAGAGGTTAGCATCCAAACTCTGACTTTGTTTTACATGTTTCATGTTCTCTTGCTTTGAGGTGTGCATATATTTAGAATAAATAAATAAGCAAGTAAATAAATACTCTAGACTTAATTTCAATTCAAGCCAGAGTAGCAAAGGCGGTGCTGTTGATGCATCTGGTGTTGCTCGATGTGGCATCTACCCTTTTATATTCAAGATACAGCACAACTACTGATGCTGATTGTTAACATGCAGGGAAGACGACGTTAGTGTGCGCATGCTGGATGGGAAATGAACAGGATTACTCAGTGCTGCACCAGCTCCGCTTCCAGCCAATCAGGGAGCTCGGAGCTGGGCAGGTCAGAGCTGAGGACGTTGCTGGAGTTGTGGCAGGGAGTGGAAGTGGAAATGCTGTCTGTGTGGGCGGTTGTTTGTGTTTGTGTGTGTGTGTGTGTGTGTGTGTGTGTGTGTGTGTGTGTGTGTGTGTGTATCAGAGAGAGAGAGAGAGAGAGAGAGAGAGAAAGATGATATGAGTAGTAGTGACACCCAACTGGTGGTACCTGGTTTAAATGCCGACTCACTTCTCGTGATAAAGAACTCATTGAACTAGAACGTGAGAGCTAGAACAGCAGGAAAAATCAAACACCACAACAGCGAAATTAATCCCATGCAGAAATCGCAGTGTCAATCAAGACACAAAACCTAAACATCAGAGCCATTTTTCATTCACAGGGTCACCACTGTGTGTGTGTGTGTGTGTGTGCGTGCGCGCATGTGTACGTGCGTCACACACTCCGACACCCCACCTCACACACACACTCATGCACAAATGCCATTTTAAAGGTATTTGGGATTATAAACACTGGGGACAGTCTTAAGCAAAGTTAGTTTCCATAAACGTTCCACGTTGCACATGATGTATAATGTGTTTGGAAAATGTATGCAAGTGAATGAAATGGGGCCAACAAACATATTTCAAAAGCTTCATTTTTTTATTTTTTTTTTCAAAATTGTCGTGACAATATTTATATAAAAGTATGTTTAGGATCTCAGTTTCTTTTCTTTTGTGTTCAATTTAACTCTAAAATAAATTCAAAGGCTGAATCAGTCCGGGTAAAAATTTTTTTTTAAAAGACACAGCTTAATTAATTTAATGCGCTCATCTTTGATCTTTGATTACAGCACACAATGCAGTGGCCAGTCCATGTGTGAAAAAGATTCCTCATGCCCCCAGAACCAGGATAACCTGGTCATTCAGTACATTCAGGTCATCAGCTGATTTAATTTTATTGCCACATAACATTGCTGTGTCTAGAAGCTAAACCAGATCATAACACTGCATTCAGAGACTTGTACAGTGGTTTAAGATTCAATTATTTGTACCTTTATAGCACAGGAAAATTATTTTTTCATAAAAACTGGGGCCAGTACGCAGGGTCAACCAGGATACAGTGCCCTGGAGTAGATGGTGTTCAGGGGCTCAACAGTGGTGGCTTCGGTGGTGCTGGGGCTTGAACCCCTGACCTTCCAATCAATAGCTCAGAGCCTTAAAGCCAATCTGACCTTAACAGGTCTGGAATAGGGCCAATCTGGACTCATCAGACCACATGATCTTTTTCCATTATTCCAAAGTCTAATCTTTGTGATCAGTTATGTTTTTTCGACCACATTACTTACAAAAAGCTGACCGTTAACTTTTAATCAATCACATTTAACAGTTCTTAACTAGTAACTTATTTTACAATGTTTTCTTTGCTTGATGCAGGTTACTTTTCTTTTGGCCAGGCCTTAACAAACATGAATTTAAGTTTCTAATTACTAGTGGAATGATGAGTGGACTGAGCGGGATCATATTAATTGTATTAATGTGATCCAATAATGTTATAAAATCTGATGGAACTGGCTGGAAGTTTTAGGTTAGAGTGATTAAATAATTTGCAGAACGGCAATGCAGTGGGGCACGTTGCTGCTCAGCAACACCAGTGACCCAGGTTCAATCCTGAGCTCTGGTGAGGCTGCACAGGATTGGATTATTAGTTCATATTATATAGTATATTATTTCAACTTATTTAATTCATGTGTAACATATGTATGTTTCTCAATGAAGTAAATTCGATGAGCTTATTTTTTCCTTTACTGCATGCTACATAGACCTCGAGTAGTATATTTTGATGGAAAACTAATATTATAGATACTGTTTAATTTATTTTGTAAAAATAGTGAAGTTTATGATTTAAAAACCTTAAATTGTGAAATTTTCTCCATTTATATTTCGTCCGATTAAAACATTGCCGTGTTTTCCCAGCCTCATATACCGTAGGGAGGACGAATATGAAAACTGCACTTATAACAGCAAGCTCATGAATATTCAACTGAACTTACCTGATAATTCTTTTTACTAACTGAAATTAAACTACCTGGATATGGAGAGCCCCAGTGTAAAGCAGTGAGTGCAAAAGTGTGTTCCACATATGCCAAACCATAAATGTGCATGTTGGTGTGTGTGTGGGTGAGATTGAACATGCAACGTGTGTAAATATTAAGCTGAGTGTCTAAGTTGACCATGGATGCATGTACATGGCAGAGAGGACAGAGCATGGTGCAATGAACTGGTCTAAAAATTCTAGGAGAGGTGAAAGGTCAAGAGGAAAGGGTTATTTTACCTCTCCTGACTGCTGAGCACTTTCTGGACCCGAGGGCAAGAGAGTTGGGTTGAACATCTGATAAAAAAAAAAAAAAGAAAGAAAAAAAAAAAAGAAAATACATACACATATATACATCAATAAAATTATCAGAAAAATAACAAAACATATACATTTTATAATAGTTTGGGAAACTTATTTAGCAAAAACATTGAATGTACACCCTGAAGTGTGGCAAAACAAGAAAAGCGTTTGTGCTGTCATTAGATCACAAATTACAAGACAACGCCAACGATGCCATAGGCATCTGTAGACAGGAGTCTAGACAGCAAAGATGGTGTACACCCTCTCTTCACTGTCAATCATACTCTTAGTAGCAAAAACATGCACCTAGAGGACTACACATGTTTTGGAGGAAATATGTAGAGGCTCCCCCAGTTAGTAGTAGTTAGTAGTAGTAGTCATGTTTAAAAGTTAGTGCCCCCTCTTTTAATGCTATGCTTTTTGTGTAAAAACATAAAAATAATCTGATCATAGCAGGTCTTCGTATTAGGCAACTTTGTTTTTTTTCACCGTCCCATTATTTATCAAAAATCAAGCCAAAAAGCAAGCATGTGAGCAATAGTAAATACCCCCTTCCTGCTTCCACAGGAGGGCAAGTTGAAACCGATCAGCAGGTGTGCAGACCTCTATAAAAGCAGACGTTTTGGCAGTTTGCTGGTTTGTAGCATTCAGGTGTTGGTTAACACAATTCCAAGAGGGAAAGACATAAGCAATAGTCTTAGAGTTGGATAAATGTGATTTTTATTATGTTTTTACACACCAAAAAAAAAAATAAAAAAAAAAAAAATTTTTAAAGAGGGGGTGCTAATTTTTGAACATGACTATAGCTGACTAAAACCAAACGATAGTAATAATGGGGAAATATTCAAAGAATACTGTACACACTTCCTTTTTGCAGGAGAGAGCGCACATCTTTGCATAAATATCACAGAAAAATGTCTCAGCTCAAACTTAATCTGCATGAGATGAGTGTGTGAGGGTGTGAGTGTGAGCGTACACACTCATACCTGTGGAACTGTTGCGTTGGGCTGAATGTGTCCGGTGTTTCCATTGCTGTCTGGAACACTTCCCTCCATTGGTTGCTGGTCATCTGGTGCTGAAAATTATTTACCACACACGAAATCATCATAAACACACACAGAGGAACAACACAGACATTCCCCAGCAAACACACATCTTGTATTTCAGCTCATATCATCTCTCTCCATCTCTGCAAGGAAAACTGTCTCAAATTCTTCAGTTTTACTTTCTTTTCAAAATTATTTAGATCAGATTATGACAGTCCTACATAACTATTCTAGGGGTTGAAACAGATTGGAGCAGTCTGATATGGGTAACATCATGTAGCCGAGTCACGCATCTATAAGTTTCGTCTATGTGCATAAAGCTTTCACACAACTGCCGCTGATTTCACCATGTCGCTCTTCCACCGTTTAAAACTACAAAAACCTAAATTAACTTTGTGCGCAATTACTAGGAGTGATTCCTAGATGCTGAGTAAATTACAGGCCCAAGGGAGAGACAGAGGAATGAAATGAGGAAATGAGAGAGGAGAAAGAAGTTAATTAATAAGAAATTAATGTGAAAGATGAAGGTGAGGGTGATCTCTATAGATGTGGGGAGAGAAAAAAAAAAAAAAAGTAAAACCAGTGCTGGGAGACTGCAGGTATGGATGTTCTGTCTTGGAGTAACTGGACCACCTGTGCAATCTGACTGGGATGCAGTACTGCCTCATGCTACCAGTAGTGACAAGGACACTAGCAAAACACAAAAGAATCCACCTGGAATATATGGTGAGAGCATTTGTGTGCCTTCACCACATGCAAAACCATTTCCTTCTTGTGGGATGTCTTGCTTTTATCTTTCCATTGCACCTGTTGTCATACCTTTTGATACCCCTGCAGTTTAACTTGGTGTTATTCTGTGATGATAGTGTTCTCTTGTGTGTGTTTTTTTTTTTTTAGTAGTTTACTTATTTTGGGGAACAGCGTAATGTACAGACAGGTACAGCAAGAAAATATATAGTGAATAAATAGTGAACGATATTCAAAACAGGCCCGTGCGCACACACCTATTCACACACACACACCATACCTGCAGTGGGAACGAAGAGGTTAGCTGGCATAGCCATGGGTGCAAGTGGAGCAAACAGATCAGCGGGCGGAGCAACAGCAGGGGTAGGGTTGGAATTACGCCGGCCAGGATTCAAAACGTCCACATACCTAGCCCTAGTGCCTGTGAGCAGAACAGAGTGACCATGATTTCATATGACGTACAACCCAAATCAGTGATGTCATCCTTAATAGCTCACATTTTATTCAGCATCTTCAAACAGGAAGATTTGCCATCAATGTAGTTGGGAGAAAAATGTTGTGTCATATGAGAACACTCGGGTCTCAAGACCCTATGTCTAAACCTACAGTTATGGCCAAAAGTTTTGACAATGACACAAACAGTTTTCACAAAGTTTGCTGCTAAACTGCTTTTAGATCTTTGTTTCAGTTGTTTCTGTGATGTACAGAAATATAATTACAAGCACTTGATACGTTTTTTATCGCTTTTATCGACAATTACATGACATTTATGCGAAGAGTCAGTATTTGCAGTGTTGGCCCCTCTTTTTCAGGACCTCTGCAATTCAACTGGGCTGCTCTCAATCAACTTCTGGGCCAAATCCTGACTGATAGCAACCCATTCTTTCATAATCACTTCTTGGAGTTTGTCAGAATTAGTGGGTTTTTGTTTGTCCACCCGCCTCTTGAGGATTGACCACAAGTTCTCAATGGGATTAAGATCTGGGGAGTTTCCAGGCCATGGACCCAGAATTTCAACGTTTTGGTCCCCGAGCCACTTAGTTATCACTTTTGCCTTATGGCACGGTGCTCCATTGTGCTGGAAAATGCTTTGTTCTTCACCAAACTGTTGTTGGATTGTTGGAAGAAGTTGCTGTTGGAGGGTGTTTTGGTACCATTCTTTATTCATGGCTGTGTTTTTGGGCAAAATTGTGAGTGAGCCCACTCCCTTGGATGAGAAGCAACCCCACACATGAATGGTCTCAGGATGCTTTACTGTTGGCATGACACAGGACTGATGGTAGCGCTCACCTTTTCTTCTCCGGACAAGCCTTTTTCCAGATCGGAAATCGGAAAGAGGCTTCATCCGAGAATATGACTTTGCCCCAGTCCTCAGCAGTCCATTCGCCATACTTTTTGCAGAAAATCAATCTGTCCCTGATGTTTTTTTTGGAGAGAAGTGGCTTCTTTGCTGCCCTTCTTGACACCAGGCCATCTTCCAAAAGTCTTCGCCTCACTGTGCGTGCAGATGCGCTCACACCTGCCTGCTGCCATTCCTGAGCAAGCTCTGCACTGGTGAGACTCCGATCCCGCAGCTGAATCCTCTTTAGGAGACGATCCTGGCGCTTGCTGGACTTTCTTGGACGCCCTGAAGCCTTCTTAACAAGAATTGAACCTCTTTCTTTGAAGTTCTTGATGATCCTATAAATTGTTGATTTAGGTGCAATCTTAGTAGCCACAATATCCTTGCCTGTGAAGCTATTTTTATGCAATGCAATGATGGCTGCACGCGTTTCTTTGCTGGTCACCATGGTTAACAATGAAAGAACAATGATTTCAAGCATCACCCTCCTTTTAACATGTCAAGTCTGCCATTCTAACCCAATCAGCCTGACATAATGATCTCCAGCCTTGTGCTCGTCAACATTCTCACCTGAGTTAACAAGACGATTACTGAAATGATCTCAGCGGGTCCTTTAATGACAGCAATGAAATGCAGTGGAAAGTTTTTTTTCGAGATTAAGTTAATTTTCATGGCAAAGAAGGACTGTGCAATTCATCTGATTACTCTTCATAACATTCTGGTGTATATGCAAATTGCTATTATAAAAACTTAAGCAGCAACTTTTCCAATTTCCAATATTTATATAATTCTCAAAACTTTTGGCCACGACTGCACACTACATGACACTACATGTATGAAATACACACTATTTAAGGAACCCATCTCGAGATTCTCGAAGCACATCCAAATGCTGCTTGTTGCTTTATTACACTAGACTGTGTACAGAGTTTTTTTATTCACCTGAAACGTCACATCCTGTGTTACATGAAAGACATTTTTTGCACAAATATACAAGTGACTCACCTGCTTTCCTGGAGAACATATTAACAGGTGGCCCTGCAGGGGGTCCGCCCATTCCAGGCCCGAGCCCCATGTTGGCCATTGGAGCTTTTGGAAACGTGGAGGGAGGAGGGGGAGGTGGCTTGTTCTAAACACGAAAAGCAAAAAATTTTCAAATAATTTAATGCAACCCGCAAGGGAATGTGATGTAAACTGTAGTGCAATTATTTTTAAAAAAAGAGAGAGAAAAAAAGCTCCACACACATACCTCCTCCTCTGGTTCATCGAGATTCACCCATCTTTGCTTGTTTTCATCCCAAACAATCTGTTAGAGAAATAATTACATTATTTATTTCTATCACTCAAAATCCTGTCGATAAGCCCCATCTTGAACAGACTTAATAAAACCACAAAGAAAAACAGAGAAGGGAACCCCAATCACACAGCATATGGGAATATTGCGCCTTTGTTGAGCCTCAGCGTTCTGTATGAAAATAAGGAACGAGTCAGGTAGGGTGTAGCGCATGGGTGACGGAGTGCAATCAAATGCATCAGCATATAAATTAGTGTTAGTCACCATAGCATTTTGGACATACCCATCACACTTAATATTAGTGCTAAAGCTGTAGGATGCTGAACTAAGCCCGACAAGCATCAAGATGTACAACTAACTATTTCCACCAAGTCCCACCTTCTGCTTTATGACCGGTCACAAGAATTCTGCACCGTCTATGACTGATTAGGTCATCAGAGCTCTGAAATAGGAGCCGATCCTAGAGAGTGGAGGCGAGACTTAAGCACTCGTCCAATAGGAAATAGCAGTGAATTGGGGAGACAGCGAGCTCCGAAAAGAACGTCCAATTAGTGAGTGATGTAAATGTGCACTGACAGCACCCCAACACTCGGTTCACCCGCCCTTGTTGTTTTGAAAGCAATGGTATATGTGGTATTTATGCAGAGGCTGTTGTGGTAAAGGTCTTGCCTCCTCACTCGCACACTGTCTGGACGCAAACACAGAGCTGGCGTGGCTGCGAATTTGTAGTTTCAATACGTGCGTAAAAGAGCAGTACTTATTATCGCATAATTTCTGTGTGAAAGGGGCTAGAGAGTCAAAGACACATGGAAAAAGGGTAAAGAGATGTCTTACCGATTTGTTCTTATCATCTGGCAGGTGAGCTTCAGTCTTGACCTTTCGGGTCAACCAGCCCAAGAAGCCGCCTCCTCCTCCTCCCTGAAATGAGAGACAGTGGTTACAAATACAGTTTAAGAAAACTCAAGCGTTTTCATTTAATGGATTTATCATAGCTATATTTCATCCAATGCAACTCTGCATTCACAGGAGTGTGTGCACCTTTTTGGGCGAGTCCTTCCTGGTTTTCTTAGGTGCTTCCTGGACAGGAGCCTCTGGTATCGGCGGAGGAGGAGGAGAGCTCTGATTGGCTATAGAGTTGCTGCGTTCTCGTCCCGTCGAACGAGTGGAGGACTCTGATGTAGTGCGAGAACGACGTCCAGACGTCTAAGCAAAAAGGAGGCGATTTGCATTGGCCATTTTAATACATGTACAAGCAGTTAATCAATCAGCCAATCATGTGATATGAGCAAAATTAATACCACAGTTTGATAGCTTTAGGTTTATCTTCACATCATACCAGAGAGTGGGGGAAAATTGTGATCTCATGTCAAAAAAATAGCATAACATCTATTAGTGCTATTGTTTTTGTTTGAGTATTTAAGAAAATTCTGAGCTCCTGGGATTTTCCTGAGAAGTCATTTTATTTTCAGCCAATATGAAGGAATCTGATGCTACGGTGAGCATATGACCTCATTCTATAATGGCTGGAAAAACATTGCCGCGTCTTGATAATTCATGACCTTGTATCAGGATCAAATTTCCCTTCTGCTGTAGCCTATCTGTCTTTCTCAGTGTTGTGCATATGAGATGCTTTTCACAGTTTGGATGAGTTACTGTAAAACCGCAAACCAGCCTGGACATTTTCCACTGACAAAGTCATGAAGATCACATACTGCTCTGCTGTCAACCGACTGGCTTATTAGAGAACTGAATGTACAGGTGTATGAACAGACCGAAAGTCAGAGATATCGTACCCTGGGCAGTGAAGACTGAGATGTGGTTCTGGATCTTCTTCCTAAGCTCTAAAGACAAATCAGGGTTGTCAGTTGCTCATTATAAAGAGAACACAATTCCTATGTTCATTTTATGTTGTGCAAAAAATGAAAGAAAGATCAAAAAGATGAAAAAAAAAAAATCTCACCATGCCTGCCATGCTGTCATAGAAGTCAGGAGGCTGACCTCCATGC
Organism: Clarias fuscus; assembly: GCA_030347435.1. Taxonomy (NCBI): domain Eukaryota; kingdom Metazoa; phylum Chordata; class Actinopteri; order Siluriformes; family Clariidae; genus Clarias; species Clarias fuscus. The sequence goes on from CM059212.1 coordinate 36,818,150, forward strand.
GAAAGTGGAGAGGGTAGATGTCCATGCTGCGGAGATGGTGGAGTAGGTGTAGTGTCTATGCCGGGAATCTGGTGTGGAATCTGGTGTGGAATATGAGGGGGCATCTGAGGTGGCATCTGAGGTGGCATCTCCATGGGTGTGTACAGGGGCATATGTGGAGGCACGCTAGGAGGCAAAAGCTTGGGACTCTGGGGTGGCATGGATGGGTATGAACCCTGGCCCTCAGCCGGGTATTGAGGAATGAAGCCGGGTTGGGGTGGAAGAGGGGCTGCTGGGTTAAACGGGATACCATCATTCGGCAAAGGCTCGTGGTGTAGAGAACCGGCCCCATCTTGCAAAATAGTTGCTGGAGCTAGAAGAGAAATCAACATGTGAGAGCATGCAGAGGGACTCGTTATCAGATTTTATGATTAATGCACCATTTCTAAGGTACAAGTAGTCTGTAGCATCCGGGTGAGAAATCAATCACACCACGATACTGAATCAAATGTTGTGAAGAATGTGGGACCTAGTTAGAGAGACACACACACCTGGTGGCACAAGCTGCACCCCAGGCATGGATGGGCCAGACTGGGACATGAGGGTGGTCATGAGAGGGTTGTGAGGGTCAGTGTTTGGAAAAGATGGAGCTTCCGCTTCTTCCTCCGAGCTTGGCGTAGTGCAACCAGATGGCTGGAGAGTACTGCGATCTGTACACAACGTTATCACCCCATCCTGTGAAAGAAAGAGATAAAGAGAGAGGGAGTTCTTTTTGTCCTTTTATCAAATCTCTTTTGTCCATCACTTGTATGCACTTCTTCCATTCTCTGTTATGAACTATTCAAAAAAAAGTCTATACATATGCACCCGTCAGATTTCAGACCAAAAAAAACAAGTACTTTTAGGCCCTCTTAGTAGAACCGTACAATTTATATTTGGTTTCTTTTCATATGGTAATACTGCACAGCTACAGTATGTACATCATCTCTTTATCAGCAGTATCAAAAGATAGTGGTTTAAAATAAATCATTCACCAAATTCACACACACACACACAAACGCATAACGGCTTGAAACACTCCATCACGCACATACTGACCTTGATCTGGCTGTGGAGTTTCCTTAAGAGTAGCAGCCAGTCAGGTTCCTGGAAGAGTTCTTGCTCTGGCTTTTCCTTCAGCTGGGGGTCAAAAAACCTCAACCGCTCAGACATCTGGAACCCAAAAAAAAAGAGAGAGAGGGGGATGGAGAAGAATGTGTTTAGGCACTAAGCACAAGTGAAACGTAAAGCAGATAGTACAGTGAGTGTATATGCCAATAACCTGTATGAGCTGACTGATGAAAACAGGAGAATGGTAGCTGGGCATGGTCAGAACTGCACGCGAAATGACCTCGCAGTAGTGAAATGCTTGGGCGCAAAGCCCAGTCTCTGCCAGACGACACGCGTAGATGAACTTAAACACCTACGAGGGGTTAAATAAATAAATACAATCACACAGAGTGGGGGAAAAACTTTGGTTTAGACACCAACAATGGCTGCTGTCCATTTGTCTGAGCAACAGGGATATTCTTCCCCATGAAACCAGGGACTGAGTGTTTGCAGCAAGCTGCCTATAAATCCCATACGATGATGTACCACCATACGAACATTCATAAAGCTCACATGGTATTCATCTATCCCATTAGAAAGATTACATTTTCACCTCAACACGTATGGTGCATATAACAGTGTGTGTGTGTGTGTGTGTGTGTGTGTGTGTGTGTGTGTGTGTATTAGATAATAACCTGAAAGTTGGGCAGTGAAAGAGGCTGGGAACCAAGTGACTGTGCATACTCGTATGCTTCAGTCCTCTGGATCGCTTCTGTGGCACAGAATCTCACAAATGGAAGACTGAGAATAAGAGAGACAGAGAGATGTAATCGTCAGTTTGGGAGCAATACTCTCACAGTACAGCTGTAATGTTTCATTTTCATGAGACAGAAAAATTTCCAAAAATGACAGACAGATTACTTGATCAAAGCGCTGTGTAAATGGAAACTAAAATGGAAAAAGGTATAAAAGTTGGTGATCGTTTGTTGTAAATGCTCGAGCAGAATAACAGACTAGACCAGTCTGCATCAGCTTGATTTGGGCCACATAGAACAGAAGAATTTAGACACATCTATGAGATTAATAAATCACCCCTCAGTGAGTTTACCTGTGGTTGGAGCCAATGAGGACCAACTTGGTGCTCTTCTTGGTAAAGACGCCAAAACCCACCTGAGCCATCAAGTAACAGAAATGAGCAGCATCAAGCAGACCTTTAGAAGCTGCAAAACACACAAAAACACGCATCATTTCAGCAAGAAGAACAGTAAAGGCAATAAACATAGTGTGTGAATGGTACGGGTGTTTACCCAGCGTGTCTCCCATGGTCGAGATGGTACGCATGTCCAAGTCGAGAGCATGAGTGAGGTTGGAAAGAACCATGGCCAGGTGAGGGCGCCAGTCACCCCACTTCTCATCTCCACAGCACTGCCACAGAAAAGAAACGCATAGAAAAGGCACTCAGTATACACTACCAGTCAAAAGTTTGGATGCATCTTCTAATTCCATGGTCTATCCTGGTTTTTATTTCTTTCTACTCTGTAAAAATATGCAATAATCTCCTTTGAACAGTTGATACTGAGATGCGTCTGCTAATTATGCTCTATAAAGCCTTCATAACGGCTCTAATCTGAGGTGCTCGTAATTTTTGAGGCTGGTAACTTCATATGTACTTCCACTCTTTTGAAATCGCCTGTATTGTTCTTTTTATTGTTTGTGATACATTTTCTGTAGAAAATATAGCACAAAACAAAAAAAAATGATTTAGCATGGTCAAAACATAACATTCAGATTGGTCCTATTCCAGAGTCTACAGCCCACTGTACAAGCCACTGGAGGCAGTGTTAGGATCCGGGGTTGATCAGTTGGTGAGATCTAGACTTACTGTCATGTAGCAATAAAATGAAATTAGCTGATGAACTGAATGTACAGAATGACCACTATTATCCTGCTGAATAGAAAATCACTCTGTGTAACATGTATGTTTATTTATTTATTTATTTTTTAAGTTAAAAGGCCAGAGGTAAAAGTAATGGCTGTAAGAGAATTGCTTGTGTGCGCATACACAAAAAATTAACTTTACACACAGGCCAAAACTATCAATTACAAACCCTCACAGTGTGGCAGCGTCACACATTTGCATAAAAAAACATTCCCATACTTACTGTAGCAGAAGCTGGCATCCTTCCTGACATAAGCTGGTAGACTGTCTGCAGTGGATCGTTAATGGGAAGACTGTTGGCAAACCTGATAAAGACAAAAACAATTTATAGTAATCCATCTTTTTGTGATTATTCATACCAATTCAAAGAAAACACTGATTGTGAGTGTGCGTCACCTCGTCATGACTCTTGCATGTGTCCTGTTGTCCATCTTACTGGCTAGGAGAAGGGCGTGCCCCCAAAGCCCATTCTTCATAGCTGACTCGAGCGCATCCTTAAAGCAACACACAAACAAGTCAGTGTCACAACTTTTATAGATGTTTACAAAGTATGGCAATGTATTATCAGACACTTCTGGTTCTGAGCTATACCTAAAAATAAAAGAAAGAAATAAAAAAATCAAGTTTATGCATTTTAATAATAATTTGTACTTTGGCACAACAGGCAGTGCGCGGCCACCTCACAGCTCCAGCATCCCTGTTTCCCCTAACTTAAATAACCTGCTGTATATAATTCCATTAAGTCTGATAGTTTTCCCCTAGAACATGCAACATACAGGAGCTTTTACATGCCTGATCAGCTAGCCAGCAAATCATTCCAATAAGATACTATAACAGAGTGCCCCTGCTATTATGAATGTATTTTAAGAAGCGCAAAAACTTTGGTAATTAATTCAGGCCGTACTAGGAATGATGTGCTATTGATTTAATACGAAAATTCAAATTTTTCCTATCTTTACCATTTCTTTATAGTGGATACACAATGATTCAGCAAAAAAAACTACCTCAGTCTCTCTCACTCGCTGATGCACACTCAATTTTGCACCCCTCCCTACAAAACGTAGTCCACAGAGAGCCTCCTGCCTTGTTTAAGCTTTAAATAGAGAAGATGGGTCAAACTACTTGGGAGCCATCAAGGTTTGTTTTGGACCTGACAAAAAAAAAAATTTTTCACATTCATTTTTGCACTCTGGTGTCGGGTTACATTCTTAGCATGTAAATCAGACAAGGCACTCCTCTCCCTTCACGCACACACACACGAGATGTGATTGCTCAGATCTCAGGAGCCCTATGGCCTACAAATAAGCTGTTTTCACCATTTTGCCCTGGAAAACCGATGAATCCACCCGTACTGAACGATTTCTCAAGTAAACGTCGCTTGTGTTCTACTGAAATAAACACCCTTTTGACATGCCCATATGATATGCGTGTGTTGCCATCCTGCCTTTTTCCGTCCGAAGAGCAGCAGCTCTCTGAATCGTTCCGTCTCCTTGCCGACATTCTCAGTCACGCCCATGAAGGTGTCTGATAAGAGTGAGATCGGCCCTGACCCCTCCTCCTCTGGCCGCTCCAGTGCCTCATTGGTGAAGTCAATCAGATTCGCCTCATTGGGCGATTTTCCTGGCAGCCACACGGAACGATGTTCCTTCAGCAAGAGATCGGCAATATCTGTGCCAACAACCGTCTGGGATAGGGGGAGAGAGAGAGAGAGAGAGAGAGCGACAGAGATTTAATCATTCTAATTTAGACACAGTCATTATTGCACATTATTTTAATTACACCCTTTAATAAGACTAACAAACCTAGAACAAAAAGAAAAGTCAGGCTCAGATGCACACAGATACTCACCCCATTCTGACGACAGAGCAGCACAATGAACTCCCAAATGAGGAATGCAGAGTCCTTGTCAATGAGGTTATCATTGCGCATGCACTCCTGAGCTTTGTTCTGGGCAAACTTAATAACATCCACCTTATGAGTTTCCTCCCTTATACACACAAAGATGAAGATAGGAATGAAGGAAGTGTGTGTATCCATCTACTTACAAATACATGCATACTAGTAAATCCTCATTCAGGTTTGCTTACTTACTTAACAAGTGGCCCTGGGAAGGTGCGTAACTCGACCTGCTCTGCAAAATCCTGCATCATTGTCTGAAACGATGAGTACACAACAATGAGTACACTTGGAGCTCCTGTTCTTGAATATCACGCTATAAATGTATAAATTATTGCCATCCAATTTGATTGCATTGTAAATAACACATCATCGCTACCTCCATGCTATGAATCTCGACAAGGGCGGGCTGCCCAGCTGACGGCAGGTTGGGCTGAACTTGGATCAGCTGACCTGCTGGCCCAAACCGAGCACAGCAGTGAGGGACTGAGAACTTCTCCGGAGTCAACGGCCTTGGAGGAGCTGACAGACAAAGACAAAAAAAACAAAAACAAAAAAAACAGATAGAAAATAAGAGTGTCATTTTTTGGGCCAAAAATATAAATATAAACAAAAACAGTAGTTTAGAGAAAGTGATATAGTTACCCTGTTCAGGGGCAGCCCAGGTGGAGTTCGTTGGATCAAACTGGCTGTAATTTCTGGTGTCTGACTGCTCTGGGAACTGATCATAGGAATAATCTCCAGGCAGTATGGTTGCCTCAACAAGATCGGGCTGACTCCTGTACATCTGACTCTACAGGGAGAGGAATAAAAGTCAGGCAGTATTGTTGCTACTGTTGACACACAGTTATTATGTGTATGCTCTGTATCTAATGATATTTTAAGCATGGTCTCATAAAATATAAAATTTCAGAAAATGTAGGAAAGTCTCTCTCATTTTGACCCTAGTCTCTACCATGCCTTCTGCTCAATAATTGTCATGTAAATGCAGGTTATTTATTTAAAAAATAAAATAAAATAAAAAACACACAAACAGGTTTATTCATGTAAAAAAAATTCACAACTTCTGTATTAAACAGTTATTGCAACTTGAACTGTACAAATCAGAGAGACCTGTGAGCGGGAGCTGAAGCTGCTCCGCTGGCTGTGTGTCGATTTCTCGCTGTGAACAGAGCGCCGCTCCAACGCATCCCCGCATGGGTCCGGATGGCGGAAGTCATCATCAAAACTCTGATCGTACCAAGGATAGTGACGAAATGGGTCGTCAAAGCCTTCATGTCTGGGGTGATGGTCATAACTAAACAAATGTTTGGGGATTTTTTGTTTAACAAGCACAAGGATCTAGTTGTACATTTCCTAATGCAAAATTTGTTGCTGCCTACAACTAGTGCAATTTAATATAATAATTATGCATTTTTGCACTGACCATTCTTAAAAATTTATCAGACCCATAGCAATTGTTTGATGAGGTTTCTTTTCTTGTTATATCAAATGTTGTTGTTTTTTTAAAATAAATAATTTATTTGACCGTTAATACTATAATTAGATATAATTATCAGAATTTACAGTACCATCACAGTGAAGACATGCCACATTTAATTTCTATGTTAAACCTTATGTCATCGTGGGCATATACCTGTTGGGGTACTGTTGGGCAAAATATGGGTCGTGTCTCCTGTAAGGCTCATAATACCAGGCATAGGCCTGTTCATAGTAGCTTCGATAACGGGGGTCATGTAGAGCATTTTGGTCAAACCACTTGTTCTGATCTGCATACAAAGCAAAATCCGATAGAGTTAGTTTTGACACATATACACAGAAATGTTATTTGCATTATTTCACCTATATTCTTACCCATGTACTTTGAATAGTAGTAATTTGTATAGTAGTCTCCATAGGCACTGCGGTTAGGTCTATAATCCTCAGCATGCCCCTGTCTGAATGGGGACAACAAGGAAGCAAACCAAATTTTCAGTAAAATAGTCAACATGTTCAAATAGCTGACCAGCTAGGTAAAAGTAATAGCTCAGCAATTGCTAAAACATTGTTAAATATTTAATTACTATGCACTAAACCCTTACCTGGAGTTGGGTCGGTCAGAGTACTGACTGGTCCTAGAACTTGGCCTCTCTGGCTGTCGGTCTGCCTCCCGGTAACCAGGGTTAGGACCGTTGTACCAGCCATACCGAGGATCTCCCCTCCGATAAGGGTCATCCTGCAAGTAAGGTGGATCATTTTAGCATAAGGTTAGTACTTAATACAGTGGCGGCGCCCCCCTTAAAGTTAGGCAGAGAAGAATGCTTCTTTAACATGTGATTATTTAACATAATTATTTCTTTTAATAATGAAATAAAGTCATTTAGTCACAATATTCCGCTGTATTTCTTAATATAATTTATTTGCAATAAAAAAAAAATCTAAACTGTATTACGTTCATTTGTGTTCGTGTACGCGGGGCGCCAGACAAACGAGTGTCTATGAAGGCACGTACGTTTTTGAAAAGCATGTGACTTGTGGCTGAGCTCTGATTGGATTTTGTCAAATCATCCTTCGGGCGCAGCACTGTGCGCCCTGAACCCTCCCACTTTTGTTCTTAGCGAATCAATATTGTTTTTTTTTTATATTTGGGCTCATGTGATTGGACCATTCTCAACGAGTCTTTTCCAGCACTTCTTATGGCAAGCGGAGCTGGCTGACTGGATGCGATGTGAGTCATGCCTTTATTTTATGCTAGTAGTAATGATGCTTACTCACCTGATAAATGCCTATTTACAGGCGAGCATTAAAAGTTCAATTTTAATATGGTTTGCGCCCCCTCCAAAAATCTTTTGCACCAGCGGCCACTGATTTAATAATTAATATATTATATATTATATATTATAATATATATGTATTTATAATTTAGTATTTAAGGCTCCGTAGTGATGCAACGGAAAAGCATTGTAAGTTTCAAATGCCAAACACTCAACTAGGCATCCACGGTCAAGAGCTGAGACAGGTCTGTCTATGCCCCGTCACTCACAGAAACACTAGCTAATTGCTCATGCATGTAGAATAAAGCAGACAGTGATGTCTTAAATGTTTTATGCCCTGCCTTTGATTCTGCACTTCAAAAAGATGCTGAGGTTGACTTCACTTGTCTAGCTAATGCTAGCCAACCTTTCCCAGTTGGAGTTAGCTACTGGATGGAAATCAAGAAACTCAAACTGAAATAATATGAGACATTAAACATTTACAATTACACATAATTGTGGCCCCTTGGACCCCATAAAGTGAATTAATGTTATTTTTCAGTAAATTGATAATTCAACCTCAATACCAACCCTTACTTTAAAAATCAGGTAAACGAAAAAACTTAAAATACCTGGTAGTAGTTCTGAGCACTTGGGTCCATGTGTGGGTAAGAAGGTGGGAAGGGATTCCTTCCGTTCTGGTACTCTGGATAGTAGTTGCCAAATCCAGGTCCAGGAGGTGGGGCACCATATCCATGTACAGATGGGGGACGCTGGGGGTCATGTGTACTAGTAGAATTACCAGATTGTGGAGGATATGCGGAGGATTGGGTGGTTTGAGAAACAGGGATAGGCTGTGGGGGATGTTGATATTGAGAAGCTGGATAAGGTGGATTAGAGGGACCAGAGGGGCCATTGCCAGACTGATTACTGGGTGCTCTAGGGGGATTCAAGTTTGGTGGCTGAAGTGGAGGCTCACTATCCGCTCGTGCCCCTTGCTGCGCATCTTTGGTGACCTGCAAGTAGAAGCCAGCTGCATTATTTACTGGTGCAGGAGTAGAAGCTGCATGAGAAGGGGCCTGATTTGTGCTCTGTGATTGGTGCATGGAAAAATCAAGCAGTTCATAATTTGAATGATGATTCTGATTGATGGCAGAAGCAGATGAAGGAAGTTGTGAATTAGAAGGTGGAAGTGACTGGCAGTCACTTCTCTGTGATTGGGCCTTCAAAGCAGTAGGCTGGGCTGGTTGGACAGGAAGCGGAGCATCATGAGCCAGATTTAACGGACTTTGGCTTGAAGGTGGGGGAAAACAGGTTGGTGTTTGAGATAAAAGAGGAGGCGGATGATTGGCTGAGTGGGAACCCTGTGGCAATTGACTAGCCACTTGAGCTTGAGATGGTGGCTGAGCAGGCACATTTGTTTCCTTGGGACTTTTCTGATTGATTGATTGAACAGGCATTGGAGGAGAAATCACTGTATAGTTAGAAGATGGTGTGGCAATCAGGACAGGCTGGTTTAAAGTCTCTGTGGGAGGTGTGGACACTAGCAAAGAAGCATAGCCCAAATTCGACTGGGAAGCTGAATCAGGTGGGATCTCAAGGTTCTCCGAGTGAGGCTGTGGATGTACCCTGGGAGGCTGCAGATCCAGAGGCCCATCTTCTGGTGGCTGGATAATCTCAGTACTGGACTTACTTGATGTTGCTATCGTAGTAGCAAGCAGGGGTGCTGCAGGTGCCAAAAGTATATTGGCACCAAGACTAGCTGCATCATTTTGAGCCCAGAGTGTTGTGGCAGGACTATCACAGGGTCGTCGCGGCACCTGAGTGCGAGACGAAGGCCTGCGATCCTGTCCTCCAGGAAAGTAGATAGTCTCCATATTGTCTGGAGGCTGTTCCAAGTTTCCAGGTAAGACGTCAACTCCAACTTTTTCCACTACCATTCTAGCACGGTCAACTTCAGCAGGTCTAACCCCTACACTGTGTGACCGCACAGGCTGAAAGGAAGAGTTCGCACTGGCCTGGAACACCCCAACTGGCTTTGGAGGGCTGGGTGTGGGGAAAGTAGGACTTGGCTCTGGGGCAGGAGCAGAATCTATCTGTTCAAAATAACCGCCAGCAGAAGGTTGGGATGCTGGTGTATCAGGGGGCCGGGGGCTTTCTTGTTGGATAAACGTCCCGACAACTCCCTGATGTCGTCGAGGAGGGTGACTGCTGCTACTGTGGGGGGCATGACCACTACTGTGACTGATATTGCTATAGCTGGATGAGACACTTGCAGATCGTGCTGGACGAGAGGCAGAGTCAGGTGTTTCCAAGTTAGGCCCTGCCTCATAAACATGGCTTGACAGTGGTTCATTGGGCAAAACTTCCTGATTTGGAACACATTCCAGATTTTCAACTGAATCACATGGACCTGCTGTCACTTTGACAGTCCCAGTTTCATTCAAACAGGGATTAAGGATTTCAGTAACTTCCCTGCCTTTGGGAGGGTGGGAGATCCCATTTACATGGCCCTCTCCAGAAAGAGTCTCTTCATTTTCTACATCATTGCCATGAAAGAACATGGACATCGTTCCAGGGTCAGCAGTTGGAACACTATATGGAAGTGTGCAGGAACGCTGCAAGGGGTCCTGTGGAACCTGATTGAACCATGGCTCTGAGGAACCACCTGTCTGGCTGAAATAGCTCTGGGCTGGAAAGTGAGAGTTTTGTTGCTGAGACATTACAGGCTCACCCATATTCAGTAAGGCTGACTGACTATGATTCTGAGATTGTGACTGAAATGGACCTTGATGGGACAACGGGGCAGGTTGAAGAGCTTGTGCCTGAGGGTATGCATGAAAAGGCTGTGGGGTATCACTGGTTGGCTGAAAGTAGTTCTGAACAGATGGAGGACGACTGCCGTGGTCAGGCCCAGAAAGGGATGGAGCAGGTGCTGTGGGCTGAAACAGAGGCATACTTTGGTATGGTGGCGTCGAGGCTGCAGGGGGAGCATGCATTGTGCTAGAACTGAAAGGAGGGACAGAGTTGGGCAACTGTGCGATGTACGGCATTGGTTCCTGGGAGCTGAAGTAGCCAGGTTCTGCAGAACGTGGATTAGAAGCCAGTGGAGGTCCTGAAGGACCAGGCTGTGGGGTGAAAAAGGTTTGTACAGGACCAGTTATTGGCACTTGTGCTCCTGATGGTGGGCTTTGATTAAACCCTGCTGTGAGAGGGGCTTGCATAGGAAGAGGACTGCTGTTTAAAGGAGGAGTCTGGTTGCTTACTCGTGCAGATGGAGAGCCCTGCCTCCCAAAGGCAAAAGGGTCAGTCAGTGGCTGTGGAGGTGGAGTTGATGCTGCATTTGGGGCCAGTGCTCCATGCTTGTGTGGTCGATTTCTCCTGAAGGTGTTTGAGCCACCAGAGGTAGGTGGTGGTGGTGGTGGTGGTGATGTACCGCATGCTCCAGGTGGCACAGTACTAGGATGGGGTTGCATCTCTGCTTAATATATAGGCCCCCAGAGCTCAAGATAGAAGACACTCCCTGGGGAGAGAAAAAAAACAAAAACCTTATGTCATAAGTATACTGTTATCTAGACAACATCATATCCAAGTTCATTTACTGGTGTTTTCACTCAACGATATTGTTTTCAAATAATTCAAATTTTTTGGGTTTATTTCCATCACAAATTTCTTTAACGAGTCTAAAATACAATGCATGATGAATGTAAAAAGAAAATACTGTATTACATAGAAATATACAAATAATGGTCTAATCATTTATTACCAACACCCACCCTAAATGTGAAATGAGTGCAAGAGTGATTCACATGGTGGCACATAGCAAACCTGTACTTTAGGTCAACAACCTGTTTATCAAGGGGGCCTAGTTGTTTATGTAAAGCAATTTCAGTCAGCCATCAAGGTCACAGGCCACAGGGAAGGGTAAACAAAAGCTTGTGGTACGAGAAGTATTTAATTGGGTAAACTGCAGTATTATTTGCTGCAGCAATGAAATGTATCACAAAATGGACCTGCCCATGAGCACCATAAGAATATTCCTTGCTGCACATACAAGATAAACATTCATTGCTTTAAACAAGCACACTACCACACCCAAAACTCACAGCACACACTAATGCAACCTCATTTACTTCCTAATTTGTTCAGAGTATGCTTAGGGTGTTGTGCATCTTAAAGTAAACCACAAAGTAAGCATGTTAAAGTATTAAAACATGGGTGTAATTAATGCAAGAGGGCCACAGGTCAAAGTTAAAAATTAATTAATGCAAATTTATGACTTTTTTATGACTAGAGTATACACACGTCAAATTGGACAAACATAAACATGCCAACTACACTGCCAGCTTTATTAGTAACATCTGTACACCTGCCTGTTCATACAACTATCCAACCAGATGACCAGTGACGCATAGCATCATACACATACAGGTCAAGAGTAAGAGTACTCCGATCGATCAGCCACTGATTGAAATCGACCGATAATCACTTGTACAGATCTTATAGAGATCGGTTGCCTGTCAACTGGCTGAACCCAAACCTATATTATTGTCATAAAACAAAATGGCTGACAGCTACCTCAGAATGCTGTCGCCAATGTTGGAATATTACCAAGTCTCTTATACATCAAATGCGCAACATACAAAAATTTTTCTAAAGTAAAACCATATGGAGCAACATCTGCCAAAACGTTAAAAACACAACAAACCTTATTCGCCACTTAAGAACAGCGCAGTGTGAATAATTTCGATGTGAAAAGTTAATCGGCAAAGGCAGCAGCTAAATCCAATGAGCTAATAGGAGTAGTCATTATTGGCTCGCCAAACAAAATGTCTGATGCGCGTTTATTTAAAAGCATTCTGTTCACAGTTTCGATTTCTTTTTCATTGATGCAGATTTATTCCACGTGCTGCACATTATAAGTGAGCATAGATGTACAGTCGCATTTTAGGCAAGCATTTTGGCGAGTGTGAGAGCCCCTTGATGCTAGTTAAGGAATGGGAAATATTTGCTCTGTAGTCGAGTGTAGGCAATTCTATTGGTTCCAGTTTCTTTATAATCTACATGAATTAATAAGAGAATGGAATATGTTGCATATGTTACCTTCCAATAAATAAAAGTAGAAATATATGATACTTTCTCAGACCTTAATTACATTTGTGCTCTTTTGTTAGGATAGGTTATTGTTACTGCTATAAACATTAAATAAATGAACAATACCGTGCAGTAAATAGAACAAGTTAAATGGCAAAAAAAAAAAGTGTTATTCAACGTTCAGAACCAGTCGATTCTTATTTTTGTGACCGCAAAAACCCTGATGTCCCTAGTCAAGAGATTCAGTTAATGTTCAAACATCAGAATGCGATTTCAGGTACTTTGGCACCAAAAAAAATTGTGCATAAAATTCCCTCACTAGAACATTGTCAGAAATACCAAATATCCAGTGAGTGGTAGTTTTGTGGGTGAAAACTGATGATGCGGGTCAGAGGAAAATGCAGAAATGAAGGGCTACAGTAACTCAAATAACCACTCTTTACAACGGTGATGAGGAGAAAAGCATCTCTAAAAGCATAAAATATTAAACACTGAGCTGGATGGGCTGCATTTCTGTCAGGCCACAGTGGGCACAGGCTCTCAGAAACTGGATTAACTCTGCATTTCCGCTGCAACATGAACATTAGACTACGGTGTTGACAGCAAAATCCATGAACCCGAACTGCCTGGTTGGCTGCTGGTGGTGCTGTCTTATAACGCCTATTTCTACCATAATAACGTGGCATGTTACAAAGCACAAAAACGTCTCAAAAGGGTTCCATGGGCATCACAATGAGCTTAGTGTTGTACAATGGTCTCCCTGGTGACCAGATCTGAATCAATCAGAGCCATGGGGCAGAATGGGAGAGTGGCAGCATGAATGTGCCTCAGACAACATTTACATGGTGATCATACTTGGTTATCACAAAACAAAAGTCTCAAGCGTATTAATAACATCTTGATTTTAATCATAATCATCAAAAGCTCTAGTCACATTTCTTGAGGATAACTGACTCAGGACATCTTCGCTCTTCACTTTTAACCCCATGTTGAAATAACTGACGATTTATTCAGTGTGTACTGTTCTTTTAATGCAACTCAAATCAAACATTACAAATGCGTCATAGCATAAGCTATGACACGTGTGCATTGCAGATATTGAGACAGCGGAGAATGTATGCCCATAACTAAATTTGTTCTACATAAAGTTGACACATACAATATCAAAAAAAAATTAAACCTCTTTCCTCTCTAATAGGAAAAAAAAACATCTCTACACTGTTCTGAAATATATTTTTGTTGATGTATGAGTTTTTTTATATTTTTTTAACAAGAAGTCTTAAAGCATGTTATAGCCCTAAAAAAATTATTTAACTTTTTTTTGTCAAAGGACAATGTATCATTAATGCCTAGCAGTAGTTTTTTCCACGTATGAACACACACCATCACAAATCATTTCATCATAAACAGAATCTTTAGAAGGAAACAAGCATGTTCAAAATAAGTTAATTAAAATGAACAAACTAATTGTCCTGTTGGAAAAGGTAATCACACTGGTAACTCCTTTAAGCATGAGGCCAGTGGGAACTTGTAAAGGAGATTTCTGACCCTGTTGGCTAGTGTTAAGTCTTTGCTGATTAGTATGTCAGTTACAATAAGCAATGAAAGGTTTTTGAATATTTTTTGAAGTTGTGAAGATTCAGAATTGTTAAATGAACACTATTTACACACTGCAATCCGCTCGTATCCACTATGGCAATCCTACAAACATCCTACGATGTCAGGAGCTCTGGTTAGACTTTTACACACACATCAAAAAGTGCAGGACAAAATACCATAAAACCAAACACACTTCTTAATTCTACAAAAATATATTTTTAGGTGAGCTGAAAGATTAACTCAATTGTGTGTTCTCAGGACCACTGCGTGCGAGGCATACGCATTACATATGTATCTGCGGTCATTACTACCTGGTCAGGGTTAGCTCAGTGGTTAACGCTTTGGACTACTGAACGGAAGGTGTCATGTTCAGACCCCACCACCACCATCAGCCGCTGTTGGGCCCTTGAGCAAGATCCTTAACCCATAACTGCTCAGATGTATAATGAGATAAAAATGGATAAGGCGTCTGCCCAACGCTGTAAACATAAATAAATGGAAAACCGCAATCACACACCGAGATACTGACTCCGGTGCAAATTATAGCGTGGTCAATCCACCTTCACTACACGGAGTGTATTCCGGGCTCATACACGAAGCATGCGACAGCAAATATAAACTGTAACACCTGCTCATTTTTGTCGTGTTTGACAGAAACTCCTTAACATGAGCTACAGGTAAAAAAAGAGTTGCTGATAAGAAAAGCCGTAATTAATAACAATAAACATAAAGCCCTCATCAAGACTTCATCACGTGACTTCCTGCTTGTGTTTACATCACAGAATTCAATAAACTGCACAGCATGAATGTCTTATAAGGGAAACTATGGTAAAGAGCAGAAGTGAAGTGTGAACTAACTTCGCGTCATAAGTCAGATTTCAGCCTGATTATCAAATACAAGCAACAAGTTCAACAATGGATGATTTTTTTTTCCCTGTATCGTGACTTTCATTACAACCACTACATCATGTGGAGATGAAAAAAAAAAACAACTCTAATCGTAAAAATGTCAATACTTTTCTTTTTCTTGGGCGAGTAAATTGAGGGATCTAACTTGTACTTGCTGTGAGTGAACGAGCTGAAATAAAGGCGTTTTTAGGAATATTCGGACAGCTGGACGTCTCTCACGTTTGTTATGGGTTCTCTGACATCACTTCCGGATTCAGCAGGCTCTTTAAAGCTAGCCAGCTGATTGTTTTCTTTAATAATCTCCACATGTTTACAGCCGCGCCGAGAAACTGAAACCGTTCAAGGTTCAGATGTAAAACTAATCGACGTTATAAACAGAAGGAACGCACGCTAGTGTGAAAAGTTATTTAACGCTAGCACTGTGTTAGCATGAGACACCGGTGAGAATTATGCCTTATAACAGACCGGATGCGTGTTCTAATAACATACGTTTCAATTTGAACAGGAAATATGTTAACAAAAGATTTGTTACACTTTAACCAGGACTGTGAGTCAGTGAGGCGAAGAATCAGCTGGAAGCAGCGCACCAAGCCGGATTAACACAGCTCGCTCGGCTAGCTAGCATGTGCTCCGAAATATCCGTCGAATCGCATGTTTAGGCTGTTCCTTAAAAATCCACCAAACTCTAGGAGCCTTATGCAATTAATATCACCCGATCATTATACCCATCGACCCGCACCCCGACTCCTTATCATTAGCTAGCTAACTAGCATTTAGCGTTATCCGTTAGCATGCTAGCCGAGATAAAAAAAAAAAAAAAAAAACAACTGTTCAACAGTGTAACACTTTACAAACATCAGGCGATGAGATCAACACAACGTTACCTCTGATCGTTCCCTTCACTGATAAGCCGCGAATCGGGTAGATATGATGCAGCGTGTTATTCTTACAGCTGTGCAGGACGTTAAGGCTGACACTCGTCCGCCATCTTTACCGAGCACATCCTGCGCGACGTGTACATGCGACGTCACAGCGCTGCCGAGCGCGCGAGACGTCGCTTTTCCAAACAGAGCAGCGGAGCGCCACGTCCTGTTTTCATTTTCAGCGCCGTGACGTCACCGCTGGGTTCTCAGAACAGAGATTTCACATTTCAAAAGTCCCAACCGGCTTTACTTCTGTTTGGAGTAGAAAAGAACTTACAACTGATCAGATATAATAAAAAGACCGACATCAACAGACTTCATCATTTTCTAGAATATTGTTTCTAATTCAAGAAACAAATTGTTGACCTCGACTCGATCAAACAGATTATTAAAAAAAAGTGTCACTTTATCTTTGGCTGCACCACTAAATGTGTATTTCATTTTGTATTTTTTTTTTTTTACTTTTTTTAAAAACTTTTTTCATGTATCGATTCCTGTTATTTTCTTCTGAGCTTTGGCAATATGGATGTCCATATGATCAATCAATGGTGAATCTTGAATCTGAATCAGAGATGAAATCCAGAGACTGACAGAAGGGTGTGGGGCAAAGCGCCCAGCCGTCAATGCTTCAAAAACCAAAGAGCTCATCATAAACTTCTGAAGGCACAACAAGGATCACACACCACTGCACACCATGGAGCTCCCCATGAAGAGGATCTTTCCTGGACATCAAACACCTCAGCAGCAAAATGCAGCAACAAACACCTCAGCAGCATCATACCAATGTCAAAATGGCACAACGACGATTCTACTAAGAAATAATGTCCTATGAAAAATCCACCTGCAAGACCTGTGTTGGGACCTGCGCTGTGTCCTTCTATTGCCTCTCCACTGAGAGAGTGTTAACCATTTGATGCACCAGCAGGTCAGAA
Source organism: Clarias fuscus (assembly GCA_030347435.1). Classification (NCBI taxonomy): domain Eukaryota; kingdom Metazoa; phylum Chordata; class Actinopteri; order Siluriformes; family Clariidae; genus Clarias; species Clarias fuscus. The sequence goes on from CM059212.1 coordinate 36,835,242, forward strand.
TCGGACAGGAAAGCTCTCCAGGGCGTGATCAACTCAGCACAGATAATCATCAGCTGCTCTCTACCCTCCCTGAAAGAACTTTACACAGCATGCTGCTTTTAAATAGCAACAAACATCCTGAAGGACCTTTCCATCCTAGACATCATTTATTTATGCTGCTGCCCTCTGCAAACGATTTAGGTCAAGAACAGCTACAATCCCAGCACCATATGGGAACTAAGTGCTGCCAGGTTCGCGAACACACACATATACACACACATAATCTGAACTGGCATTCTATACCCCAACCTATTTAACATTCAATAAATGTTTACATTCTGGACAATTGTGCAAATTGTTACTAATTATTAATAATATAAATTTATTACTATTATTTTTTAATACTAATAAATAATAATAATATATTTTTCTTTTAATAATTTTCTAATTTTCTTTTAAAAAGTGTCACTTTATCTTTGACTGCACCGCTAAATGTGAACTCTCTTTTATTTTATATATAGTTATTTTATTCCTATTTAAAAAAAAAAAAAAAATATATATATATATATATATATATATATATATATATATATATACACTGTATATTTTCTCTTTTTCATGTATCGATTCCTCTTATTTTCTTCTGACCTATTTTCGAGCTTTGGCAATATGAATGTTCATATGATCAATCAATGGTGAATGTTGAATCAGAGAGAGAGAGACCAGACATTATATGGCCAAATATTTGTTAACACCGGACCATTAACCCCTAGGTGGGCCCCAGTCACAGTGTTGACAAGCTACACCTATCTACAGTATAGTCTACAGTATAACCTCTATATCTGCTTTTGCATTGTGGAACTAAGAGGCCCAAACCTGTTCCGGAATAACCACGCCCCTGTACACAAAGTGAGACATGATGTGCCGAGGATGAAGAACATAAATACTGCATCCTGCACCAGAGCCTTGGGCTAATGAACTGCCAGACCGATTGCACCCCAGGCCACCTCAGTAACCACCAAGGCATTAACTCACTAATGCTCCTGTGGCTAAGAGAGCACAAATCCCTGTGTTGCATATACTGAAGGACCCGAGCTTTCTCAAAAAGAAGAGTCTGCTCGGTCACTAATGAAAAGCAATACAGGTTATGCAGTGTATTTCACACAACAGAACTGCACAGTGAAAAGCAATGCAGCAGCTTGAATTACTTGTAATGGTGGATAATACTCACTTCTCACATGCAACAAGCATTTAATTCTGAAACAATGCCATGTCTGTATATGTGTGTGTGTGTGTGTGTGTGCAGTTGTGCTCAAAGGTTTGCATACCCTAAAAGAAAGTATTAAACATTGCCACTTATTTGTAAAATATGACTGATATATTTTTTTCTTATCAAAAGTTTACATAACCTCGAATGTTTGGCCACATGGTTGACACACAGATTTAAATGGCAGAAGAAACACATCGGTCTGTGGGAACTGCACACACAGGTTCATTCACCATCACCACATTACAGAAACGCGGCTGGAAGCTACTGCCACATATTGTAGGATTTCTCTTTATCATTTATCTCTTTTGCTATATCCATTTTTATTGCATCTCGTTTGATCACGATCACAATCATTATCTATCCAATTAGCGTTCAAAGGATAATGCGATAAATACAGTAGGTATGATTGTGAGATAAGAGATATAGCAGATAAATGCATAAGCATTTATGAAAGAAAAAGGACCAGGATCAGCAGAATATCATAAGCAATTTTTATTTAATTTCACTGAGGACAGAATGGACACTTATAAAATGCAAAAAAACTAACAAGTATTTTAGGCCATTTTCTCATTTAAAGCTAAACCAATGCACGTAAAAAGAAATCACACTCAGTTAAAACTAGAATAAATAGTTACACGCAAATGTATGCTTGACTTGCTCTCCCTCCAGGATTCCATAGAGCACAGATAAAGGCTTTCTTATTAAAATAAACATAAGAGCATATTTCATAAGTTTCTAAAAATTATCTCGTATTCTCTTTAAGGGGTTTTCATTGACTGGGGTACTACTGTAGGTAAACAATGCTATAACTTTTGCCTTGGTACCCAAATAATATCATGTTTCTAAGAGGACATGCAAAATTTAGACACACTGACAGATCCCTTATGTATGCCTACGTCTGTCTACACTATTATCACACCTTGCGCACACACCTGAACCTCCTGCATCCGTTATTGTTTTTGGTCCACTCAGTTTAATTGTGTAAAAAATGCTGTAAACCAGGTCCACTACGTAAAGTCAAACATAAGCAAGGATCAGAATAAAGTATGGTATGTCTCCATCCAAGTAAAACTTTCATGAGCTGTTATGCAGTTGCCTGTGTGTGTGTGTTTATGTACATCAGGTGTGCATAGTCCATATCCAGGCCACTAAGAATTTTGTTGGAAGGTTTTTTTTTTTGTGTACTCAGATGTGACTAGTTTTGGTCATTTCAGTCAACAATGAGTTACAGTGCAGAAGTGTGTACATATTGTGTTTTAGTCTTTAGTCTATATCCAGGTCGCTGTCGGAGTCGTTGGTGTTGCCACTGCGGATGGATGAATGTGTGGCTGTGTGTGGGAGTTTCTCTGGGAGCAGGCCGTACTCCTGCAGCAGCGCCTCCACGTCGGTGGCATAGAAGTCCTCACCTAGCTGGTCAGACACACGGAGCAGGTTGCCCACCAGATCGCCACCGCGGTACAGCAGCAGCGCGGGCAGTGCCGAGGTGCGAAACAAAGCGCTGGTGCCCAGGACTGAGCCCTGCGCTGCACAGAACTTCACCTGCAAAAAACATGGAGGCACACACAATGCGGTCATCCAGAGAGTGCCAATAAATATGGCATGTGTCACAGATTAGTTATTTTCATTTCTGCATAAAATAAAGCACATAAAAAAACACATAAAAGCATGAGCATGTTCTTGCTGTAGATTACTGATAACTGGATTGTATTTTTGATTTCTCATGCTCCTAAATTTACCTGCTTTAAAAATTTGTTGTCAGACAATAAGACTGTAACCTCACAGCTCTGGTCACTGCTCAAGACCAGACTAATTCAGCATTAACAAAAAAAAATTCCATTCTGAATTTCTAAATTTCTCTTGATTCCATTTACCATGTACATATTCGTTTGTTTATATTAACTCTTAATCCCTACAAGCTTATGGAAGATGCTCTTCACCTCTGGGTACTGCAAAGCGAGACAAATCAGACATCCGTCCATGGCCTGGCAGGCAGGCACGTCGGGCTCGAAAATGTGCACCAGAACTAGAGTGCCTCTGCCCTCTTCATCAACGGCACGCAGGAATTCCTCGCCTGAGGTAATGGAGATGACTTGCTCAAAACGTCGCCCGCCACTCAGCTGCCGTCTCATTTCCTCCATACGCTGCAGCCTGTACTGTTGAAGGAAGGCTTCGTCATCGTCATCGTCATCAACTCGCAGTGTTACCTGAAGGAAAACAAGAAATTTTTTGGGGTTGGGGACCAGAGATACAAAATCAGAGGGAACACAAAGTACTGAACACCATTGCATTTTTTATGCTTGAGTTATGTAGGACTTCAACCTAAAGTAAATGTTTAGTTTTTGAACCAAGCAACTGAAGAAAAAATGTAAACAGGTGCTAAAGCTTTCGGCATGCTCATAGCATATTGTGTTTCTAAAATTTAATTTCATTCATCACACACATAACCATATAGTGTAGAACATGCAGTGAAACGCTTGATACAAATATGAGTCAGTGTTATGACCGAGGGGTTAATCCAAGGTTTTGTTTGTGTTCAGTAAAGAAGCTCCTCCTCATTCTCTCTGTTATGGCCCTAGTAGAAAAGGGGGGGGGTCTTCAGCTCAATCAGCCATGACTGATCAGCCTCGGATATAACCGATATCAATATGTACAAGTGCACATTGCATGGGAGGGTTGCATCAGGCAGGGCGCCCAGCGTAAAAAAACCTGTGCCAAGTTGTTGTGCGGAGCGAATGGTCCACTGTGGTGACCCCTTGACGGGAGGAGCCAAAAGTCCAACAAAACCAACCACGCATTAGTGTTTTGAATTTGATGCGGGCAGCTACAGGCAGCCACAGCGAAGTGCGGAGAAGTGGGGTGGTGTGTGAGAACTTGGGAAGGTTGAAAACGAGACGTGCAGCTGCATTCTGGATCAGCTGCAGAGGACGAACGGTGCACAGAGGCAGACCTACCAGCAGTGAGTTGCTGTAGTCCAGTCTTGAAATAACAAGGGTCTGAACATGCGCCCAAGTGGCCTGTGTAGACACACACTCAAGACTTGAGGCATTTGAGGTCAGGTGGTACAGGAGGTACACTCTGTTTTATATTATATGCCATTATACAGGGTGGGCCATTTATATGGATACACATTAATAAAATGGAAATGGTTGGTGATATAAACGTCCTGTTTGTGGCACATTAGTATATGTGAGGGGGCAAACTTTTCAAGATGGGTGGTGACCATGGTGGCGATTTGGAAGTCGGCCATCTTGGATCCAACTTTAGTTTTTTTCAATAGGAAGAGGGTCATGTGACACATCAAACTTATTGGGAATTTCACAAGAAAAACAATGATGTGCTTGGTTTTAACATAACTTTATTCTTTCATGAGTTATTTACAAGTTTCTCTTTGTTCACAGCCATTGACATGTCGAAGATGTTAACATGTGATGAGCGGATCGAAATTGTGTTGATATCTGGTGAACGCAGAAACCGGGTCATTGCAGCAGATTTCAATTCAAGACACCCTACGAGACCACCCATCTCCCATGCTACAGTTAGTAAACTGCTTGCTAAGTTTCGTGAAACTGGTTCAGTGTTGGATTTGCCAAAATGTGGACGCATGAAAACTGTCACTAATAAACAAACATCAGTGGCTGTCCTAGCTTCATTCAGCAAGAGCCCACAGCGTAGCACTCGCCGCATGTCACTGGAGAGTGGCATTAGTCGAACATCCCTTCGGCGGATATTAGCTACTCACAAATGGCACCCTTACAAACTCCAGCTACTGCAGCATCTCAACGAGGATGACCCAGATTGGCGCACACAATTTGCAGAATGGGCAAAACAAAAATTGGAACAGGACCCTCAGTTCATGCAGAAGATTTTGTTCAGTGATGAGGCAAACTTTTATGTGAATGGTGAAGATAACAAACAAAACCACCGCTATTGGTCTGACACTAACCCACATTGGATAGATCCCTCCAAGACTGTTGGAACAAAAAAAGTGATGGTATGGTGTGGTATATGGGGTACAAAGATAGTGGGGCCATTCTTCATCAATGGAAACCTCAAGGCCACTGGATATTTGAAATTGTTTCCCTCTTTATGCACTGAAGCTGGCACGTTCCCTGAGGTTTTCCAGCAAGATGGTGCACCACCACATTATGGGTGTCAGGTCCGAGCATTCCTAGATGAACGGTTTCCTGAAAAGTGGATTGGTCGTCGTGGGCCAGTTGAATGGCCCCCAAGGTCTCCCGATCTGACCCCCTTAGACTTTTATCTTTGGGGTCATCTGAAGGCAATTGTCTATGGTGTGAAGATACGAGATGTACTCCTTGGTAGCACATTGAACACATTTTATAAGTGGTCAGAAACTTGTAAATAACTCATAAAAGAATAAAGTTACGTTAAAAACAAGCACATCATTGTTTTTCTTGTAAAAATCCCAATAAGTTTGATGTGTCACATGACCCTCTTCCTATTGAAAAAACAAAAGTTGGATCCAAGATGGCCGACTTCCAAATGGCCACCATGGTCACCACCCATCTTGAAAAGTTTGCCCCCTCACATATACTAATGTGCCACAAACAGGACGTTAATATCACCAACCATTCCCATTTTATTAAGGTGTATCCATATAAATAGCCCACCCTGTATATTATATAGTGCGTCCTTCCTGCAGTCCTCCCCTGTACTTCCATAAATATGGCACCTGTTATCACTGTTAACACTGTTAACACTGTTGTCTGGTTTAAGGCCATGAACTGCTATTAAACCTACTTCCCATCCCAACCCCCATCCTCTGGACAGGAAAAGTTTTTTTTTTTTTTTTAAATGCACCCATGCGTCTCTCAACATTACTTCTGTATTTAAAAGCTTTGACTTTAAAAGCAGAAGTAAATTTATAATTGCACAATTTGAGGATTAGGCTTGTTTTTTTTCCTGACAACCCAGGCCTAACCAAATACACAAGAATGAGCAATTGTGTTAAAAATGTTGTGTGCTTTTCTCGCTACTATGAACAAACACAAACAACGAAGCCAGGACTCAAACTGCTGCTTTGTTCAGTGTAGGGCTGCAAATAACAACTATTCTGATAGTTGAATAATTAATAATTCATTCATTATAAGTTAATATAAAGTTGAATTAATTATTCGGATTACAAATGGCACAACTACTCAATAGCTCTTATTTAGTTACTGATCTTAAATTTAGTTTGAGGTTGTTTTGTGCTGATTAATCGTTCCAGCCCTAATTCAATGACCTAAGCAATCATATGATATGTGGATCATTCAAGGCTCTTTTGTTTAAAGTACACTGCAAGTTTTCAACACTTTCGACAGTCATTCTACACATTGTTTGAATGTTTGAGAAACAGTTTGCTTCATCTATAACTCACAAAGACGGCATCTAACCTTGCCGTTGATCTTGTCCTGAAGCTCTTTCTGCTTCTGCTTGTCCAGCTCTTCGTCCAGTTGTGATCTGCAGGTCATGCTGAGTTTCTTGATCAGCCGCTCCATCTCCTTCTGTTGCTCGGCTCGCTGCTCCGTCTCCAGCTGCTTGTACTTCCTCCAGTCGTTGATCACACCTTTTGGACCTGCACGTACACACGCAAACACCAGAACTGCTTTTACAGCACTTTTTAAAAACTTTTTTAATTAATCATCCCAAACATAGGATCGATATGAAGTGTTCAGGAACAAACCAGATTAAGTAATTCATTCAAGGTTTCATGATAGGTAATTTAGAAACACTATGACAAATTAAATCTAATTAGTCCAGTAAAATGTTGAATGTGAAGTTACTAATAGAATTAAAGAGAAGTGTAATGCTTTGTTCTGAATAACTCAGCAAGCATTAACACACAAAAAAATGTGAATCTTGTAATACTTTGCCACAGACAGTAGTTTATATAAAAGAAATATGTTAAAATGCCTTGAAAATGAGTCTTGAATTAATTATTAAATGAATTGTAAAAAAAATTATAATTTCATCACATCAATACAATTCAAACCCTATTCAAGTAATAGGTAGCATGGGCATTATTAAGAGTTGAGGAACGAGTAACAAAGCTATTTTAATCAATTAATTCCTAAGAAGCAAATTAATTCTTATTAATTTATTTATTTAGCATAGAGAATTCACTTTTTATTTAATGAGTTTCAAGGTTTTAGGTCTCTATTCTGTTTTCAGTTCACATTGTACCTGATCCCAAAAAGAATCGATTGTCTATGCTATAGAGTCGATATCACACTGAAAATGATTTCCCTTTATTTGAAAACCAGCTGGACAATAATTAACTTTGGTGATACAAATTTTAATAATCCCTACTTCTGTCATATTCAGTGTATTTCTGTGTTTCTTTGTTATGCCAAGTTACAAAACTGTCTACAACATTAAGAGAAACAAACATTTAGCCGACAATCTTATTGCCAGCCAGAAGTGATTCAATTCTCATTTTATTTTTACCCTATTATAAGACATATAAGATTTTTTTTTTTTTTTGCTGTCTGAACTTACGAATCTGATGTTTTCAGATCGGATCCGAGTCACTTTCGTACGTGGTCCAGGATGGGATACATATCCAACATGTGGTCATGTGACTTGAATGAGAACGCCCAGATCGGAATTCATGACTGACTGATTTGCTGTCCTCCAGAGCAAGCAATTTCATTGTGTGAAATAAATGAATCAATGTTGTGTCTTAACACAAGTAGCTCAAGCAAAGACGTATTGATGTGCACATGCATACCGTTTCAGAAGACAGATGTGGCCACATTAGAGTCAGAAAAAAAAAGCTCACTTGTAATTATTAATTGTAATTAGAGGTGCTCCGATCAGGATTTTTGAGGCCGATCACCAATTTCCGATCACTATAAGCTGTATCGGCCGATACCGATCACCGATTACAGGGTCTACTTGAAGCCTTATCATGTAGCATTATTTGTTAAATTACAAGAGAAGGAATATCATAAATTGACAACTGTATTTATTGGCAAGCAACATGTGCAACACGTCAACTTAAAACATCTGTGTTTGGTTAGTAATTAGGAACAGCTTAGAGCCTGACAAATATAACTTTGCTGTAGATTGTATAAAATTAAATAAAATAACAGACAGGTGGGATGCGAGTCACCGGAAGTTCTGCAAGGTCTGCAAGCATCTGCGAGGACCAGCAAAAAAAAAAATTAACATAATGCGGAAAGATGGAAACGTAATTACAGCGCCAAAACTCGCGGTGAATCATGGTGAACTGTACTTACGGCCACCGTGTGAAACCGCGTAGGTGAGAGAGGGGTATTACCGACAGCTGAGTGAGTGGCGGCGCGCGAGTTGCTGAACTCTCCCGCTCTCTTAGCGCGAGCCAACTTTGAAAACTGCTCATGTTCCTTTATGTGACTAACCTTCAAATGTCTGATGAGGTTCATGTTAAAATGGAATCGTGGAATTGGCTAGTTACACAGGTTGCATATTGCTAATGTATTGTCTTTTTCACACAACACGTGGAATTGCCAGACCAGTGAAGCCGTTTTAGCAGCACGCAAAAAAAAAAAATAAAAAAATAAAAACTGCGAGTTTTGCGTCATCTGATCGGCATTTTCTTTATCGGCCATTATAGAGACTGCCGATCAAACTTCTCAAACCTATTATCGGCCGATTATGATCGGCGACCGATCAATCGGAGCACCCCTAATTGTACTGACATTCAAATCGAACTGACCAAAAAAAATATATATTTATATATAAGTGTTTAATATAATGAATGTGGCAAGTAAGGATAAGAAAAGAATGTAAGGAAAGAATGTATAGTAAGGATTAAGATGAGATTTGACAGACAGAACAAAATGAGGACGCACCGGTGTTAACTGCAGTGCCGTCAGGACTGTAATCTATCTGAGTCTGCAGCACTTCCTGATCCCTGATGGTTTTTGACTGGCCTTCATCTTCCTCGTGATCGCTCTCCTCATCCTCACTGCTGCTGTAGTAGTACTGCAGCTTCTCCCCAAGGAGCTTGTCGTCCATAGTAGTCATGACTGAAGGCTGAGAGGTAAAAAGGAGACAGAGAGAGAGAGAGAGAGGGTTTAAAATCTGACGACGCAGAGAAGTGTAAAGATAATGAAGGGTGGGATTTAAAATTGTAACGACAACAAGTTAATAAAGCTATCTGTGGTTTCTGCAAAACGCCTCCTGTTATTCAGCACTGATTCCTCTCAGCTTGCTTCACTTGTGCTCCGTTCTGACTGGCTGAGCTGACAGTCTCCAAAAATGTACCTCAAACAAATGTCTTTAAAACAGCTTGATAACGTGCAATTATTTTATAAAAGAAAGGATGTAAAACTCAATTCAGAAGTCGATGACTTGATATTTAAAGATATTCCTGCATCTGCAATGTTACAATACAATATGGTTCAAATCAGTAGCCTCTGTGATCAATACAGAGCTTTGCTCTGAATATGGATCAGGCCTGATGTTAACTGTCAAATGATGACGATGTAGAGAAAGATTAGGAATGGGCTTAAAATTATATTCGATTCAGTTATGTATCACAATTTTTTTGTGTGGGAATGCATGTATTGTCACATTCACAACAAAATGTATTGGTGTGAGAGTGACAATAGATGCATTCCCACACAAATGCATTTTTTTTATATATAATAAATGATGCACAGATTGATATATTTTACCCTCTACATTGCCAAAAGTACTCACTCGCCAGCCTTCACATGCATATTAACCTGAGTAATTCTAATTTTTAATCCACAGAGTTTAATATGATGCTGCACCCCTTTGCAGCAATAACAGCTTCAACTCTTATGAGAAGGCTTTCCGCAATGTTGGAGTGTGTTGAATTTTTGACCATTCTTCCAGAAGTGCATTTGTAAGGGCAGACACTGATGATGGACGAAGGCCTCGCTCAGACTCCGCTCCAATTTATCCAAAAGATGTTCCATCAGCCTGAGGTCAGGACTCTGTGCAGGCCAGTCAAGTTCTTCCACACCAAACTTGTTCATCCATGTCATTATGGACCTTGCTTTGTGCACTGGTGCATTCGCAAACTGTTGGGAGCATAAAATTGTCCGGAGCCCAACTCCTGAAAAACAACCCCACATCATAATCCACCCCTCCACCAAACTTTACACTTGGTACCATGCAGACAAGTAGAGCTTTCCTGGCAACAACCAAACCCAGACTCATCAGTCGGATTGCCAGAGGGAGAAGCGTGATTCATCGCTCCAGAGAACATGTCTCCACTGCTCAAAAGTCCAGTGACGGCATCTGATGCTTTGCTGATGATGTAACGCTTGAATGCAGCTGCTTGGCCATGGAAACCCATTCCATGAAGGTCATTACGCACTGTTCTTCAGCTAATCTAAAGGTCACATGAAGTTTGGAGGTGTGAAATTATTGACTCTGCAGAAAGTTGGCAACCTCTATGCGTCTCAGCATTCACTGATCCCGCTCTGTGATTTTATGTGGCGCATCACTTTGTGGCTTGAGTTGCTGCCATTCCCAAACGCTTCCACTTTGTGCTGTGGAACTCTGCCAGAGAGCAGTGATTTCGTTAGTGTGTGTGTAAAAAATCGTCCTATACAATAGCTCCCCTTCTCTCTCGTTTTACACCAGCCACAATTTTCTTCAATGGTAAAGTGCGGGTTAATTTAATTTATTTTTACGTTATATATATGTATTAATTATTTTTGGGTTGTGGAACGGGTCACTGGAGTTTCCACTATTTCCAAATTGGAGAAATTTGCCTAGATATATGAGTGCTTTGGATTACAAGCGTGCTTCTGGAAAGAATTATGCTCGCAATCCAAGGTTTAACAGTATACATTTTTTCTATACACACTTCAACAGTTGTTTTCTATGTCCTAGATTGGAATTGAATTATAGCAGCAATGTGTAGTATTATGCTTCCTCTAAATATGTCAGTAGTCCCACTGTTGTGTGACAGTGCCATCATGTGACCATGATTTTTTTCTTTGTAAAAAATATATTTTTCATGTTGAAGTGCATATACCTTTAAAAAAAAAAAATATATATATATATATATATATATATATATATATATATATATATATATATATGTGTGTGTGTGTGTGTGTGTGTGTATACATTTATAGTACCAGTCAAAAGTCTTGATAAAGTTTGGATTTATCTATTACTTTCCAGAACTATGAAATAACACATTATTGTCATTATTGAACAGTATTTGCATTTGCAAAACCCGTCAAGCACCATGATGAAACTGGCCCTCATGAAGACCAGAAGTTCATTTAGAGTTACCAGCCTCAGAAATCACCAATTAACAGCACCTCAGATTAGAGCCGTTATCATCTCAATATCAATTGAGGAAATTATTACATATTTGGCATGCCTTCGGCATTGTGTTACAATGTAGAAAGAAAGAAAAACCAGAAAAGACCATGGCGATATAAGGCGTGTCTAGACCACAGTATATATAGAGTGTTTATTGCTGTATAATGTCGTGCAGTTGATGCGATGCTACAAATCTGCATAACAAAGCAGCAGCGGCTGTGGCCCAAACCGCTCGCACACACAGTGCACTGAAGCTGCTGTAGAAGCGCATTACTGCACACAGACAGGAGTGAACCTTCTCAGGAAGCACGGGGTGATTTGGGATTTAGCCTGACAGCTACTCGCTAATAACTACAGCTAGCTAGATCATAAATATAGCTCTAAGACTACAGGAATAATAATAATAATAAATTCTGCTATCTGCTCGTCATGCGTTTTGTTTCTTTATTTAATAACGATTCACAAAAAGCATTAATGTTTTTTCTTATATTTAAAGTTGCTACTTGTCAAACTGGATGCTTAAACTAGCCTCAGATTATTTGGCTAGCAGGCTAACAAGCAACGTCGATTGACTTAAAATAAAATATACGCTATTACTTGGTCTCGAGTGAACTAAAGATCGCTTCATCGCAAAGTTATAAAAACAGGCAAAAAGCATTAATCTTACCCAAACGATAGCTTTCTGGGGGAAAAAAATTACAAGCGTTGAAATTTCCGCGACCTTCTCTGATTTTACTAGGTGTTACCCTTCCGCGTACGCTCTGAACCCACCAATCAGACTTCGGGTTTAGATGAATGACATTGACGCTAACCAATCAGAACATTTTCAATGTTATAGGCTATTTTTCCCATTTATAATCAGATAAAAGTTATTTGTTTAATTAAGCTAATTGCTATCATTAAAATATAAATATTAAATATATTTTATACATATAAAATATATTTTGAGGACAGAAATTTAAGCAAGTGAATTTTAATATTAACACAAAATCATGTGTAAATACTCAAGTGGTTCACAGGTACTGTCACCATAAATATCTGTAAATTATATTTTAGCAGTTCAGTGATATCCCCAGGTGCAGTAAAGCTGGATCTCTTTGTCTTTCATTTTTCGGTCAACCACCAGCCGTCGATTTCCACACTCTTCCTAGCGCACAATCTCTCAATCCTCCACCAGTATGAATTTGCACTCCACCTGAAAGCCCATAGGAAAGATGTGCGTGCAAGACCAGAATCCATCCTCAGCTCTGTTCAGAGGAACAAAATTCTTCCAGACACCAAGGTTATGATGGTTCCCCGTCACATCCAGAATTTGTCTTGGGGAGTGTTACATAGTGAACTCTGAATCTCAGTTGCAGTGTTTTAATGTTTTGAATCCTGGTGGTAAAGACACCGCTTTCAAACCCCTCGACCAGTGAATCCAATGTAGCCCAGAATTTCCTATGGTGCACCTCTCTGGCTTTCTCGATGTCATCTCGTTTCTTCCAGCTTTCCATTTTATTGTTGCTTTCAGTACAAAAGTGAAAGAACTTGCTCAATTTGTTCCTTGCTGAGTTCTCTTCAAAAATGAATGATGTAGCTTGAAGTACAGGAGGATCCTTTGCGACACTAATACCAGGTGTCGTGGGACTGGATGTGTTTTGGTCCTTAGAGCCAAAATGAAAATTGCTGCTCCTTAGCATCTAGTTCACCTCTTCTTTTTGCCCTCTCTAAATGGCTAGAAGGTTTGGAACCTAGATGCTGATACTCTGGAGAATCCTGTGCCTGAAAATCACTGCACGCATGTCCACGATGGGACGACATCTTCCAAACCTTTCGAGAGGGTCAGAATAATGGAGAGAAAAACCTCCATGGGGGAAATGTTGTGTCTTTTTTTTATCTCTGTACTCTAGCTGCATGAATTGTGGATGAATTATCACAAAACAATGGGATCCACGGAGAACAAAGTGTGAAATGATGAAGTGATAAAGCTGATCCAATCAATTAAAACACTGTTTGAGGCAAAGAGCAATTGAAATTTTGCATGTGCCTATTTATCTTTTATCAATCAAGAGAATGCAGAAATAAGCCTTACAGAAAGTGCATATAAATGTTTTTCCCCAGCGACAGTTGAAAGTACAACATTCATTTCCTGATATTTAAATCTAGATGTGATTAACAACTTAGCCCATTGAGACCGTTTGGTTACACAACAATGCTACTGGAACAGATTTAATTTGTCATGCTTTTTTTGGATTTCTCCTCTCCAGGAGCTCTCTTGATTGACATGGCCAAATTCCTCTATGTTTCTTTCCACTTGAAGTCTTTTTGTTGTGTTCTGGGTCCTTGTCTAGTTCCATAATAAGGCTCTTCCCAAATAGATTAGATGTTTTTCTCTGTTAATCATCATTTAGAATGTTTTTGTAGACTTAATTTATTCTGCTGTAAAACATCATGAGTTCCTTCAGTAAAGATTAACGAGCCTCTTCCATGGCCAGCCATACAAACCCAAGCAGTGACACTACCTCCACTGTGCTTGAGCAACAAGCTTTGGATCATCAGCTGATCTTTAATTTCTCTATACTTTAGTTAAATTTAACTCCAGTCTGGTTTTGTGATCATTATCACTGAGACTAGCTTGTATCTTGTGGTACAGTTACTGTATATGTGCTCTCAAAGTGTTCTTCAAACATTGCATTGTGATTCATTCACCAAGGAACACCTTCTGACTACATCTAAAATAAGTGGAAAGTTTGAATGAATTGGTTCTGGACCCATCAGCTGTTTCAATGCACGGCTGTATGTTGGCTTTTACTTGTGATTACTAAGCAATCAATCCAACATGAAGTTGATTGGTTAGACTATTTTTTGCTATACACTGTATAATGTTTCTGAGAAAGGCTCTGGATCTGATGTGACCATGACCTGGTTATGATGCTGTTACTGTATGGGGTTCAAAATCGATAATTCTTTTTGTACACACATGCTGTAGTACTGGTGTGCTGACTAGAGAGGCTATGAAAGTACACTGAATTGTCTGTCTTTATTGTGGAATGAGTTTGAGTCAACATTACAGTACATACATTTGTTATTGTACATCAGGAATCTTCGACTCCAGTCCTGAAAGGCCATTGTCCAGCACAGTTTGGGGATTCTTCTGTTCAACCACAGAAGATTAAACTAAACTATTACTAAACTAATTACTGGTTCAGTGAGTGTGTTTAGAAGTTCCTGGACACTGGCCCTACAGGACTGGAGCTGAAGATCCCTGCCATCCATATGGATGACATTACAGGGAATCAAAAGTGAAGCCAAAAACTCAAATAGTCTCTGAGGCCCTCTAGTGGCTGGGTGTAGCCCTATTATCAACACCATCCATTTCCAAAATACTGAATGGGAAAACTGCCAAAATTTCTTTTCTGTTTCAATTCTTACAGGATGGGTAGATATTATTAGCTCCCTCAATATACTGCATTTCCTTAAGATAAATGTGTTTTATAAGAGTTATACAATGAAATGCAAAACCTGAAATGAACTCAACAGAGATAAACTGAGAAAAAAATAAGCATTTAAATCTGTGTGCACTGCAGTAGGTCAGGTGTATACTGTAGTGTAAAAAGTGTATACTGACATAGAAAAGGTGTATAATGGCAAAGGAAAGATGTATACAGTGATAGGAAATGTTACCGAGTTAGAAAAGGAGTGTGTTGTTGCAGATAAGTTGTATACTCTGATATGAAGATATATACTGTGGTAGGAAAAGCCTATAGTGAAAGATGTATAGTGACAGTACAGGTATATATTGAGTGAATTGACAGGTGTATACTTTGTTAGAAAAAGTGTCCAGTGAAGTAGGGAAAGTGTATCTAACTGAGGTAGGAAATACTGGATGCATGAGGTAGGCTCATGGGAATATACTATGCAGCCAAATTAAGCTCTAACTGTATCTGGTTACAAAACACAAAATGTTTAAATGCAGTTGACTGTCCTTGGATGGTTGAGTTTTCTGATCATAGGCATTGCTGTAAATTTGATATATGGTGACAAATTTAGCATGTTATTTAAATTATTATTACAGTAATCCAAATTAGTCATCAAACTGGCTTAGTGGTTAGCATTGACGCCTTGCACCTCCAGGGTCTGGGTTCGATTCCTGCCTCTGGTCTGTGTGCATGGAGTGTGTGAATAAGTTTGTGTGTGTGTGCCCTGCAATGGATTGACACCCTGTCCAGAGTGTACCCCGCCTTTGCATGTGGAGCATTTGTGCTCCAAGTCTCCTAGGACAGGCTCCAGGCCCCCATGTGACCAGGTACAGGATAAAGAGGTATAGACAATGAGTGAGTGAGTAATCTTAATTGTGTATTTACCCTTTCTCAGGTCTTGATAGACTCTGGAGTCACTGAGATAAAGCAGTGAAAATAAATGTGAAGGCCACACTCTATAAAACCTAGACCCAGGAGCTCATAGAGAAGTGGAATGAGAGGAGAGAGAGAGACAAAGCGGGGTGAGAAGCGAGATAGAGAAGGGGAGGGAGAGTGAGACCGAGAGAGAGAGAAGCCTATTGGCAGAGAGCTCACCTGACTGCGGACACGGAGGGTTTTTATATATCTGCGCTGCAACACGAGCTCGGCTCTGAACAGTGCGCGTGGAATGTAGCCGCGCGCTCCACGTTCAAGAGACGCGCGTGACGACCTTTTGCACGGCTGCCGTCGACATGAGCCGCCGTTTCGGTGTGATCGGGGGCTGGGAACCCGCGGCCGCCGTGCTGGTGATCATTATCGCCTCGTTGTCGGTGTGGGGTGCGTTTCTCATTTACCGAGCCGTTAAAGGTCAACGAAGGAAAAGGGGCGGTGATGAGAGCGCGAGCGAAACGGTGAAGGAAGCGACTGGACCGGGCGAAGAAGAGGAAGATGAGTGGGGCAACAAGTCAACAGGTAACAAGAACGAGTGGGGAAACAATTAGAAGAGAAATGGCATAAGGGTGAAGTTGGCACTGAAACAGGTGTTGTGTGTGTTTGGAGAAAGGCCAGCGCATGCTGCCTTCACGTGCTGACCGTCTCATGGTGGAAAAAGAAACTAGTGGTTACTGTTTAAAATATAACCGTTTCCTCTAAGGACAATTTTTAATATTACTGTTTTAAATAGACTATCCTGTATAGTTATTTTCTTAAATATTGTACCTGTTGAGCTTTCCCTAATGATTTGTTAATTTCTCGCCTATTTGCTTTTGGCGTTTTAGTTACTGTTTAACAAACTGTTTCCTGTGTAGTCGTGTCTAAACATCCGACCTAGGCCGGAAGTCGAGAATTAATATGAAGGACATAAAAGAAAGATTTATCCAGATGACGTCAGATGGTGTGCACGTGACCCGCACTGGGTTAAAGAGCTGAGAGGCAGTCACATGATCATATTTCCTCATCGATATAACATACAATCCCCCTTATCAGTACTTTCCCCTTCAACCCTTCTTTATAGTTTTTTTTTGGCATATTTATTTTTGCGTATTATTTAAACAGAAACAATAGGCCAAGGTAAATGTGCTCTACAATATAATATTTATATTCTCAAAATTACAATAGTTTTTAATACTATTACTTGTTGTTGGTGCTTCGGCTGCTCCCGTAGAGAGGTTGTCACAGCGCACCCTTCGATCCGCACACAACTTGGCACGGGTTTTATGCCTGATGTCCTTCCTGACGCAACCCTCCCATTCTATCCGGGCTTGGGACCGGCACTGCATCCAGTGTCTGAGGTTTAGGCACTGGCTGGGAACTGAACCTGGCCCTATTTATAATACTACTACTAATAGTTATTATTATTTAAATTTACATTTTTACTTCCAAATTTAAGAGAATCTTTGACATGCCTGTGAACATAATTGGTGCCAATTCTGAAATCACTGTGTGATGCAGGAATACACTCGGCATAGGATACCAGACACACAGCTGCATACGCAGTGTATATTCACTTACCTCAAGGCAATTTAAAGTAACCAGGGCACCTACTGCTCTGAGGAGACTGTGTAGACTAAGAAAGAATATGCACAGTAAAACATTAAAGATTAACCTGAGCTTAAAATTAAACCGGAGACTCTGAAGCCATTAGGTGGCAACGCAACCCACTCTACAGCTCAATCTAAATAAATAAATGAATAAAGTAGAAATTACCACAGTTCTCCAAAAATTAAATAAAATCAACAGGCAAAATGATTAGCTTATATTGCATATTATTTAATGGTTATAATTAATGTGTCTGCACGATTAAATCTGTAGAGGGACTTGTAAAGGAATTTGGCCACAGCATCACCTCATAATTATACCCCTGGAAAAGAGAAAGGAGGCAAAGACTTCCTAAAAACTGAGATGAGCTTATAGTATAAACAATAGAAAATAGGAACAAAGTGACTTGGGAGTATTTAGTCCATTAAAATTCGAGTGGTGCCAGTAAAGCTTTTCTTAAAATAAGTTCACTGCACTTAAAGTTTTAAAAAGGATAATCCTGATTTAGCTTCTTTGCTTTTCCCCCTCAAAGGAAGTGAGGATGGAGACTCTAAGGATTGGCCTGTGGAACCTACACAAATATCATCTGAACTTCTGGAGGAAAAACAAAGAAAAGCCTCCCATGAGAATGTGATGGAACATACTGTAGAACCTCTGTCTGTTTCTAATGTTGGAGATGCCACTGGAGCTGGCCAGGATCATATGAAATGCAAGCACAATGTCTGTGATCCTGCTGAGAGTATTTGTGTGCAGTCAGATTTGTTTGATCCGGACAACGGCAGCAGACCCCCGGAAACCAAGCCTGAGAATGGTGTGAAGCAAAGTACTTGTGATGATGACGAGTCTGAGATTGAACCGCATGTAGACACGGATGAGCCATCTGAAACTGAGAGTGCCCAGGAGCTTTTGGAGGCTAAAAATAATCCTGTTCAAAAGTCCCAGTCTGTGGAAGATCTGTCAGACAACACACTCTTATCTCAAGAAATTGTGAACAAGCCTAATGAGGAGGAAGTAGTTGGAGCTACTACCACAGGGTCCCATATTTCCACTGATTCCACAAGTTCAGACGCTTTGCCTACAAAGACAAAGGTGGAAGACATGGAATCAGCGATTCCAACAAAGGACCTTGACTCCAACTGCTATGATGAAAAGTCGGCTCTCACAAGTAATTTGACTTCAGAGAAAGTCAAGCCTAATCAAGATGTCAAAAGCCATGAGGACCTCAATAGCTTGCAGACAACGGTGTGCAACACTGATGACCCTTTGGCCACCAAACAACATCTGAGCAGCGGATTTGACCATATTCTCCCCAATTCACCCCAAAACTACCTAGGCTTTACTGTGCCTGGTTTGCAAGGGGACTCGTTAGCTCCTCTGCAACTCGGAGAAGAGAGTAAGGATAAAACGGAGGTCACGCCAGCAGTTGTGAGCCAGAAGAAAAATGAGATCAGTATCATGGAAGCCATTATGGACAGCAATGAGTGGCTTAGCACTGGACCTCCAGACACCAGAGACCTGCCCTGGCTGACTCAGACACAGAGTAACGCAGTCAAGACCGACATTTCTTCTTCTCCAGTTGCAGCTACCACCAGTTTTGGGCTTCCTGTTCAGGAGATGATGTCACACCAAGACAAGAAAGACGTGCAAGAAGACACCACCAGTGGTGCTGCTAAGGAAGAAGGGGATCCTTTAAATAAGAAAGTAGGAATGGTGTTGCCAATGCCCCAGCTTGTACAGGTCAGCTTCAGAGTTCACTACATCACACACTCCCCTAACCAGATTTTGGCTGTAACTGGGAACCAGCAGGAGCTCGGGTTCTGGGAGAGCTTTGTCCCTCTGACGAGTGTTGAGGATGGGTTTTGGTTCCGCACCATCAGTCTTCCCTTGGACAGCCGAGTTGAGTGGAAGTTTATCCTGGTAGATGAGGGAAAGATCCGTCGATGGGAGGAGTGTGAAAACCGTTATTTTGCAGTGACTGGGCAAGAAGAGGAGATTCATCTCCATAAGAATTGGGGGTACGCCTAAAACAAACGCACACCAGTGACATTCTATATAGCAATAATTTTCATCACGGGTGCATTATTTCAAACAGATGTTCGCATAAATATGATGCATGAGGCTGTGACACTGTTAATGTAGCAATAATAATAATAATAATAATACCAATATGCACATTTTCACCTTCAAACAGTGATTAGCTTATTTGTCAATTTGGATATGCTTGTGTTGACAGCGTTCGTCCTGTGGCTCTTTAACCAGCAATAATTATGTTTGGGTGTCTTACACTACTCAGAGAAATGGTTTATTTTTCAGTGACTTGTCTGTTCTTGTTGTTATGCAATGTAATTTTGCCAAATAATTAATTATATGCAGGGATGGAAAACACTTGAGTTAATTGTACTTTCTTATCACACTTATTATTTTTGAGGCATTTCTACTTGTTAAGGAGTGTTGATGAAGTAGAATATTTGTTCTATTACTTAATTACATTTCCAAGACAAAAAAATCTATTTTTTTTGTTTCTTGCATGTTTTTTTCAGGTTTTCAAGGTAATTCTTAGGAATGTCAAAGGTTTCCTTTCTCATCCAGTCATCAACTAATCAAATAGCCTGAAATAAATAAATCAAAAGCATTAATAGATTTGAACCTACAGCCATCAGCATCTAATAGAGCTTTAATCAGTTATGCAACTGAATCTTTTGCCGGCCAGTTTTTTCGATTCAGAATTGATTCACTCTTTTTAACTTTAGGAAAAATGTTAAACGTTAAGTGGTCTAAAATTGATTAGTTCCATAAAAATATATCACAGCTATTGCAGAGAATACAAACCTGCATTTATTGCATTTATACACAAATGGCAGCAGCAGCCCTGCGATGGATTGGTGCCTTGTCCCCCGCCATGTGCTCAAAGTCTCCTGGCATACGATCCAGGCCCACTTGAACCTGCACACAGGATAATCGATATAGAAGATGAATGAATGAAAAGGGAAAAGAAATTCTACTACTGCAACTATTAAACTAGCAATTTTGTATTCAAATGTATTTATTCAGGGTAACAGAAAAAATGGCACAAATAATCTGATTTGGAGGATGTTTATGAAAATTTATCACCTCATGATTATTTAAAAAAAAACAAACTTAAATTATTAATTAAATCCCAGTTGTGCAGATATTACCTGTGATAAAATGCAGTAATAAATAATAAATATATATTTTTTATAACTTAAAGCTTGCAAGAAATATACCTTCTTGAGACAAATCTGATTTTAGTGCTATTGAATTGAATCGAATCAACAGTCTGCTCTACCATCCATGTGTCTCTGAAAGTGGATTAGACTCTAGATTTCAGTTTTGAACATATGTTAAAGTAAGCAAAGACTTGATTAAAATTGTTTCTTTTTTCCTCACAATGAATGACCTCTAAAAACTAACAACAAAAAATTACTCAATTTTGGCAATGCCAAGTTCATAGGAAGGACAGCAAATGGTGGCTCGACAAGTTGAATCATTTCAGCTGAAAAAATTTTAATTGAGTAAAATGTTTTACAAGACAATGAGACACCACGAACAGTATCATCAGTTACAAACTCGTTTTACTTTCAGATCCTTGAGTGCATTTCAAAAGATTCAGCTTTTATTCTCTGACTTTTTTTTTTTTTTTTGGCTTAGTAATTGTTTTCAGTTAAGTAAGATTTTGACATTTCTG
The DNA here is from genome assembly GCA_030347435.1 of Clarias fuscus. NCBI lineage: Eukaryota > Metazoa > Chordata > Actinopteri > Siluriformes > Clariidae > Clarias > Clarias fuscus. The sequence goes on from CM059212.1 coordinate 36,856,477, forward strand.
TACTTTCAATTAAGTATAATTTCTCAGTACTTTTTTCACCCCTTTTTAAGCTCAATATTCTATAAATTTGTATGTAGGCTTATAGAAATTCATTTACATACGAACAGAGTCAGTATTTGATGTTGTTTTACAGATATCTCCATTTTTACAAATTGTCACAAATCGCATATGATTTAGTATTCAGAATGCGGCATGTACACTGCCTGGTGAAAAAAAAAAAAAAAGTGTCTCACACATTAAGATTTCATTCAATCACAATTAGCTTTGATTACACACGGTGTGATGTCTAGTTCATATGTGAAATTAAATCCTCATTCCCCCAGGTCCACTCTTTCACAATGTGTGTCCTGGAATATGTCTGTTCCATCAGGGAAGGAAAAACTGCATTAATGGGATAACCTGGCCATTCAGTATATTCAGAGGCTTGTACAGTGGACACTATGCATGATTGGTGCATTACTTCATGCTCTTCCCTTCTTACCCTGATGTGCTCATCGCGCTCATATAGGGTCATTCTGAACTCATCAGACTACATGACCTTTTCCCATTGCTTTAAAGTCCAACCTTTATGGTCCCTAGTAAATTTAAGCTTTTTTTTCCTGATTAGTCTCACAAACAAGTGGTTTTCTTATTGCCACACAGCTGTTTAGTCCCAATCCTATGAATTCTCTTGACATTTTGTGCATATGGAGGTGCTCTTACTTTCACTATTAAACATAGCTATGATTTTTTTTTTTTTTTACTGTTGACCTTTTTAACCAAGCAACTTCAAGTGTATAGGTGACCTTTTTTTTTTTTTGTTCAAAATCTTGTTTCTTCCACAAAGTTGATGGTTCAGCACTATGCCTCGAGGTTTTGATAATGTATTGAAAGGCTCGTAATCAAGTTCCAGTCATTTTAAATCTCCTTAGTTTGTTTCCTTTGATTGATGCAGCCCAATAATTTGACCCCTTTGAAATTATTTTTTTTTTGGGTCCAAGCAGTGGATTAAAGAATTATACATACCCATCAGTTAACTTGAAAATGGCATTTATCTGTTTTTGCACACAATTGCTCGGTGTTAGTTCCTCATAATTAACCCTTGTGAGCAAATCAGATTTGCATGTCAGCATTGACATTGATGTAATCAGGGAACGACTTATCTAGAGATGATCAGCAATGCAGCAATGAGTTACAGCTAAATCCGTTTTCTTCGGCTTCCTCAGCAATTTGGTTTTCATAAGAAGATTTATGCTAGCTAAATAAACTGAGTTATTATATACTGGTAACTATTTCGCAGTTCTGTTAGTAGCTGGAAGTTATCTGATGGACTAAGTATTTAGGAGTAAAACAAAGCAACCAAAATACTCAATAGCACAATTGAATAACTGGAACGCAAATTTGGAACCTGTTAAAACAACGCTAATGGTATTTAGAATGGAAATGTGAGAAATCTCTAAGTGGGGTGTTGCAGCTGTGTTCTGAACTAAAAAAAAAACAATTTCTGTACACGAGTTAACGTAAATGATTGGGCTTCATTTTCTGGTGCGCTTCTTAGTGCTTGTTGATGTGATTAGTCCCAGACTGTATTTCAGTGGCTTTTTAAATTCTAACAGATAAATTACATTTATTTTATTACCACAACTTTGCCTTATAAAAAACTCTCAATCTGCTGCAGTTAGTGTTAGTTGTAGTGTTTTATATTCCAAGTGTGTTTTATATAAGCGTTTAATGTGCTTTTTAATAAAATTAAAACTTTAAAGGTTATGTTTAATGTCATGTTTGCGCTAATATTATCAGTAAAGATTTAGTTGACAATCACTTCCTATAAAAATTATCGTTTCAAACATACCACAAAGTTATCTATGCTGAAACATTCAAATTCATATTTTTAAAAAACATTACAAGTGGCTGACACGGACAGATGTGAGTTAAAGGTTTTTACATGTAACTTACTTAGACTAGTATACTGTAGACTAGTGTCTAGTGAAATTTCAGATTAAGCATGTAATAGGCAGTTGAGCATTTGTACATTTGTACAAACCTTTGTATTCAATACAACATGTCTTTCCCATCACAAGGGTGCAATGTGCTAACAGACAAAATATAATTGTACAGAGTTCCCAGGTTTCCATCCCAATTGCGTTTTAAAAATGACACAAATGGTCAAGCTTTGAATAAAGTAGACATGTTTTTCACGACCAAAGCATAGAAAACAGGATGGTCCTCTTTTAATTTCTGATATTTAAGGGATGATCCAAACTATCATCTGTCTTTCCCTCTTCCAATCCTTGCAATACATCTTACCTAAAATAGCAATTTGGTATCTCATGAACACACTGTCACGCTTAAAATTGGTCTTAAATTTTCCTCTGTGCCTCGGTGGCTATTAATAAAACAAGAACTTATTGTCCTTGGAGCATTTTTTAGACTAGCTCAATTTGATTTAAAACATTACACTGGTCATTAACAGACCTGTCTACTGCTCCTTCTCCACTAAAAATTTAGAAGCTATGGGCAGCGGGAGTCATCCCCCAGTGGGCCCCACATATTGTAATGCTGTTCCTGTTTTGACCACAAGGTAAAAGAAACAGATCACCAATCAGCCTTGACATTGCAACGCAAAACCCAAATAACATAGGAGCTCGTTGTACCACCTGGGCAGCTCTGGCCCCTTGGAACATGGCTTCACAGGGCCTCTGGGGGTGTGCTCTGGTGTCTGGCACCACGATGTTGGTAGCAGATCCTTTGGGGGTTGTGGGGTGGGGCGGACTTGTTTTTCTAGCTCTTTCGATGGGTGCTCGATTGGTTTGGGATCTGGGGAGTTTGGATGCCAGGTCGGCAACCTGGACCCTGTACATGACAGGCTGTGGTGTTCTGTTAACTTATTCTCACAGGCAAGCAATGACTTTTTTTTTCCTTGCCAATTTGTGCTGCATTAGTTTTTATGTGGGATCAGAACGGACAGGGTGATTTTTAATCCCTGCAGACATGGATGAACCTTGGGTGCCCATGGTCCTGTTACCAGTTTGCTTGTATATAATTGCCGATCAATATAAATGTGTTAATGCTATGTGGTGTGTTATGGCTGATGGGTATATAGGTATATAAGGGATTAAAATATTAAAACCCTCTTCCTAATATTGTGTAGGTCCCTTTGTGCTGCCAAAACAGTTCTGCCTATTTTAGCCATTTCAACAATACTTTTGTATTAGTGCTGTGGTATCTGGTATGAAGGCATTAACAGCAGACCCTCAAAGTCCTGTAAGTTGTGAGGTGGGGCCTTCATGAATCAGACCTGAAAATATTATTCACAAGCCACTCGCCCCTTTTATTGTTCCATGCTCCAGTTGTCCTCACATGCGCATTCTAGGGAAGACCTGGCAGTTTAGAGTTGCTCTAAAGCATTCATCTAGCCATCACAATTTGTTGCTAAAGTATCTCAGATCCTTATGCTTTCCCTGTTTGTCCTGTTTTCAACACATCACCTTAGAAAACTGTTCACTTGCTGCTTAATATGTCCCACTGACAGATAATAATAATTAATGTAATAACAAAATAAATGTTATTCACTTCACCTTTCATTGGTTTTAATGTTATGGTTGATTGTTGGATATATAACCATAACCTTTTTTCATTCAGAAGTCATAATAAGCTCCAATTGTGAAGCATTAATCATGCCCTGTTTGCTAGCAGACACTCATTAGCACAGTGACTCAGGCTGGTAAGTCCTGGCTTTAACTCAAATCTGTGGGGAAAAAAAAAAATTTGAAAGCTTTATTTGTTCAAACTGCATTGCAGTTTGTCAGTGGAAGACAATAATCTCAATATTCATTTAAGAGAGTATTTAAACCCGATTACTTGAATCATTTTTATAGTTGTTTTATTCTATTGCATTAGCTACATAGCATGACGGGCTGTGCTAACACATTTGTGCTAGTGAGATTTTAGTTATATTTTCTTTACATTAAAAAGGCTTATTTGATGGTTCTAATATTCAAACCCAAATAGAATTGAACTCTTGATTTAGATCAAGTGTGGCAAAACTGCTTTTTGGCCACTTTCATGGGGAAACATGAACTGGATTTCAAGCAGTTTACTTTGGATTTGTCAATGCTTTTCCTGTGTTTATACGTGTCAAACTTTGTGTGGAGATGTTGGAGGGGAAGGAAACATAAGCTGCCAGGTTCTATAAATGATTCATTTCACCTTCAGCAAGCTGAGGCAATTTAAGAAAAGCGAAATAAATGCATTGCGTTAACTTTAGTTAATTAGCTGCATGGGAAAAATGATTACAAGTGAAAACCAGTCCAGAATGAAAACAATATAGTAGGCTCAAGTAGAATAGAGAATAAGTCAGTATATATATATATATATATATATAGTGATGAAGCAGAACCCAAGATTAGACTGAAGACATCAGACTAAAGTAAATGATGCATGTTAACTGCCCTCTTTGGTTGGCTCATGTCTGGCATATCAAATCTGAATAATGCTCCAAATCAGCTGTAATCAAAGATGATAAAATGCTGCTGTAAGGGCTCAGGATTCAAGATGGAGCTCCTGGAAAGGACCCAAGATGAAACCGAATAAATTCTGTCATCTGCCCACAACCAAGAGTTTTATTATCGCAAAATCTGTCCAAAGGCTTTTTGATAAAGCTGTGCAAGTTAAGGCTATCCCTCACACGCTCCAACTTTTACATTTCTCATGCTCAAGAAGTTGAGCAACAGCTACTATTTTCTCAGAATAAAGCCAAAAACGTGCGAGTGCAAAACTCAGTTCAGCTTAGACCCACATGCAGTGCAGAGATAAAATATTCTAAAGGTCATCGGGAGCAGATTTCTTTCTCACCGTGGCCTCAATTCAATATGCACAACTGCTTGAGTATGACTTGAAAAATAGGATTTCCTTCAAATATCAAAAACTTATGTCATGTTAACTGAATATACATTCTGATATTCCATTTGTCTTTGTATCTACGTATACACTTCTCATTGGTCAGTACCTGTTTGAGAGAGGGGGGGGGGGGGAGTTTGGGGGTAGGGGGTCACCAGAGTAATGTTGGCATAGATAAGTGTGCATGTCTCTGTCATGAGGAATAAATCCATCTGCAAACACAACCTTTCACCTTTGGGTTTGCTGGATTCAAATCTGATTCAGATAAACTGTGTTGTTTTGTCGGCGATCTAGAAAAGATATCCTTTGCATGCTTGTCATCCCCCAAAACACACACTCACACACTGGCCTTATTAGATATTCCTCTGTGCCTCAGTGGCTATTAATAAAACATTCCCTCTCTCTCTTTCTCTCTGCAGCGAGCGATAGCACCAGTCATCCTTCACGTCTAAAAAAGGAGAGAGCCAGTGCACTCTGATAGTCACTCCCTGCACTGCACTAAGCACTCACAAGACATAAAAGCTTTTGTGTGTTATTGTGAGTCACAGTGTGTTCTTATGAACCTTGGACTTCTAAACCGCTCCTATTTAGTGAAAATGACCATCACAGCATTTATAGACTAAATGAAGCACTGAAATAAATGTCAAATCTGTACCTAGATTACTTACTTTTAATTCATTTAAAATCCCCCCCCCCCCCCCTTTGAATCCTTTTTGAATCACTCTACTGCACAGTAACCTATATAGTACAAACTTATACCAGGTCCATCCTCAAGTTAAATACATCATTATAAAATTATTTAAAGAGAGATATATTAAGTATGATGTTATGTACATTGGAGCTATTATTCAAACTCACGTAATCATTCTCTATATCGCTTATCATGTACAGGGTCGCAGAAAGCCTGGAGTCTATCCCAACGGCACTGGATGGGGTACACCCGTGCGAATCCATGACAAGGCACAAACATAGTTACTCACCCACTTAGATACTATGGGCAGATTGGAGAAGCCAGTCAGCCTACCCTGCATATCTTTGGCCTGTAGGAATAAACTAGAGTACCCAGAGGAATAGGACCAGTGGCGCTACCACGTCTGACTATGGATCACATTTCATACACAATGGAAATTCAAAGTGCTTTACATAAAAGAGAAGAAAATAATGATAGAATGAAATAGAAAACAATGGCAATAAATTTTTTTAAGGCTCTCAATTATTAAAAGTCTGGCAATTCAAGCCCTAGCTCCACTAGGTTGCCGCTGTTGAGCCCTTAAGCAAGGCCCTTAACGCTGTCTGCACCAGGGGTATTGTACTGTATAATGGATGACCTTGCCTACTAACTAAGCTTGGATATGCAAAGAATAAAGAATTTCACTGAGCAGTAATGTAAATGTGCCGAATAAAGCTTGAACTGAGGCTGAAAACTCCATGCATACAGACCTGAGGTGGGACTCGAACCCTCAACCCGACAATGCTAAGGCGACAATGCTAAGCATTATGTTACTGACACCTATAAGGTATATTGTTTAAAAAAAAAAAAGACAACTGGCTTGAAATTACTGTAGTTCTTAAAATTTGTATTTTAATAGTAACATAAATCACATTTCAACCATGACATATTTTTGTTGAAGTACAAAATGATTATGCCTTTGATTAAAAAAAGCCTGATAGCAAGTTATGCAAGGAATAAATCACGATGCATTCCTACGGCACAGACTGATTATTTTCTAATAAATGCACATCATGTAAAGTGTTTTTTTTTTCTACTTACAGGGTTATGAAAAAGTATTTGCCCCTTTCCGATTAATTGTAGATTTTTGTATAGTTGTCCCACTTACATGACTGAGATAATCAAACAAATGTGAACATTACACAAGGAGTACAAAATGCAGTTTTTAAATGATGATTTCATTTATTAAGGGAAAAAAGCTGTAAAAACCTACCTTTTTGATTTGATGTTCTCAATCAATTAAGTGAGACACAAATGCAAAAAAAAAAAAAAAAAAAAAAAAATCTATATCTGTCAAATACTTTTTCATGGCACTGTATACTACAGCAGTTTTTGAACTCTTTAAACTGTCAGTTCCATCCGTAATTTGTTCCACTCAAAGCTTAAATTGTTTCCACAGCTACCAAGAAGTCCAAGAAGGATGAAAGCTAATATGCGCTCCTTTACAGACAAGTAAAGTTGAAAAGTTTAAAATGAATCAATATATAAATCTAAAAAGACCTGGGTCAATGAAGAATTCACTGTTAAGTGAGATTGAGCAACATGCAGTAATACCACTGACTTTACAAAAGAAACACTATACAACAGTATATTAAGGTGACAGTTATTTATGGGCAGATTGTATATGTGTAGAATGTTGGTAAGGGTCATATAGTGTTTGCTGAGGCAAGACATACTTTGATCAAATCCAATCACTGATACAAGTGTAAGTGACACTGCCATGGTAATGTGTCCAGTCGAACGTATGGACAGACCTTCTAATTTAATTTCTAAATTATAGAACAATACTGAAGACATTAATTAGTTGTACAGTTAAGCGAAGAGAAACAACAGTCCTTCATTACTATAAGTCATGAAGGTCAGTACATTCAGGAAAGTCCAAGAACTTGCAAGAAGTGTATCTTCAAGTGCAGTTGCAAAACCCATCGAACGCTGTGATGAAACTGGCTCTCGTGCAAACTGCCACAGGAAAAGAGGACAAATCCTCACATCTGCTGCAGAAGAGAAGTTCATTTAGAAATCACCAATTAAAGGTACCTTCGATTAAATCCTACAGAAATACTTTAAGGAGCTCAAGCAGCAGAAACATCTCAACACCAGTTGTTCATCTGAGTTTATTTCTTATTTTGAATGTCCTTTAATTTCGACAATAATAATAATAAAAAAAAAAGACAATTAAATCACATGGTGTGTCTAAACTTTTGCCTGGTAGACTAGGTGAAACAAGTTTCATGTTCACTGATCAGCCATAACATTAACATTGATTATAAATTATATACCAGTAAACTGGGGACAGGATGATGGGCACCCAAGGCTCACTCACACGCACAGTAAGTAAAGGCCAACCCGTCTGATTAGATCCCATAGAAAAAGTAATGCAGCACAAATCACCAACATAAAAAAAAAAAGTCACTGCTGGCCACAATAGAAAGGCAACAGAACGCCCAGCCGGTCATGTACTGGATCTGCCGATCTGATCGAGCACCCATGGGATACACCAGACAAACAAGTCTAGTTCTTCGGAGCCACATGGGGAACATAAACAATATTGGGCATAATATTTTGTGTTGCAGCATGTGGTTACTGGAGGTCCTGTGGCAGGAGGTCTTCTGTTAAATAGGGTATAAGGAGCAAAGTGACAAAAAGATCAAAGACATGCAATTCCTTGTTGGTTCTGGGGGGAAAAATCTATGGTTTACATAACCTTAAAACTAAAACAGTTCTTATCAGGGAAAGCAATAATGCCAAAGGTCGAATGTGTGCCCAGTATGGCTTTCGCAATCTGATGATTCATCCTTGAAAACAGTGGATTGGTAGTTTTGGTAAATAAAGCTTGTTTCGCATATTGTATAAAAGGCTTGGATTTGGCAATCTATTCTTCATTATTCTTGTTATGTGTGGAGCGCTGCGAATGTACATGTCTGCATCTATATGCTGTAGTTTAATGTTACATAATATAAGCCGTGTCTAATATTACATTGCAATAAATAACAGATTGATGTCATTAGGCATTTTGTTTAAAGTCTGTGTGTAGACAGTATGTGTGTGTTCTTGATCAACAGTTTACGGTCTCATAAATATTTCACTTCAATAAAGTATTACATGGGAACAGGATTGTAGGGTTTTGGGGTATAATTTCACAAATGCCACCTCTATAGGCACAACTCCATCAGATTTATACACCTTAAGTGTGTGAGCATGTGAATGTACAAATACTGTGTATGTGTGTGAGATGGAGTAAGGAGAGAGACAGTGAGATGTTTAAGAGTTTCACTCCCCCTCCTGGCTACATCCACAAACACACTTTTTTCAACATTGTAGAGTCATTTGGCTGGTTGGAAAACTGTTCTCTTTTTACAAAAACTGCTTAAAAGCTTTCATTTGGTTATCAAAGTTACAGTTACATTGACATGGATTAAGCTGTAGCATATCAATAGTTATTATTGCGTTAATTATAATATCAGTGAAAAGTTCACATGTAGAGGACAAGAAAAACATGAATTCTGAATAGGATGTGAAATAGCTATTGAAATAGCCTAAAGTCACAAACAGTGTTTGTCTCAAAATAAGTCACACTGAGAGTGAACTTAGACTAAATACAAGCAACATTCAAGTCAACCCTAAACTTGTGATGGAATTCTTGTAAATGAAGACCTCACTCTAAGTCATTTTCACATATTTGGGCCATTCAAGGAGTTCCTTGAAGGCTAGGGTTTCAGATGTGAAGTGGTCAGTCTGATCATGGCTCCAGTGTGCTGAGAAAGCTTTTTACCGTGATGGTATCCGAGCACCAGTGAAACATTGGGATAAGTGAATTAGTGTAGCAGGTGATTAAAAAGGTAGTTTTTTTTCTCTTATAATTGTGTTCTGTTATTCTGCGCAATCAAAAGTCCTGGTTTGACTTGAACGCCCTCCTACAATTCATTTTTGTTGTTGATTTTGAAGAACACTTTGTTCCAGTAGTATCGTGTTCCGTAACCGTGCTGATAACACGCATTAAAACGAGCACATGTAATTTAGCCTGTTAGCATCAGCTGGAAACCTGTTTTCAGCACTGGCTCATTCTGTCATTTCTGCTTGAGTTGATAAAGGAGTGTGGCCTCAGGTGCTGTATTGTGCAAGCTTGTAAAGATCTTTGCCTTTTAAAATGATCACAAATTAAGGCTTTTAGTTCCCCCACTGCAAAAATGTTTTCCTTTAGTCGTGGACATAAATGTTTAGTGTTCAGTCACAATGTGAGGAGGGATATAGCTGCCGTTGCCAATGAAGCAAGGCTTTGAGGTGGAACGCTGGATTATTGGTTAGCAAGGTTGCCTTGCACCTCAAGGGTTGGGAGGTTGTGAATCTCATCCCCAGGCTGTGTGTGTGTGTGTGTGTGTGTGTGTGTGTGTGTGTGTGTGTGTGTGTGTGTGTGTGAGTGGAATTTGCATGTTCTTTTCATGCTTGACAGGTTTCCTCTGGGTACTCTGGTTTCCTCCCACAGTCCAAAGACATTCAAGACATAAATTGGAAAGTGGGTGTACCCCAACCTGTACAATGGTGAGTTCCAGTTAAAAGTGTATATGCGGCTTAAACTTTTCTCCAAATTCCCCAAAACAAGTCGGTATGTGGACTGACTTCGTACTTACGTGAGAAAACATATATACATGTGTGTGTACATGGTGACTAGGTATACTCCCACTTTGTGTCCAGTCTTTCTGGTACAAGTTTAAAAACCAAAGACCGTTACTAGCAAAAAAGCAGTTACTAATGAATGTATGAATGAATGAATGAACAATAGATGGCAACTACCATTGACACCTCACAGCTCCTGCATCCCCGGATCAAATCTGATCTTAGGTTACGTTCTTTGTGGAGGTTCATATGTTCTTTTCATGTATCTTCACACCTTTCAAACAAACACACATCAGTAGGTGAACTGGCTATGCAACTTTCCCCACAGGTGTAAACTATTTTAAATTCCTGGGATAGACTTTAAATTCACAGCAGCACTGATGAGGATAAAGCAATTACTGAAAACTAATTAAGGAATGCTTTAATATAAAGTGAATGGATATTGTGATTAGCACTGTGGCCTTGCACCTCCAGGGTTGAGGGTTTCATTACTACTTCTGATCTGTATGCAGGGAGTGTGCATGTTCGCCCAGTGCTTATTGGGTTTTCTCGGTGTACTCGATTTTCCTTCCTGGACATGCAGACTAGCTAAATAGGCATGTCCTAATTGCCCCGGTGTGTGTACGCTCCCTGTTATGGATTGGCACCCTGTCCAGAATGTACCCCACCTTGTGTCCAAAGTCTCCTGGGATGGGTTAGGCTCCCTCATGACCCTGTACAGGATAAGTGGTGTAGAAGATGAATGAATGAATGAATGAATGAATGAATAAATGAATATATGTGCTTATCTAAAATAATACTTATTTAAAAAAATATATATTTATATGCTTATCCACATGACATTAGAGGATTGTCTGCACTGCAGCTTACTAAAATGCAAGAGAGTTGCAAGTGCATACATGCACAGACATCCAGAAACAAAGAAAGAGAGAGAAACTCAACCCGCACCTTAAGATTCATTTTGGACTTGATATGGGGTGAATACAATGCTGGCCTTTCGCCACCTAAACCCCTGGCCCCAGACACTTACAGGGGAAGATGCTTAAAAGGAAGAAACATGTTTAAATATATATAACGAAAGCATTCAATACATTTGAAAGTTTGACATTTTGACAATTTAAATAAAATTAAAGGCAGCATAGTAGTGTAGTGGTTAGCACTGTTGACCCTCACCTCCAGGTTCGAGGTTCGACTCCCGCCTCAGGGTCTGCGTGCATGGAGTTTGCATGGTTGGTTGGTTTCCTCCAGGTACTCTGGTTGCCTCCTACAGTCCAAAAACATGCAGATTTCGCTAATTGGGATTAGTTAGGTTAGGCTAATTAGTATGTGAGTGTTAACTGAAGGGGAAAAATGGAAATAAATACGATGGTCGCCTCCAGTGGTCACCATTGGCCTTCACGATCCCTAGTTGGACTACAGAGGTTCCTAGATAGATAGATGGATGGATGAATGGATGGATGGATGGAAATGAAATTGAAACCTAATGAAATAAAGCAAAACAAAAATTCACAAGGATCCAAAAACGTATTAAATAATTTTCGGCAATAACATTCTCTACAACATTTTTGCAGCTCTAGATCTCTAAAAGGTGGGTAAATACTTTTCTCCTCTCCTAAATGATTAGGTAATGTCGTATATTTAGCCTTCACTGCTGCCTCTAAGGTAATATAATCAAAGTAAACCTCCCATACTGTGACATAATACACTAAGGAATGTGCTCTGTTGATATTACCCTTGTGTGCTGTGTGCTTGCTCACTCTGTGATCTCATATGTTCAGATTTCAATCACACACACACACACACACACACACACACACACACACACACACACACAAAGATCTTACTACATTCACTGCTATTCTATAGCTTACAGCTCTGACAACGGCGCCTCCTCCCCAAACATGATACACACGCACAAACAAATACATAATGAAACTAACACGCATGACCCACCCTTCCAGCTCTTGTGTAATTACATGACCTGCCTTAAATTTTTTAAGAAACTTTTTTTTTTAACAAAGAACGAAAAAAAAAGAAAAATGAATTTTACAAACAAGAAAGAAAAAAAGTGTTAACTCAGCTGTTCCTAAAGTGTGAGATAGGTCCAGCTTGAGACGTAGGGAGGTGGAATGAGAGCATACAGGGCGTGAGAAATACAGTGCTCTGTAGTTGGGGGGAAGCCAGATCATGAAAATGTTAAAAAGGAATGAAATAATGAAGTGAAGAGGGAATAAAATGTGAAAATAATGGTAACGCATGGGTGTTGAACAAATCATGTAATGGTGCTCTACTGTATATACTGAGCAAGCTGAGCAGAACACTGCCTACTTTTGTGACAGGCGCCTTTAAAAGATAGGACTTAACCCAAAGATGGTTGGTTGTTGATTTGTTACATAAAATGTCCTGTAATTAAATAGTGAACAGATTGACAACAATCAAATTTTTATTCTTTGACACACAAGGTTGTCCTCATTCTGAGCATCATGCACCATGAGTCATGACAACTCAGTCAATTGCTTCTTTTTGTCACATGATCAATGAAATTACGATACTTCCTGTGCACAACGGTTGCCATGAGTGGTTTAAATGTGTTTAAAGGCTTTTTGGTAATGTTTACATTTACTTCAGCAGTGATGAATGACAGGCATGCATCTCTTAACATCCGAGATTAGTTCTGTAAACATGATATTAAGTGATTTTGATGTTGTTCGAATTCATTGTTATACAGTGGAAGCACACAGGTGAAGCAGAGAAATTATTTTACAAAGCATAAAATATGCGCGAGTGATTGTGAACAAGAGACATGAGATGCATGAGCTGCATGCAATGATATGGAGTGCATACCTGTACTATGATAAGGAGCTGCCATCAACCACCAAAGTGAAACTAAAACTGGGAGAGAAGAAGGCTGATGATGCTGTTAACCTACCTTTTTGTGTTTTCAATGTTTCCCATAATCTTCAAAATACTTTGTTTGTAGAATAAAACTCAATACTTTTTCCTCGATCAAATCTGAGCCACTAATTTCTGTTTGACTCGTAACAAAATAACAATGAAAGCACAAGTTTGGTATATGTACTTTTTTTTTTTTTTTAATCAAAATTTAGTGAACATACAGTATCAATTAAAACTTTGGACACACATTCTTATTCAATGTTTTTTTTTTTTTTTAATTGTTCTCAACATTGTATATTAATACTGAAGACATTGAAATGAAAACATAAAAAATTCTGTCTGTCACTCTTCCTTTGTTTAAAATAATTTCTTTGCCGTTATTTGACCATGAAGACCTGACTCACGCAGTCTCCTCTGATCGATGACTGCCACTTGACCTCGGAGAAGCATTTCTGAGGTGATGTAAATCAACAGTTTGTATAGACCAATAGTGGTCATTGTAATAACTTATCCTCTGCAGCAGAGGAAGCTCTTGGTTTTCATTTCCTGGGACGGCCTCAAAAAGGGCCAGTTTCACCATAGTGTTTGAAAGTTTTGGAGACTGTACTTGAGAATTCATTCAAAATTTTTTGAGATTTTCCAGATTGACTGATCTCAATTTCTTAAAGTAATAATAGAGTGTCTTTTCTCTTTACTTAAATGGTTGTTTTTGGCATATTATGGATTTGTACAGTAGTTGTAGTAACACTAATAGGGCTAAAGACTCTGTACCGACCCGGCCTCTGAACAAGACAACTGATGGTCTAAAGCACATTAAGAAGGAAAGAAATGTCACAACTGAACTCTTGACAAGGCACACATGAGAACTGAAAACCATTCTATTTGACTACCCTGTGAATCTGATGCGAGAATGCCATGATTGGAAGCTGTCTTTGGACAATCTAAAATATAAAACATATTCTGTGTTGCTTAACACTTTTTTTGTTTACTTTTCTTATTCTATACATGTTCTTTTAAAGTTTGAATGTCTTCATTATTAATGTACAATGTTGAAATGATTTAAATTTTAATTTTAAAATGGAAAATAATAGAAATAAAGAAGAATTACTTAAGGAGAAGATGTCTTCAAACATTTGACTGGTAGTGATGCTAAATTGACTACTTGCAGAAAGACAACTGTAGGCTTGTTTATCCATTGTGACAAAACCGTGGGAAGTGTAGTTACAGCTTTTTAAAAACTAAAATAAAAGTCACACTGGTATCTCACTCACTCACTCACTCATCTTCTATACCGCTTTATCCTGTATTCAGGGTCACAGGTCACACTGATATAATCCAAATAATTTTGACAAAAAAATTGGGCATTTGTGCTTTTAAACGCCCTTGAGACTCAAAGAAAACACGCACAAAATAGCCTGCATCCGTGGGAAATACATTTTTACTGCATTTGAAAAACATTAACATTTGAGTTAACTTGAAACAAGGACGTTAGTGATTGATTATTTATAATAATTTATTTTTGATATATGTGACAGTGTTGTACTTTAAATGTGACCTCACAATAAAATTGAAGATAAATCAAAACAAACTTTTCTTCTTTCCACAATCTTCAAGACATTTCGATATTGCAACTTGTCAAGAATGTCAAATTGTAAGGAATAAATCATGGAAAAGGATGTTACAAGCATGGATCCTGAATGGATTCACACCAGATGAATAATAATAAAATAGTTAAACACAATTATATATTTATATATACAATTAATATTTTCCCCTAGAATATCTTCATAATAATAATAATAATAAACATAAAAATCAAGCATGAGCTTTAAAGCATTGGATCACTTGGATCACGTGCATTCCTAAATCGGTTATGAATAATTGTCTGTTTATCTTCGTTGTCATGAATTTGCACCCGGTATTTATAATCTAATCATTGCTAAATGTCGTCTAAATGAAACGTGTACCAGAGAATGAAACTCGTTCAATGATCTATGTGATTAGATCATCAGCAAACATGTTGCGATGTGCCGAGCGTGTACCAGCCACACCTGCTGTCGTACTTCAGTTGGGTTTTTGTGGACTCAGGTGTGCTATTGAAAGCTTTAAAAGACATCATGTTGAACTTGAATCATGAAAAGAAAGTAATAAAACAAAAACAATTTATTACCACATTACAATTTTTATTTACTTGACAATTTTATTTCCCCGTCTGGTTTGAATCAATCCCATGGTTTTGACATGAGCTTATAGGGATTATGAAGATTTAGCTTGCGCTATATTCAGGTATGTTTTAGCTCGAAAGTCTTGGAGTTGTACTGTTAATAGGACGACTAGCATGTGTGTTAGCATACAATGTCAACTCATATGCTCAGATTTAGTTTAATATCCAGATTCAGGGATCTTCATAGTCTCACAGACCAGACTAACAATGACTGGATGATTTCTTTACTCATTGTGGATGAGAATCACATACTTTCAGAGAAAAAGCAAGAGACCAGTTTTTAGGATTCATGTTGTATCAATCCCAAATGGCTTCGTCTTCACTTTTTATACTTACTACATGACTACAGTATATGGCGTACAGTACAGCAGACCCTGTTGAAGAACTACATTTGAGGTTTTGTCCATCGAAAATGCAACTTGGTCTTGACGCACACAAACATTTGAATTTGGATTTCTTTGTTTTTGACAAAACAAATACATACATTTATGTCTAATTCTCCACAATAACCTGATAGTGAAATCAATTTCAAATACCATAATGCGGACTATGTTTTCCATAAGAACAATGCTCAGGCACAACCAGTAAACTTGCTGCAGGAAACATTTGTATTTATAACATTATTTGTATTTTGTACCGAACAGTGTGATGAGGTTTTTTGCCTTCTGTATATCTCTTTCGAAGGCATTTTGGAAAAAAAATGGAAAATGTTTCATTGATAAAGTAATAGACTGTTTTCATGTTTATTAACTCTACTAATGTAGTTCACATGTGCCTTGTGTACAGGATGTGGCAGTGATATGAGGTTTAAAGAAATTAGTTATTTGACACAACAGGCAATATAAATCTACAGGGTACCTAAAATCACAGGAACCAATAGCAGTCTGTCGAGAGAAATTACACAGACACACAAGTGAAAACTGATTTTACCTGCCGGACCTGTGGAAAGGGTACGAGTGGAGGCTAGATGTGCTTTAGTATCAGGAGTATCATTGGACTCTGCATTAAGGTGTGCTTTAGGTGTAGGCTACCTGAGAGGTATCATTAAAGGCTGTGCTCAGGTATAGTTTAACATGAAAGGTAGTGTTACTCTTGGTAATTTTAGCATTATTTTCCACTCAACAAGTACCGGTTTCAGTTGTCAGGACAGAGGATCAGAAATTCTCTCAGACTTGCCATCTCATACTGATGTTTGCTCAAAAGACAACTGAAGTCACAGCTCAGCGTTTCCAATCGGGATGGGCGACTCAACAACACAGCTAATGGGCAAATACAGTATTCATCCTGAACCAAATTCAATTTGGTATCCTACTATATATCCCCAAATCTAGGTAGTATGTCTCAGCTTCTTAAATACTTAAAACCTTCAGTAGCAGACGTTCTCCATCAAAAAGTGCTAAACTAGACCTAAAATATCTGAGCTATGCATTTTTATACAGCTATGTTACGTAACCAAGTGAGGCATGCTGAAATAACCAGTGCATCAACAGATTATCGGCATTTAGCAAAAACATCACCACGCACATTATCCTCAGCAAAACGTATAGTCTTTAATAGCACCTATACATTTGTAACACAAAACAGAATTGCTATTGAACGTCAAACTGACGTCTTAAGAACTTAGAGAAAATGTGTCTCCCTTATCCAATGTCCAAATGCTTTGGGCTAGTTTCAGGGCTGTGGAATGTTTTTTGAAATGTAGTTGGGTTGGAAAGTTCGCTGCAACCTGGAAACACAGGTTAACCCAGATTAATGATATTAGCTATCACAGCTACACCTGTTGTATTAAGCATAATTTTAAAATGATATTATTATAGAATATATTACAAAATATACAATATTCGGGATGACTGTATGTTGTTGACTCTCAAATGCCTATTATGGGGTTCATTTATATATTGATTTTTACAGGTAAAACTGGTTTACCACACGTGTGGCAACACACGTCATATAATGAAACACTCCAACAGTGGTGACCCATCCAGGGTGTATTCCTGACTTTGTTCCCAGGGATAGGCTCTAGATCCACAGCAACCAATGATACATGTTTTTTTTTTTTTTTTAATCTAAATTTAACATTGTGTGTTATCCGCTTGTGCAAAAAGATGAAGCAAAGACAAGCAGTTTAGCACTGGTAAATAGAATGTCCCACAATAGAAGAACTCATTTGCAGTCAGCTGTAAGAGGTATTAATATCTCCGTGTGGCCACACATCACCCCTTCCTTTCAAACAATATCGCTTTGGATTATAGTGTGCATCATGCTGTAGATCTTCACCCGGTTGAGTATAAATTTTAAAATGCGTGTGACAATAAGTCAGTATTACATGTTGTATCAAACTGAACCTCAGTCTCATACATTTGCATTTACATTCTAAAATATTAGAAATTTCCAAATCATCCATCATTGATTATACCACTTACCCTGTGTAGAGTCTTGAGGAGACCGGAGCCTGTTCTAGGGAACTTAGGGTATAACCACACACACTCACACACAATTTGGAAACAGCAGTCAGCATGTCTTTGGACTGTGAAACTGGAGAACATGCAAACTCCACACACACACACTCATTATACTATACTGTAAGTTAGTGGCAAGATTTGAACCCCCAACTCTGGAGGAGTGAAGCAACAGTGCTAACCACTAAGCCGGTCTCCATGATGCTCATTTCCAGATCATTTTACAGACATTTTATGGAATTAAATGTAATTTAATGTAAGTATCACTGCAAATTTAACTATAAGCCAAAGCTCATGTGCTGAGGTAAGCAGAAAAGACTTTGACAGCTACTACATAACAGCTAACTGTTGGGTGTGAAGGAAAGAACACATTGTAGTATTTCAAACCTATGTAATATACAAGTTAGTTTCAAGCCCATGGTGAAGATTTGTTCATCCCTTTATCTTAAACTGCATTGATCTCCTACTGCAGGCGTAAAGGTCGTTATCTGTTCAGAAATTTGAACTTAATAACAAATGTCATTGATTTTCTTATTTTCTTGGTTGCACTAGATTTGATGTAATTTTATATATGGTTGATTTTTGTTGTTGTTGTTTAATTATATCAAAATAAAATTATGAAATGTATTTTTATGTGAATAAAAGCGACATGAATGGACCTGCAATAATTTTTTCCTTAAAATGAAATGTATTCTGATTGATTTTTTTTTTCCAGTATGAAGGCTATTAGCATGCTCCTCATGTGGATGTCCTTGTGTGGATTTTAATGTGTAACACGACCAACTGAAGAGTATCTACAATATTTAATGGAACTATGAAAAGTTCAACTGTATAACGGGTAATTCATTGTTAAATAAACAATATTTGTCATGAACAAAATGTTTCAAAAAGGGTTTGTTCTTAAATCAAATTTGAGGTAAATATAAGTACATTACCATCGGTCTTGGTAGTTACAAATTATCCTGCTCTGCACACCGACCATGAACTATGGAATGCATCTTTGCTAGGAATGAGGGTTGTGGAATTTGGCTCTGATCACTAACATTGTACTTTCATTCTGGTTGACAAACTTCCTGGTCCGTGTGCAGAACAGGAAAAAATGTGATAACCTTTGGTATTTATACACACCTCAATTTTGATTTAGAGTAAAAATTTTTTTTTTTTTTAGTTTTAAAAGTGGCCTATCCCTTTCTGATATAATTAGAATAATTATAAATCGTAAATCGTAGGGACCTAGGGAAAACATTTGCTAGTCCCCCAATTGCTAGTGCTGCTAGTTACTATGCCACTCTGCTCAGTCTCTTTGTCCCTTATGGTGAGTTTGTTTTAAATGGACATGGGCTGAACTAATCTTCTCTCTAAACAAACGTTCCTGTACTTTTCTCTGTCTTCCTTTAAGAAACAGGGAAATATTACGGTTTTACATTACATTTTTAAAAAATATATGCTATTTTTTGTGGTATTTGTATTTACTGGTATAAGAAACTTCGCTGAATATCCAGTGAATATCGAATACGCTTAAAGCATCTCAGATATAACACAAGCTTGTTTTTAACAGCCAAAACACGATGAATGTCCTCATATCTCAAGTTCTAAATAAATTAAATCATATCGATCCATGTGTGAGAGAGATGGAAAGAGAATAACTGTTAGATTTTTAAAAATATAAATCCCTGCACACAGTTTGATAAAGTGAGAGCATGAATTAAGGACTCATACTCTCAATTTAGTCATCCATGCTCTGAATCACAGTTGTAGACAGCAGTTCATAATTCAGCCTTCAGTTATGTCAGCTCAAATATCCAGATCAGATGACCTGTTATGGTTATGCCTAATAAGAGCAGCCAAAAACAAACAAACAAGCAAACAAACAAACAAATAAACAAACAAACAAAAAAACTTTCTGAATATATGCTCATTGTCTGCTTTATAAGGAAGTTCACTTGCTCGTTCATGCAACATTGCAATGGCACCAGTGCAGTTCATTATATAACACATGAACATAGCAAGAGATTTTACTGAGACTTTTATTCACTGTGAGAAATGTGACCTCTGTGACATTGACCTCGGAATGTTTTTTGGTTCCAGATGAGCTGGTTTGAGTATTTCAGAAAATGCTGATTTTTCATTTCATGCAACAGCCTCTAGAGTTTACACATATTGATGTGATAAAAAATCAGTGAGTGGCAGTTTTTGTGGGTGAAAACTGAGAGAGTTAACGAGAGAGGTTAGATAATGGCCAGACTGTTTTAAATCTACAAAAAGGCTAGAGTTACTCAATTAACCACTTACAGTCATAGTGAGGTGCAAAACCATGTTAGAATGCACAACAGGCTTGAAGGTGCAAGGCGAGAATACTAACCATGAAGTCTTTTAGATGCATCTGGGACAGTCAAGCAACAAACTGTAAATTTGTGTACCCATGACATAATTTCCAAAATGGTGATGTGCTGGGTAGCACATGTGACAGAACTAGCTAATTTCTAATGATTTCAGAACATCTAATATTTTATATTTTTTGCTGCCCTGCCCTGCATTTCTTGAACTAAACACTAAACAAATTAAAGATATATCACTGTGACATATGTCACATTGGGTGTTTATCCTTTTGATTGTCAGGGAAAATGCCATGAGAGGTCCTTGAAAATATGTTGTCCATGTTGTCTATTTAGACTGTGTTATATCCCCCATAATTTCCCTTAAATGAGGAATGTGGCTGGGCTCTTATAGGGTAAAGTTCAGCCTGTTGTGCATTCTAACATGGTTTTGTATTTCACTATGCCTGTAAGTGGTTAATGGCCCAGGTTCGATTCCTACATTGGGTCTGTGTTCATGGAGTTTGCATTTTCTTCCTGTGCATGGTGGGTTCCCTCCCACAGTCCTTTCACATGCAGGTTTACCCAAATTGGCCGTAGTGTATGAATGAGTGTGTGCGCGCCAGGGTGTACCCCACCTTGTGCCCTAAGTCCCCTGGGATAGGCTCCATGCCCCCCGTGACCCAGATATAGATAAAGCGGGATAGACGATGAGTGAGTGAGATTAAGTTGAATAAGAAACTTTCCAGAACATTTAAAGGCTTTGTGCCACCTGTGCCACCATGGGTTCTATTGGGCTATGTTGGTACAGGGCTATGTCTATGGTGGATGGGCTGCTTCAGCAAGTAGCCAGAGGCTACCCTGGACCTAAACAGAACAGTTCAGCATTGGAAAAAAAACATCAACTTTATTTTTTCAGTCATTCAATACATTTTGCTAAGCCTGTTCACATAGTATCCTCAGATTTCTGCTCTTTACTTTATAGGCATGGAACCTGATGAAGTCTTCTTCTCTACTCTAGCACTCTATAAACCTTATGGTTATGTTTATGTAGTAGGAAATCACGGTAGCGCGCTCGGGCGAGTGCGCATGCGCACTATTAACCACCTTTCTAATGAGTGTCTGTAGAGAGGCGGTGAAGGGGGCGCGCGCTTCTGACTCTTCTCTCATCCATAATTCTGAGGAACAGACAGTCGGAGCTCGGGCTGGGGGACGAAAACTAAGTCTCAGGTGATGTTATTGACCGGTCGCCGTGTGTTGTTTGTGGATTTGGATGATTGGGGGAAACTCGACCGGGGCTGAAACTTTCTGACAGGACTTTTCACTCACTCACCCGGAGAGAGAGAGAGAGGGAAAGAGAGAGAGAGCCTTTTCTGTGCGCGCGCTGGATCGTGGCAAATTCTATTGTAATGTTAAAATCAGAATGTCCGAGCCGGGAGAAGGGCTGACACGCACACGGTTACACACGGCACTGTTTCACTGTGTATTTTATTTTTATTATTATTATTTTAATTGAGTTCATTTTTTTTTCAGCAGGAATATTTTATTAGTCGTTATGTAGAAATGCTGTTGCGTTTAGTTTCTTTTCATGACTCTAACGCAGAGAAATGACTGAAGCGGCGGAAGTGAACGCTGCTGGTTTCACATGTTTGCTTTTTAAAAAGGGAAGAAAAGGACGCAGCAGATCGCGGAACATCCTTCCTTTACCGCGACCGGTTTTAGTTCGCCCAGGACTTTTAGCGGAGAGGAACTATGTCCGGAACCTCGCTGTTCGTTGAGGCTTTCCTGCGCGGCGGAGCGCCGTGGGGCTTCACCCTCAAAGGCGGCCTGGAGCACGGCGAACCGTTAATCATCTCAAAGGTACGTATAGGTGGCTACTCGGTTATCGATTTTATTTTATTTTTTTATTAAAATACTACTAATTCATTCCGGTATCTGTCTTTCAAAATGATCTGTGTTTTTTTTTTCTTATTCTTTTCCTGTCTACCTACTCACTTGTTGCTATGGTGACCCGAACGCGGTCTCGCGCGCGTGTTCAGTGACGTCAGCGCGGGACAAAATACGGGTCGCTCATGAAAAGTCGGATTTTGTGTAGAGTTGATCATTAGTGCTGTGCTGTTGGGGAGATGGACTGTGGAGATATCACTGCGAGACTGTGAAGCAGGAGATGTGTAGCTTTTCTCTCAGGGACGAAATGATCATGGACCTGAAATCGTCCAGGGCTCCACTGACCCTGTATACAATGCAGATGATAAGTGAGTGAGTGAGGAGGAAAAACGTTTACCTGTTAATCACAGGACACTATTTACACCCTCATCCACGCATCCATGCTGCCATCACAGGAAGCAAAACAGACAATTACTCGAGCTCATGATGTGCCACCGTGCCACCAGTGGATGTATATACATAACATATTTAGACATATCTATTTATACAGTACCACAGTGTTTGTAGAACTTCATTTAAATCTGATTCGTGAACTAGCAGGTGAACTAGCAGGGTAAGACCCTCGGAGTCTTAAATTTTGCAGATAGAAAGTTTCAAACATTTTGACCCGAGGATTTGAAGGACTGTCACCAGACAAACTGTCTTTCGCACCAACCTGCTGCTTAGGTACAGTACCAATTCAAATTTTGGACACACAAAATTAATTTTTTTTTGTTGTTTTTTTTTTTGTAATTTATTTTAGTATTCTAGAACAATACTCCAGATTTCAAAACTATAAAATAACATATATGGAATTATGTAGTTAAGTAACAACAACAATAAGAGTCAGATGTTATTTTAAGACACAAGTCCATTTGCAAAACCTATTCAGCGCCATGATGAAACTGGCTCTCATGAAGATGATACCAGGAAAGCAAGACCAAATCTTACCTCTGCTGCAGAGGAGAAGTTCATTTAGAGTTACCAGCCTCAGGAATCACCAATTAGCAGCACATCAGATTAGAGCCGTTTATGAAGGCTTTACAGAGCATAAGTAGCAGTTCAAAGGAGATTATTGGATATTGTTTTATAATGACAAAAGAAATAAAATCAGGAATGACCATGGAATTAGAAGGTGTTTTCAAACTTATGGCTGGTACTGTGTAATATGAATTTTCCTCCCAGTTTCCTTTTTCTTTTTACACAGAGTACAACATTTTCAGTGTCATGAACCTCCCATGCAGTGGAAATCTTTATACATTCCGGTGACTGGAGGAACATATCCATTCAGATTCACAGATTTCAGTATATATGAGAGATGATTGTTATTTAGAATTAATTCTTACTTAAAACAAAATGTAATAAATAAAAAAGAATCCAAAAACACTGCAACACTTTTCTCTTTAATGAGGCAAAATCTCAGAATTACTAGATGCTAATTGAGAAGTACAAGGACAGATTCTTGGTGTGGCCTCCAGACTTGTATGGCAAAACATGAATCCTAACATTCATGAAACTCACATAATATTACAGTGGTGTATATTTTTTACTCCAGCTGATTTCAGTTTTAAGAGCTGGATTTAGCGAATAGAAATATAAGAGGAAATGTCCTGCTAAGATTTGTGACATCTGAGAGAGGAATGTGTACATTTTCATTTATTTATTTATTTATTTATTTATTTATTTTAAACCAGATTGTGTTTGTATGTGGGTCTGTATCTAGGTCTGTGTATGTGTAACGTGTGTGCAGTGATAAGCTCAGGGCACGCATGCAGGGCAGATGTAGTCTTGATCTAATTGTTTCACAAATGAGAGTCATATAAATGAAAACCAAGTAGGAAAAGGAAAGACTGGGAACATCGAAAAAACCAGCAGCGAATTCACTTCAGTCACAAATTCACTTCATTTCGACTCATTTGTTCTCTGTGCCTGTCTTTTGTTTTGATCATCTCTGATCTTGCCCTTTCATTTTGCATTGCTTTGTGGTTGCTGCAACAACAAAAGCATGTAAACCTGAACCGGATTAACTGTTTGTGCAGTGATGAACACTGACCTCGGACCAAATACTGATACATTGAGAGTGATACAAGAGTTATAATTCCAGAACGATTCTGTTTTGCTTGCACAGAAATCATGCTACATTGTATAATGCTATAACTAGTAGGCCACTTTATTAGGAACACCAGAATATGGTTCCGCTTTAGCAGTCTCGGTTTTGTCAGAAACCAGCTAGCTATCAGAAAAATTCATTTAAGATTCTGCTTTATGTAGATATGATTGCCCTACATTATCCCTGCAGATTCATCAGCTGCATATTCATACCATGACTCCCTTCAACCACATCCCCAAGGTTTTCTATTCAATTCAGAGCTGCTGACCTGGAGAGGCCATTTAGGAGCACTGAACTCATTGTTATGTTCATAAAACCAGTTTGAGACAACTTCTGCTTTGTAGATCGGTGCATTATCATGCTGGAAGTCACAATTAGTTGGGCATAAAGGTATGAACATGGTCAGCAGTCATGCTCAGGTAGGATGTGTCATCCAGATAATGCTTGATTGGTATGAAGATGACAAATACATTAGGCATGATATTATCTTTATTACAAGTTTTGTTATTTATGTTTATTATCATGTCTGCATTATGATGCACGAAACCATTCGCTATATTCGCACCATTCGCATTCCGCTACATATCTTCAAAATTAATAAATAAATAACTTTAAGCAAGAATATTTGCATGCATGACAGACCAGTTTTCAGATGGAACCAAAAAAAAAAAAAAAAAAAAACCTTAATGTAGGCGCTTCGGTTTTGCCTGAAAATAGAAATAGCAAGTGCGACAAAGTTACCAGAAGAACTCTCCAGTACACCTCATTTTACTTACAGGACTGTGCAAAAGTTTTGGGCACATAAAAAAATGCCATAAGCACAGATATCTTTGAAAACATTTCTACAATAAAGAAACTTCTATTGCTAAAGGTTGCTAAAGAGTAATAAAATGAACACAGTCAATATTTGTTGTGAAAACTTCTTCCTTGAAAATAGTCAGTAGTATTAGATACAGATGCAGACAGTTTTACAAGTTAAACAGCTGATAGGTTTTACTGAGTGTGCTGGAGAATAACTTCTTCATGATAAACATATATAACAAAATTTGGAATACCGATAATATGGTGCCTTTTGCACAAGACTTTTGCACAATACTGTATGTGCCAGAAAACGTTCCCCACACTGTTACACCATCTCCACCATGACTCCATGGAGTCAAGTTTTTGATAGCAAATTCTGACCCTACCGTTAGCCTATATTAGCAACATTCACAGACTTTGGACTGTGGACAGTTAAAGTTTGGGAGAAAATGTCACCTGTAACTGTACACAGTCCAGAGTCTGTGACAGTTGTGGCCTTAGATTCAGGTATAATGTTGTGTTTGTTCTGAGGTGCTTTTCTGCTTATCATGGTTGTAAAGAGAGGTTATTTGAGTTATTGAAACCTTCCTGTCAGCTCAAACCAATCTGGCAATTTCTCTCATCAATAGGGCAGAGAGCAGAACTGCTGCTTTTCAAGCTGTTTTTTTCCCCTTCGCACTATTCTGTGCAAATTGTAAAAAGTTTCAGGTGGTGCATGAAAATACCAGGAGATCAGCAGGTTCAGGAATACTCACAGTCAGAGTCTCTGAGATTACATTTCCCAGCACTGGTCAATGACTGATTTAAAATCGGGGAAGTTTTCGACATCAAACTGTACATGTGGGTTTTTGGATATGTCATGTACCATATGAACCAAAGTGTCATTACTTGTCTCAAAACGTGTAAATTTGACTTCTACTGGAATATGGGCATGTTGTTGAGGGTTTAAGGACTACCTGAAACTCTTGATCTGTATCTGCATTATTTTAGGCATTGTTTTCCTAATTAACTAATATAACCATAGTGATCATATGAAGACAAAACATTATTTTCAAATGCATCATATGACCGTGTTCGCGTTGTTCAGTTTAGATTTTTTTGGTCAGATCGGATTTGCATGTCATGACGGTCCATATTGATAGATACAAGTGACCATAATGTGGACGAGTCTGTCCTCTGAAACGGCATACATGAGCACATCGATGCGTCTTTGCTCATGTTATTTGGCGTAAAACATCATATTTGAGCGACCACTTATTTATTTCAAGCAGCAGTAGCGATTTTAATAAAAATATGTTTGGGAATTTGCGCTGGTAGACAGCGAGAAGTCATAGAATGTATTACAGGTCCAGAAGGAAGAAATCAGATGACTTGCTTTAGCTGTTTTAGCAGCTGTTACTAGCCCTGCTGTGAAATCCCCATGGTACCGGTGCTGACTGAGGTCAGCGGCCTAAAAGTTGCATGAATCTTCATCTTCTTGTTGTCATTCAATTCACATGACCACGCATCAGATATGTTTCGATCTATGACCACATACGAAAGTGACTCATATTCAAGCTGAAAAACATCAGATTTGTGTGTTCAGACAGCTCTAAGAATCAGATCTGTGTCACACTAGGGTAAAGAATTGGGTTCGAGTCACTTCAGGCTGATAAGGTGAATGTAACCTTTATTACCCCTTTCTAATAAGATAATACAAAATCCTCCAACATTAATACACAGCTCATGCTTTCTTTTGATTTAACATTTCTTACTTGGTTCATTTCACTACTCAGATCAAGGGTTTAATGATTTATTTATTCTGTTTTTGGAAATCGTTGACACTGGTAAATAATACTTAATGTAAAAAAATCTACATAAAAAATGTAAAATTAATACATCATTAGTCACCATCAAAATACTCAAAATACAGTAATTTTCAATTATGTTAAAAATGACGAGTTCTATGAAACAAACTGCTAATGAGTAATCTTTTCTTAAAATAATAATGATTAAAAAAAAAAGATAAAAAATGAAATACCAGAATTATACAAAATTAAAAAGGCAGTGAAATAGTGAAGATGGATGTGTGTTGATCGCTACTGGAATTTTACTTTTTTTTCACATAGTTAGCGTGTCCTCCACGTCCTTTGATGTCCCGGGTTCATTCCCGCCGCACGTCCAGCGTTCACGGAAGAGATTTGCTGCTCTGCGATTTGATGGAAAGCCACCTGTTGGCGTAACACAGTTTACCTCTTCGGAACTTCCAGAAACTTAAATCTGTTGTCGCTTGAGTGTCATTTGCTCTGTGTGTGTTTTGTCGGTCTAGTGTTTAGCGTAGCTTTCACACTGGCATGGCATCAAAACAAGCCTGAATTCACTGTGCTGTTTGTGGCTTTGGTGTCTCGCTGGATGGCTGGGCTTTTGTTCTGTTTGTAGGGCTGAGTGGGTGAACAGAACTGAAACAATAGCAGAGCAACCCCCCCCGAGAACCACACACACACGCACATACACGCACAGACACGCACATACACGCACACACAGAGTGTGACCCTTAAGTGTATGAGCGACAGAAGAGATAAGCAGCAGCAGCAGGATGGAGTGGCGAAGAGAGAGTCAGATACAGAGCGTGAGGTGAGAGAAGGAAAGTGAAAAGAAAGATTTTTAGCAATCTTTAGATCTTTAGCAAAACTGTAAGCGTATAATATAGACGCCCGAGTCAGTGTGAATAACCGTTAAAAAACACTGACAGCGTGAGAGAGGAGTTAAGGAGGTGAATGAGAGGCTTGCTGTGCGCTGATGGAAATGTCACCATGTGGATTCTCCGAGTGCTTCACACTCTAATCAGTGCCGGGTGTGTGTTTGGACGTGTCAGCGCCATCCTCAGCTGGTGAAAGGCACAAAAGCAGCCTCCCCCCATAACGTACTTCAACAAAAAGGAGAGGGGGAGATGATTTTCCCTTCCCTATGTGGGAAACATGTCTGATTATTTTACACTTCTTAATAGGTGGAACAACTTTTTTTCCAAATAAAACTTGTCAGGTAAGATGCTACAGTAACGTCACATATTCAGCTTTCATTATAAACAATGGAAATAAACAAACCGACGTAGTTAGGATTCTAGCTAGTTCTTAAAACGATAGACAGGTGTACATGATCGGTTAAAAGATGAACTGGAGGCTAAACAAAGTGCAGCGCAAGGACACAATGCTGGAGTGCAAAGAATGTTGTCCAGATTATTGAATGAGGTTGTGATCGCAAATAAGCGAGTCTCTTTAGAAGGCAGAAATTTGAACTATGGTTATGTTTCTCTTTGTGTCATATGATGTAGAAACTGGCTCAGGAACATGGAAGTTAATTCCAGGATCGGACACTGAAATTAATCAAACACAGCACGCTTCACAGGCTGGACTGTGTGGTTCCTTATTAATAATATTTTCATGCCTACCATATCAGCTTACGCTACCAAGAGGCTGGAGGCATCTTCTGTGTTGGATAAAGAAATAAGAATATTGTTGTAACTGGCCAGATGTGTGGTCACATTTCCTTCTGGGGGCCAAATACATCCAAAATTCATTTAGTCCATGTGTTCACCTTAACATTATAGCACAAAACATTATGCCAAGTATTGTGTATATTCCGCTTGTGTCACCGGGAGGGTACTGTGGTGTCTGGTACCTGGATTTTGGCAACAGATCCTTTGGGTTCTATTGAGATCTATTTGTGGATCAGAATTGCATCTCGTGGGTGCTTGATTGGATAGGGATATGGAGAGTTTGTGGAGGGCGGTGTCAGCATGGTGCAGCATGGTGATCACTTAACTGGAGCAGCTGAAAGAACATCATCAATAACAACCATGTATGAAGGTACCCCTTCAGTGTTTAGAGGAGTTGGGGTAGGGTAGCTCAGTTGTTAAGGTCTTGGACTACTCACTGAAAGGTCCCAGGTTCAAACCCCACCACCAAGTTGCCTCTGTTGGGGCCCTAAACAAAGCCCTAAACTTTTAACTGCTCAACATGTATAATGAGATAAAATGTCATGCTAGATAAGGGTGTCTCGTAAATGCTATTATGTAGGTGATGGACCCAGTAATATAGATTTAAAGAGATATGGAAACTAAATGAGAATTCATACTAGGGGTCTCCGATCAGGATTTTTGAGGCCGATCACCGATCTCCGATCACTAGAAGCTGTATCGGCCGATACCGATCACTGATTACAGGGTCTACTTGAAGCCTTATCATGTAGCATTATTTATTAAACTATATCTAACAACATTGTAAATTATTAAGTATTGAAATTACAAGAAGAGGAATATCATGAATTGACAACTGTATTTATTGGCAAGCAACATGAGCAACACGTCAACTTAAAACATAGCAGCCTGTGCTTAGTTAGTAATTGGGAACAGCTTAGAGCTTGACAAATACAACTTTCCTGCAGTTTGTATAAAATTAAGTAAAATAACAGACAAGTAGGACGTGAGTCGCCGGAAGTTCTGCAAGGTCCGCAAGCATCGGCGAGGACCGGCAAAAAATTAAACATGTTTAATATTTCATGTTTAAAAACAAGTTTAAAAAATGTAACATGTTTAATTTTTCGCGCGGAAAGATGAAAACGTAATCACAGCGCCAATACTCTGGGTGAATCATAATGAAGCGTACTTATAGAAATCACGTAGGTGAGATAGGGGAGTTACTATCGATAGCTGAGTCAGTGACGGAGCTCTCGCGCTCTCTTAGCGCTAGCCAACTTTGAAAAATGTTCCTTTACGTGACTAACCTTCAAATGTCCGATGAGGTTCGTGGTGTTAAAATGCTTTGGGTGCTTCCCGCCTCGTGGAATTGTCTTGTTACATGGGTTGCAGATTGCTAATGTATTATCTTTTTCACACAACACGTAGAATTGCCAGACCGGTGAAGCCATTTTAGCAGGGGGAAAAAAATGTCCCGCAAGTTTTATGTCATCTGATCGGCTTTTCTATATCGGCCATTATAGAGACTGCCGATCAAACTTCCCAAAGCAATTATCGGCCGATTATGATCGGCGACCGATCAATCGGAGCACCCCTAATTCATACCCATAATAAACATTATGTAGGACTTCCTAGATATAGCAAACAATTTTAAAAAGGCCACTGTACCTTGGCCACTTTTGTGTGAATGTTCCCACGTGCTCCTTGCTTGCACATTCTCGATGAACCAGTGAGCCTTGATCCAGATGTGGGCAAACATAAGCAAACACTCACTACCCCCTTCCATAATTTTTTGGACCACTCTTTTAGGAGGCACAGAGGAAGGTGATAAATGAGTACCCATTGGAAGGTTATGAGCTGTGTGACAGAGTAATGGAGGAAATTATGGGCATACTCTGAGGAAACATGACCACTCGTTTGGTATCTTCCAATTTGTTGGATTGCTCTTTCAACTTGACCATTAGTCCAAAGTTGATAACCAGATGCTAAACTTGCTGAGCAGGAGATCTTTGGGAGGGAGCAACTCTGTATCATTACCATGCCTATGGATTGGGATGTTCAGCATTCACGGTTGGTATGATTTTGGCCTTAATGTGTGTCCTAGGACTTCTACTCTGGGGGTGTGGAACTCAGCTTTTCCTGGCTTAAATGTTAGTATTTGTTGGGTCTTTTTGGTGTGGTGGTGAGGCAGTCAAGAGTATACTAGTATTTCATAATTGTGAGAGATTTTGAGAGCAAATCTGTCTCTCTGAGAATGTTAATAACAAATGCCCGAAAAGGGAGTTTAAGACCAAGCCTCATTTGTACTGTATTAGTATTGGCATGTATTCTTAGTGCCCTGAAACGGGTTGCTTAAGGAAGTCAAACTTTTAAAAATCTATTATTCAGTCGAGAACTGAATGTTCATCCTGTTACTCTACACCTTTGCAGTCTTTGCCATTCATCTCCAGTATTCAAAGACTGAGGCAAATAACAGAGTTCTATTCCTGTAAACACAAGACTGTTGTGTACACCCGAGAAGTGTAAAGCTTCTTGATCAGTCGCTTTTCATTTTAGTGAGGGGAAAATAAGTTTGAAGTGAAATTCAAACAGAATTCACAAGTTTGGCTTTGTGTGTACATCCATCGATATTCTGTCATCATGGTGTACATACAGCACAGTTATTGGCAGCCTCTACCAAAAGCTGCTAATCATTATGCCATATTGCTTTGGAGTAGGAACCAACTGCCAGTTCCTATCACACTAAGTGGGATTTTCTCAGAGAAGGTTGCAAAAGCACTGGACAAAACCCTATTTGCACAGGATTAGTTACATGATCAGTGGTGGTAATCTTTTATACTCCCCTCTTGAAGTATTGGGTTGGCCTATTCTTCTATACTCTTTCGATATTTCGAGGGTTGAGATGAAAAGATGAAAATCAGAATAAAATTCAGGATTTCAGCTTCATTTACTTACATCTAGCTCAGTTACACAAATTTGATCATGGTACCTTTTAGTCGAACCCGTCCATTTTATAAGTAGTCAGATATACTGTATTGCAACATGTGACTGACATGGGGGTGTTACTTGTCGCCCAGGTGTCCCCTGTTAGACTGTTAGTTCTGTTAGACTGTTCTGTTAGACTGTTAGACTGTTAGTTCTGAATGTCCACTCTGGGTTTGAACCCTAGGTTTTGCCTTTGAGGACTGCATTTTCCTTTATTGGTGACACATACAGTACGTTACTGCACAGTAAAATTCTTTCCTTGGCATATGCCTTTTTGTTAGGAAGCTGAGGTCAGAGCGCAGGGTCAGCCACGCAGCAGACAGGGTTAAGGGCCTGACTCAAGGGCCCCACAGCAGCAATTTAGTGGAGTTGGAGTTTGAACCGTCTGAATCGTACATTAAAATCAGAAACTCTGAACCTTGACATACTGAGCTTTTTTACCAGCTCTAGATTTACCTTCCAAGACAGACATGCCTGCTCTTGCTTTCATAAAAATATGAAAATGTTTCTTAGATACTGTTTAGCTAAGTAGGCTTTTATTAATATTTTTTTTTGTTTTTTTTTTTGGATTTTTCCCCGATTTTCTCCCTAATTTAGTCGTGTCCAATTCCTCCCCGTCACTAGGGGGCTCCCACATTAAGGCTACTACTACCACTCAGCCGGGAGGGCCGAAGACTATCACGTGTTTCCTCCGGACCATGTGCATGCCAGCCGACCGCATCTTTCCGCATCCTTCCGTTGGGGGCGGCGTAACACACTCGGAGGACAGCGCTATCCGCTCCCTCCATTGCGCGAGCTCACAGACGCCCCTGATTGGCTGTAGAGCCGTGATTAATGTGGGAGCACTAAATACCTCTCATCCCTCCCCTCTGAGAGAGCTCGGCCAATCAGCTCTCTCTAGACCTCCGGCTGCGAGAGGTTACAGCACCACCCGGGATTCGAACTAGCGATCTCCGGATGATAGGGCGAGCGCTTTAACCACTGCGCCACTCGGAGGCAGGCTTTTATTATTTTGTAGAACGAACAGCAACATGGAGTTGAATACAATGGAGGGGAAGCTCATTCCATGACTCAAGAGCCAGAACAATAAAGCAGTGAGATCTTAAATTACGAGCTTGTAGAAGGATACGCCAATTGCCTTGAAGTTGTAGACGCCGATCCACTTGCAGTTAGAAATATAAGGAAAAGGTTTGCTTAGTTTTATCTTGCCATTTTATCCTGCCCGTATCGGGCTCTGTTGTTCTGTATTTACTATGTTCTATGTAGATTTGCTAAACTGTGTAGACATGATACTGTATACTGTACTGTATTTTTGAATATTTTAGGCGTGATGGAAAATGTACAACACACGATGACTTGAGTAGTAGTTTAATAATTTAGTAATAGTTTACTGGAGAAGGTAGTGCTAAGGAAAATTGTAAAAAGTTAAACTAAATAAAGCATCTGCTGATGTTCATTGACAATCAGAACATTTTCTATTTTAACCGATCAGGTAAGCTATAGTTTTAGAATTGTATCTTGAGCATTATATGTTAATAATATCGATATTAATAGCTTAAGAGCTCTCATGCTGTAAAACATCTAAAAATTTGGCTAGCAGCTAACGATTATTTTAAAAGTTGAATAATCTATTGATTAATGATTAATTGAACCACGAATCACACATAATTATTTAACATTTAGCATTATGTATGTTATATATGTTAGCTAGGGGCTTCAGGTTGTTTTAGGCATATGTTCACTATCTATACTGTGCATGAATACTTCATGCATAAATGACTCTTTTAATAAATGTTCCTGCTGACACAAAAAGAAAAAAAATGTTTAGTACATTATTCAGTAAAAGCAAAGTATCTGAAATGAAATATCAGAAAGCCACCCAGCAAGAAGACTAATATGCACTGGATAAGTGGAGTAATAAAGTTGTAATAACATTGCGATGATGTCCACCGGCGGGACAAGGTTGTTTTTGAAAGTTATGACTTTAAAAGGATGATGAGATAAAGTTGAATGAACGACCCAGATGCAACACTGCAAATACAACCAGAAAACAACAAAATTTTAACCTTTATTTGGAGAATTTTTTTTTCATTAGATTGGCCATGACCAGTGATGAGCTGATCAGCCTCAAATATAAACGATTGTATACCGAGTACAGAAGCTTCCAAGTGGCGCAACAGAGACTCATTCTTATGTGGATCGAACAGTGACCCCCTTACCTGAGGCAAGAACATCAGAGAACATCATCAACAACAACCATGCATGAAGGTACCCCCTCAGTGTTTAGAGGAGTTGGGGTGTTACATCATCAAAAATCACATGTGTTGAAAGCTTCTGATTTACCTTTCAAGTTGAGTATTAAGACTATGGCCCGTGGAGACTAAAATAATTATGGTGGATGACAGAGATATGTGCTGCCCAGTAATAATGAAATTTTAGGTACTGTGATAATATCGCGTCAGGTGGTGACCGGTGATTCATTTCTCTAGTATCTCTTGTCACATGACCATATTACCATGAGGTGCATCTTAGCTCCCAAATAACTCTACTGTAATATGGTGTTTGCGTCACTCGTTGTTATGTTCACCCATTTACAAGGATCACTTTCACTCCAGCGATTGCAGTTCGAGTCCGGATCAGCCCATGAGTTTGGTCCTAACATCGTTTCGGAGTGCAACATTGCGTTATCAGCATTTGTTTAATGTCATCCCATCACCATCGTTCCAAAGTAACAGACTCATACCAATGTCATTTCAACATAATTTAATCAAAAACAACCTCTTACCAACTTTGTCCCAGCATCTGTAAAGCCTGCCAAATTAACATCACCACAACACTTTAACACCCAAATATTCCTGCTAGGCAGTGTGTTACAGTGTGACTCGCTTTAGATGCTGCAGATAAAAGCTTCTGCGTGTGGATGAATCACTAAACTAACACAGAAATCCTAGTCCAGGTCGGTCATTTCTGGTGACCAGTGCAGCTTTATCAACAGGGTTTTATCCTCTCTAAAGGCATATGACAACTGTGATACGGAGCAATCTAACCAAGATATGATATTTAGTCCTCTTATACACAGTCCCCATCACAAACTGGGAAGTGAAGAATGGAATGCAGGCAAGGATCCAACACAGACAGGGTGAAAACAAGGGTGGTGGTGGAGAGAGAGAGAGAGAGAGAGAGAGAGTGTGTATGACAGTGAGTTAAGAGAGTGAGAGAGGAGGAGGGCAAAGGAGTTGAGAGGAGAGAGGAATGTCAGCAGAGGAATTTCCAAGAGCTTTTGCTTGAAAATAAAAGACGTGATGGGAAGAGCAAAGAGAGATACACACGCACACACGCACACACTCACACACACACACACGCACACACACACACACTAACAGGACAAATGCACTCAGACAAGCCAAACATGCACTTCATGTTTCTTGGATAATTGAAAACAGGCTTCTCTCTTGAGGTGCTGCTTTTCCTTGCAATGGTTCCAAATACAGTTCCTGCCCTGACAGACTTAACCCTGACTCCAGAGCTGAGGGGGATCGAAAGTTAAAAAGAATCACACTCATTATGTGCATCTACATGGAACCTAATATTTCACTAAGAATGAGAATAATAACCCGCTCGGAATAAAACTGCATCATGTTGGAGCAACAA
Source organism: Clarias fuscus (assembly GCA_030347435.1). NCBI lineage: Eukaryota > Metazoa > Chordata > Actinopteri > Siluriformes > Clariidae > Clarias > Clarias fuscus. The sequence continues at coordinate 36,891,519 of CM059212.1, forward strand.
CACCTCTGTTGAAGCGGTCTGACCCGATTCGGCCCATTTAATGGGAGTAAGAGGGGGGTGTAAACCTTTGATAATCCTTTCAGTAGGTAAATATTATCCATGTAAACTCTCGATCCGGTGGTTTCTCTGTTGTTGGAATGAATATATTTTTTCTGCTCATGTTTGCCCCATGCCGGGGCAACATTAGGTGACGTGACGAGTTTCCAGAATGGAAATTGTGCTTTTATTTGCCGTTTGCTTTCATCCACTGAGTCTCTGGCTGGGAAAAGGGCAGTGATTGGCTCAAATTACTCACTCATTTTAAAGCATCAAACCAAAAGACTGCATTCTTTTGGTCCAGAATGGATTTATAAGAAACAATAGGATGTCTAATTGTATGTGCTCATGTACTGTCACCTTAATAACGTACTACCATGTGTACAGTCACATGACTCCACCCCGTCCAGGATGCATCATGGAAGCGACATGGAGGGGAACGCTTTCATTAGGATAAAATATCCCAGCTTTAATAGTTGTGCATATTTATAGTACAAATCTTATCAGTGCACTACCAGACACAAAAAATGAAACAAAACAAAATAAAACTGACAAAATAATCTGTCAAATAAGTTATGTTGTGATTAAATGTTTACACAGACATAATAAAACACATCTTATCGCCAGATGAGTTAAGTTGGAATCATAATCGGAGCTATTATTTAGCTTTGTTTTTAAATGCTTAATTTGTGCAGCATTCCGCAGTTAAAAGCAATTATTTGAGATTAACAGAATTTTTTAAAGGTTTTTAAAGGTTTGGAGAGCTGCACCACGAGATGTAATAATACTAATAAGAGCCTTATTGCAAGGCTTCTGAGGGGATCAATGAAATATGAGGCTGTGAGACATGCATGCTTATGACATGCATGGGAAGACCCTCCTGTTTGGAGATAGCGTGGGATTATTAATTGGGAACTAAAAGGAAACAAAAGAAGACTGAAAACAAAAATAAATAGAGCTCTGCCGTCTCCTCGAGACCGAGCCGGGCTCAGGAAAATAAAAATAAACTCTATATTCTCTTGGGGTGACTCCACCCTTATCGAGGATTTATATGAGTGAATCCTTTGTACTTTGCACTTAAACTGAGACTGAGAGCGCACGTTGAACTGATGCTCTCTCTCTCTCTCTCTCGCTTAATCATGCTGCCTGCTTTGTCTTACGCTTTTTACGCCCTGATACCTTTATTGGTGCTACCTAATGATCGCACGAAGTGCGAAGGTATCAGTATCTGCTGATTGTCTCTGTGCCGGCGTCTCCTTCTAACCGGTTCTGCCCCTCGAGAAACCCATGTCGTAACACCAGTATGAAATGTGTGGGGAAAAAATTTATGTAGCGAAATGATCAGGTTGTTCCTGATGAGCAAGAGGTACAGTGGTACATCTGCATACGAACGCCCCGCCTGGCGAATTTTCACATTTAGAAGTACAATTTTGCCAGCAATTTGCTTCTGCATGTGAAGCGTTTACAGCATAGCAACCGGTTCAAGTTGCCACGCACATCTGGTCATGTGAACATCCGGTTTGCTTCAGCGGAAAGTCAAGCGAAGTGAGTTTACATAGTCTTTTGTGGTTTTCTTAGCAATTTTGCAAGATTTAGTGATTTTATTCACAAATTCTACTTCATTTTACTTCAGTGTTTTCTTTGTTTTGATTGTTTTTTTATGCAGAAACATAATTATAGTGTTGGAAATGGGTTATATTGGTAAAATATTTAGGGTGGCTGGAGCGGATTATCTGCATCTGCATTATTTCTTATGGGAAAATGCATTTAGAAATTTTGTCTTAAGAACTCGCCTCTAGAACAGATTAAATTTGCATGCCGAGGTACCACTGTATGTGTGATATTGAAATGTATTTCATGATCTGAATCACTTCAAATAAAGTGTACAAATACACACAAAAAGAATTTGGAAGGTGCAAATACTTTTTCTTGGCACTGCACATAGGGCAAGTTCACCAGCATTAATGTATCTGAAGGTAAAATAAAGCTTACCCTATAAGCGGCCACGTTTATAGCTAAAGTACCAAATTGTTCCCATTTATAGACAATTTAAATTGTAATAATAAAATTTTAATTATGCACTGATGGATACCTTAACTTTTTTTTTTCTCAACTTGTCTTCTGAGATCTCTTTTCTCTGAGGCATCATCCGACTGGCACTGTTTGAGTGTTTTTATAGGTTGCGTTAGCTCTAAACCAACACCTCCATTCTCATTTCATTGATTGGACTCCAGGTTTGCTCCAGTTGGTGTTGAGTGATGGTTTTTTTTCCCACCATAATTTTGTAGGACATAAAAGATCATAAGTGTTTGAAAATCAGATCACATCTCGAATTTATCTCTATGAATTTATTCAGAAAACCAGCTAACTTGCCACTGTCCTAACTTGGTCCTAACAGCAGGTGCAGAACAGCATTCCCATATGGTCCGTTTCTTCAATGCATATAAATGAATGCATGCACACTAGCTTGCACAGAAAACATTTACTGAGACTGCAAATAGTCTTTTTTAACTATTCATTCATCATTCATAATGGAAAATAAATTCTTGAGCGTTTTTCATTATTATTTCACAGTATTGTAAAAACTAAATAATTTATAGCTGCACTCCTAAACAAGATGCCTTGGGGCGGCGTAACACACTCAGAGGACAGCGCTATCCGCTCCTTCCGCTTGCGTGAGCTAACAGACGCCCCTGATTGGCTGTAGAGCCGTGATTAATGTGGGGGCACTAAGTACCTCTCATCCCTCCTCCCTGAGAGAGCTCGGCCAATCAGCTCTCTCTAGACCTCCGGCTGCGAGAGGGTACAGCATCACCCGGGGATCGAACTTGCGATCTTTTCATTTTTATTTCATAAATGACCAACTTGTATAGATGCAACAAAAACCTACAGGGAGGAAAGAAGAAAAGAAAAGGAAGGAAGAATGTCAGGAAGTGAAGCACAACAACAAGAGACATCTGTTGTAATGTGGGTTTTGAGAAACAGCAGGATGCCGGTCAGGTCTGAACCTTCTCTGCACTTTTTTGGCATATTGGACAAGAGTTTTGCAGGACATGTAAGAACTGTATGCATTTCTACACTAGAAATGCACTTCTTTTACTTTTAAAGCTAGAGGGCACTGTTGAACTCAAAGCTTTTTCCCTGTCCACACACTATTACCCAAGATGCCTAGTCTATGCTGTTCTTGAACTATGGAAATATTACATAATTTACTGCAGAGTAAACTATTCTTACATGCTACGCTATAATGGGTTTTCTTATGGTTTCTTATGATGGATTATTAATAGTTCTGTATTTCTGCATGAAACATTTTGTGAAAGAGAAACGTCTATTGCAAAGATATGTATGGAACCATTAAGACTTCCCATTAAAGACAAAATAAATAAAGGATCCTTAGCGTTATAGATTTTTAAAGCAGAAGTAGTAGTTGTGTAACTTGTCGCATTACACAGAAATGACTAATTTACCTGAACAGAAACAACACTTTTTTGTTTTTAAAGTCACTGTCCAGTTCACAAATGTTTCCCCAGTTTGTGGCCTTACTGTATGCAAAGTGTTCAGTGTGACATGTGAGCATCACACCTTCAGCAACCTTCACTGAGCTCAACAACACAACAGTTTGCCCGGCTTTACAAATAAGTTGGATGTACAGTAAATACACAGTGATTGAGGATTAATGCACAACAACAGTTGTCAAGTCAGTTGTTACTTTAAGACGCTGAGGTCAGCTGTTCTGGAACAGTTCTTGCAAGAACAGTATTGTCAAGTGCATTTGTAAAACCCATCAAGCACTGTGATGAAACTGGCTCTCATGAAGACCATCCCAGGAAAGTAAGACCAAAACTTACTTCTGCTGCAGAGAAGAAGTTCATTTAGATGTTACAAGCCTTCAAAGTCACCAATTAATAAGCAGCACCTCAGATTAGAGCCGTCATGAAGGTTTTACACAGCATAAGTAGCAGAGACATTTCAGAATCAACTGTTCACAAGGAGATTATTGCATATTTTGGATGCCTTGCATTGTATATTTAAAACCAGGTAACCAACCAGGTATGTCTACAGGTTGGAGCAGAGTGTGGCATGCAACTCAGGACGTCAGGACAAAAGTGCATAAAATCAGCACAGTTATTTTGGGCAATTCATAAATTATCATCAGAGCACATAGTTGGTGTCAGAACACAGAGACACATTAGACTAAAGCAATCCACATGCAAGAAATGTGAAAGGAATGTGACTAAAAGTTCAAAAGCTACTGCAAAAATGGTTCACATTGTTGTTTAATAAACAAATGATCAGAAGTGAAGACTCAGGCGTCAAGACAGGACAGCGTACGACTATGTGAAGCTTGGTACCATTGAAGCCTTGACGCAAAAGGGAAACCATCCATCCATCTACAGTATTATCTGTAGCCCTCTTCCTGTGCAAGGTCACTTGGGGTCTGGAGTCTATCCGAGGGAACTTGGAGCACAGCCCTGGTTAGCCTCTTGGGCAGGGTGCCAACTTGTCTCAGGGCACACACTCTCAGGGCACACACTCTCAGGGCACACGTCATACACTATAGGCAAATTGGAAACCGTAGTCAGCCTGCAGTGCATGTCTTTGGGCTTTGGTAGGTAATCAGATTACTTGGAGGGATCCCACCAAGCACAGGGAGAACATGCAAACTCCACACACACACACACACACACACACACACACACACACACACACACACACACACACACACACACACACACACACACACACACACACACACACACAGACCAGAGGTGAGATTCAGATGGCCAACACTGAAGGTATGATCTGCCAAAGGTACGCACTAAGAAGGGGAACTATGAGACAGTAAATATTGTGAGATTTCTCAGACAAATCATAAACCTTACTAAGATGCTACTAATGCATCTACCACCCTAATGCATTACCAGGATAATCACTAAACCTATTCAATCTGAAAGGACCCTGTGATCACTGGAAGGGGACCGGAACTTTGCATACCAACTCAAGGATTCTAGGAACTGACTCTTAAATAACTTTTCTGGATTTCAGTGCTTCATCTTCATATACTTGATTCTTCTGTAACAGCACATTAAGACACTGTTCCTACACTGGAGATTGGGCGGGTGACTTATCTGTGTGTTTATCACTGCTTGAATGGTGCTTTAGTCTCAGCAAGTCTTAATGCTGGTCCCAAAAGCTTTTACCGAATTCAACTCCATTAAGGTCAGTGTAAATGTCGCATACTTTGTTTCCCGGTGGGACTGTTTGAACGGTTACACCGCATGACTGCTTCCTGTCATTAGACTCTTTAGATAAGACAGGGGCAATGTGGGTGTTGGATGGACGTGCCCATTTCTGCCTATCTGAGACCACTTTTTGTAACGGTGATACGAGATCAGCTAACTTTGGCTTGAAGCTGAGCAGGTTGAACTGTAAGGCACATGCACAAGAGCTGAGCAGGTACCCACTATCCCACCTTGCTCATGTGAAAACATACCGGCAGAACGAACCAGAGCTACTCCTGATATCGGCAGCTAGATTAGTCAGAATATCTCAAAAAATTTTTGGACAAACACCTGCCGTGAAATTAGCAATGAAACTCTGGATAGCGAACAACTGGGCAATATTGAATGAAAATAAACTACAAGAAATAAAATTCCTGATATGACCAGATGATTACCCTTGTAATATGGAATTGTAACAGCACTCCCTTATTCCTCACTTGCGCTATAGCAGCTATACAGTTGCTACCTCTTTAGCCTCTTTTTTTATGTCTTAGCTTGTCACTCTCCGTCAAACCTGAGACTGTGTCAATGTAAGAAATAACTTGAAAGACCATGCTGAATTTAAACAGTACTGCACGAGTCAGTGGATTGGATATCCTGAATATCAACCCAGTTTTAATTTGCTTTGGGTAATTACAAGTGCATTACTGCATATAATGAAGTTTGTATAGTTATAGTAGGGATTTATTTATGGTTGTGCCAAAATAAGGTTTCCTCGTGAGGTTTCGTCCTTATGTTTGTCTCAGGGAATTTTCCTTGTCATCGTCACTTTAAGCTTGCTGTTTAAGGATACAGTCAACCCATGTGAAGTCGTGGTTTAGAGTTCGTGGCCTCAGTTGTTCACGGACTAATAATTATTCATGGACCCCTTACTGAAAATATTGTATATAATTGTGAATATTGGTATCTGGTACACTGCAGTGTCCATTTGTTGTACTTCTTTGATTGAACTGGAAGTAGAACTGCGGTCTGTTCATATTTGTGGAAATTTGTAATTCAAATGTTCATGATTCGCGGGGCTTCCTGTACTGTAGAACACAAAGCAACCATTGAGGAAAACGCAGCTTGGGATGGCGAATTATTACTGTATTTAACTGACTTATACAGAAGAAAACGCGCTTGCATGAATGACAGTATTACAGTAATTTCTGTGGGATATACCGTAGGGGTAACATAGGTATTTGACATTCTAGCACTGTGGGACACAGCAGTACAGTAGTGTACAGTATGCTGGTTTACCCTTTTTTTAAGGGTAATGTACTAAGCTGAGATTGAAATAAAATTAAAGTGTTTTGGGGGCATTATTTAGGGTTTATAAAAGTAGGCATTTATATACATTTTTGATGACGTCCAAAATTCATGTTTTTTCACAAGTAACGGGTGCTCTAGCAACGTAACCTCGTGAATTTCGGGGGTCGACTGTAAATATTTTGCAATTTATATATAGAATTTTTCTTCCAGTGAAGCTGCACTATACAAATAAAACCTAATATTGAGTAACTGACACTTCACAATATCACTAAATGATTTCTGTTGTCCCAGAATGAAAGTAGATGCTAGGTAGCTTTTTCTTATCTGATGGTAGAAAATGTTAACAAGCAATAATGGAGTAATCATTAATCATGAATGATGATGCACAAAAAGAATGCGGTCACAAAAACATACTTGGTTCAATATTGCTGCCCCCTTTTTTGATCTACGGAGAAATATTATGCAAAACAAACATTATTAGTTACTGCATTTTTAATTAGTTAAATTCTTAATCTGTCTAGCTACATGGATAAGCCGCGCAATAAAACCGGTGAAACATGTCAGTGCAATTTACACACGTGGACAAAATTGTTGGTACCCTTCGGTCAATGAAAGAAAAACTCACAATGGTCACATAAATGACTTTAATCTGACAAAAGTAATAATTAAAAAAAATTCTATGAATGTTAACCAATGAAAGTCAGACATTGCTTTTCAACCATGCTTCAACAGAATTATTAAAAAAAATAAACTCATGGAACAGGCCTGGACAAAAATGATGGTACCCCTAGAAAATACTGAAAATAATGTGACCAAAGGGACATGTTAATTCAAGGTGTGTCCACTAATTAGCATCATAGTTGTCTACAATCTTGTAATCAGTCAGTGGGCCTATATATAGGGCTCCAGGTAGTCACTGTGTTGTTTGGTGACATGGTGTGTATCACACTCAACATGGACCAGAGGAAGCGAAGGAAAGAGTTGTCTCAGGAGATTCGAAAGAAAATTATAGACAAGCATGTTAAAGGTAAAGGCTATAAGACCATTTCCAAGCAGCTAGATGTTCCTGTGACTACAGTTGCACATATTATTCAGAAATGTAAGATCCATGGGACTGTAGCCAACCTCCCTGGACGTGGCCGCAGGAGAAAAATTGATGACAAATCAAACAGACGGATAATCCGAATGGTAACAAAAGAGCCGAGAAAGACTTCTAAAGAGATCCAAGGTGAACTTCATGCTCAAGGAACATCAGTGTCGGATCGCACCATCCGTCGTTGTTTGAGCCAAAGTGAACTACATGGGAGACGATCAAGGAGGACACCATTGTTGAAAACAAATCATAAAAAAGCCAGACTGGAATATGCCAAACTACATGTTGACAAGCCACAAAGCTTCTGGGAGAATGTCCTATGGACAGATGAGACAAAAATGGAACTTTTTGCCAAGGCAAATCAGCTCTATGTTCACAGACGGAAATATGAAGCATATCAAGAAAAGAACACTGTCCCTACTGTGAAACATGGAGGAGGCTCTGTTATGTTCTGGGGCTGCTTTGCTGCATCTGGCACAGGGTGTCTTGAATCTGTGCAGGGTACAATGAAATCTCAAGACTATCAAGGGATTTTAGAGAGAATTGTGCTGGCCAGTGTTAGAAAGCTGGGTCTCAGTCGCAGGTCATGGGTCTTGCAACAGGACAATGACCCAAAACACAGCTAAAAACACCCAAGAATGGCTAAGAGGAAAACATTGGACTATTCTAAAGTGGCCTTCTATGAGCCCTGACCTCAATGCTATTGAGCATCTTTGGAAGGAGCTGAAACATGCTGTCTGGAAAAGGCGCCCTTCAAACCGGAAACAACTGGAGCAGCTTGCTCATGAGGAGTGGGCCAAAATACCCGCTGAGAGGTGCAGAAATCTCATTGACAGTTACAGGAATCGTTTGATTGCAGTGATTGCCTCAAAAGGTTGTGCAACAAACTATTAAGTTAGGGGTACCATCATTTTTGTCCAGGCCTGCTCCATGAGTTTTTGAGTTTTCATTTTTTTTTATAATTCCGTTGAAGCATGGTTGAAAAGCAATGTCTGACTTTCATTGGTTAACATTCATAGAATTCTTATTTATTATTACTTTTGTCAGATTAAAGTTATTTCTGTGACCATTGTGAGTTTTTCTTTCATTGACCGAAGGGTACCAACAATTTTGTCCACGTGTGTACTTATTTTTTCAAATTCACTTAATTTGCTTAGTATAAGCATTTTTGGCTTGAACTCTGCTTGTGTGTATTATTATTCCACTCATACTACAGTCGTGGCCAAAAGTTTTGAGAATTGCTGCTTAAGTTTTTATAATAGCAATTTGCATATACTCCAGAATGTTATGAAGAGTGATCAGATGAATTGCATAGTCCTTCTTTGCCATGAAAACTAACTTAATCCTGAAAAAAACTTTCCACTGCATTTCATTGCTGTCATTAAAGGACTTGCTGAGATCATTTCAGTAATCGTCTTGTTAACTCAGGTGAGAATGTTGACGAGCACAAGGCTGGTGTCATGACTCCTGGATATAAATCAGACGCAGATGCAGTTTCCATATTCACAAAAAATAGTCCTTTTTATTTCTTTTTTCCTTTTTTACAATACAACAACCTCTCCGGGCGCGTACAGCGGTCCGGAGCTGACCTCCCAGGCCGGGTCTGCAGGTGAGCTAACAAAAAACAATCACTCAGGTGAGGAGAACGAGAACTTAAATGAGGCACTTGCAAAGTCCATGCGGCAAGGGAGGGATATTCCAAGTCCCAAAAGGTCCTTCACCTGCAGACACACTCAGTCCTGGGAGTGAGACGGGGAGAAGAGACAAGACGTTTTACACACAACATACTAGACAAACCAGGTGAAGACAAGACAGGTGCACAACGGTGAACAGGCGAAGCCCTACGGGTTCGACTGGAATAAATAGTCAGACACACAAGGGGATCACAGGTGTTCGTGTTTAGTGTTTGAGTGCTGGTAGTACATACATAGACACACTAGGTGGGGACAAAGTACCAACTCAGTAATCCGGGGAACCTGATCTTATTCCCCTGAGCTGTGGAGGTACAGATGTTACAGTACCCCCCCCCCCCAGGACCGGCTCCCAGGCGGGGATGTGAGGGCTGTCTCCGTGTTACCGGAGAGGGTCGAGGCCCACCAACCTGACGGGATGGCCGGTGAGGGGGACGACCCGGACGTCGTGGGGCCGGGCGTTCCGGCCTTTCCTGATGGAACTCTGTGATGAGCCCTTGATGTAAGATGTCCTTGGCTGGCACCCAGCTCCTTTCTTCCGGGCCGTACCCCTCCCATTCCACCAGATATTGGAGGGCACCTCCCCTCCTCCGGGAGTCTAGGAGTTTACTGACTCGAAACGCCGGAGCGCCCTCAATCTCCACTGCTCCCGGGGTTGCTGGTTCCGCCACACCTCCGTCCAGCGGTCCCCGGGTCACTGGTTTAAGAAGAGAGATATGGAAGACAGGATGAATGCGGATGTGAGAGGGGAGTTGCAATTTATATGACACGGGGTTTATTTGAGACACTATGGGAAAGGGACCTATATACCGGGGAGTGAGTTTACGGCACGGAAGGTTCAGGTGAAGGTCCCTTGTCGAGAGCCATACTCTATCACCTACCTGGAGCGGAGGACTTTCCCTTCGTCGTCTATCGGCAAATTTCTTAAAGCGACGAACTGCTTGAGAGATTTTGGTATGGGCATCTTCCCATACTTTTTCCGCTCTTTTAAACCAATCGTCCACCGTAGGGACTTCGGTGGGTGTGTTATCCCAGGGACAGAGCGGGGGCTGATGCCCGAGTATACATTGGAAGGGCGTTAGGCCGGTAGCGGAGTGACGTAGCGAGTTTTGAGCATATTCCGCCCAGATTAAACATTCTGCCCATTCGTGTTGACGGCTGCTACAATATGCTCGAAGATATTTTCCGAGTTCTTGGACAGTCCGCTCTGCCTGCCCATTAGACTCGGGATGATAGCCTGACGTTAGGCTAACAGTGGTTCCCAATTTCTGAAAGAAAGCTTTCCAGACACGCGCGATAAATTGGGGACCACGATCGGATACTATATCTTCGGGGATGCCATAGCAACGAAACACAGTTGTAAACAGGGCTTCTGCTACCTGGAAGGCTGACGGGAGGGAGCCGAAGGGGATAAATCTGCACCCCTTGGAAAATCGATCGATCACGACTAGAATAGTGGTGTATCCTTTAGAAACGGGCAGATCCGTGACAAAGTCCACGGAGATATGGGACCACGGTCTGTTAGGTGTGACTAATGGCATTAATTTTCCAACCGGCAGGTGTCTAGGATTCTTAGATGTCGCGCAAACTGTACAGGATGAAACCACTGTTCCTACTAACCTCCGCATATCCGGCCACCAGTATTTTGGTTCTAACAGCCGAAATGTACGGATCGTCCCGGGGTGCCCGGCTGCTAGGCTAGTGTGTGCCTGGATAATTACCTGCTCTCGTAGTGACATCGGCACGTAGGTTCTTCCCGGAGGGCAGTGTCGTGGTGCGGTTTGGGACCGTGCCGCCTGTGCGATCTCCGAGTCGAGGTCCCACGTGATCGGTGCCACCACGAGAGACGAAGGCAGAATCGGCTCGGGTTCTGATGGTTCCTCCGGGGCTGTGTAGCACCGGGATAAAGCATCCGCTTTCTTATTTTTGGAACCGGGACGATAGGTGATAGTGAAGCGGAAGCGAGTAAAGAACAGTGCCCAGCGTGCTTGGCGCGGGTTTAATCGTTTTGCCTGTTGGATGTATTCTAAGTTGCGATGATCGGTTAGGACTAAGAATGGGTGTTCGGCTCCCTCTAGCCAGTGCCGCCACTCCTCTAACGCCGCTTTTACTGCTAACAGTTCGCGATTGCCGACATCATAGTTGCGCTCGGCAGGTGTTAGTTTACGCGAGAAGAAAGCGCAAGGGTGGAGTTTTTCTGGGTTGCCATGACGTTGCGACAGCACCGCTCCTACACCCACTTCGGAGGCATCGACTTCAACCAAAAAAGGCTTGGTTGAGTCGGGGATTTTCAGTATGGGTGCCGTAGTGAAAGCGGTCTTTAGATGTTGAAAAGCTCTGCGTGCCTCCGGCGGAAACTCACGCAGACGCTTAGGCTTCCCCTTTAGCAGGGTTGTGAGCGGCGCTGCCAGCATACTGAATCCTCGAATAAAGCGTCTGTAAAAGTTAGCGAATCCCAGAAAACTCTGTAGCGCCTTTACCGATTGGGGTTCCGGCCATAGTTGCACCGCCTCCACCTTAGTCGTCTCCATTTCGACCCCCTGTGGCCCTATGCGGTAGCCGAGGAATGCAACCTCTTTTTTATGGAACTCGCATTTCTCTGCCTTCGCATAGAGCCCGTGTTTGCGCAGTCGATGAAGGACGGCAGTTACATGTTGGACGTGTTCGGCATATGACCGAGAGTATACCAAGATGTCATCCAAGTACACTATAACATACCGGCTTAACATATCCCTAAACACGTCGTTCATGAACCCCTGAAACACCGCAGGTGCGTTTACCAATCCATAAGCCATCACATTATATTGGTAATGGCCTGATGTTGTGCTAAACGCAGTCTTCCAATCATCGCCGTTACGCACACGAACGAGATTATAGGCGCTGCGGAGGTCGAGTTTGGTGAAAATAGAGGCGCCTCGGAGTTGGTCGATGGCGGCCGGTACCAACGGTAGTGGGTGCTTGTATTTCACTGTGACTGCATTGAGACCCCTATAATCAATACAGGGACGTAAGCCCCCCCCTTTCTTATCGATAAAGAAAAAACCTGCCGACGCGGGTGACGTGGACCTACTGATGAGCCCCTGCCGGAGAGCTTCACTCACGTATTCCTCCATAGCCCGCGTTTCTTCCACGGACAATGGATAAACCCGCGAGCTCGGCGGTGTTTTCCCCGGCAAGAGATCTATCGCGCAGTCCCACGGCCGATGAGGGGGAAGTCGTGCGGCCGCCCTAATGCTAAACACGTCTTGAAACTGTGCATACTCTGATGGTACCTGTGTTGATACTAGGGCGTGCGGGCTTTCAATTGAGGTGGTTTGAACCGTCAATGTTGGCGGTATACATTTTTTTGCACATCTAGGGGCCCAGGATAGGATGCGAGATTTTTCCCAATCAAAATTGGGATTATGAGAGCTGAGCCATGGTAGACCCAGCACGACGGAATGATCGGACCGAGGGAGAACAAAGAATTTTAGTTCCTCGGAGTGACCGGGAAAAGTTAATCGCAGTGGCGCCGATATCTGTTTAATGGGCGAATGTCGAAGGTTATGACCATCCAGAGCTTTAATCGCGATAGGGGCTGGTAGCTTCGACAAGGGAGCCTGTAGCGAGGAAAGAAGAGAAGAAGTTATAAAATTTCCAGCCGAACCCGAATCTATAAGGGGGAAAACACACAAAGAACGGTTAAAATATGATATGTGAGCTGGTACACAGAATGAGTGATGGGTGCGTGGTGGAGTGATGCGTATTACTTTTTGTAATAATGGGCAATGTGTAATGCGATGCTTGTCCCCTCCGCAGTATAGGCACAATCCCGCTTGTATACGCCGCCTTCTCTCCTGGGCCGTGAGGCGGGAGGTGCTGAGGTCCATCGGTTCTCCCGGAGTTCCTTCGCGGGGGTCCGTCGTGGGGGTGCTGAGGCTAGCGCGACGGTTAATCTCCTGCCGTGCGGGGGCGATTTTCGGGGAGATGTGTCGTCGTTGGCTACGGAGGTGCTGATCTAGTTTGATGGCTAGTGCGATACAGTCGTTCAGGGACATGCCTGTGTCCCGGCAGGCTAATTCCAGTTGGACTTCGGGTTGTAGTCCGTCCCGGAACCTTGCCAGGAGACTGCGGTCGCACCAGCCACTCTCCGCAGCCAGGACCCGAAACCGAATCGCATAATCCGCGACGGTGGTCGTCCCCTGTTTCAGCCTCAGCAGCTGTTGTTCCCCCGTTTTACCCTGATCGGGGTGGTCGAATACCGTACGAAACTCCGAGAGAAACTGCGGGTAATCCTTCGCGGCGATCCCGCCTGCGCTCCACACTGCCGCGGCCCAATCCATTGCGGTCCCTGCGAGCTGCTGGGTGACGAAGCTGATTTTCTGCGCATCCGTCATCTCCGGATACTCTGCGAGCCACAGCTCACAGGCCAGGAGAAACCGCTTGCACCCCTCCGGATTTCCATCATATCTTTCCGGGGGGTTAGAGCGGGGTGGTAGTGGAGCTGAGCGCGACCCAGGTGCGCAGAGATCGGGCAAGCGGCGCATGAGTTGTTCCATTCCTCGCGCCATGTCATTCACCGCTCGGGCCAGCCCATCGATCTCATGTTGCTGTCCCCGAATGTAATCGAGGACTGGGGCCTGCTCCTCAGGAAGAGGGGTTCCTGCTGCATCTGGATAGGCCTGTTCATCTGTCATGACTCCTGGATATAAATCAGACGCAGATGCAGTTTCCATATTCACAAAAAATAGTCCTTTTTATTTCTTTTTTCCTTTTTTACAATACAACAACCTCTCCGGGCGCGTACAGCGGTCCGGAGCTGACCTCCCAGGCCGGGTCTGCAGGTGAGCTAACAAAAAACAATCACTCAGGTGAGGAGAACGAGAACTTAAATGAGGCACTTGCAAAGTCCATGCGGCAAGGGAGGGATATTCCAAGTCCCAAAAGGTCCTTCACCTGCAGACACACTCAGTCCTGGGAGTGAGACGGGGAGAAGAGACAAGACGTTTTACACACAACATACTAGACAAACCAGGTGAAGACAAGACAGGTGCACAACGGTGAACAGGCGAAGCCCTACGGGTTCGACTGGAATAAATAGTCAGACACACAAGGGGATCACAGGTGTTCGTGTTTAGTGTTTGAGTGCTGGTAGTACATACATAGACACACTAGGTGGGGACAAAGTACCAACTCAGTAATCCGGGGAACCTGATCTTATTCCCCTGAGCTGTGGAGGTACAGATGTTACAGCTGGAGATCATTATGTCAGGCTGAGACATGTTAAAAGGAGGGTGATGCTTGAAATCATTGTTCTTTCATTGTTAACCATGGTGACCTGCAAAGAAATGCGTGCAGCCATCATTGCGTTGCGTAAAAATGGCTTCACAGGCAAGGATATTGTGGCTACTAAGATTGCACCTAAATCAACAATTTATAGGATCAGCTGTGCAGGCAGGTGTGAGCGCATCTGCACGCACACTGAGGCAAAGACTTTTGGAAGATGGCCTGCTGTCAAGAAGGGCAGCAAAGAAGCCACTTCTCTTCAAATAAAACATCAGGAACAGATTGATCTTCTGCAAAAAGTATGGCGAATGGACTGCTGAGGACTGGGGGAAAGTCATATTCTCGGATGAAGTCTCTTTCCGATTGTTTGGGGCATCTGGAAAAAGGCTTGTCCGGAGAAGAACAGGTGAGCGCTACCATCAGTCCTGTGTCATGCCAACAGTAAAGCATCCTGAGACCATTTATGTGTGGGGTTGCTTCTCATCCAAGGGAGTGGGCTCACTCACAGTTTTGCCCAAAAACACAGCCATGAATAAAAACCATGAGTACCAAAACACCCTCCAACAGCAACTTTTTCCAACAATACAACAACAGTTTGGTGAAGAACAATGCATTTTCCAGCACGATGGAGCACCGTGCAATAAGGCAAAAGTGATGACTAAGTGGCTCGGGGACCAAAACGTTGAAATTTTGGGTCCATGGCCTGGAAACTCCCCAGATCTTAATCCCATTGAGAACTTGTGGTCAATCCTCAAGAGGCGGGTGGAAAAACAAAAACCCACTAATTCTGACAAACTCCAAGAATTGATTATGAAAGAATGGGTTGCTATCAGTCAGGATTTGGTCCAGAAGTTGATTGAGAGCAGCCCAGTCAAATTGCAGAGGTCCTGAAAAAGAAGGGCCAACACAGCAAATACTGCATAAATGTCATGTAATTGTCGATAAAAGCCTTTGAAACGTATGAAGTGCTTGTAATTATATTTCAGTACATCACAGAAACAACTGAAACAAAGATCTAAAAGCAGTTTAGCAGCAAACTTTGTGAAAACTAATATTTGTGTCATTCTCAAAACTTTTGGCCACGACTGTACATTGATTTAATAATTTATTAACGAATGACATATTGTGCATTTGTCTGAATACTTTGCAGTTTTAATGATTTAATGATGTCGAAAGTCCAACAGACAAGCAGGTCAGACAAGTCCTTACTCATATCTTACTTATGATATGGCTGGAATTATTTCTTCACCCCTCATTTCTCTCTCTCTCTCTTGTTTTCCCTCTTTCCGTCTGGTTTTCACTTTAAAAAATGCAGCTTGATAAAATATAATTTTATCAAGAGCATAGAAAGTGTAGTCTCCTCTGTGCTAAAGAGTTTTCTTGCTTTGAGAAAGTTGACTGTTTTAAAGCACTTAGTGAACAGTCGAGCCTCGTTCCATAATGGTTAAAGAAATGTCCGCCAACAAAAATAAAGTCACTGTGTCAATTATTGTATGTTTCATGTTTTTTTTAACCTGTTTATTATTAATATTTGCTTATAATAAGTGCATTAATATTAACCTTTCTTTTGCTCAAACTGTGATGTTACACAAAAATAATGCACATCTAATCAGAATTCAGAATTCATCCTTCACTGTGGTATAAAAAAAAAATCAAACAGGATTCACAGATTTTAGGATTCAACAGCACTGTGGAATAATATTATTAAGCTTGCCAGGCTTTGACTACAAAGTACACATTGTGTTCCAGAAACAGATCCCTTAAATCTCAGACTGTTAAAAGGTTATTTATGTGTGTGTGTGTTTGTGTGTGTTCACAGCTCCGGAGGAACATTCCTTAGAATTTTGTACTTTACTCCTTCTGTGCAGGCTACAAGGCCACCTTCAGGTTCTGTATGTAAATCATTCACCTTGTTTACGTGTGCATGTTGTGTGTGTTTGTGCGTAGGTAGAGGAGGGTGGGAAAGCCGGGTCTCTACAGTGCCCCCTGCTGGTCGGGGATGAAGTCGTCATCATCAACGGTGTGGAGTTGAGTGGGTTCAGACAGGAGGCCATCTCTCTGGTCAAAGGATCCTACAAGACTCTCCAACTCACAGTGCGCAGGTCAGAAAACACATTTCCTGAAGCTGCAAACTTCCAGTTATGAAATATTTGGTTAGATATTAGGCCATGCTTTCTTTAATAGGGTGTGTGATCTGCCATGTTTTCATAGTAGCACATGTTGGCCTGTAGGGGAAACACTGAGCTGTTAGAGAGAGAGAGTCTACAGTGCAGAAACAGGTGCTGTCACTGTTTTGATTGGTTGAAAGAGCAGCAATGTCTTTTAAGTAAAGTTTTAAACCGTAAGGTGTCTTAGGGTGTCCTGATGTTTTCATAGATGGAAGCAGTTTGTGATAATTTTGAAGTCATGGTTCGGTATGTTCTGGGCACATTAAAGGGACTTTTTGTTTTTATAAATTTACTCGTACAAACTTGCAAACAGTAGCAAACTGTTCATAACGTTCTGAACACATAAAGTGCATTTCTTAAAAACGTACATGCATCTAGGAGTTCAGGTGCGCTAAGTTGTTTAAGAACAGAAAAAGCACTATTTATAGCAACTAAAGCAGGTCCCCGACTCACGAACAATCAATTACATTACGGATTTCCTCAGATTTGAATGGACCGCTGAACTACAAACATTCATAGATGGAAACAAATCACTGAAGTAGCTCACATGTATTGTACAATGAATGGACACTGCAGATACCAATATTTACAATTATATACACACGTGGACAAAATTGTTGGTACCTTTCGGTCAATGGAAGAAAAACTCACAATGGTCACAGAAATAACTTTAATCTGACAAAAGTAATAATTTAAAAAAATTCTATGAATGTTAACCAATGAAAGTCAGACATTGCTTTTCAACCATGCTTCAACGGAATTATTTTTAAAAAATTATCTCATGGAACAGGCCTGGACAAAAATGATGGTACCCTTAATTTAATAGTTTGTTGCACAACCTTTTGAGGCAATCACTGCAATCAAACGATTCCTGTAACTGTCAATGAGACTTCTGCACCTCTCTGCAGGTATTTTGGCCCACTCCTCATGAGCAAGCTGCTCCAGTTGTTTCCGGTTTGAAGGGTGCCTTTTCCAGACAGCATGTTTCAGCTTCTTCAAAAGATGCTGGACTATCGGTCCACGTGTGTACAATATTTTCAGTGTGTAAATTAAGTCATAAAATGTCTAATGCCCGTTATATTGTATGTATGCGTGTGTGTCTGTGCGGGAGAAATGAGTCGCCCTCACCGATTTCAATGAATCAGTCCGGGAGCATGATGATAGACAATGGCTGTCCTGTAAAGGTGTCCTGATGGTAAATAATCCTAACTTCGGAAAATCCTCAACTAAAGACACTCCAAAACAGTGAAAAACATCTCTAAGACATAATGGCCTCCTGGATTCCCCTCGCGATTTAAAGGCGCAGAGACAACACTTACATTTCATTCATTCACTATGGTTTTTGGCGACATGATGACAGTTTGGTGAAAGGCAACAGAGATTTAGTGGATTGGTATGTTTTACATTGTATATTCATGTCAAATGCTTATAAGACTCACTTTGTGGGACTTAAGAACAAATCGTGTGTGCTGTGAGGGAGAAATGAGTCGGCCCTACCGGTTTCAATGAATCAGTCTGGAAGCACGATGATGGAAAATGTCTGTCCTGTAAAGCTGACCTGATGGTGAATAAATCTATTTTTGGAAAATCCTTAAGAAAACAGAGTTCAGGGTCTAATACAGTGGAAAACAACTTTGAGACAAATTGGCATTCGTGCAAGCGCAGTAAACACCTTAGTAGTGTTGTCTCTCCCTTCCCAGTTGAATTGAAACGGGGTCAGCTGACTTGTTAGGCATGTTTAAAAAGACTTTCATGTGGTTATGTTTTTGGCCACATGATGGCAGTGTGGGGGAAATTGGGCAGATTTTGTTAAAGTGGATTGGATATGCATAACATGTACATTAGTCTCAAAGGTGTATAAGACTCATTTTGGCGGACTTAAGAACAAATCTGACTTATGAACGTGCTCTGAGGAACGGACCTCGGGGAAGTCGGGAACTTACCGTACTGAAAACAGTGGTTTACAGACAGGAGGCCAGTTTGCAGCAACGATTATTCGCAGTATTTTTTCCTGGTGATGGTGCTGTAAATATTTTTGCACACTCAGTGAATGTTTATCTCTTGCCATAGTTAATGTTCGATTAAAGAAATGTGTACTTAAGTACAGTAACACGAAAACTTACTTACCTTTCACCTCTGCATTCAACCATGTAATAGCTCCTAAATTACAACCAGGAAAAACAACTGAAATTCCCTCAACTTGGAATTTCTACACATGAACTCCCAAACCAGCAGTATTGGCTTCACTTCCATTTCCAAGCTAAGTCCAATGCAGCACGTGGTGTCTTACAGCTCCGATGGGTGGAATGATACTTGACATTTCTTCAGGTTTCTGATTGGGGGAAATGTTTGCGATGCTTCGGTGGTTTAGGTGAATTGACCCCGCAGACATTTGAGATCAGACATCATAGTAGCATAATTCACACACTGACACACAATCTTCACACACAAGGCATTTCACACACTGCCCTTCTCCACCATTCTCTTTTACATCCACAATCAGTGACATGGCCTTTCTCAGGCTTAGTAACAGAGTGATAAAGGTAGGCTTTGTGTGACACCTGTGTGGCTGTGGGAGAGAGTGGAAGTAGGGGATCAGAATGTCAGAACGACAAAGAGAAGTTGGGAGGATGAGAAAAGATGGCTACTGACTATTATCATGAAAAGATTACGAGGAGAGAGCTCGCTCACTCGTCTTCAGTAATGAAAGAGTCAGGGTTGAAGTGGATCCAGGGCATATCCCAGGAACACTCCCATTCCAGACAAATCAGTCGTTGCTTGAAAAACATGTCGTTCCTTGAAAGGATCTGGCTCCAAAAGTGAATCAATCCCCATATACTCCTTGTTAAATTCATGCCCAAATTCACAACAGAAAGAAGATTTTTTACAGCCTGGCACAAAAAAAGTGCTAACTGAAGTAAATAGGGCTTATTCTAACCAACAGCCAGGCTCCGTTTATTCCACCCATTTGAGTTAACCGGAGTTTAGGTGGAGTCAGCTCGTGCCAAGACAAGCTTCTATATTTAGGTTTCAAAACTGCTTTTCAGAAGACCTATAGGTGATGTCATTGAAGGTTTGTTCAGTTCTGTACAGTATATGTTTTTCCCTTATTTACAAACAAACAAAGAAAAAAAACAGGTAATTATTAATGGCTATACTGTAAACCCTAATGCTCAAAGTAATTAAGCACATTGATTACTGTTAACTTAAATAATTGCAATTAGGTCAAATTAATAGACCTTTTTGAGTATTCAAAACTTTTTGGTATTTTTGAGTTTGTAGAAATGACACTGTAGAAAAAGTTAGCTGAACAAATTTGATATTTTAAGTAATCGTAAGTACTTTAATAACAGTAACGTTTACCTCAAAGTTCCACCAACTAAAAAAAAAAAAATCTAGCTCAGTGGTAGGTGTTTCGCCAGCCATGTGAAAGGCCTGGGTTCGATTCCTGGGCTGGCTTGTCTGCTGTGGTGACAGCAGCAACAATTTATTTGATTTGCAACAAGTTCAAGAAACTCAAAAACTGATAGTTCTGTTTACTTAAAATTGGAAACATCATTACTTAAAAAATTTGATGTAACTGATTACCTCAAATATTTTGAGTTTTGCCAACTTAATCAGGTTTACAGTGTATACACATATGGACAAAATTGTTGGTACCCTTCGGTCAATAAAAGAAAAACTCACAATGGTCACAGAAATAACTTTAATCTGACAAAAATAACAATAAATAAGAATTCTATGAATGTTAACCAGTGAAAGTCAGACATTGCTTTTCAACCATGCTTCAACGGAATTATAAAAAAAAAAACAAAAGAACTCATGGAACAGGCCTGGACAAAAATGATGGTACCCCTAACTTAATAGTTTGTTGCACAACCTTTTGAGGCAATCACTGCAATCAAACGACTCCTGTAACTGTCAATGAGACTTCTGCACCTCTCTGCAGGTATTTTGGCCCACTCCTCATGAGCAAGCTGCTCCAGTTGTTTCCGGTTTGAAGGGAGCCTTTTCCAGACAGCATGTTTCAGCTCCTTCCAAAGATGCTCAATAGGATTGAGGTCAGGGCTCATAGAAGGCCACTTTAGAATAGTCCAATGTTTTCCTCTTAGCCATTCTTGGGTGTTTTTAGCTGTGTGTTTTGGGTCATTGTCCTGTTGCAAGACCCATGACCTGCGACTGAGACCCAGCTTTCTGACACTGGCCAGCACATTTCTCTCTAGAATCCTTTGATAGTCTTGAGATTTCATTGTACCCTGCACAGATTCAAGACACCCTGTGCCAGATGCAGCAAAGCAGCCCCAGAACATAACAGAGCCTCCTCCATGTTTCACAGTAGGGACAGTGTTCTTTTCTTGATATGCTTCATTTTTCCATCTGTGAACATAGAGCTGATGTGCCTTGGCAAAAGTTCAATTTTTGTCTCATCTGTCCATAGGACATTCTCCCAGACGCTATGTGGCTTGTCAACATGTAGTTTGGCATATTCCAGTCTTTTTTATGATTTGTTTTCAACAATGGTGTCCTCCTTGGTCGTCTCCCATGTAGTCCACTTTGGCTCAAACAGCGACGGATGGTGCGATCTGACACTGATGTTCCTTGAGCATGAAGTTCACCTTGGATCTCTTTAGAAGTCTTTCTGGGCTCTTTTGTTACCATTCGGATTATTCGTCTCTTTGATTTGTCATCAATTTTCCTCCTGCAGCCACGTCCAGGGAGGTTGGCTACAGTCCCATGGATCTTAAATTTCTGAATAATATGTGCAACTGTAGTCACAGGAACATCTAGCTGCTTGGAAATGGTCTTATAGCCTTTACCTTTAACATGCTTGTCTATAATTTTCTTTCGAATCTCCTGAGACAACTCTTTCCTTCGCTTCCTCTGGTCCATGTTGAGTGTGGTACATACCATGTCACCAAACAACACAGTGACTACCTGGAGCCCTATATATAGGCCCACTGACTGATTACAAGATTGTAGACACCTGTGATGCTAATAAGTGGACACACCTTGAATTAACATGTCCCTTTGGTCACATTATTTTCAGTATTTTCTAGGGGTACCATCATTTTTGTCCAGGCCTGTTCCATGATTTTATTTTTTAAAATAATTCTGTTGAAGCATGGTTGAAAAGCAATGACTTTCATTGGTTAACATTCATAGAATTTTTTAAAATTATTACTTTTGTCAGATTAAAGTTATTTCTGTGACCATTGTGAGTTTTTCTTTCATTGACCGAAGGGTACCAACAATTTAGTCCACATGTGTAATTACACAAGAAAGAAAGATGTAAAAAGGCGATAATCTTCAGTGTACTGTGTCCTTAACTGAGATAGGATGTTCAGTTAGTAAAGTGTATAATATTAAATAACAAACTTTTTGATTTGTCCTCGTCATAAATCGGGTATCATCTCCTGTATAACTAGAACAAAATTGTGAATGTATGAAAATGTATAATGCTCAAAATAACAACCTTTTAAACACTAAACCCAAATAGTTGTCCTCAACTAGTAGCCCTTCACAGGAGCAGGTACACAGGGAATTCATGAAATCCTATTAGTTCTGAAAAACCTATCCTATCTGAGCTGATGGAGCCCGTGTGACACTTTCATAGTTCTGAATGAATACACTGCTTAGAACATTGGAGATCGGCGCAGGAGCAACTGGAGATTTGTTGGATCTGTATGGCCAAAAGTTTGTGGACACATAGCCAGCACAAGTACTGTATATGGCTACAAAAAAAAACAAAAACAACCTGGGAAGTTTCTGTCAAGTAGGAAATTCTGTATATGTGTCCTGTTTAAGACTAATGTGTAAAACAATCAATTTTATTCCTAATTATAGGCACTACTGATTGGAGGGTCAGGGGCTCAAGCCCAGCCACTTTTGCGTTGCTACTGGTCCTTGAGCAAGAACCTTAATCCTTCACTTCATACAACTCCAGTTCCAGTCCCAGGCTTGGATAGCAAATGGGAGGGTAGTGACACAATGGGCATCTGGTGTAAAACCCATGCCAGGTCAAATTATCTGATATGATAGGATGTGATCCCTGCCTTTCATTTAATTTTTAAATGATGTGCTGTAGTCCTTGGAGAAAACGATCCCTGCACAGGGAGAACATGCAAACTCCACGGCAGGAATAGAACCCTCGACCCTGGAGGTGCAAGGACACACTTTACGCCACAATGCTGCCTCTTTTGATCAGTAATCTAATTATAAGTATATCATTTGCAAGTCGACCCATTTACAGTAGAGGTTAGTGACTATTTTTAAAATACTTAAAGACACTTAGTATAAACTAAGTGTTTAATATGTTTGTGCACTGATTAGTTAAACCTTGGAAAAGGTCAAACCTCCAGCAGGACTCCAGGTAACGAAAAATTTATTTCTTTGGTTAGTTTGTTTGTGTAGTTCATAGCATGTAATCATGACAGGGCACCTGCTCACTCCCTGTTCACTCAGCTTCACCACCGTCCTCCTCATCTCCTGCAGAATGATTAAATCAGTCTGTTATTCTTGTACACTATACAACATCAATCAGCAGACTCGTTTTCTGTTTTTGGTGAACACTTTGTTCAGCGCATGACTGGCCAGGAGTTTCCACTTTCTGTCCATGTTTCACCAACAAGTGCTGGATGGTTTTAGATATTTTTAGCTGTGATGGTAACTGCCTTCTGTTATGGATTGCATCAGTCATGTAAAGTATCTACAGCTAAAATCACCTGTCTGTATATAGTGCTGTATATAGTGGTGAAAAAAAAAGACCATCTTTCATGAGAAAATTCCTTGAACTTTCTGACGGCGAGTCTGCAGCTGTCCAAATGCATGCGTTCCCCAAACTGTTGACGTGAAGTTACAAGCGCTCAGTTGTGTAGGATGTCTTTGCATTCTGTAGTGTTACATTTTCCCTTCCCTGAAACTTAGAGGCATGAACATGTTTCAGTATGACCATGCTCCTGTGCACAGACCTCATGACAAACCATGAAGACATGGTTTGTCAAGGTTGGTGTGGAAGAACTCGAGTGACTTTCACTGAACCCTGACTAAGCTCAACCCCTCTGGAAAGAACCGATGCACTGACTGCACCCCAGGTTTCCTCAACTTTAATGCCTGGCCTCCCTAATAATCTGGTCAGAATTATACAAAGCAATTAGAAAACCTATTAGAAAGAATGGGACGTTCAAAAACGCAATGTATGGGTATGATGGTCAGGTGTCCAGATACTTTTGACCATATAAAGAAATCTGGCTGTAGATCCCAAAACAAGCAATGCACAGAAAACAGCTGTAAAGAAAACTTCAGGTATCCAAATCAGATTATGCACTGAGTGAGTCAAAAAAATAAACTAGCACTTTTTTTAGGAAGGAAACTCTCAAGCACATTCACATGGGACGATCCACAGCAGCACAGGGCAAGTTCTAAGCATCTGGATATAGAGGAACCCACAATCAAGAGACTAGTCTCTAGATTTAGATATTTATGTAGTCTAACCTGCTCCCCGGGCCAAATGCAAAAATACACGTTCAGACAGTTTAACATGAAAAAAACATCATGCTAATTTGGATACCTTTCATTCATCTGTAGGTGTGTCTGAAACCCCAGGCAGCTGCCTTGATGCCTTGCTGTCTCATAAATCTGGTGTATTATGACACAAAGCTTCAAAATCTGTGAAAGTGATCGTAAAAAAATGCTTTGAGACCGTGCCCAGTGCTAGGTTACTAACCTAACTTTCATTAGTCATAATTATCGTCTATATAGTATAGACTTTTTTCCTACATTTTCTAATTTAATCCTATATATATTTTTTTTAATTCTGTAAAGCTGTGTTGCTTTGCAAATAAAATAGAATTGAATGGAAATTGAATTTATGGTGGGTACACCAGCAGTTTATGTAAGAAAGCTAAAACAGTTTTCACTATAAAGTGCTCCTTCTATCAGCAGTGTTTCCCAGAACAGTTTATAACAGTCTGACTGACTGACTGGCGCTGCATTGTAGGATATGTAGTATATTTCAGTGAAGCCAAATCTGTGAATGCTGCCGTTAAAATGCAGGCCTTAAAGTAGGCATTTGATTTGGACATGACTTTACCATTTAAACACACTATATGTGTCTTTTGAATGATTTACCCCTGAAACTTAAGGCTACGTTTATCTACGATCATCTGTCTGTCTCACTTAATGTGACATAGATCTGATTTGTTTTAGGGTTTTAGAATTTATTCTATGTTTTTCAGATCAGAAGTCTGTAACTTTTGGCCTCTGCGCATCCATGGAGCACCCGCTAACGTCAGCCAGCACCGGCAGCGCAGGGATTTTATAGCAGTGCTAGTAACACCTGCTAAAACAGCTAAAGTGAGGCGCCTAGCTTTCTTCCTTTTCCTAGACCTCAAAATACATCCAACTAACAGCTTGCTATGCTCAAGAGGAAAATCCCAATCATACTTTTGCTAAAATTGCTTCCATTGTTTGAAATGAATGAGTAGACACACAAACTCCTGACATGTTTAAGCTCAATTGACGTGAGCATCAGTGTATCGATGTGCTCATTCATGTTATTTCAGAGAACAAATGCATCTACAGGGTGGGCCATTTATATGGATACACCTTAATAAAATGGGAATGGTTGGTGATATTAGCGTCCTGTTTGTGGCACATTAGTATATGTGAGGGGGCAAACTTTTCAAGATGGGTGGTGACCATGGTGGCCATTTGGAAGTCGGCCATCTTGGATCCAACTTTTGTTTTTTCAATAGGAAGAGGGTCATGTGACACATCAAACTTATTGGGAATTTCACAAGAAAAACAATGGTGTGCTTGGTTTTAACGTAACTTTATTCTTTCATGAGTTATTTACAAGTTTCTCTTTGTTCACAGCCATTGACATGTCGAAGAGGTTAACACGTGATGAGCGGATAGAAATTGTGTTGATATCTGGTGAACGCAGTAACCGGGTCATTGCAGCAGATTTCAATGCAAGACACCCTACGAGACCACCCATCTCCCATGCTACAGTTAGCAAACTGCTTGCTAAGTTTCATGACACTCACTCATGAGTCCTCACTGCACACCTGCTCACTCATCGGTAGTATGCACATAAGTCACTTTAAATATGCACACAAGCCACTTTAACATGTCACTTTACTGCATATTTGCACACCCCTGGACATTCCGTCTCCATTTCAATATTTTTATTTTCCGCTTGTACAATTACAATTTTTGATTGCAATATATTCCATTTGAACACTTAATGTATAGTATAATGTATAGTCTTCACTTACTTACAGTTTATATTTTATATTCTTACATTTTACATTTTATATTCTATATTTTATATTTTATTTAATTTTATTCTCTTAGGTCAGGGCAGTTGCCTAAGCATTTCACTGCATATCGTACTGTGTAGGATTGTGTATGTGACAAATAAAATTTGAATTTGAATTTGACACTGGTTCAGTGTTGGATTTGCCAAAATGTGGACGCATGAAAACTGTCACTAATGAACAAACATCAGTGGCTGTCCTAGCTTCATTCAGCAAGAGCCCACAGCGTAGCACTCGCCGCATGTCACTGGAGAGTGGCATTAGTCGAACATCCCTTCGGCGGATATTAGCTACTCACAAATGGCACCCTTACAAACTCCAGCTACTGCAGCATCTCAACGAGGATGACCTAGATCGGCGCACACAATTTGCAGAATGGGCAAAACAAAAATTGGAACAGGACCCTCAGTTCACGCAGAAGATTTTGTTCAGTGATGAGGCAAACTTTTATGTGAATGGTGAAGTTAACAAACAAAACCACCGCTATTGGTCTGACACTAACCCACATTGGACAGATCCCCCCAAGACTGTTGGACAAAAAAAGTGATGGTATGGTATATGGGGTACAAAGATAGTGGGTCCATTCTTCATCAATGGAAACCTCAAGGCCACTGGATATTTGAAATTGCTACATGATGATGTGTTTCCCTCTTTATGCACTGAAGCTGGCACATTCCCTGAGTTTTTCCAGCAAGATGGTGCACCACCACATTATGGGTGTCAGGTCCGAGCTTTCCTAGATGAACAGTTTCCTGAAAAGTGGATTGGTCGTCGTGGCCCAGTTGAATGGCCTCCAAGGTCTCCCGATCTGACCCCCTTAGACTTTTATCTTTGGGGTCATCTGAAGGCAATTGTCTGTGCTGGCATTTCTCCTGCAGTGTTGCTATCAGTGTGTGAAGAGTGGTAGAAGAGGGTTGCATTGACAATCCATCACAATGGGCAGCACATTGAACACATTTTATAAGTGGGCAGAAATGTGTAAATAACTCATGAAAGAATAAAGTTACGTTAAAACCAAGCACACCGTTGTTTTTTGTGAAATTCCCAATAAGTTTGATGTGTCACATGACCCTCTTCCTATTGAAAAAACAAAAGTTGGATCCAAGATGGCCGACTTCCAAATGGCCACCATGGTCACCACCCATTTTGAAAAGTTTGCCCCCTCACATATACTAATGTGCCACAAACAGGACGTTAATATCACCAACCATTTCCATTTTATTAAGGTGTATCCATATAAATGGCCCACCCTGTATATTAGACTCAAATAAAAGTCACTTGTAATTATGAATGTAAACCCTCATGCTGTGTAAATCATTCTGACCAAAACCTCAGACTTGAGTGTCTGGTAATGTGAATGTAGTCTCCTATACATTTATTCATGTGCTGCTGGTGGTGTATAGAAAAAGACTAGTTTTAAACTGAAATTCAGGGTATCAAATGAACCCCCCCCCCCCCCCCAAAAAAAAAAAGTCAATAAAACATATTAAATGTAATAAGATATTGTGTTACTAAGTTTTCGACTCGTGTATGAAACCGCTTGATTTATTCTAAAGAGGACCAAAAGAAAATGTACTTAAATAAGTTAAAAACATTTTGCCATTTTCTGTAAATCTTTTTACATATTTATTCAATATGGTAATGTAAATCACATGTGTGTTGCTGTCTGTGTGTGTGTGTGTGTGTGTGTTTGTGTGTGTGTGTGTGTGTGTGTGTAGGTGCAGTGTAGTAAAAGAATTATGCTCAGTAATAAATGTTTAACAATGCTGCTTACATCTACCATCTGCCCTGCGTATCAGTCTCTTATTTCCTCCTCACCTTTATTCTCTCCTTCACCCTGTTACTTTATTTCTGATATCAACACAACGTCAGTTTATTCTATTGTAAAAAATATGCACAAGCACAAACACTAGAGAACAAAACAGCACTAAACCACAGCAAACAACATCAAAATTCCGTACCAGGAATCATACCCGCTCAGCAGACTAAGGCTCTGGGTTACTGATCATGGGTGGTTCGTGCCCCGGCTCCACCAGACTGCTATCGTGTGTGCATGAGCAAGGTCCTTACACCTGCCTGCTGAAGGTGAGGCTGACCATGCCATGGTCAACAAGTTATCAAAACCTGGACAGATACTGCTGAACCGTCAACTTCGTGTTAGGGATGGGTAAAAGTAGAGTAAAAAAATCAATCAATCTCCATAGCTACTGTATGCTTAACAGTGAAGTAAGAGCATATTCATGCCTGTGCACACAACGTGATGAGAACTCACAAGATTGGGACTTAACACCTGTGTGTCCATAAGAAAAGCACTTGTTAGTGAGTCTAATCAGGAAAAAGGCTTCAATTTGTTAGGGAGCATACAAATTGGACTTTGGAGCAATAGAAAA
The DNA here is from genome assembly GCA_030347435.1 of Clarias fuscus. Taxonomy (NCBI): domain Eukaryota; kingdom Metazoa; phylum Chordata; class Actinopteri; order Siluriformes; family Clariidae; genus Clarias; species Clarias fuscus. The sequence continues at coordinate 36,920,015 of CM059212.1, forward strand.
AGGTCATGTAGTCTGATGATTTCACATTGATCCTATTCCAGAGCAGTGGTAAAAAGGGGTACACGAGCGATGGAAGAAACGATGCGTGTGAAGTGATGCACCCATCATGCATTGTGCCCACGGTACAAGCTTCTGGAGGCAGAGTTATAATCTTGGGTGGCTTCAGTTGGTCAGGTCTAGTCTCACCAACGTTATGTGGCAATAAAATGAAGTCAGCTGACGACCTGAATGTACTGGATGGCCAGGGTACGAAATCAATGTAGTTTTTCTTCCCGGATGGCACAGGCATGTTCCAGGACTCACATTGTGAGTCTTTCTGAAAGCATGAATGATTTTCACATGTGAACTGGCCACCACATTGTGTGCTATAATCAAAGCTAAAGGTGACTAAAGGAAATCTTAGAGTGTGTGATTTTTTTTTGCCTAGCAGTGTATGTAACTGTGAATAAATATTTGGGCAATAGCTATTTTGGCTACGAAATGCATAGTATTGAAACACCATCATATCCTTTTTGAATTTTGTGTAGCGATGCATTCCAAATCTATATACAGTCCTCACTGAAATGATCGAATCAGCAAGGTCCATGCTTTGGTTTTTGCTATGCGCTGGAGACATTTAGGGTTTAGATAAAAAATTATTCGCTTTTCTTCCCCTGATATTTTCATCTAGACGTGATAAACAACTTATAACATGGCACCTTTGGTGGCAGACAACCCAATTTGGTGTTGCAAAAAAGATAAAAACAGGAACAGATAGTCTTGAAATAAAAAAACTTTTAAATATTTAAAAAAAAAAAAAAAAAAAAAAAAAAAAATATATATATATATATATATATATATATATATATATATATATATATATATATATATATATATTTGTTTGCATATATCTAGAAGTGTTGAGCTATTAACTGTTTAAACAATCAGTCCACCTGGGTATACTTTCTATACATATTGTATATTATATATTGTATATCCTTATAAATATCTCTGATTATGTGGAATAACATGTAACTGTAAAATATAAAAGTAATGTGATTTAAAAAGAGCAATAAAACAGCTTGCCACTAAAACTTTAAGGCTAAAGCTAAAAGTTAAAGCAGTAAAAATTTTGTCTGCCTGAAATATCAGTGTGAAATCATCTCTGTGGTTTTTGCACAGGTGCAGCGTGGGTTAACAGGCCTTTGTATTCCAAAACGCAGGCTACACAAGTCCACTGTGTGTGTGTGTGTACTGTAGGTGTGTGTGTGTGTGTGTGTGTGTGTGTGTGTGTGTGTGTGTGTGTGTGTTGCTATGTTAGCAGACACAGCACACAATGGTGCATATTCGGGGAAAGGTGCAGTACAGAGCAGGTACTCAAATCACAAATATTAACACAATATATGTTTAACACGTATAATATATATGTGTGTGTGTGTGTGTGTGTGTGTGTGTGTGTGTGTGTGTGTGTGTGTATGTGCGTGTGTGGGATTTTTTGTTAACATGAACGTGGGATTGCACTTGTACAGGTGTCTTTCCCATGTCTACACCCCAGTCCCTAAGTAGTGTATTACTTTCTCATTCTCATTTTGTCTGTCTGATTGGTTTCTGTTCCCTATTTGCTTGTGTATTACTTTCCTTTCATTCATTGAGTATGATGAGCTTAAAAGCATAGATTTTTTAAATGAAATTAGATTCCTGTTTTTTTTTTTGTCTCAGAAGACAATATTACTCACAGCTGAAGGATGAACAGAAAGCTGCATTTCTCCACAAGCATCAATCCGGTGTCCAAATAACCCGAATTGTGTTTCCATGCAAACAACAACTTAAGAAAACATAACTTTCTAAAGTTGTTAATTAAGCAGTCCTAAGTAATCACTCTTTGCACTAGAGTGAAAAACAAGTCTAGCCTTGTTTAATCGATAATACCAAATTTTTATAGTTTACAAACAACAGAGCTATGGACAGGTCAAGGACGACTCAAAGGTTAAGCCACAGCTCTTTAGTACGCATCTCACTGTAATGCCTGAGACCTTTTTCCTAATATTGTACCAATACGGCCCTTTGAAAATCCCCGAAAACTGTAAGCATCCAGCTGATGGTTGGACTTTTTCTTGGTCGGTTATTGAGGATGACGTTCTCCATACTCTGTCGTTTATTCTCAGACTCGTAGTGATGAATCCCTGTCTCATCTCCAGTAATGATTCTCCTTAAGTTACTTTCTAAGTAACAGCACCAGGTACACCCTCAGACCACAAAAAAACGAATCACTGTGCACTGCTCTTTTTTCATGCATATCACACTTTTGCTTGGATGGCACTAACAAATGAACTGATGAATGTAACACCATGACACCTGCACAGCAGTGACTGGGGGGACTGTAGCCTTGAATGGGAAGCGTTGATAAGGCAGTGCGTCAATATAGGTTTTAATATTAGTATGGATAATTTTTGACTCACCCTCGTATAACATACCACATCATAAGAACAGTTTATGTTCTACACAAAATAACTTCAACTACCATAAATACTAAAGTCGAACTTAAAAATATGTACGGAGATATGTAAACATACACAGAAAAGTATTGTATTGAACTATTCTTTAAAGGGCCTTTTCAGAAGGAGCAGTGTACATTAAATGGTGAAAAATGGGCTGGAGCTCAGGGAATGTATCCAGTCCATACTGCATAGTAAGGACAAACAATAAATACGCTTGCTAGCCTAACAGGCAGGTGCAAGTACAGTCGTGGCCAAAAGTTTTGAGAATTACATAAATATTGGAAATTGGAAAAGTTGCTGCTTAAGTTTTTATAATAGCAATTTGCATATACTCCAGAATGTTATGAAGAGTGATCAGATTAATTGCATAGTCCTTCTTTGCCATGAAAATGTACTTAAAATTTCACTGCTGTCATTAAAGGACCTGCTGAGATCATTTCAGTAATCGTCTTGTTAACTCAGGTGAGAATGTTGACGAGCACAAGGCTGGAGATCATTATGTCAGGCTGATTGGGTTAGAATGGCAGACTTGACATGTTAAAAGGAGGGTGATGCTTGAAATCATTGTTCTTTCATTGTTAACCATGGTGACCTGCAAAGAAAATGGCTTCACAGGCAAGGATATTGTGGCTACTAAGATTGCACCTAAATCAACAATTTATAGGATCATGAAGAACTTCAAGGAAAGAGGTTAAATTCTTGTTAAGAAGGCTTCAGGGCGTCCAAGAAATTCCAGCAAGCGCCAGGATCGTCTCCTAAAGAGGATTCAGCTGCGGGATCGAAGTGCCACCAGTGCAGAGCTTGCTCAGGAATGGCAGCAGGCAGGTGTGAGCGCATCTGCACGCACAGTGAGGGGAAGACTTTTGGAAGATGGCCTGGTGTCAAGAAGGGCAGCAAAGAAGCCATCAAAAAAAACATCAGGGACAGATTGATCTTCTGCAAAAAGTATGGCGAATGGACTGCTGAGGACTGGGGCAAAGTCATATTCTCGGATGAAGCCTCTTTCCGATTGTTTGGGGCATCTGGAAAAAGGCTTGTCCGGAGAAGAAAAGGTGAGCGCTACCATCAGTCCTGTGTCATGCCAACAGTAAAGCATGCTGAGACCATTCATGTGTGGGGTTGCTTCTCATCCAAGGGAGTGGGCTCACTCACAATTTTACCCAAAAACACAGCCATGAATAAAGAATGGTACCAAAACATCCTCCAACAGCAACTTCTTCCAACAATCCAACAACAGTTTGGTGAAGAACAAAGCATTTTCCAGCACGATGGAGCACCGTGCCATAAGGCAAAAGTGATAACTAAGTGGCTCGGGGACCAAAACCTTGAAATTTTGGGTCCATGGCCTGGAAACTCCCCAGATCTTAATCCAATTGAGAACTTGTGGTCAATCCTCAAGAGGCGGGTGGACAAACAAAAACCCACTAATTCTGACAAACTCCAAGAAGTGATTATGAAAGAATGGGTTGCTATCAGTCAGGATTTGGCCCAGAAGTTGATTGAGAGCAGCCCAGTTGAATTGCAGAGGTCCTGAAAAAGAAGGGCCAACACTGCAAATACTGATTCTTTGCATAAATGTCATGTAATTGTCGATAAAAGCCTTTGAAATGTATGAAGTGCTTGTAATTATATTTCAGTACATCACAGAAACAACTGAAACAAAGATCTAAAAGCAGTTTAGCAGCAAACTTTGTGAAAACTAATATTTGTGTCATTCTCAAAACTTTTGGCCACGACTGTACTATTGTGGACGAGGTTAATACTGGATGCTGTCTCAAAAAAGATTTACAAATTCTGAAATTTCTGAAATTGTTCCAGGCAGGAAATAAAATCTCCTTAAGACAACATGAGGAATAAATATCAAAAGTAAACTCATGCTTATCTGGATACACAGCAAAATCCTTAGTCTTGAATTAACACCCAGAGTGTTGATTTAACACTTTCAGAGTACATTCGTGACCATTAGGTCATATATAAACACTTGAGGTGTTAAATCAACACAGGGAATTTTGCAGTGTAGCACCAAAAGTTTATCATTTCACCAGTTTTGGATATGAGCTGGGTTGTTCAGTCTTTGTGTGTGTGGAGTTTGCATGTTCTCACCTGGGTTTTCCTCGGGGTACTCCAGTTTTCTCCCACAGTCCAAAGACATGCAGGCTAATTGCCATTTCCAAATTGCCCTTAGTACTGTATGTGTGTGAGTGTACTTATGCGCCCTGTGATGGATTGGCATCCTGTTCATGGTGTATCCCGGCTCGTGCCCCTCACAACCTTGTCCCCTAAAAAAAACAAATAGAATCGCAGGTCAGATTCAATCGCCACCTGGGTATCATGAGAATATTGTATCGGTGGTCCCTGGTGATTCCCATTCCTACCACCTTGTGTGTCAGAGGAAAAAAAGAATTAAAATTAACAAAACCCCAAAATGACATCTAGCGTGTTCTGCAGCCGTTCTGATTGCATATACTAACGAGAAAACATTAGTGATGTAAACTAAACATCACAAGGTGTAGGACATACTTCATAATTTTCATAGCATGTAAACAGGACAGAGCAGGAAAAAACAGCAGGCAAAATGAAAGATTTGGGTTTTCATTAAAACAATCAGAAATGAGCTAATGGGGCAAATGGGATTTTTTTCCCCCTACCTACTGTAGGTCTACTTGTGCTCGGATTTACAAAATAGCATAAAATAAACTAGAAAGCATGAAAGAGGGAGAAGGAGGAGAGAAAGCTGAGACTGTCAGAGCCTCTGCGGGAGATGTTTAACCTGCCATGTGACATCAGCGACATGATTTCCATTCCTGCATGTTGATTGGCTGAGGGGAGGGAAGTAATCTGATTCCTTTCTCAATCCACTGTGTTTGGGGATAGAGAGGTAGAGCGAGAGAAAGAACCTGAGGAAGTAAGACACAGAGGATGTTGGTCACTCGTTTTAAGGGTTTATACAGATAATTTGGAATTTCTTAATCGTTATATTGAGCTTGTGCATAAAAGAAAAGTGTGAGAGAGGAAGAAATAGCCCGGAGAGGCGGGTGTGTCGTAGGAATGTTTCTCCAGGTGGTTTAAAGTTCACTCTGTAGATGATTTGTTGTTTTTGGCTCACATTTTGGTTTGGGGGAGAAAAAAAAGGAGCACCGCTCCTGGAGACACCTGATCTGAAAGGTAAGCATATTCACCTGTGCAGGTGAAATGACTCTGCCTTACACACACATGCACGCACAGTATACACACACGGTATCCACACATGCCTAGATACGTGCACAAATATACACAAGTATGCACATGTGCAAAAAGACTCAAATTTAATTTTACTGTAGTATATCCTTTTTTTTATGCGCTTCATTAGGCTAATAATTATTATATACAGTATATTTTTGGCCATAAACTATTAATTGTATTGATAATAGTTCTTCGCTTTAGTTTTTATATGTTCATTATGGTCTATTGTAGTTATTATGCGTTATGTAACATAGTAACTACTAGTCTCACTATATATTACATGAGCTGTTATAATAACAATCACTGTATTTCTAATGATTATATTATACAGTACTATACAATATATTATTAGTCTAATAATCCAATCTAATAATTCAGTTTCACTGCAAAATAACTTTTATTATTGACTTTACATATTTACATTATATTACATTATTATTATTTATTATTATTTAGATACATTTGCATTTACATATTCATGCTGCTATTCAATCAGCCAATTACTGTAGAAGCCAAGCAATGCATAGAATCACACCGGCCTTGTACATGTCAAGAGCTTTGGTTAAAGTTCACATCAAACATAAGAGTGGGGAAAATGTGCTCTCAGAGACTTCGACCATTTCCTTGTAGTTGTGCCAGATGAGCTGGATTGAATATTTCAAAACTGCTAAAATATTGAATAAATAATTTCTAGGCCGTTTAGAAAGCATCCACTGAGCAGCACATGGAAAAAACATTGAGCAGAATGTCCAGACTTTTGTTTGAAGAAAGGATGTGGGAATTCAGATAATCGCTCTTTATAACTATGGTGAACAGCCACAACAACAGAAAACTATGTTGGGTTTAAGTCTTGTGAGCCGAGAACACAAGGCACATGAGAATGGAAGTAATGATGGCGTGGGTTGGGGGCTGCTCAATTGTGTGTATCATAGTGTGTATCACAAAATCTTTGTTTAAAAGATTGCTTGTAACAGTTTCTTATATCCATGTGAGAGTCTTAAAGTAGCGAGGACGTCTTTCTCGATCACCAGAATAGGATCCTCATTCATGTTATAACAGAGCCCTAGCTGGAGAAGAGTCATCGCTCTACATTCAGCGTTAATGGAGTTCAGGCTTTCTGCTCAGTGATTCCAGTTTCACATAATGTGATTCTAAATAAACTACAGCAGTCAAAACAGAAACAGCAATGACCTTGTGAGTGCCTCCAGGCTGCCTCGATGTTATTTAAACAGACAACAGAAAAACACGCATTTGCGCGCATCGTGACTTGCTGTTTACTACCTGCTGATGGATTTTCAAGATACCGTTCCCATACACTATGAAAGCCATAAAAGTGTGTTTTGCTCAGCTCTCAGCAGCAGCTCTGATGAAGTATAAACAAGGAAGAAAAATTCTTTATTTACCTTTGACTTGCGCTTCAATTTGTTCGTTCGATGCCAGTTTGAACTATTTTGGAATTCAGCTTTAGTGAAAGTTTCCATCCTGGGTTGGGTGGTGATGTCTGAGGGACATCATCATGGTGTGGCTGGACTGCTGAGATTGGATGAAGTCATCTTTGCATTTTGCATACATTTCAATACGTGATAATCTCTCACGTATGTCTGAAGGGGTTTGTGAAAGATGTAAATTCAAGGACAGATTAGTTAATCACAGCCTCTTCTGTGTTCCCCTGCCTACACACTATGTTTGGACCAATGCACAGAGCCCTGACCTCCCCACCCCATAACCTGACATATAGTAAAATAGTGTGTACATGCCTAAATTAGGAGGACTTGCTATGCAGAAGTCAGTCTTACCTTTAGTGCCTAGCTTATTCTTCCACCAAGTTATCACTTTTAATTTGAACAGTGGCCAAATCGGGGAAATAAATCTTCTAGGTATTCTTCTAATTGACATATTTAGTGTGGGTTTATGCTTATTTATGCAGTATTTATCTGCTTATCTTGCTGCACATTTTGGACAATTCTGAAATGATATCATATTCCAGTGTTTTTCCAGTCACTGGCTCTTGTGCTAATCTAATCGCATTCTCATCGAACATTCTTCAGATTCTAAATTTAATCATACAACAGTTAGTTCCAATTGAGTAATCTGATTGGACGAGAGGCATTCCACATGTTGTGATATAGATCATAACAGCACTGGAATGTTTAATTATATGAATCGCTTCGCATCACAGGTATTTTAACAATTGTTAATTACACTGTCAATTAGCATGGATAAAAGTTGGTACCCATCCTGCGACTGACAGTTAGTGTAAATAGTTAAAACACCTCTGAAACGTCCGTGTTGCTTTACCTAAGCTTAAGGCAAGCTACAAATCTAACTAAATCTAACTAGCTTCTAGCATAAGGCTGTTTCCCAAATCCCTCTCTAACTCCTGATCAAGGGATCCTGATCATACCCTTTCTGAACTGCTGATCATATCTACTTGGAATGAGGTAAAAGGGATCGCACACCCTACATTAGACACTAGCCTTCAATATAACCCTCTTTAGGTTTCAACACCATAAACCTAGAAGTTAGGTGCTATTTCGAATTGGAATAAGTGGAAATATAAAGTAGATCTCAGGACTATCCACCACCTCCATGATTTATTCTTCTCACTTTTTGGCCTGTGTAGTTCTAGTAAGAATTTCGAACAACTTTCACCCCTATTAATTACACTGTCGGTTGCTAGCAATACACAACAATAGTTCCTCCAGACGCGAAAGGATATGTGTCAGTGGTAAACAAGCAAAACAGGATAATAAAGGTAATTTGTAGAACTGTTGTATAAAAGCAATAATATATTTGGAACTCAGGCTTCGCCCTCATGCTTATTATCGCATCACCTGTACTGAACTTCCCTCTTGTGTGATATTACTTAAATATAGGCTCAGATGGTAGTCTTACATAGACTAATGATATCTCAATTTTGCACTAATATTGCTGTGTAACAATCGTTCTTTCTCAAGTATTGTATCTTGTTATATGATTGTAATTCTCATTTAGAATTTTATTTTAACAGCATCTGTTTAATCCAGTACATTTAGTTGGTATGATGGTAAAGCTATACTTGTATTATATAATTTTTCGGAGAAATAGGAATGCAGTACTTTGGGTGTATTAGCAGGGTACTGCAATATAGAGGATGCATTCTTCACTGTATATCCAATTTTTCATCTGTGACAAATGAAAAGGGAATCAGAAACCACAGAGTCTTCAAAGGGAGATGGGTGGCTTTGTGGAAAGGCAAGAATAGAGGAGAATGAAGAACAAAGAAAATGTAAAGAGAGATGGAGGAGCATTAAATAAGGCCATATTTTCACTGTTGGATATTGGCTAAAGATAAGCATGCTTCCTGTCAGCCTATTTGTGATCGCTTTAGCAAAAGACAGATATTCTAATCTATTTGTGTATTTCATTAACAACAGATTGTGCAAACTATCCAAAACTTTTTTTTTTCTTTTTACCTTATCATGCATTTTTGTATATTTTGTTATTTATTTTCCTTCTCAGAGATTTATCATAATATTTATAAAATGCCTTTTTGGTATGGTGTTGGATTTTTTAAGCAACTATGTAATGAAGAAATGAATAGAGCATAATCAAATAAAACAAATAACATACAGAAAAGAAGAAATGCCTAAATAGAGTAAAATATGAAATATATAGCGCCATGCACAAGTAATCAACAGAAATATTCAAGTTTTGTGACAGATTCACAGTCATATTAAAGATCTTTGACTAGGCTTTTGTAACATGTCCAAGTTCATTGTTTTTGGGCCACTCCTGTGTAGCACCTGCCATATGTTTTCGGCTTGTCTGCCTGGTGGAAAATGAGCCTTCATGCAGTCTCAAGTTCCTTTAGACTGAAATACGTTTAAGTCTAGGATTACCCATCCATTAAGGATTACGAATCCGCATAACATCATGCTGCCGCCACCATGCTTCTCTGTACAAATGCAGTTCTATTGGTAACAGTATTCTACCTAATTTTCAGTCTTAGTCTCATCAGAAAAAAGTGCACTTTTTAGAGCTACATATTTGCTGAGGTTTAAACACATGATTTGATATGGCTTTTGTCTTACTGATACTCTTTCCTAAGCGTAGCATTATGGAGTGTCTGCTAATAGTTACAGATTCCGGATTAATTTAGAGACTTCGCAGCAGTGCTAATGAACAGGTATCCACAAACTACATTGATTACTTCCCTCGCTTCAATAGTATGGGCTTTTTTGTGTAAGTTAATGATATATGAGGTGTGTTCAAGTCAAAACAGGACTTAATCTGAAATTATATGAAATTTCTTGTTAATGAAGGCGTAAAACTGAATGACATTTACGGAAGCGCAGTACAGTGACATAAAACATTTGAATCGTGCAAAACCTTTAAAGAAGGTGAGAACGTCAGCGAATATCAGAGAATGCTAACCGAGGTGACTCGGAGATCAGTTACGGCCACCACCTGCACATTACAGGAATTATTATTATCTCCCGTATAGTCCTGACCTCGCTCCAAGCATGGGATAAGTGCATTAGTTTAGCAGGGGATTATATAGAGAAATAAACAGAGTTTGTACTCTCATAATTGTGTTCTGTTATTCTGCACAAGGAAAAGTCACGGTTTGACTTGAACGTTTGCTTGTAATTTAATAATAAATAAATTCCAAATAAAGTCCATTTTGGGGTGTATCACTAGAAAATGTGTAAAACTTTAAGGAGGTAAATACTTATGCAAGGCTCTATAAACACAGGGCATAAATATTAGCGTACACAATGCACAACATGCATCACCTATATAACAACAAAAGAAGTGATTGGTATGAATAGAATTTTTAAAAAAAGAGGAGAACAGTAGGGCTGGGCATGTAAACATAGTCACACAATGATTATATAATGCATATTTGTTCATCACTAGGTATGCCTGGTATGTTGCATGAGTGAATTAAGACCTTTGCAAAGGTATATTTAGTGCAACTACATCCTGATTTATTGGAAAAAATCAGCATAGAGCTTATTAATAACCTCTTTAAACATAAACAGTAACTTTTCTCTTCTTCTATAATGATAAAATTAATGTGCACTTGAAAAACTGCATTATAGACCTGACATTTTGACTTATTTAGGCTTAGTAGCTTATAACAATTATGCAACTAATTAGTGTAATAGTAAATTGATTAGTAAACTTATCGTTTTATCATGGATTATGAATGAACATACATTTTCATTTATTTATAAACACATGATCATCGAACACGTAACATGGTTAGGGGTTTGAGTCCTGCCTCTGCTCTGTGTGTATGGAGTTTGCATGCATGTTCTCCCTGTGCTAGGTGGGTTTTCTCCGGGTTGTCTGGTTTCCTCCCACAGTCCCTAAACATGTTCCCAGATTTCCTGTAGTGTACAGGAACAGGGTGGACAGGGTGGGTGTAAGCCCTGCATATTACATTGTATGCCATCCATGGTTAACCCTGTCTTGTGCGTTGAGTTGCCCAGCACAGGATAGATACAGGATAGACAATAGATGGATGAAGGAACATGTAACTTATTTATACACACGTGGACAAAATTGTTGGTACCCTTCGGTCAATGAAAGAAAAACTCACATTGGTCACAGAAATAACTTTAATCTGACAAAAGTAATAATAAATAAGAATTCTATGAATGTTAACCAATGAAAGTCAGACATTGCTTTTCAACCATGCTTCAACGGAATTATAAAAAAAAAATAAACTCATGGAACAGGCCTGGACAAAAATGATGGTACCCCTAGAAAATACTGAAAATAATGTGACCAAAGGGACATGTTAATTCAAGGTGTGTCCACTAATTAGCATCACAGGTGTCTACAATCTTGTAATCAGTCAGCCACTTAATAATGCAGGACAGTGTGAGGGAAGGACAGTCATAAGAAAGGAAGGAGACAATCAATGCCAGTAATGAGGAACTGGTGTCTAAATCTGACTTGCTCCTGTCTCTAATGGCTGGCGTACGGTTTTTATTGACTGTTATGTTAAAAGGTAAAGTCAGTGCAGAGAGGGTGGATAGGGTTGATCTCTTCAGTTTAGTAATATTATTTTTTGGTTATTGTGCGGTTACAGATGGTTTTTGGTATTTGAAGTATTGCAGTAGAACACATTTAAAATGTGAACTGGTTGCCATTTTTATATTTTCACAATTTTATACACTTGCATGTTGTGCATTCTGTTCCTCATTAATGTACATATTTATATTTTAATTCCAAAAAATACAATAAATTATTTTTGAATGCAATATTTTTCGCTCTAGTGAAATCCTTATATTCTACATCATGGATAGCCGTATTAGAATTTTACGCCATATCATACTGTGTATGGTTGTGTACGTGACAATATTCAGTACGTGAGATATTCAGATATCAGTGTGAAAATGTCCGTTAACAGCGAACTGTAAAGGATGCCGACTGAGACTTGATTGAAAAGTAACTTAGTGTGTATTATTTACAGCATGCGCTCTATGTGTTCACCCTGATGCTCAACGTATTTTCTCAACTTGTTGCATCCTGTTTTCACAACCCGTGGGCACCGATCAGGCATAACACATTAAGCCTAAAACATTAAGCCTAATATTTTGCGTCTGTTTATTTCCAAAGGGATGTTAAAGAACGGGATGCATGGAGGAAGCTGATGTTTATCCTACTTTATGGAGCAAAAAAAAATGCTGCTGGTTCACTGAAACAAAGCATGTGTTAAAATATTATAGGTTATGCATGATTAGAAGGGTCAAAGGTCAACACTAACGTGTCTGGTACCATTCTATTTACATAACTGCCTAGAGCGTTGAGAAATTTTGTTTTTCTGACCTTGAATTTTATCTGTTTAAGCCCAACCATCATCGCTCCAACTCTCTCTCGCTCTCTCTCTCTCGATCTTTCTCCCTGTATATGCTTCATCAGGTCAACATTCCAGTAACAAGTCAGGCTGGTTTTTGGCCTTTTAAAGACTTTCTCAGTCACAAGTATGGAGAGGGTGTGTGTGAGAGACTGACAAAGGGCGTTTAAAAGGGCACACTCTTTCAAGCTTCCCAGCATCCAACACTTGTTTTCTAAATGCATACTTTTTTTTTCATTCAAACTTTGCTGTAGCACATGACGCATTAATACTGCTACAAACGATTTCTTAAATCATGGTTTAGACAGATGCTTCAGTTAAAATTGTTATGTTTATGAGATTTTGTTTAAATAACCACAATTTATTTCGATCATTACTACTAAAATTTTACTAAATAACATATGATATAATTGAATATGTGTGTTGTACTGTAGTATATTGTAGCATATGTGTGTGTGAGCTTGCAGTGCTGAAAGGAAAATGAAAGTAAACATACTGCACGTTGGACCAGAAATATATTGACATCTTAACATTTAATACTGTTGTCATAGAGCCTTTAAAGGTATTATTATTATTATTATTATTATTATTATTATTATTATTATTATTGTGACACTATTAAAAAAACCTAACTGTGAACCCCGTGACAGATATTCAAAAGAAAAATCTGCCAAATGGGCAAGACACAGCTACAGGAATTAAAATGCTCTGAGGTTATATGATTAGAGGAATTCTCCAGCTTAAAAAAGACTTCAAGGACAATTTTTAGATTTGGACAGGAACGTCAACATGACTTATTATCTTGTCATATGCATAATACAGTATAAGCGGCACGGTGGCATAGTTATGCACACTGCGGCTTCGCACACCCAGGGTCGAGGGTTTGATCGTCACCTCAGGTCTGTATGTGTAGAGTGTGCATGTTTCGCCCAGTGCTAGTGGACTTCCTCACTGTCCTCTCAGAGCTCACCCAAAGTGTTTAATGCGTGCTGAAATACCCCTTAGATAATGATTTATTTATTTATGAATTAATTTATTTAATGTAACATATTTATTTCACTCCCATCCCAAATGCACAGTTTCAGCATATATATGTAAATAAGCTACTGCTAAGCCACGCCCCCTCCAGAGAACAGCAGAGCTCAGCAACAAGCTGTGGGAGGGGATCTTCTTTTATGAAGTCACAATCGGGGAAAAAAAAAGACAATCTTTTGCACATTTGTACGGCCCCAATGGAGGCTCAGAATGTCTAAAAAAGTCTAAGGACTGGTGCACTGTTAACATTTCGATTCAGTTTCTTTGGTTCCAGTGAAGGGAAATCTTATACAACTGTGTGCTTCAACCTTTGTGGCAACCTTTGTGCTTGGGTATGATCCATAAATAGGCGGGAAGGTCAGGTGTCCACAAACTTTTGAACAGATTTTATGATATGATCTGATACCAGAGAAGGGAAGCTGTTTAGACGCGGGGTCATCAGTGCAGTCTGATTCCTCTGAAATCTTTGTGTCCGTAACTCCAATCTCATCCTCTGACGTACACAGCCGTAGCTGATAAAGTGGGAAGGAACGAAGAGTATTGCTCTTGACATTATTCCAGAAATAATATTATAATATGAGCAATAATATTAGGCATGAATACACAGTCTTACACAAGAATTGAAGACATAAAAAAATGTGAACGCTGGCGTAGGGTAGGAGGGAGCAATCATTCTAGGGCAGGGTACAAATCAGTTGTGCCTAATGTAAAAAAAAAAAAAATCTAAGGCTACAATGGGCACAGGCTAGAGATGATAACTATGATTTAATAACCATTCAATGATTAATCATTGGTTTAAGTAAATCAATTGATGATCCATTAACAGTCGGTTTAACCACACAGCACGATGCATCTTTGATTGTTTTTTTTTTTTGTTCAAGTCTGTCAGTTAAGAACAAATCACATTTGACATGCGTCTACTGTAAGTACATTCTTGGCGGTTTGTGATCGGAGCCAAGTGAAATGCCAAGTGAAATGAAAACCCTCATTCTGTGTAAAAAAGTTCAGCTGAGACTCATATGAGGCTTGTGCAGTCCCACCGAGCTAAATCGTGCTGGGGTCTTTCAAAATTACAGTGCATTTAGTTAAATGCAATGCTTTTCTTTCCATTTCCTGGTTAGCTGTACACAACCATGTTGTGAGCGTGATCAGTTATCGGCATCATACACACAGCGGTTGCCCGGGTGCACAGAAAAACCATGCATGGTTTTAACCATGGTGTTAAAATTGCTTGCCATTCATTTTTCATAATCGATTTCTTGGAATGCACAGGAAATCAACCGAACCGATCCTCAACCATAATTGACGATCGGCCCATCAACAACACAGGCTCAATCAAAAACCTGATCTTTTTTTAATATTCAACTTTGCTGAGCCTTACATCCTTTTTAAACACACTCTTTCACTTGACCTGTTTTGAATGTTTAATTGTTCAGCACCTACACTTTGTAGGTGCTGTACAACAATCAAATAACACAACACATACTGTAGTAGTAATAATAATAAACCTATTTTACATAGAGATTGTTGAGTGAGTTACTGTTTGACAGGAAAGATAGAAAGAGTTGTGAATGTTATTTACAATATCAGCACCGGAGCGCTGATTAGGATTTCACTTGTGTGCTTTTCATTCTTAGGTTGAGAGCCGAGTGCAGCAGCCAAAACACAGAATCCTGCAGGTTTGTCAATTACCTAAAAATCCTCTTTGCTGAAGGTTTTATTAAGGAGATTTGTGTGTGTGTGTGTGTGTGTGTGTGTGTGTGTGTGTGTGTGTGTGTGTGTGTGTGTGTGTGTGAGAGAGAGAGAGAGTACTGTATGACCTTTAATCTCAAGGATGAGGAATGTGTTGAGTGTGATTATTGTTAACTTATAATATGTATGATGTTTAATAAAAAAAGATGTGTAAGGTTTTTCCATCAAGGAAACTGGAGCATATTTACCTGCTCTGAGAACATAGCTTTCCAGAGTTTGTAGAGATAACTCTGAGATAGGATTCAGTTTTATGACTTTCTCACAGCACTTTGGACCTAACCACCTCAAGAAGTGGTGACAAGGTGCTGCGTGGAATAGTGTGTGTGTGTGTGTGTGTGTATCAATAACGCTAAACAAACTTCAAGCAGAAATGTACAGTTCCCGGACTAATAGACATCAATCAAATATCAAATTTATTAGAATTGAATAGGCCATGACAGATTCCGCTTGCTGAAGTTGCCTGATCAAAAGGTGTCGATTAATTTGCTGTCAAAGCAAACGGCACAGTAGATTCAGCTGGGTTGCAGGTTTATTATTATATTTATTATTATTTTAGTGTTTCTATGGCAACAGCTCACACACAGGAACATGTATGGAGTCTTTAGTGTCACCACCAGTAAGGTCCTCATTAAGGAAACGTCCTCCTGACACAGGGCTTGTCTCGCGCTTTATGACTTTCTGGTAAAATCAGAACGTGTTTTAATCTATTGTATTAATGTAAAAAGACAAGACTATCAAGGCTAACAAGGCTTTTGATATTAAATATAACTACGCATGATTCCACATCAGGCCATATCACATGAAAATGCCATAGATTCTTTAACTAATCACTAATTACACCTGACCGCATGAGTAAGTGTGTTTTCAATTGTTCTCATGTTAAACTGTAGCTACTTCCTGGATTTGTTCTGCTAATTATTTTATCAGCCTTGGGGGGAATTTTTTTCTGGAAATTATTACTCTCTCTCTCTCGCTCTCTCAAAATCCAAAGGCCAGCTCAAAGTCCACTTCTCTAACTCCAAGAAAACACTGTCTGACACTTGACGACAGATTGCTAAGCTGTGGTGGTTCTGATCCTCAGCCTGAGATGCTGAATCGTTGCGTTCACACAAGCTGCGTCAGAAAGCTGCGAGTGATTACAGTACATATGCAACTCCAACAGATGCACTTTTACAGGTTTACTGCCTTCTTATCTGCAGACACAAAGGAAAAGACATATTGTGTCACATATACACTCAGTCCTGAACCCGTATCCGGAATGGATATTCTGCCAGATCCTTTATACATGACACATCACACATTACTGTGCAGAGAGAGAGAGAGAGAGAGAGAGAGAAAGAAAGAGAGAGAGAGAATTAGTGGTGACCAGACCAGACTGGTGCCTCCTTGGACAAATACTGTCTTAACCTGCCAAATACTAGCCAAAGCTATAGCCAAGAACCAGTTCTGCGTTCTATTAACCTCAGTGAGAAGGCAAGGGTGAATGTTTGTCTGTGTCCTTTGGAAGCAGTTTAACCCAGAAAGTCATCTGACAGTATGAAGGTAACCTGCCTATATTCTGTATGTCCCTCTAAGGTTTAGCATGGCAAAGCTAACTTTCAGGATTACTTTGATTAGTGAATATGCTGTGCAGATTTAGAGATTTTCCGGTTTCCGATTTTTTTTGCCTGCCACAGTCAGTCAATTGTATATAATATCAAAATTTAACTATTAATTAACTTAAACATTTAACAAAACTGCAAAAGGGTTCCAGACTTTATAAAGGTTAATGATTTCTTTTTTTTTGTACAAATAAAATCCAACTACAATAAAAATTCAACAGGAAGGGTGAAGGCTACAGTATGTCACATGTTTCCTCGGAGACACATGACAGCAATATAGGAGAATCGCATCGTGTTGAACAGCTGCACATGCACTGTTGGAGGGCAGGAAAAAAACTCAGAGATTAAAGTCATGATCTGTGGATGACATGGTGAATGCTTTTCTTTATGACCACTTGAGAGTTTGTGCACGATCGCTACGGAATCGGTTATATCTGAGGCTGTTCAAGCTTATAAACCAGCCGATTCCAATTACTGATTGACCAATCAGCGCATTCTTACCTACTTCCAAAAACGAAAATAAATTGAAATGTCCTGGAGATATTCTCTTCTCAGAGAATTGTTTAATGATGTATATGCCGGGAACATTCCACAATAACTACAGTTTTGGACTTGCTCTGGCCCAGTCGTCTAGCCATCACAATTTTGCCCTTGTGACAGCAGTTACAGTTACAATATTTCATTACAATGGCATCTGGAAGTGGGTGGGATATATTAGGCAGCAAAGTAAATTGTGATGTCTAGATGACTGGGTCAGAGCACCTCCATAACAGCACCTTGTGTGGGATGTTCAGGATTTAGCAAAAGTAGTCCAAGGAAGGAATACCAGTCACCCAGGGACAGGGTCTCAAGTGCCCACGGCTTATTGTTCCACATGGAGAGCGAAGGCTGGTCTGTGTAGTCCTATCCAGTAAAAGAGCTACTGTCACTCAAATTGCTGGTTCTGGATAGGTGTCTAAATGCACAGTGCATTACAATTTAGGTGGCACAAGGGGACCTTCTCACTATTAGGTGGATGGTCATAATGCTATGGCTAATTGTTGTGTATATATTTGTAAAACAGATAAATGTATACTATACGTGGTCAGAAGTATGTGGACCCCAGACCATCTTACGCCCTGTGGGTCTTCCTCTCTATTACCACAGAGTTGAAAGCACAGATTATATAGAATGTCTACGTATGCTGTAGAATTACATGTTTCAGCCTGTTTATAACGTGAAGTCCATGAAGACATGGTTTTCTCGTGGCTTGCACAAAGTGCAAACCTCAGCGTCACCGGATACTTTATATTACTAAATGCCAGCAAATTAGTGTCAGAATAATGGGCACCTAAGACTCAACTAAGTCTGACGCCTGCCAAGTCTGATCTTACAGAAAAACCATTGCAGCAGTGCTGCATGCTCAGTACAGGCGACAAAAAAGGCACCAGAACACCAGTGCACCACCAGGGCCCACTAGGCAAAGAGCCCGAAGCTGCCGACACGACCTCCAAACTTCCCCGAATCTCAGTCTGATCACACTACCCATTGGAGGCCCAAGACAAACAAGTCTGATCAACAGAGGCCCGACCTCACAAACCGTAGCACCCAAACACCAGAGCACACCCCAGAGTCCCTGCAGAGCCACGCCCTGAGGGGCCAGAACCACCCTGGTGAAAAATGTTAACTCTTTTAACTGGTGTATACAGTGTGTATATACACACATGTCATGGAAGCAATACTTACCTGTGATTTTTTTTGTCATGTTAAAGTTGAAGTAAATGTTTTACTGAAGATCAGCATTTCTGAATGTGATTATTGATATGTTTAAAGTATATTTTGTAGGCATATATTGGTAGTAAACCAATATAAACCAATGTGTGTGTGTGTGTGTGTGTGTGTGTGTGTGTGTGTGTGTGTGTGTGTGTGTAGAGAGCACTGTGCAGATTTATGCTGTAGTAAGACCCTTACACTGTCACCTTGCCATCAAGCCGATACAGACCGATGCAGCAAAGGAGTTCAGATACGCAGCAAACACAGGTCTGTTTGTGTTTATTGACACTGTTCACTGCCACTATGGCTTAGTAGCATTAACACTAATACTCTAGCCCAGGTGTACTTGCTATGAATTGTTTAAAAATGAAAGAACATAGAGTTTTGAATTTGTCATATTCTTAACTGTGGGTGTTTCCACACTTATTCTGGGAAAGAATAAACTGTTAGTTACTTTACGCTAATTATGTAGGTTGTTTTGTTTTTGTGTGTCTACAGTACATCTGTGTGTGTGCCTGTGTGCATGTCTGGCCCAGGTGGGAGGGTCATTTTAAGGCTCATCTGTTTACACAGCGTCACACACAAAGGTCAACCCCTAATGTCAGCGTGTTTTCCTTTAAAATGAAGGGAAATAAGAAATGACACATTTTTGGAGAAGGATATTATCGATGAAAAATCTTGTTTTCTTGCATACTTTCTTTTCCCTTTTTGGTCCCACTCACGCATGCTGTAAATATAGCTGTGGCTCTTCCCTAAATATCTTTTGTCCTAATAAGGTACCGCTCCGAAGGTCACATGCTGCAAATTCTTCAGCAGCTGGATTCCACAGCACCCCTGCCCATGGAATTCAGGACGGGGGCATCACTATGGCAATGAGCTCAGAAGCTTCTAGAATTGTTCTGCTGTTTCTGAAGCATCATCACATTCGATTTTAAAGCCCATTTTTCCAAAGATTAGCATTTCGGGAATTGTCTGAAGTGCACAGAGACGATCCTGAAATGCTTTTATAGAACAACAGAGTGATTCTTCCTTAACCCACATATCACCCCTACACAGATATGTGCCCTTGCTGTGCGTGTGTGTGTTTTTATGTAATTGTGTGTGTCTCAAGAAACTTCCAGAAGATAGAGTTCAGCTCAATGGAATATGTGTGCCGTGGCAAACCCAAATGATTTATAAGCCAGCTTTCTTCCTCTGAAAAAAATCATACCGAGCTTGAGAATCAGCAGTCACCACCTGACACAATATTATCACGAATCTTAGGTGCCGATTCCATTAACATTGTTATTCTGAGTATTATGATTTTATAAATATCCCAATTCCCAGGTTTTCCCCATTTTGGTACAATTTTAGGATCTTGAACCTTAAAAGCTGTCATAACTCGAAAGAAATTTATACTTTAGCTTTGTTCACCAGCTTCACAACTGAATTGATCATTAAAGCATTCTCACTTAAAAACCAAGTGTAGCATTTAAACAATACAAAACTACTTATAATACAAGAGTTTAACATTTAACTTAAAATTAAATGAAATAAAAAGCTACATTTTTACTGAGTAACTCTGTCATCCACCATAATATGTTTTAAACAAACTTAGCAAATAATTGAAACACACAGGATGCTATTGTGTAAATAGTTTAGAGTGTAGCACCTGTAGGATTATAAATTGATTAGGATTACAAACTGTGATTTTTCACCTCCTCAAATGCCTCCAAATTTGTGAGCGCGTAGCTAATTGCAGTGGTTCTGTGTTTCAAGACTAATTAGCACTCGTGATGTTTTGAGACTGGTGTAACGAGTGGGTAATGAGTGTGCCATGTACAGTACACAGCATGTGTAATTAGTGAGTTTCAAGACTAATTCACTTGCAGAGTTTGGAGAAAAAGGCTGATTGATGACGTGCACAACTTTTGATGCTTTAACGCTATAACATGTGTTTCTCTTGCACCATCGGTTACAACCCTGAGGCTGATCGGTCATGGTTGAACGAGCTGAAATCCAGCCAAATTCGATCACTGGCTCACTGACTGGTGCTTCTTTATTAAACATGTAATAAATAGTATGACGATACATAATTCGACACACAATAGAATCACGCTTTAAGTTTTAAACATGTGTTCTCTCATAAGCATGATCTCCACTAAAATATCAGTGGCTAATTTTTTTGATAAGCCAAAGCCAAGGCTTTCCTCCACTTATGAGGATGCATTTCTTTTGCCATTATTGGATTACTGTTTTTTATAGGTTTGTTCTCTTTTAGTCAAAAGTTTAAACTATGTGTTGATTTTGTATGTAAATGAAAGTTCAGTTTGATTAATTGTTTTAATTTGTTAAATTAGATAAGCTACCAGGGAAGATAGTGGATGATGCTAATCTGCGTAGATATTCATGTCTGATTTTGAAATGGTTGTACGTATGAGGTAGTGTTAAGAATCTGTAATCATTCCTTAATCAATCATCTTTTTGAGTAAACCAATCGTGCTTTCTAAAAAATCTATTCCACTTACATTCATACTATACCTTGTACATTACACACATACATCAACTAAGATTACTTGCAGAAGCATCTATTACTGAATATTTAAACGTTACAGACACGTTGTCACTGTAGTACCTAGTCACAGTCGGGTAACTGGTATTTCCCATTGTATGCAAACTCCATGGGACAGATTTGTTTTTATTTGGTGGTTTAATTGTATATTTTTTTCTAAAACCACACCACTGAGCGGTCTCTTGGCCAGGAAAATTGTATAACAGGTTACCTTGAGATACATTGTTCTTTATTTTACACAGGCGTGTTGTGAGTAAATTAAAAAGTTCAAGTCCTCCAAGGTCAAAGGATGTATGAAAATCTGTCTCCTGTTTTTCATGCTGCCCTTTCATCTATCCCATGGAAGATCAAGACCTCTACACACATCCACCAAGAGAGCCACACCTGAAGACTCCCCTTACTGGTCGTTACATCTCAAAGACTCTCTCTAATCTCTCTCTCTATTATCCCCCCCCCCCCCCCCAACGACCCTTCCTCCTATTCTCACCTTCCCAATTGTTCACGTAACAAGCCTTTTCAGACAGAGAAGAATCCCTTCACCTTGGAGGACTTAAATAAAAGAACTTTCCAACTTACCTTAGACAGAAGAAGCTATTTGGGTGAGTAGTGAAACATTTCTACAAAACTAGGAAGAAGTCCAGGTGACATGACTCAACTTCCAGAAAACAGAGAGTCGACTTTCCGGGAAAATTTTGGGGCAAGTATGAAGCCCAAACACATCAGCTGTTATTGATGTTACCGAAATTTATTATACCTCATGATGTTTTTTGGAACATCTGATTGAACAACTCCTCTCTGTACTAGTAGGCATGTTTGGGTGAGGTGAGTTAAGTGGGGTAGAATTGTGGGTGGTGCGTGTGTCTATATATAGAGGATCATGGCAAGGAAGTAGGGGGCACTGTTGCTTGTGGTGTGGATGGTACATCATGTAGTGAAGTGTTGAGATGTTTTTTTTCTGTTATGTTTTTTTTTTTCTCTCAGACTTATTGGAATTTGTATTTGGACTTCTGTCAATGTAAACCATTAGTCTGGCTAATTATGGTCTTGTTTTTGACCCAGAGTTTGCAAAAATAAAAATAATGTCTAGGTTGTCTGCACAAAGTTTGACAAGAAGTCATTTTTCTAGTCTACACACTGGTACAATACAGGAATCATTTAACATGCTGAACTAAACGCCTGATCTCATGATCTCAATGCTTCATCTTTAACAGTTTGTTTTAATTTGCCCTTAATCTTAACTTGGTATTAATCCACTCATGACATGCCATAACATATTATCTTTGCAAATTTTGTTTTGCTGATCATAATATTATTCAGACTCCATGAACTGAAAAGTTTCCACTGCACCCATGGAGTTAGAGATTGCACCCATGGGGTTGGCATTGTATTCCTGTGACTAAATTCATAGACTTTGTGGGCAAGGTTTTTTTGGCATGCCACTATATTTTGGAGCGTCACTGTGCAGTATTTGTTCACCGCCACAAAACCATTAGTCAGCTGGGGTGCAGTCAGCTTCCCAGTTCATCAAGGTGTTCATTGGGGTTGAGGTCAGGTCTCCATGCAGGTCATTTGAGTTGTTTTGAGTTGACCTTTAACTACTCATGCATGAAGCATTGTCATGCTAGAACAGGTTTGGGCATGAAATTGTAACACTACTGCATACAAAGGCATCATGTACTATTGCTCACTTCCACATTTGTGGCCCAGATACGGATGGGATGGTCAGGTGTTCACAAAGCTTTGGCAATAGAGCATAGTTTATCCTGTAAGATGGTATTTGTGTAATTTAAACAGCTGAACAGACGAATGTACATGTTATTATATATACACTGTTGTTATTTTTAACTTTCCATTACGTTCCATTCTGGTTTCACAGCTGTTGTGAGTTGTGAGAGAGTTGTGAGAGAAAAACCCTGCTTTAGTGGAATCGAGCAGCTTGACCGAACATTACTGTAGTTTCAGAAACTATATCCCTGCACTCTGAATCATTCATGCTGCTCTCCTTTTACCTCTTCTCGTCTTGCCATTCGTACCCATCTATTTCACTCCCTCATTTTTACTATCCTACTATGCCCCCTACGGTCCCTACTTGGTACTATCACCATGTAAACCAGCGTAAAGTGCATGCACAGTTCACCGCCTAGTATTTTCCATACATTCCTGAAGTCCATGCATACCGCCTTTACCCAGCTCATAAAATACTGTAGACTACACGTTATTTCCTGAATTAATTGTGTTTCCTCTCCTCCCTGGTCATCTTGACTCCTCCCTGATGCCTTCACATTTTGGGGAGTCGTCTGTCATTGGGGACATTACATTCTCACGTCCTCTAGGACCAGGAGAGCATGGTAGTGACAGAATCTCTCTGTAATGGGAAGGAGATTAGAATCTGAAGTCCTCGTGGGAGTCTATGGTCACTGCCTGAGATCACCCTCCTCTCCAGGACCATAATAGTGTGGTTTGTCTGGTATTTGATATCGTATCTCTACATGTTTCCCAACAAGAGAAAAAAAATCACAAGTTTTGGCAGGGGTGGTATGTGTGTTGGATGTGTTTGCCGTGGCTTGTCAGGATTAGTGATTTGAAAACCAACCCTAAAAGCAGGCTCTGGGACGTAGCCATTAATTCGAGTTTGTTTTGTCATGCTCAGACAACGTGCAACTGATTACAGAAAGTGATCTTTTACCTTGGAGTTGGCAGTGCTGGAGTCTGAGATGTTACATTTCTTTATGGACATTTTAGCTAGTTTGTGTTGCTTTTGCACTTAAGGGTTTGGCCCCCGCGCATACAAGCAGTGAAAAGCTATGTGGTCAAATGTACACGCAAAAAAATGTAACCGTGTTTATAATATAAATAGGTAATTATAGTTCAGGGCTGATTAAAGGGTCTGACAATCTAGTCTAAGTTATATAAGGAGTTCTCATGCATACAATACTGTGCAAAAGTATTGGGACATCTCTCATTCCTTTGTTTTACTTCCAAAGAGACAGACTTTTTTTGTATTTTCAATGCAGTCTTGAGAAATGGGTGTCCAGGCTTCCTGAGGGACTTTTTTTAACTCATATTTTTGGCTGTCATCCCTGTACATGACCAGTTTCAGTTAAATTTTTTTTCTTTGTTAAGCCGTACAGTGACCTATGAACTTAGGGATGAACCAGGGAGAAACAGGTGCAGATAATAACACACACTCAGGCCGGTGAAAATGATGTGAGGGGGAAATAAGGATGCTCCTGAGGTCGTTACATAGACAAGTTTTTTTTTTTTTTTTTTTTTTGCTTATTAGTGCTTGATGTTCAACAACATATTTAAACTAATATAATTATAGTTAACAGTCACACAGTTACAGTAAATGTAAGAGTTTATAAAGATTATGCAGAGTATGTAGACAGTATTAGTATTTGCTAAAATATGTATCTAGATAGCTTACAAAATACGATGAGGTAACGAGCAACATGGATCAATTAGTAACAGAATTAGCTATGGACATGTAACAGAAAGGGTAAAATACAAACCAGTACAATAAAAGAACAACAATAAATATAACAATGAATATTATTGGCAACACTGCTATTTCTATTATATGGTCCTACTGTATGTAATGCTGTCAAATATACCTCCACTTTTTGGCACAGGTCAACTTTTCAAGATTGAAAAATGTTGCGATCTGAAAGAGCCAAAAGTTTGAGACAGTATTTCTGTTTTAACCTACATCAACCTAAAACATTTCTTTGAAACAAAAGATAACATCCTAAAGATGATACTCCAAAACCTTTTGTAATTGGTCATGAAGTACATGAAATAGGGCTCATTTATTATGTACTGTGTTGCTTAATATTGTCACAGTGCTGAAAGGAATAACTGACATTTTTATGACATTTAACTGACATTTTGGATGCAGTACATTCTATGGATGGGAAATACGATATTACGATACCTAGGTGCAAATTCGATTTGTATTGCAATTGTATAAGTATCACAATTTTATAAATATCCTGATTCCAGATAATTTTTTTAGATTTACGTAAAATTTTAAACAAACTTAGCAAATAATTCACTCTAACTGCCCAAATCTTAGCCATAATGGAGAACAAGATAATGATTCCACTGCACGTCTGGGGAAAAAAGTCACTATTTCAGAAGCTGTCAAATTATTGGGCTGCATCGAACAATGAAAACAATTACTGTAACTGGATTAAGAGCCCTTCAGTACATCAGTAAAACCTCGAGGGATAGTGCTGAACCGTCAACTTTGTTATATAGTTATGTTTATGATAAAGAAAAAACAACCATAATGAAGTAGCTATGTTTAACATTGAAAGTGAGAGCCTATCCAAACACACAAAATGTGGTGAGAACTCACAGGATTGGGACTAAACAGCTGTGTGGCCATAAGAAAACCACTTGTTAGTGAGACTAATCAGAAAAAAAGCCATAAGTTTGCTAGGAAGCAATGGGAAAAAAGTTAGTTGACCTGAATTGATCTTATTCCAGAGCGATGAGCGCATCAGGATAGGAAGCGAAGCACCCATCATGCATAGTGGCCACTGCACAAGCCTCTGGAGGCAGTCTTATGATCTGGGGTTGCATTAATTGGTCAGGTCTAGACTCAGAAACGCTATCTGGCAATAAAATGAAGTCAGCTGATGACCTGAATGTACTTATCACATTTATGTAGCTTTTCCTCCCTGATGTCACAGGAACGTTCCAGGAGTCACATTGTGAAAGAGTGGTTCCAGGAGCATGAGGAATCATTGTCCCACATAAACTGTGTGCTGTTATCAAAGCTAAAGGTGACTGGAAATCTTGCAACTTGAGTGTGCAACTTTCAAGTTTATTTTTGGCCACACAGCAAATGTTTAATTTGAGCGTCTCGGTAATCAAAATGCAAGTCTGGGAGCCCAGCTCCTCCTTCGTCCTTAGGGTTCATTAGATGAGCAATTTGTATCCTCAAGTTTTTATTATTCAACTCAATTTGGCAAAGTGTTTGTTTAGATCTTAAAAAAGGTCCAGATAAATATCAGGGAAGTGACTGAAATAAATATAATGAACGAGAAAGAACATTTATTCTCAACACACGTATCCTGATAGAAGAAGCCTTACAGCTCCTAACAAAACACTTCCTAGCACATCGGTAGCTAAAAGTTGAAAAGTTCTATAAATGCAGTTGCATCTCAAATTTATGTGAAAGGTCAGGAACAATAAGGAACAGGAACCGAGGAGGAGTGTGAGTTGTTCAGTCAGACCACAACAGTGCAGTGGAAGTGCTGTTCATGTCCACAGACAGACAGTATCTCGTCGTGTCCTCAGCCAGTCCTCACCCCATCCGCTCTGCTCTCGGTTTCTCCCTCCCCCTGTCTAATCTACTCTCAAGTTTCGGTTTCCTCAGATAAAACAGATTAAGGAGCAGAGTTCCCCAAGCTCAGATAAAGTTTCGGCACTCAGACACACCCGGTTATAGCTTGACCACAGAAGATAGAGTGAGGGAATTAAGGAGGGAGGTGGCAGGAGAGAAAGCCTTAGATAGAAGCCGAAAGAGACGGAGGGAAAGAAAGAGGTGTTTTTGAGTAATGTGTTTTTAAGCACTTGAGTGTGTGTGTCTCATATCCTCTACATTCCTGTGGCTCGGCTGATGTTGGGAAGGTCTGTGTGTCCATGGGTAAATCTCGCAGGAATGGTGAGATGATGAGATTGTGTGACGGCTCTGTGAAACAATCCTTTCCTACTCCAGACAGTGTGCATCCATGTTATCATTGCTTCAGTCTTATTTCTTTTTGCGACACCTGGCACACCATGGGTGTCTCCCCCTCGGGACAGAGATCCTCTATTACTTGTCACTTAGCTGAGATGCACACCAGACACGCCCTAAACCTGACCTTCCTGACCTTCCTGCCCTTTTCAGCACCTGTGCCACATTGTGGGTGTGATGGGCCTGATGAATTCACACTGAATTCACATGCTGAAAGATAGATGAGGATAGGAACAGACAGAGAAAGAGAGAGAGGAAAACACAGAGATCTCTTTGTTCAGCACACACTATCATGTGTTAGCATTGATTTAAATACAGAAAACAAGACCAGACACTATTCATTTTTTCCCACCCTTGATTTAATTTTAGTTAAATTTGATTGGTTCACTTTATAAAATATTTTTTTTCTGTCCCTTTATTCGTTTATTTGTTCTCTCTCGGTCTCTCTCCCACTCCCGCTTTCGCTCTTATCCCCTCTGCCCGTTCTCAGGATTAGTTCCACCGAGTCCGGATGTTTACTGCCTTGTAATGATGCTTAATTGCATGGTAATGGTGTTTAATTGCGTGTTTGAATGACGGTACGCATCTTCACGTTGGTCAACACTGGGGACTGCTTGTTCTCCACCATTTGAACACAAGAGCTCATGAGAGAAGGAGCGAATGGAGCTGCTCGGGTCGTTTTACCGCAGGAAACTGCGCAAAAAGCAGAAGAGGTCTGAGCTCGGCAGGTCCGATGGAGAGCTGTGCAGGCTACCGGCAGAGACCGGAGTCAACGGTCTCATTTCCAAGGTCCTCAGGTTTACTTCCAGGTAACGGTCGCTAAAATGGCTTGTGTGTGTGTGCATGGAATAAGAGCCAGTAGGCACTTTATGGGCAATTGTTTCTGCTCTTATAAAAGCAGTCAAGAATAAGTTGCATTGCAATGGACGCATTGTGAAGTCAGCGGGAGTGTTACTGAGATTTTTCTTTCACTCCCCAGCATTGATGAATTGTTGAATCTGATCTG
This sequence comes from Clarias fuscus, assembly GCA_030347435.1. Classification (NCBI taxonomy): domain Eukaryota; kingdom Metazoa; phylum Chordata; class Actinopteri; order Siluriformes; family Clariidae; genus Clarias; species Clarias fuscus. Next base: position 36,948,010 of record CM059212.1, read on the forward strand.
AAAGTGTTGATTAGAGTTCTACACCTATAGCTCTGATGCATGTTTATATTCATGTACTCCATCGAAGATTTTATTGCTTCTATAGTAGTTAATATACACAGTGCTCATATTGTGAGCTGAATATATTTTTTGTATTTTGTCAAAGAAAGTTCGATGCGGTGTGGATGTGCAGGTTTGGTGTGTATCCTCCTCTCAGGTTTTCTCCATGTTCACTGAGGAGAAATAAGATCAGAATAAGATCCAGCTGAAATTCATATGCTCAAAGATCCAATCACTTACACATATGTCACGCAAGAAAACGTCTAAAAACAAAAGGAATGGTCTAAGTTGCCGTAGTAACATTTAAGTGGGTTGGTTGATTCACAGGGCAAATTTCTACACCACACATTTTAATTCAAGGACCCAGCCACAGTGGTTTGAATTAGGTGGGATTGTATATATTAGGAGTTAAGTGGCTAATTATTAGTATCTGATATACTGTAATAACTGATAACTAAATGCTTTAAAAGCTAAGGTCACCTAGGTTGCACTAATCAGTTGCAGTTGGTTAGCGAAACTTAATTCCTTGATACAGGTGGTTTAATCAGTGCAAGTTCGATGAGCTAATTGTCGTTGTTCAAAGTTTACGACTTTACGTTTTGGATCTTTTGAAGTCATGTATTTAGATCCCAGCCCTACCTAGTTTCCCTGGTTGTGTCCTTGAGTAAGACCCCTAACTTCTACCTCAGTAGCAGGATGCATTGAGTGTAAGTAGCATTGTTTAAGTATAAGTGACTTATGTATTGAATCGTGTTATATATTATTATATTATTTATTTATTTATATTTAAGATATTACAGTACTTTATAGTTGTCAGTAAATTGCTGTAAAATGTACCATAGTTTATTTCTAAAACACACAGTAGCAGGCGATTAGCTAAGATGAAATGGTGTAAACGAGTGTGTCCCATTCTGCTTGTGTTCCCCCCTCACACCCTGCATTCCCGGGATAGGGCCAGGACTTGAATCTTTAACAGGATAAGTCATTAAGAGCGAGAAATGATTGTAAATGATTTGTGATAGATTTTGCACAAACGGAAATTATTCAAGATGGACAACTATTTTTTTTAGTTTACTCTCTGATCTATCTAAAGTAAAAAGTAAAAGAAAAAAATTAAGGAAATTAAGAGGCTAGTGCAGGAAAAAAGTGTTTATAACTTTAGTAATATAGGCTAACTTACTAATATGCATGATAACAGGGGCTAACTATTCTGTGATGTGTTATTTCTTAATTAATAAACAAAAAGTAATTATTGCCAAAAAACAGAATTGTTTATCAGTATACTGTAATGGCCTGCCCTGCCCAATTTTATTCCTCACATAACGGCTATCATGTTTTCACGATAGTCTATTGTTTAATCATTTAAACATTTTGTGTTGTTTAATAAAAGATTTTGTTTAACCCTTTTCTGAAAACCACGAGGAATTTTGATCACTTGATAGAGCAAATATGTCAGAAATGTAGAGCCGTTATTTGTCCATGAAGAGATGAGCTGATTATCTCTTCCTATGTATATAGACAAGACCATTTCCTGTTTATATCCACCCAATTTACGTGCCTTGTGTCTAGTCAGGAGTTCAGCGCTAAATCCCAGTGTATCCCACTGTATTTATTTTATAAGATTTTTATAGACAGGTTTTTAATTATATCCTTTGGCTTTAGTTTTTTAGTCATTGATAGACATGTAGTATAATCAGATCAATGCAAGCTCAACTTATACACCACAAGCTAGCATCAGCATCAGTGCTGTATTGCGTGCGCATTTGTGCTGAAAAACTCTTTTTACAAAGCAATGCCTTACCAGCTTTTTGGGGTTGTGTGACCATTCGCTGCTTCCCTCGTATATCATGTATTAACCTGGACTTCTGCGTCATATTTGGATAAATAAAAATGTTTTTTTTACAATAAAAGGTCATATAGCCAACACAATTGATTTGAATATGAAACTATTATACGTGATACATTCCTCCAAAAAATAGCCCAAGTTCTCAGTCCAGACTGCCCTTACAGTAATTATTAGTAGTCTTTGAAGATGCTTTAGGACTGTAATTGTTTTTTTTTTTTTAGGTCTGATAAAAAAAATAAAAATAAAAAAAAAAACAATTCCACATGTTCTCGCACAAAATTGCATTTGATGCATCCCTGATGGCACAAAAATCAGTGATGTCATTGCACACTTAAGTGTTTAAATAGCATTTATTTGGCTTGTTTATCTTTTTACATAGCTTTAACGCTACATAAGTGTATGTGTTAAGAAGGTCAATTAGGTTTAATAGTATGCTAATAATGTATATTCAAACATTTGGATACACTTACATATTTTAACAGAAAAAAACCTACCAACCAATACAAAAGTATTTTCAATTCTGACAAGTATATTTATATTTGCACATTCTTGTCTCAGCCAGCTTCATGTGGAACTAGTTATATATGGTAAATGGATATTTTGTCTTTTTTTGATGTTTTATTTAAGGGAAAAAAATCATGTTTTGTGTCCGAATCAATTTTCAGTCATAATCCTGTAGATAAGAGGTATTCAGTTTGTAAAGTGTGAGGAATTGCAGGTGGAGCGTAAGTAAGTGTTAATAAAGTTTTTTTTTTTTTTTTAAGTGACTTAAATAAGAATTAAATAAGTGATAGGTGAGCATGGTGTTTTGAACTCTACACCTGCAAGATGCACTGACTCACTTTCTGTTACAGTAAATGGAGAATTTCTAAAATTACACTGTATAAGGAAAAGCTCATGTGCACTCAAGGCTCATTTACTGTATGTACAGTACATATATAAATATGTATACACTCTGTTTGTTCCAATTCTACAGAAAAGCCAATGGTAATATACTGTATGTCCAATCTTACTCTCACTAACAAGTGGTTTTCTTATGACCACACTGCTGTTTAGTCCCAATCCTGTGAGTTCTTATCACATTCTTAATTTAAAATCTTTTTTGTCTTTTTCTTTGCTCAAGTCCAATAATTGGACCAGTTAATGCTAGAGATCAGACGAAAAGGTTTGCTTATGCCTGATGTTTTGGATAATGAAAATATGACTTGAAATATGTGTGTATTATTAATCAGTATTGCCTTCTCCTCACCTGCTTTGTGTCCTAACAGCTGTACTCATCTATTTCTTTTTTTCAGGAGCAGTGAGCCTGTGTCCCGTCCCCATTCCTGGCACTCTGCTAAGGTGGGCGAGGGCCCTCTGGACTCTGGCAGCATGATGCAGATATCCCAGGGTGCCATGGGAGCTCCCTGGCACCAAAGCTACCATGCCAGGTCAGACAAAAATAGAAGTTAAAACAAAATCTAAAGAAAAAAGTAAATGCATCATGAGTTATTTAGAATAACGTTGTTCTTGTTTACAATACAACAAGCGAGCATCTGTCTAGTCCTCAAAGGAATATCATGTTGCACACGAAGAGAGAAAATAATACCACCTTGTTTAAAGATATGAATTTTATTATCTAGCCACTGTCCAAGTCTTGTGTGTTTGTTTCTACATTTTCCCTGTTCACTTATATACAAGCCAAATTTAGCTGTATTTTATGTTTTAATCACAGCGCCTCCACCACAGACCTGTCAAGTTATGACGCAGGATATCTGAGGAAAAGTCCAGACCAGTACAGCTCAAGGGGAAGTATGGAAAGCTTAGATCATTCACACCCTGCTTACAGTTCCTGCAATCAATTGTCAGTCTCCAAATCCTCCAATAGCATCGACCATCTCCACAGCAAACGTGATTCTGCATACAGTTCCTTTTCTACCAGCTCAAGTATCCCAGAATACCTTGCAGCTGGGCCATCATTCAGCAAGGAGCGGTCATACTCCATGGACAGTGTTCCTCAACATAGAACTACAGAAGGCATGCATCAGGCTGATATCCGTTATGTCCGCACAGTATATGACTCTCAACAGGGTGTGTCAGCAGAGCAAGAGGTCCTTTCTGCAGCAGGGCTAAAAACAAATGAGACCAAAGCACAGTCTAGATGTGGAAGCACACAGGACAGGGTTTGTCACCGTTCTAACAGCACCAGTGGCAGCAGCAATAGCAGTGGAAACAGCGGTTGTGGTACAGTCACATCTCATCGTCACAGTGCAGGTCCAGCATGGGGCCAAACACACAATGACAACTCTTACGAAAACCTAAAGGGGGCACCTTCGCCTCCCTTACGTAGTGACAGCTATGCAGCCACTCGGAATCATGAGCGGCCCAGCTCATGGTCCAGTCTTGAGCAGGCTCGGTCTTTACGGGCTCTCCAAAAGGGCTCTTGGCATCACTCTAGTGGTTCTGTGGCATCAGGAAAATCATCATTTGGAATAGAGGGACAACTTCACACAGTAATTGAAAAGAGTCCTGAGAGTAGCCCAACAATTAAACCCAAGCAAAGCCTTCCAGTCTTATCACAGCCTGGATCTGCCATGCTGCCCACTAGCATCTACCCTGTTCCACTGCCAGAGCCTCATTTTGCACAGATGCCGACTACAATCCCAAGCTCTAGTACTGTATACCCAGCACTTGCCAAGGAGAGCAAACCCTTCCCTCAGAAAGAACACTGTGCAGAAACAGATTCTGATGTTAGGATGACAACAGAAAATGGATACCAAAGCACCACTTCCTACTCCAACTCTGTCCAATCACTTGTTTTCCCGCAACCTAAACAGACAAACCAAGTGAAAGATGACCCACAGAACAAATGTGGCTTTTATAGGTCTCATTTCCATACTCAGGGGTCCAAGCCTCAAGTGTTGTCCATAGGGCAGGAAAGAAAGGATCCTTACACTCCTGTTCAGCCAAGACGAGAGAAACCCAGATACTCACATGGCATGGATGTTATGGAATCTTACAGACAGCCAAGAGAGGAAGAGCTAAGCAGATGTCAAGAACAAAATGTCCATCTACAACCATTTTACTCATTATGTGAGGTTGTACAGGAACATGCCCTACCTCAAGGAAGTGATCAAAGAATCAACACTTCTGGTAGGTTCCACAATGAACCCAACACCTATCAGCAAAGGGACCAAGACCTGGATCATCCCCTAACCCGACTTGAGAATGCACTAGTAGAGGTTCAGAGATGTGATACCCCACAAAGCACTACTAGCAGCAACCAAACTGAACGTAGCATGTCAGTAATGGAGAAAGTCAGTCACTTTGAGAGACAGCAGACCAAACCACGTAGTCACAGTCACACCCTTTCCAATTACAGCTCCTCAATTTGTCCAAGTCAGGCTACCCCCAGCATCAAGAGGTCCCTGTCTGGACTGCACAAAGGGTATGTTCCTCAAGGGAGATGCTGGGGTGCCAGACATGAGGGAAATGCAGAATCATTACAGGATTTGCTGCCAGGGTATGGTAGCACTGATCAAGCTCAACAGAGGAAACCGCATGACCTACACAGAAGCAAGAGCTCTTTCCAGCTTAATGAAGAAAATGGCAAAGACTTTCATAGGAGCAAGAGTACTTTTCATCTCGAGGAAAACAGCAAAGATATGCAATGGAAAGAAGGTCATCAGGACATTTTAGGCACAGTTCCTGACACCACCTGTACTCGAGCATACAGAGACAGCATCAAGGATGCTCAGTCTAAGGTGTTAAGATCCACTTCTTTCCGAAGACGAGACTTGAGCATAAACCCTCCTCCTGTTCCTGTGAAGCATATGTCGCTGGATAGAAAGGGACCAAATACGTGCCCCAAACCCACATCTCCACACACTCCTAAGGAACGGCATGTTATTCCTGTTGAGCTACCAGACAAGACCAATGCTCCTGAGCTTCCAAGAGTCCCTCCTGTAGGCCCTACAGTTATGCGAATATGTGGACGAAAAAGATTGACCATGGAACAAAAGAAATTGTCGTACTCTGAACCAGAGAACATTCATGAGGTCGGAGCTTCTGATCAAGAGTCTAGCTTATTTCAAAGGAAGGTACCACCACAATTTCAGCTCCCTGAGACAAGTGTTGCAGATCGACGAAGGATGTTTGAACTTGTAGCTACTCGTAGTTCAGGTAATACATTGGGCACTTCCAAACCCGAGTTAAAGCAGATGCAGCAAGATGCATTGGCTGATTATGTGGAGCGTAAGACTGGTCGACGAATGGAAGGACGTCTTCATCGTCCTCATAGTGCCTACATGCAATCAACCTCCTGTTTGTCCATGGAATCACAAAGCCGAACCTCTACAACTAGCATGAGCTCTCTCCAGGAAGCAGGAAGAGAGAGCATCTCTGAAGTTAACCGCCAGTCTTTTACTCTTACAGCCAGTACACAATATCCTTTGCACTCTAAAATAAATACCCACATTCGGTCGAAATCAGAAAATTATCACCCTTCCTTTAGACCACAGATTGCAGAACCACAGAAACCAGAAAGGCAAGCAAAGAGAATAATTCCCAATCATGCTCCAAATCCAACCTTGGCTAACTTCCACAGTACTCCTGCTAGTCAAAGCTTAGATGAAATTTTTGAAAGAGCTGTTTCAGCCAGAAGCTCAGGGAAATCAGCTTCTGCAGAGGACCTCTTAGATCGCAATGAAGGTCATCTTGTTTCTCAGCACTTCAGATCAAAATCCTCTCCGACTGTGGAAAACCACAACCTGGTAATAAATTTGCTTTAACATTTTAAGACATTAGCACTGTATAAACTTTTATTCTATTAGTATCAGATAATATCCATTTATTTAGGTTTGGGAAGGACCTTTGTGACATGACTTCATATATTTGAAGTTAAATAATAACTCCTCGTTATTTTTAATCACCATGAAAAAAGACATCATATAGTAGAGGCTTGCTTTAATTGGATGCACTGGTGCAAAGGCCCAAGGAAATAGGAAAATATTAACATGTTGGCCTAATTTTGAGGCACAGATCATTGTTCTTCATACAGTGAATTGATATGTGAATGCCAGTTGACAATATAATGTTTTTCAGTGTGCTCCAAAATACAATTTTATAATCCTTTCTTTACAATAAAATATATTTTTAAAAATAAAAAATAAAAACAATAATGTTGGTAAATAAAAATTATCTAAGAGGACGAGACCAAACCCATATTTATACATTTTAAATGAATTTTTTAAGCTCTGTATTGAGGAGGATGTGGGTCATTGTCTCATCCCTTTTTTCTCTCAGTTAAGAACTATAAAGAAACAACTTAGTGCCCACTCCAGGAAATATTCCAATCTCTTCACTTCCTGTTTGGTGCCACTGAGCCTGGCGGCAGGCATCGCTCTGAAAGATGGGCTGAAGAGATAAACACAGTTCTTCCATGACTACAGGGAGTAGTCATGGGAGATAATGGATAATCTGCCACCGTTTCAGGCTTAAAATATTTGACATGGTTAAGGATCTCTGTTTATCTTTAGGGGAAATTACCCTGCACCTAAATATTTTTCACATGACTGTTACAGTACTACCTAGACTGCAAGAGATGGCAAGTCAGAAATTAAAGAATTAATTAACGAGTGTGAGTTATTATTCTATTGTTACTTATTTTAATGGACACTTAAAATGCAGCATCTGAAAAAAGGTTTGATTTTGATAGTTAACAGATCCAGTCACCAGCCAGTGAGGACCTTGATCTTGCAGTCAAGTATTGACATCACTATGTCAGTATAAATGAGGTTCCAGTCTTAAATGGGCTGTTGTTAAAATAACAACCAGTATTTTCTCAGCACACCTGTATTATATATACTGTATATTACATTATAGAACTGTTTTAACTTTACATACACAAAATAAAAGGCCAGGAACAGGTCAGGCAAAACCATGACCAAAAGAAATATTACTCATTACTTGTTTTTTATGACATTCACTGCTGTGAAACGCAAAATGGTATTTCCTTGTAATGGCTGAGCATTTAGATTTTTCTAATATTTCTCATTATTGGTTGTTTGATCATCACATAATGCCTCACCGAATGCCTGTTTGGACGCAGAAGGCTTTTGCTTTGTAATTACAGTATAATGGTTAGCTTCCTCTGGTCTGATTCATTTCCCTCTTGCTGTTTACCTCCCCAATTATGTTTTCTTTTTTTCCTTTTTTCCCCCTTCTTTTTACTTCTAGGATGCCTTGGCTGGAGACCTCAGAATGTTCGGGAGTGTTTCTAAAGTAAACAGGTGTGTGTGTGTTAAAGATTTTTGTCTATTCATTTTGCTGTGTCTTATAAATGAGGCGACTGGCCCACACCAATGCACTTCCACCCACAAAAATCACTAGAGAATGCTGCACCCAAAACACACATCTCATAAACACTAGATTATTGTTATATGTGTCATTTTAATGGTTATTAAATAAGCACAAAGAAGGCTAAAACAATGAGATCTCCAGAATACCGAAACCTAGAGAACGAGGTTGGATGGACCATAGAACACAGAACCCATGGTTATGCAAGATAGCTTAAGAACAGCAAGGGAGGGGTGTACACGAAGCATGGTGTGTACACCCATTACATGACAACACAAGCCATCTGTCCAAGAAAGCAAATAGGCCAAGCTCTCTGGGTGGCAGGTAGTCTTTTCCTTTGATTGCACTATGTTGCCATATGATGAAGAATGAATTGCAGTTGAACAAGGTATGATATTGGACTCAGCAATATGGAAGATCTGGCAAGTGAGTTGGAGCTGCCAAACGACCAAGTTGTGGGAGAATTTAACCAAAAAATTCCACATTTGTTATAAACATTGTTATAAACATATTGAGTGGATGACCAGTGCTTTGTTTGCAAATCTACTAAAGATCTCATATGTACTGGATATTTTGAAGACGTACACATATGCTAATATGTTGTTTTAGTTATATTGACAGCCCTTTTTTTCTTTCTATATGTGGAACAGAGCACCAAGTGTGGCACCTGAGCAAAGATCACTCAGTGACGTTGGTCTGGAGCAGAGCTCATTGCTAACCCCGGGTCTGAATCAGGCACAGCCACCGGTGATAAGGCGGGAGCGACAGCGCCACTCAGACCGACCGCGATCCCACAGCGCCTCAGGCCTGGCAGCTTCTGTAGGATTGCCCTGTCCCTTCTCCTCTTCAGAGTGGCAGAGGACCAACAATACACAATGCCAACCTAACCTTGATGCCATCACGTTCCCAGGCACTGTTCCTGAAAATGTAACAATTCCATTTTCAGGAAAGGACAATCAAAATTCTGTCAATGCCACCAGTTCCAAAGAAGCTCTGAACGACTTGGAGAAGACAGACCATGACCTTTCAACTTCTCACCAAGAAGTTGCAGAGTCGCTCACATCTTTTTCCTTCAACCCACCCCACGAGCCATGCCATTCTGGACTGCCCACTTCTCCCAAAGACATCTCTCCTGTTCGTTCTCTCCACTCTCTACGGATCTCAGAGTCTAGTTTTGGCTTTGCCTCATCCGCATCTGTTTCACAGGAGGAGGATGAAGTGTTTTTATCTCCAACTTCTCCAGCACTAAACCCACTGTCAAGAAAAGAAGGAAACCTATCTGAGGAACCTTCACTTCCCTACCCACCAGACCAGTCTCAAATAAAGGAAGAGGCACTCGGCATTGCTGTGCTTCAAGAATCACAAAAGATGATCAGGTACAAATGCACACGTATTTATTTACTACTTAGACGCAGATCCTTTGGTCATTATAATGGCTGTTAATTATTACTGACTACACATGTTGATTACTGCTTGTGAAGTGCCTATGTAATGTTCAGCACAAACATGGCTGCAACATCCAAACATACGATTACTGCCGTACAGTTTCCACAGCTGTTGGAAGATTACAGCCATCCTACTCCATGGTTGGAGATACTGCAACACAGTACTCCATACTGAACTCCATGGTTTTTGAGACATGAAGCGGTTATTTGTTGAGGTCGGGAAGAAAGAAGAAAACTATTGCTAGTCTGGTGTTGCCGGTGCGATGATGTCAGCACCTATTTATGCGCAGAGACATAAAAGTCGAATGAATTCAATCTGACCGTTCTCATTCAAATCACATGACCCTCTATCTTTACCGGGATAAAGTATGTGCTGAACACAAATTAATGTATTATTTGTATTTTTTTGTCTTCATAAATGGGTCTCTTTTAATGCATATAGTGAATTGTTCTAAAAAAATAATCAAATGAAATGAAAAACTAATGACCATGCATTCATCCATTTCAGCATCTCTGATCATCCATCTGTCACAACCACCCACCAACAAAGTGATGGTCAGTTGCATAACCTCTCAACCCTGTCAGTAACCCCTGACCCCAATATCACCGCTGTGATCTCTGAAGCAGAGACAGAAGAGCTCTCAGAAAGCCATGAATTGCCATTGCTGGCCAGGAGGGAGCGCACAGAGGTGGAGATGCGGGTAGAGACTCTTGCCCGGGAGCTGGTAAGCCGGGACGAGGCTCTTGTTCCTCTTCTGGACATCTGGGCAAGCACCACTACACTGGACTTGATGGAGGACATCTTTCCTTCCTGCTCATCTGGTCCATGGCCCCAAGGCAAGAATAGCATCAGTCATGTGGGTGACAGGTAAGGTGAAACATGCTCGTGTCATATCCGTTGGAGTAATATGGGGAATTATTATTATGGGATGGAATAAACGAATAATGTACAAAAGAGTTGCGTTTTTTCCAGCAAGCAACCATCTTCTGTACTGGCCTTATCTGTCCAACTAGGAGCACAAGCAACTAGCCTGCTTAATGGATTGTCATAATATTCTTGACACTTTTAAGAAATTAAGTTGAGATTATAGATTATGTTCATAAAACTAAATGTGTTACGTCAGGTCCATGGGGTTATTTTACAGAGAAAAGCTTGAGAATCACTGCCTCAAAGTGGACAGATGTTACCTTGGACACTTTCTGTTGAAAATAGGAGAGAACAAAAATAAGAGAAAGAACTTCTTTTATCTTGCCATCCAGCTGGGAGGCACGAGGAGAGTTCGAGTCAAACCTCGTTTTGACCTGAACGTCCCTTACGAAAAATGCTTTATTATTTATTTATTTATTTTTATCTTTTTACCAAATTATTCCACTACATTACATACAATTAAGCTTTATTAGATTTGGAAATTTAGTCTTGTGTAATGTTTTGCGAATTTTGGAAAACTTCTACATCAAATCAAATCAACAATGTGACAACACTAACACCTAGTGGTGAAAGGCTGGAACAGATTTTTGCTAGAAAGAAATGAAATATTTCTGCTAAAGGTCCATTTATAAATGTGTGTTTCTCTAATCTGTTCAAATAAAAAAAAGACTTAATTTTGTTAAATTAAATAGGGTCAGAGGGTCCTAGAGCCTATTCAAGGGAACTTTAGGCACTCATGGCACAATCACAACCACACACACCACACATCGGTGATACACTACAGCCATTTTGGAAATGGCAGTCAACCTACACCACATGCCAGCGTACCTGGAGAAAAACCACAATACTCAGAACAGAGAGGCAAGATTCAAACCCTCAACCCTTAAGGTGGTGCTAATATCTAACCCATCATGCCACTTCAATGAAACATTGTCATATAAAAAGTTTTTAATTCTTTTGATTGAATAATAGAATAATACTATACTTCAGTATGTTGTGTAACATATAATACAATACAAGATACAATGGCAATTCATCTAATATTTCTTTAAGTTTCTTTAGCTAATATGAAGAAGTGTATGTCTCTTTGTATGACCAAGGTTACTTTTAACATTATTAATAATCATATTTCACATATACCTACAACCAGTACAACCAATATTTGTCTCAGTTATGCTTTATATGTGTTTGTATGTTTCCTTATCCAGTGTTAAGAATACAGTGTGTGTTCCTCCTGAGGATCATGCGAGCCCCATTCAGGGAAGGATAGAGACTAATCTGGACGAGGAAGAATCCAATTTTAATGAAAAGAAGGTTTGAGGCCCCTATATTTATAATAATTCAGGACACAAATACAGTTTCAAAGTTTGTCCCAAAATTGTAACTCACTATATATAATAAAAACAAGAAAAGAAGAATCTCTGTTGGGTTGCAGCACGTATCACAGTATATCCTTTTCTCCTATAGGTGGAGCTCCTCCAGGTTCTGAGCGTGAGCTTAGAGGCAATGCGGACGGAGAGAGAGAGACTGGCCGAGGAGCAGCAGTGCTACAGTACTCTGGGCTGCAGGATAGAGGCGCTGGTGCAGGAGCACTGCAAACCCAACGAGAGTGACAAGTACCGCATGTTCATCGGCGACTTAGAAAAAATCGTCAACTTGCTGCTTTCTCTGAGCGGACGTCTGGCTCGTGTGGAGAACGCCCTTAACGTCCTGGAGGGGGAGCCAGAGAAGGGAAGCGACGAGGAGAGGGTGAGAGGTTCAAATACATGCATGCAAATACTGCACAGATGCCAGAAAGTATTCTTTATCTTTTAACCAGGGGCACTGGTGGCTCAGTGGTAGGTGTTTCGCCAGCCATGTAGAAGGCCCAGGTCCAATTCCCAGCCAGTGTTCAAACCCAAGCCACTGAATGCCGGTCTCAAGCCCAGATAAAATGAGAGGGTTGTATCAGGAAGGGCATCCAGTGTAAAACCTGTACCATGCTTGTATGTGCAGACTGCCGTGGTGAAATCTTGCTGGGAGTAGCCAAAAGACCACCAACAACTTTTTATCCTTTAACCATTTTATAGAGCTCTGTTTATTGTACTTTGAACTCCGTTTAGTACATCTAGTCCCAAAATCTAAAGTGTTATCAAGGGGAAAAAAAAGAAATATTAAGTGCTAAATATAATGTTGAGATAAAGCAAATCCATAAACCACTCTATGACTTAAAAAAAAAAACTCGAATTAAACAGGGATTTAGTGCCTAGACTCAGAGCACGTAAACTGGGTGGATAAACAGGAAATAATCTTGTCTGCATGCATAGGAAAACCTAACCCTTATCTCATCATGAAGGAATTATCATTCTGCACATTTGCTCTATCAGATTACAAAATTCCATTTGAATTCTCTTATTTAATTGTGTTTCACTGGAATTAAATTAAACAGTTGAATAACTGACAAACACATTACACTATAAACACCAATCTGTGTTTGTTGTTTGTTGTGACCCAGATGGGTTTTGCATTCTGTCATGATTTTCTGCGTACCAGTAAAGAGTGTAAAGAGTGGCTATCTGACGTTCCATACACTTCCTGTCAGCTCAGCACAGCTTGCAATTCTTCTCTTCTGCCGTCTCCCATCAACGATGCATTTCCCCTTATAGAACTGTCACACACAGGATGTTTTTTGTTTCCTGCTCCATTCTGTGCCACCTGTAGATGCTGTCGTGTGTTAAATCCAGGAGCTTTTCAGGAACGGTTTCGGAAATACTTACAGTGCCCTCCATAATTATTGGCAGCCCTGGTTAAGACGTGTTAAAAGCCTTAAAATAAATTCTGTTTTTATTGCTGAAGCATATTGTCACACAGAAAATTGTAGAAAAATATAACGTGAATATAAAGTATAAAAAATATAAATTTTAAGGGGAAATAAAAATCCCTGACTAACAAATAATTATTTTTCATAAAATAACCTGTTCCACAATTATTGGCACCCCTAACAGTTGCTAGAAAATAAATGTAATTGAAGTATTTCTGTCATTTCTACAGTAGTTTACAAAGTTGATCATAGTATCTAGGAACATTTAATTAGTAATTTATCTCTTCCTGCTTCTCTGGGGTATAAATATGACGTGACACAGAGGCCATTTCTCTTATACACTCTTCAACATGGGAAAGACAAAGGAACACACCATTCAAGTAAGGCAGATGTGTGTCGACCTTCACAAGTCAGGCAATGGGTACAAGAAAATAGCCACCCGCCTGCACTTGCCATATCTACTGTGAGAGGAATCATTAAGAAGTTTTTAAAAAACTGGAACAGTGGTAAACAAGCCTGGACGAGAATGCAAGTTTATTTTGCCTCCACGCACAGTGAGGAGGATGGGAAGAGAAATAAAAAATTATCCAAAGCTCACTGTTAAAGAACTGCAACAAATGATAGCATCTTGGGGTCACAAAGTCTCCAAAACAACCATTAGACGCTATCTACATGCCAACAAGCTTTTTGGGAGGCATGCAAGGATCATGCAGTCACAATCATAAACACAAACGTTTGGCGGTACTGGGGATTCAACTGGGACCGTGTTCTTTGGTCAGATGAGACCAAAATAGAGCTTTTTGGCAACAAACACTTTAAGTGGGTATGGTGGAACACAAAAAATGAGAAAAGCACCTCATGCCCACTGTGAACTATGGGGGAGGATCGGTGATGCTGTGGGGCTGTTTCTCCTCCAGAGACCCTGGGAACCTTGTTAGGGTGCATGGCATCATGAATGCTTTGAAATACCAGGACATTTTAAAGCAAAATCTGGTGGCCTCTGCCCAAAAGCTGAAGATGGGTCGTCACTGGGTCTTTCAGCAAGATAATGACCCAAAACTTCTGGCCAAATCTTTACAGAAATGGTTCACCACACACAGAATCAAGCTCCTCCCATGGCCATCTCAGTCCCCAGACCTCAACCCCATTGAAAACCAGTGAAGTGAGGTGAAGAGGAGAGTGCAGAGGAGAGGAGTAAGGTCACTGGATGATTTGAATTAAAGGCTGGAATTTCCTCTTTTTTCCATTGTGGTTCTATGTTATTTAGAACAAAACTGAATTTTTTAGAAGCTAAAGAACACATTTTAACCAGGGGTGCCAATAATTATGGAAGGTGCTGTAAATAGCCATTCACATTAAAATAATATGTGTAACTTTATCAATTCACTTTTCTATTGATGTCACACTAAACGTGAGAAAGCAGCACCTTATATGATACGGAGAATATACACCAGCTGTCTATTACTGACTGCCTTCTGATCAGGTAGTAGTGGGTAGTGGACTGCACAGAGTAGTCAGCCATTTTAGACTCCAAACTGTATGGAAAAAAAACTGATCTGTTTAAAGGGAACTGTGAAGAGTATAGGGAACAAGCGAACATTGGTTTATCACTTTACCAAAAGTGAATAAGCAAAATTACCTGTCAGTAATTGTGCCTTCTTGGAGCATAAGAAAACATGCTGTTTGCACATTACTTTAATGCATTATTTAAAATTATAATGGACAACAGAATACTAATATTACATATTAATTTGTATATAATCATACATATACAGTATATAGTCAAACGGTGTATACATTCAGTACATACATACATACATACATACATACATACATGCTGCTGTAAAGTAAAAAAAAACAAAAACAAATGAACCAGCACCTTACCTTGGAAAAGAATCGCGACAGAGCAGAGTTTCTGTGTAGAGCAGAGTGTCTGTCTGTGTGAAGCCGGGGAGGGGGGATGTAAAGGCGAGAGAGTGTGTGTGTGTGTCGGTGTCAAAAAACACACTCATAAACCAAGACATGCTCGTTTTTCAAGTCAAAATTTATTTAAAATGTTTGCTCGTCTTGCGGAACACTCGTAAACTGAGTTACTCGCAATCCGAGGTTCCACTGTATCTATTTTTTTTAATATATAATCAGTATTTTATTTCAGTATTGTGAAATTGTAAAATGAGCAGCAAACTGATGTCTGCTTTGGTGACGTTGCTGGGTGTTCCCTGGGACTTTACCTTACCCAGCATTCCCTGCACAGGCAGCAGAGAATAGGAAGTACACTTTAAAATACACTGTGGGACAGAATGCAATAAAAAGTCATTAGTGTATGAATAATGACTAATAGACTAATCAGTAATCTGTTAATGATGCTGATCATCTGATACTATTCAGAAGTAAGAAATTCAAGATGCTATGCATAAGAAGCAGACTATGTGGGAAGGTTTTCTTCGTGTGAGATTGAGTTTCAGGATTGGAATTTACAGTCATTAGTCCCCTAATGTATGTTTCAGTGATTCATTGGGGATGTAATGGAAGTGTAATTGTACTGCTTTAATTTAGACACACACTCATCTCAGTATGGGTGTGTTAGTGTTCTGTTTCACACCCATTATTCATTGCTTGTAGACATGGGGAGGGCAGATATTTCAATGAATCAGCACATTTTAGAGACGAGCAAAGGAACTTATGGTTGTGTGAGAGGTTATAAATCACATCCTTTTTGTTTCCCTTACTTTTCCTTCTTAAGTTACTATATCTAAATCCAAAGAGATATTAATTGGGAAAAAGATTTGAATTAAATGAAATTGCTATGATTCATTTATGGCATTATATTTTTGCATTTGTTTTAGCAGAAACACAGTCACAGTTTTGATCGTTATGTCCCTACATAAAAAAAATAATCCATGTGTATTAGACAACATTTTGTCTGATTTGCAGATAACTGAAATAATAAAATGATTCCAAATCACCAACAGTTAATCAAAAAAAATTTTTTTTAATGACATTGATTAAACAGGACTGCCTAATTCTTTATACATATTAAATTATACTGTAAATTCCATGCTTGTTAATATCCACTCATTAAATAAATTGTTTCATGCAATAGAAATTTGAAAATATTATATTTAATTAAATTATCACTTCATTTTGGTTAACACATTTACCAACCATTGTGTCACTTGTAATTATAAATATTTGTGTAATACTGTATAGTATACATTTTGTTTTTCTGACTCGATGATAGAAACATATTGTATATTGTATATGTATATGAAGCGACATGAGGCTGTCAGTCATTTTTAAGCATGAGTTGACCAGCGTAGTGTCACCAGGTGTCACCAGAGATACATTTGAACTACAGTAACTGGTGGAAAAAGTTGTTCTTCAGCAGGCAACAATTCATTTAATAGCTTCTTGTTTCTTAAATAAGTGGTCATGGAAAAATACAGACAGCAACTACGGAGATTGCTGAAATTATTGGAATTGGTTTAAGAACTGTCCAAGGCATTATTAAAACTTGGAAGGATAGTAGTGAACCATAATCTTCAACAAAGAAATGTGGTCACAAATAAATTCTGAATGACTGTGATCAGAAATCAATTAAACAGCTTGGTTAAGTTGCTTCATAAAAAATGGACAGTAGAACTCACAGCCATGTTTAATAGTGAAAGCAAAAGCATTTCCACACACTCACACACATTGGACTTTGGAGCAATGGAAAAAGGTCATGATGAGGTCTGATGAGTTCTGATTGGCCCTACTCCAGAGCGCCGTGTGCTTCCGCGTAAGAAGGGAAGCTCATGAAGCGATGTGCCTACTGTAGAATCCTCTGGAGGCACTGTTATGATCTGGGGTTGCTTCATTTGGACAGGTCTAGTCTCACAATCGTTATGTGGCAATGAAATTAAGTCAGCTAGTGACCTGAATGTACTGAGTGACCAGATTTTCACATCAATGTAGCTTTTCTTCCCTTAGAAGAAAAAAAGGGTTCAGAATAGTCGAAATCCTCCAAGACGCTTACACACAGTGTGCGTGTGATTAGACTCAAAAAGCAGTGGGTTGTCACAGCAAGTACTGACGCTGTTTCGTTTATGACTGTATCCTGTTCTTTATAGTATTTTACTGCAGGGACTTTTGAGAGGCACATTTGCCTTAAAACATTTCTGTGCAAGACCTATGGATTAACATGCTGACTCATTCAATGCTCGATACGGTTGTTTACATCGGCATTCCTCATTCCTCCGGGGACCTCTGCCTTTAGATGTGTCATTAAATAGGTGCTACTGTGTGAAGCTGTCGACTAGTCAGGCTGGTGGAAGAAAAACAGCAGAGAGGCAAACACTACAAGTAACAAAGTAACTTTGTTGGAATGAAAATGTTTTCTGACTACCGGAAGCCAATTCCATAGCAAATGCACATTGTGTATTACAATGATGGGAAAAGGATTTTTTTCCCCTTTGTTGAAACATCCCTTTGAGTGCAGAAGTGTTTTTAAACCCCTGCTCCTGAAGGAATTCCTCTTGCAGTTATTATTGTTGTCTCTTAGGTTTTCCATTGTGACCAGTGCTGTTAAAAAGAGCACATTCAGTGTTACATATTACACATCAGTGTACAATACCAGTGTAAATGCCAGCTGACAGAGGCTGTCAGATTCAGTTATAATTGCTACATACTATAGACAAATGCTTCAACTGATGCAATTTTTAGTACTTGCATATTACTATTAATCCCAGCAGGAACACTAACGTTGTAATTAAGTCGCAACAATGTCGGGATGATGTTCCCTGTAGAGGCAGTGATGTTTTTTAAAGTTACAACAACATTGAGATAACGTTGAACGAATACCCCAAAGACACCATTGACCTGAAAACAACACATTTTTAGCTTCTATATAAGGCATTCATGATGATTAACATCCATTTGCACAACCAACCACATCCATGATCCCTTAGGTTTCTAACATGGTTTGGAATTCTGGTTTGGAATTCTGATCGGACACAACAGCTCCCACACTCAGCGTGTGTATGTCAGACATCTTAGTGTTGTGATGTTACCTGTCTAATTTATTTTCTTTCAGAAATATTACCATTCGTTCCATCATCTCATCATCATGTAGTCAACATTGTTCTGATGTCATTTCATTAACTTTCAAAATCAGCCCAATACCAACTGTGTCCCACCATCCAGACTATTGGCAAATTACCATCAGCATGAAGTTTTAACAACCGTACATTTGTCCTAGCATATTATTATATATTTGTATTGGCATAAAAGTCGGTCAAAAGAACCTCCACTTCTGCTCTTCAGGCTTTCCCACATAATTCAGTTTGTTATCTTTTCAGACAGCTTCCAGCATTTTCCCAAATCAATGTCAAGCTACTATACTTCCCATTGTGTGGCAGTTTATCTGTTCAGACACCATGTGATGCCATACAATGATGGCATACTTCCGGACAACCAACTATCGATCTCTTCTCCCACTGCTCGCTTGACTCATTCATCCAGGTTTCTCATTAACAACATAAAAAAGTAGCCGTCCAGTCCCTTGTCAACTCTGATTGAAATACTGCAACAAAGTCATCTAATCTAATCTAATTTGTATAACTAAGTCTGAATGCAGCTGCATGACTTGTTTTCAGCCTCCATGAGTTGTCAAACATCACTCCATTGCTTTACTCCTACCCCTAGATTCCTGTAGCTGCAACAAATTCCATCCACTGAAACTCGCCTATAAGGCCAAAAACAGATCAGTCATACCTGCATTGAGGCAAGCACCAAACCCTGCTCTGGAGTACATTCCTGACATTCCTTCCAAGATGCCTTCCATGCCTCTGTAGTGACACCCAGGTGGTCACTGAGTCAGCGGCTGCTTTTAAACAAAGACCAAAGACGTATATCTTAAGACAAGGCTTCTTATTATTATTATCAACTACTTTTTTTTGTTGATGTACTATCTCTTCTTTGTACTAACATGAGATGTGTTTTTTAAATGGAGACCATAAAGCTCTTCTATAAGTTGGTCTGGATAAGGGAGTCTGCCGAATGCTGTAAATGTAAATGTAAAAGTAAATCTGGTGGTTATTATATTTGCCTAAGGTTTGATCGTGGTTTGAACCTCGGTTAATTCTGGGGCAGGGGTGTTTCATTGGCTAAGGTTATAGGATCAGAAGGTCAGGATGTTGAATCCCAGCACTGCTAAGCTTCCACTGCCAGGCTCCTGACCAAAGTCCACTTGGCTGGATATATTTATAATAACTCCCAACCAAGTTCCTGTAACATGCAAGTGGTGTTGGTAAATGATTGCCATTTCCACATGTTTGGAAAAGCCATTAAAGGAGTTCCTGGGAGGCCAGTGTTTCAAAAGGGGAACAGGAAGACCCATCATTAAAACGGAACCTTGATATTGTTTTAATTTTGACATGACACCTGCATGACTTATGACTTTTACATTAAGTCCGACCTGACACCTTTGAACTGAACTGATAAGAGTTTAGGGTCTTGTTCAGATACGAAACCCTGGTGGCTTGCCAATACTGGGATTTGAACTCACAGCCTTCCCTGTAGTAGTCACATGTGTCATTTTACTAGGTTGTCCGGCCTCTTTTTTAAAAGACATAAACAGCATTTTGGAAGCAAGTAAAGCAGTTTTCTGCTGTAAATTTGGTTGTATTTTTATTTGATACTAATCCTAACCTGCTTATAGATGTACTAGTTACTTTTATAGCTATTGTATAGTGGAGGACAAAAGTATTGAGACAACAGTGACGTTGAATGATTTAATGGCATTCAGAAATTTTTAAAATAATGATCATGAAGATAATAACAATAATTTGTTATTTTACATGTAACATGCAAGTGGTGAAATTGCTTTATAACAATTAATGTTTAAGTATGAATTTCTTTGTTCAAAGCCTGCTGGATCCGGCTAAGCGTAGAGTCAAAAAAGACATCAGCTGTGATGCGGTTGTAAGCATGAGGGATCAACACGTTATGACATGATTTGTTTCTATATTTATTAGAAACAAGTTATTTTGCTTCAACAACACATATCCTCCCATGACTGTACCAACTAACAGCAACTGGCGGAGCTGGCGACTGATGATTACCAACCGACAGTGTAATTAACAAGGGTGAAAGTAGTTTTAAATTCTTAAAATTAAGCCCAAATTTGAAAAGAATAAAACATGGAGGCGGTGGACAGTCCTGTAAATCTTGTGAATTTATCTTTATATTTCTACATTTTCTGCTTTAGAATATCAGGTCTGTTACCGTCTGGGTTCCAAAGTTAAATCCCAAACAGTGTTTTCTTGCTGAAGGTGCTTCTGTGACTGGTTTTGATTGTGGGTCTTGTTCAGGCAGTTGCTCTCTCCTCAGTATGGCGGGCCGTACAAACCTACTTTCACCCATGTTGTGACCGACAGTTAGCATAAATAATGGTCATTAAAACACCTCTGGTGCTGTGATACTTATAGTTAAACAGCCCAGTGTTGTTACCGTCCATTATCACCACTTGTACTGTATATCTCCACCTGGCCTCTCAGCCAATCAGATTACTCCGTCGGAACTAACTGTTGTATAAAATGTCTTAAAAGTTTGACCATCATTTTTTTTGTTGTTGCAATATATGACAAAAAAAACAAACACCTTAAATGAAATGTGAGCTTGTGTGTGTGTGTGTGCAGGCATCCTTACAGCAGAAACAAATGCAGCTGCGCAGTCAGCAGGAAGACGCACGCGAGCTGAAAGAGAACCTGGACCGACGTGAGGGCATCGTGCTCCAGTTCCTGGGCGGCTATCTGAGCACCGCGCAACTGCACGACTACCGCCGCTACATTCGCGCCAAACCGGCTCTGCTCATCCGTCAGCGCCACCTGGACGAACTCATCCGCCAGGGAGAGGAGCAACTGTGCAGACTGAGTGAGATCACAAAGCAAGAGCTCAACACAGAAACAGGCTCCACCCCGTCCTCTTGTAGTGATTCATTCAGCTCGACAAGACCGACCACTGTGACCTCACTCTGACTGTGTATTAGCCCCGAAAGCTGCTGAGAAGAAATACAGTCAGAACAAGTGAGAGAGAGAGAACGAGAGACTTACTGTTATTACTGTTGCATCACCCCTCACATATGGGGAAGTGCCTTAAGTGAAGGAATTTTCGACAACGTGAAGGACAATGTTATTGCTCGCTTTAGGGAGGGTCAATAGAGCTGTTAGCACTACATGCTATAAATCGCCACCCTGTGCCTGTCTTTATGGATATAAAGCGGTTTTCCTGCTTCTGATGTGATTCAAAATGAATAGTAACGCTGTAGTCTCCCATACACACACATACACATGCTACTGTTAAAGTTAAATCTATGAGAAACTTGAGTAATCTATGAGTAAATCTTCAGATTTACTTTTTTTCACAAATTTACTTTAATTTAAACAGCTCGAAGGCTTTCGGGCATAGCAGTAATTATTTATGAATTTTCTACACAGAAATATGTGTACTGTGTAAAAGTACATAAAGGAGAGCTGGTCCAGTTGGTTTGTTTTCTGTACAGTAAATGCACACATACAGCCATGACTACGTCACTTCTCTGTGTAAAGAAAATAAAAATTTCCTAGATAAGTAAAAAAACAAACCTAAAGTACATCTATCCACTAACTGTTTCAGAGAATTTGCTGTTTGTAGTATTGTCCCAAAGCATAGGTGTAACCTGTGGTACAAGTGTAACTGCTGTTCTGGCCGACTTGTACAGCACTTTGCAACAGTAGTGAAAGGGGCATCACACCCACACGCAGATGAATTTCTACTGAATATGACAGACTTTTTTTTTTTATTATAGTATTATGCTTGAAACATTGCAACCATGGTTTTTCACGTGAACATCTTATTATAGTTTGACTACAATTACTTTAGTTAACAAAAAAAGTGTGGCTTTGTGGGACGTCTTTGGCTGTGCTGCTGTGTCTGTCGCCAGGTGTGTATTGGACCTGGACCTGTTTTTCCGGCTCTACCCATGAGTTTTCGACCAGATTGGGATCAGGCCAATCTGATCAAACCCTGTGGTGTACCTGGTGCCTTTCCATTGTGGCTAGCATTTCTTCTTTTCTGCAGTTTCTGCTGCATTGGCTTTTCCGCGGGATCGGACCAGACGGGCTGGCCTTTGGATCCCACGGGCCTTTGGTGCCCATAATTCTGTCACCTCTTAGGCTTCATAATATCATGGTGTACATCGCACAGAGTAATTAATGAGATGATGAGGTTAAACATGTACTTGATGAAGGAAGCCAAAAACTACCTATGGTATACGGTCTGAAAAGTACAACTGTACCAGCTCTCCCTTATAATGTTTGCTCCGTCTCTGTATCACTGTATGAAATCACTGTGAACAAGCAACGGCATGACAGTAGCATTATATTGCAAAATATGCAAGTAAACGACACAAAAGTTGACTGCAGAGCCTGAAACACATCCCATGAGTGGAGTGTCCATTCGAGTTTACTAAGCATGCAATCCACATCGACAGAGCACTTCATGACTGGTCTGCTACTTCTGATACTGAATGAATTGTACACACACACACACACACACACGCAAGATACAAGATACACATGTGCACGGCCACCCAGTGAAACCTAAGAACTGCCATGGAATGTTGAATTATTTATAAATAACCTTTTTATGAGGATGTGTGTCATTTGTACATGTACATACGCTGTGCTAATCCCGAAAGTGTTGAGTGTTTAAAACAGCTTTGCCCAGAGTGCACACAGCCTGTATATAATGTCAGTTGTTTTCAGGTGCCTGAGTAAATGTTATATTCACAGTAAGATTTTTTTTTAAATGCATGTATTGCTGATCCGTTGTAAATGCTTGTTAGGGATTTTAAAAAACGCTATTTTAATTGAACATCTGTTTATTTCCCCTCCACATCTGTTAGTAATTAATATTTAAACATTGTTTTTCTCTGTCACCCCAAAATTTTTCTTTTTCACCTTCATGCCACTGAATGCAAATTTGTAACATTTACAGAACATTATAACCCTGTACAGATTCATGTAAAACACTGAGCAATGTACAACCCTGCACACCAACAACAGTACCATCGGTACTTCACATCCGTATCCTTGGATAGAGTTGAAACTGACAGCTGCATTGTTGTTGTTTTTTTTGGTTTTTTTTATGGTTAATGGAACACTGACTTGATTTGTGCTGTCTGGAAAAAAGTAAAGACGAAGCACAGATACGTTTCACAAATAAATCTATTGTGTAAAAGCAAACCTGTCTGCAAAGTCAGCTTAAGTGAATTGTGTTTCACATGTTCTCATGCTGAATATTCTGAAGAGATGAAATTCAAAAGAGCTCGGGTTAAACTGGAACACAAAGTTGTTATGTCATCATTTGTTTCCAAACTGTGTTTCATACAATTTCTACCATAGTTAGCAAAGCAATAATAATCAAATAAGCTGTTCAACTACTTGACGAGCTTATTTGTACATTATGTTAAGGCTGATCTTTCTGTTTGTTTGTCTGCTTCTTCCTTTATCTCAGGCTACATTCCATACATTTCTTCATATTAAATCTTTGTTGCTATTTGACCTCCGTCAGACAAACACAGCAAAGCAAAATATATACTCAAGCCAAGGACGATCGCAATATGTTTGGGACAAGAAAGAAAAGCGTTCAACTAAACAGTCCAATATACAGTATAAACCAATAGAATGTTTTCAGATCCTTTCAAGGTTTCCTCCACATTCTGTTTCACATTGAGTTCATTACATTCATTTTTCTCTCATTTTTCTTTCTACACACAAAACTACAAAAAAATATATATATATGTTTTTTATTTGGAGTGTTGCATTTCATCCATTCATTTATCTTCTATACTGCTTATCCTGTATCAAGGGTTGGAGCCTATCCCGCACACACACACACACACACACACACACACTCATTAACACTTTGCGAGCAATTTTTGAATGAGAATTAACCTAATCTGCGTTTCTTTGGACTGGGGATGGGGGGGACCAGAGTAGCTGGAGGAAACTCACCAAGGAATCGAACCCTTGACCCTGGAGGTGGTCGAGGTAATTTATATACATTTATATAATTTGTGTGTATAAATTGTGCACTATGGCCTTGAACTATCCCATTTACATTAATATTCACACCCATTACTATTTGATTAAAGCACCTTTGGCTGCAGTGACATGCAGTCTCCATTGCCATGGCACATGAACACAATATCCTAATATCCACATCACTATAAGAACACCCAGCACATCACAGCTCACAGTATACAGAGCTTAGCATGCAAAGAGTTCAAGGCTGTTTCACATTCCCAATTCCCCGATCCACAGAGGCCACGCCCTGCAACCCGCAGCACCCAAAAGGATCCGCCTCTAATGTCCCAGTGCCAGACACCACAGCACACACGCACAGATCCCATGAAGCCATGCGTTCAGGGACCAGAGCTGCCCTGGTAGCACAGTGGGAACATATCAACCTAGGTGGTTTTAATGTTAGTGGCTGTAATGTTATGGCTGAGCGGTGTATATTCCATAAACAGTAGTCATTAAGTGGTTTCGAGGTAAGTACGAGGTAAGTATCTAATAAATTCAATGCATAACCAAATAGAAATGGCTGCTTTGATATTAAATTTCATAACCTGTCTATTCATTTAAAAAATAAAAAATAAAAAATAAAAAACAGCCTGACATTGATGTTTACCCGTATGGCTCAAGCAAAGTGAAGCAAGGTGTTGCGAAACCCGATTGCACTGACATCACAGAAACTTGCTCAGAAACCTGCCTGACAAGAACACACACACTGAAGTGTCATATTTAGACATGTGACATTAATATAAAATGGTAAATAAAACAACTGTCATAGCCATATAACAACGGTTTTCATTTTGATGCTGAACCCAGATTGAACAAAGAGGTATTCAGAGCACATTGTTAACAAGCACAAGCACAGCTAGCCACTCTGGCTCAGGGTGAAGACCTGCTGGATCTTAGACTATACTGATCTAACTTTTCACATCCTAAGAATCAGTACTTTGTTATACTAATATTAGGAAGCGGATCCGGATCCGGTTAAACTTGGTGAACAAGGTTGAACATTACTGAATAAATAAGCTTAGCTCGATAACTCGTGCTGAACCCCAACTTATTAAATAAGCAATGGTCTAATTTCACTGCACGGTTTAGGCTCGTGCTACCTGCTTTGAAGTAAAAGCTCTGCTTCCTGAAAAGCTGCCTCATGGGAAAGTAAAATCCATGTTGAAACACAGGGTCAAAGTCAAGTTTTTTTTTTTTCCTGTAATGGAGTTGCGCAACATTAATCAATTTATGGAAAAACACACAGGGTGACATCTGTACAGCTAGTGAAGTGCAGCTCGTATGACAACAGGCCACTAGCGTGTCGGGACACAACCCACAGCGCATGGCAAGGAATGTTTTGCATTTAAGAAGCAGACATATCTATGTAGGTCTGAACTTATGATGTACATTTTGCTTTGTTAAAAAACGGTGCAGGATAGATAAGCGCAGTAGAATTCTTCTGTTTTGGTTTCTTGCATGACAGAAACAGCATAAAGCATTTTGTTTGCGTGCTTCAGTAAATTCTATATAGACCTGGGCAAGCTTCAACAAATATTCCCTTTCATTTGCTATGCACCAACATACCAGTACACTACAGAGAGGAGAAGAGAAGAAGAAAGGGGGGAGAGAGAGAGACGAGTGAGTTTAATGTACAATAGATCTGTGTACAGGTTGCCACAGTATCACCGCAGCAACAAACAAAATGGAATGTTCTTTTCTAACAGTAAAATCTTCAAGACTCTTATATATTCTTGTATGTTCGGAATAAAAGCAGGAGCCGGACGGGAAACCGTTATACCCACACGGCTTAAGAGTTAAAGGCTTGCAGCAGAATGCAACTTATGTCGAATAAAAGAAATTGCAATTCTACTAAAAATGTACAGTATCTACACGTCATAGTATAACATAAGCTAATGTCTGAATAAATGGGTCAATTAAAACTTGAGGGAACTGGTGCTGGATGCTGTTTTATGGACGTGGTCATAATCATAGCTAAATCAGATAACATGGCAATTCATGAAGGACTCTGGCGGCATTATATTGATGGTATTACAGCTTCAGTCTTCACACTGGGTACTTTATTACATTCCTGGTAGTTAAACAAGGAACGTGAAAGAGCAGAGGAGAAAAGCTTTGATAGAAGCTGGGAGTGTTTTTTTTTCTTCTTCTCAGAATTCTTCCCTAGATTAAGAAGTACGTGTCAGAGAAGCAAATTCCCCTGCCAGCCTCTTCAAGTTCGACTTGAGGAAAAACTTGTGAAAACAAAGATTAGTACAAGTAGAGTAGGAATACAGGATTAGATCCATGATTATTAATAAATAATGAGAAGACTAAATAATGAGCAAATAATTAGACCAACTCAATTGTGAAACAGGAAATGAAACACAACAGTACCCAATATACACAGCAATTTACTTCTGTTTTGCTGAGGTAAACTATACCGATTCAAATAATGGACAAAGACCAGTTCTTCTAAAGCACCCAAAACATTTTTAATATATTGTGCAAGATAAACATACAACTTTCTTACGAACT
This sequence comes from Clarias fuscus, assembly GCA_030347435.1. Lineage (NCBI taxonomy): Eukaryota > Metazoa > Chordata > Actinopteri > Siluriformes > Clariidae > Clarias > Clarias fuscus. The sequence goes on from CM059212.1 coordinate 36,975,029, forward strand.
GAGACATTCAATACTGTTTAATCTTTACCTTTAGTATCCCATTTGCTAAGTGATAATGTGCATGTATTTCCAACATGAAATTCATAACCAAAATATGTGAGCAACAACTCTGCCAGGCAAACTCATTATAAAAACAATCTTTAGTCCTAAATGACGAAAGCACCGCAAAGACACATCCTGCTATAAAACTTTTATCAGACGTATTGTGGCTGAGAAAATACTAGATTGTACAGTGCTACTTTCCCAAGACTAAGCCTGATACGGTGTTTCTATAAGAAAGACTCTGCATTGGCAGAAACTCTAAGTTGGGACTTGTGTTTAAATAATGCAGCAATTGATGTGTGTCTCTTCACTGGAGCTGCTGATCTGTTCACAGGTGCTACCTGAGGTCTATCTGAGGACCAATGTACCCATGCACCCCCCGCAATTATCCTCTGGGGAGCACCGAGCAGCTCCAGCAGATCTCGGTCATTGTTCTTTTCCAAATACTGCCAAGGCTTCTTACCACTGTTGTCCCTGAGGGCGATGTTAGCCTTGAACTTGTGCACTAGGAGCCGCAGGAGATTTTTGTGGCCGTGAATAGCAGCCAGGTGCAGTGGTGTGTAGCCACACGTGCTCCTAGCATCCACATCCAGTGTCATCCCTGCTTTTTGCACACCATACCATAGAGTGTTCAACACTCGGTGGTCTCCATGCTTGGCGATCCAGTGCAATACAGTATAGCCTGACACAAAGTCCCGTTTGGCTAGCAGGCTTGGATCCTCTCTGAAAAGGGAATAAATATCAGTCCAGACTCCTGAAGCTGCTTTCACAAACCACTCATGCTCCAGAGGCTCCAAGGGAACCTGGGTGCTTCTGTGTCCACAGGACGATGGGTCATGACCCAGGCTGCGAACAGAGCTGGCAGGAGAGACACTGCTCAGGGGGCTGTGGGTTCGGCTGGAAGACACGTTAAGAAAAGAGGTGATCCGGTGCAACCGTTTGAGCCGAGCTGTGTCACCATCCTCCCGAAACGCTTGGTCCAGATCTGCTCCCAGGCTTCGGCACATCCGGCTTCGCATGTGACGAGACAGCCGCCGTGCAACAGGTCTGCTGCATGTGCTCTCACCTGCTGCTAAACTCGGTAGCGACGCTTGGGTTTGCTCATCATGAAGGTGCCCAGTTGAATGGTGCCATGGTGTGAACTGGCCGTCTTGCCGATGTAGCTGGGGTAACAGCCTGACCTCATGGGAATGATGGGTGCCGGCTTGAGTCAGGTGCCCACCCTCTGACAGAACACCACCACGATAATTCAGTGTATCATCACTAGCCCAGTTGTCCTGAGGAAATGCTCGAGGCCAGTCAGAGTTAATGGAAGAAGGCAGGATGAGGCTATTTTGGCTGGAGGACAGGCCTTGGAGGTATTTTGGCTCCAGGTAATCAGAGGCCACACGTGGGTGGGGTGTTTCCATAGGATTTTGGTGCCGCTGGGGCGCAGGCGTGACCGGAGCTGTCGCTGTATATTCCTCTGCTTCATGGATGATAATACTTGTGGCCTGAGGATAGTACTCTGGCCTGGGAAGACTGTCATTGCTCTGGCTGAGGACATCCTGTCCACTAGCATCAAAGGAGAAGGCATCACTAGAGATTTCAGTTAAACATGGACTGGAAGCTGAAATCTGCGTCTGTCTGAGAGAGATGGGAAAAGGCCAGACGCAAGGCAGATTCTCGTCAAACGACTGGAAAGAGCCAGGCGGGGTGTGTTTGTGTGCCGTGTCCTTGGGCGGCGGGGTCACACTCGCCTCACAGCGTGGATATTCTGGAGGAGGATAAAAGGACTTCTGGCTGCAGCCATCTGCTTCTCTCAATTGTCCGGGTCTGGCACCGTGAACACCATTGTCTTTAGGATTTGTCTTCACGGCTTTCCCCTCATACGGCAGGTCAGAGCTCTGGCCGCTCCCACTTGAGCGTTTTGAATCTATAGAAAATGAAGACATGCCCAGAACGCATGTGTTGTCTTTGCCGGGGACGGAGGACACCCTTTGCTCCCATGGCTGATGAGATGATGTTTGAAACGCTTTCTCCAAATAAATATCAGGATGACTTCCGTTGTTGTTGTTGTTGTTTACAATCCCTGCAACTGGTAAGATTTGATCCGCCTTGTGAACTTGTGAGAGCTGAGATTTCTGACCCTCAGGTGCCCCAACACACACTCCTACCTTCCTGCCTCCACCGCCTTCCTGTTTCTTATCAGCTCGGCTGCCTGATGCGGCGGTGCTGCTGGCGACGTCTCCGAGATGCGGTCGGTACTTTTTCCTTAACACGACGTACGAGACTCCGTCTTCCTGCTTCACCGTGGCCACGGCGTTCACGTACCGCTTGAACAGGTCGCGGTTCCTCACTTGGTCTTCATGCTCCCGCAAAAACGCTTTAAAGTGCGTCAGGAGATCCGCGTTGCGTACGTTTCCTCCGTTGCGCAAGAGAAAGCGCAGCACCGACTCCTGGGTGAAATCGGTAGCCATTTCTATTCACTACAAATAATAATAATAATAAAGTTTCCCTCGAGTTTCAATCAGCGTCGAACTTCACGCGCTTCCAAACCTGCCGGGAGTTTCAGCCGCTCGCGCGCAATCCCCGCCCACGTGCAGTGCGCGTGCACGGTCCGAGCTCCACCTGCACACCTGCGTGAGCTGAACAAGAGGGAAGCGTTAAGAGTTCTGCAGTGGAGCCTGGAACAATCTACACACACTGAATCAAACGCTTTTAATTCAGCATGAGCACAGTCAAACCACAAACACTGTGCATCTGCAGCTTTACATTTCTTAGCATTTTCCCCAAACTTAAAAACTCTCCTTTTTTTTTTTTTTTTTTTTTAATTAATTACAAATCTTTTTTTGAAATATCATTTTATTAAATGCACTTGTCAGCACCACTGGCTGCACTGTTGCTCATTGTGTCATGTTTGGTATTTTGGAATACTAATTGTTCATACTAAATGACATTAAAGATTTATTTGCATTTATTTATATCATAATTTATTGCATTAATTAAATATATCCCAATATTCTAAGAAACAGAACAATACTAGCCTAATGCTAATTACTTACCACAATAACAACAAGAACGATTTAGAAAATCTGTATTTTATTTCTTCATTTAAAATTGGTCATATATAAAATTCACTGTGCACAGATAGTGTAAAAAAAAAAAAAAAAAATCACATTAAAGTCCCAACTAAAATCTCAACTTTTATGCTGCCTTTGCTATTGTCTATGCTTATTGTCATGCAGCAGCAGCATAAAACATAAACAGCATTTTAAGAATAATACACATTTGGCTGTTTATGTCAACATATTTTTGTGTTTCAAAAACAATACAAAAATGTGTGAACACAGTGGGGTGGAGCAGTGGTGTAGTTGTTAGCACTAGTGCCTTGCACTGAATGAGCGTGCGCATGTGTGTGTGTGCCCTGCGACTGATTGACACTCTGTCCAGGGTCTACCCTACCTTAGTCTCCAGGCCCCTGTGACCAGGATAAAGCGGTATAGAAAATGAGTGAGTGATGCAACACAATATGCTTTTCCAATCTTTCAAGTAGTCCGGATAAGCCTGTTTCCCTTGATAGCCTCAGATTATTGTTCCTTGTTGACATGAGTGGAACCTGATGTAGTCTTCTGTTGTTGAAGCTCATCTGCCTTCATGTTTGACTTGTGAAGATTCTTTTCTCAGCTAAGACTGTGCATCTAAGTTATTGTAATCTTCCGGTCAGCTCAAACCAGTCCATTTTCCCATGATCTTCTTATCAACTTTCTGCCTGCGGAACTGAAACTCACCAGAAAGATTTTCCCACAGCATTTTATGTAAAGTCTAGAGGTTGCTGTTTTAACATATTGATTGTTGTACTGCAATTTCATTACATAAAACAACCTATTTTTATTATCTGGTTTGTCATTATTAAAAACCAAAAAATCTGTGAATGCGTTAAAAGATTAATATTTTGTCTTGATACTTTAAGCAATCAGTATATTCATGTAAAAGTCGTGATTTCTTCATATTTTTCTTTCAGTGATCCAGACTTTCTTGTATTGAGTAATGTAATCTTTAGTTCTTCAGGCAGGACTTTTTTTGTTCCCCTTTCCAGTCTAGTCCCTGTACCTGACCACTTTCACTGGAATGTTTTCTTTGCTTTTCTCTTCTCTTCTCTTTTGTTAAACCACACAGTGGCCTGTGAATCATCGAGCATATAAAACATCTAACTTAATTCATGAACCAATGAGAAACAGGTGCAGATGATCAGACCAGTGATTAGGTTCCTGGTGATGCTGAATGGAATGGTTGAAACAGATGAGAGGGGAAATAAGGTCGCTGATGAAGTTGTTACATAAACAACCAATTTTTTTGTATTCGTAGGCACTTTAAAGCCTGTCACAGGAAATTATCTGTTTGCATATCTTTGTATTATTTTTTTATATTCATGTTATATACATGATTTGAATTAATTTTCTAGCACATGTTTTGTTATGCTTCCCTTTACATTTTACTTTAGAGGTGGGAAATGATTAGGTAGGTCGAATGACCTCTGGCTAGAGTTTATGAAGGATACAGAAGAGTTATACATGTGGCTATTACAACTCTAACAGATGACAATGTCAAACCAGTTAATCTACCTAACCAGGTGGACTGAAGTCTATAAAGTATAAAATCACACACACACACACACACACACACACACACATAAAGGAACACATCAGCCTGTCAAGTGTAGACGGTTTCCGTTTATTTCAACCTTTATGGTGATGTTTCAGCAGTGCGGGCGCCCCTCCTCCCTCCAGAGAAGAACAGAGCCAGAGAAGACAGATTATGACAGAAAAAGGAATGATAATAGTCTAAATACTTTTTTTTGTGCCATTTCAACAGGTTTTGTATTTTTTTTTCAACCGTTTTTTTGTTAAAATGAACCTACAGATACATCATCTTTTCAAACACTACAGTCTCTTGTGCCATGTGTCATTAGGATGGTGTGCGCACATGAATTCTTAGTTAATGCTCTTTTAAGAGAAGTGATAGGGATATTATCACTGTTCAACCACACGCACACCTAAATGGCTAAGACATGGAGAAAAGAAAGGCTAAACAGCCAGGACAGAACAACAATAGAAAAGAATAGAGAGAGCGAGAGTGAGAGAGAACATGGTTATATATTCTTAAATTAATTTTCTTAATATATTTTAGTTCTAATTATTTAAAACATGGCATTATAAAATCATAGCTTTAATCAAATTTAGCTATTTTAACATTCAGGAGTGTCATTCACTCAAAAAAAAAAAAAAAAAAAAAAAAAAAAAGCACATGCGATGAACTCAGCAGTCAGACACAGAGTGCAGACAAGAAAAAGTTAGATAAAAAAAAAAATTCACAGATATAAGTGAGACATATGACATCGATATACAGAGACAGACATTTTAGTTTGCATGAGTGGGATGGGGAGTAGTACTTCCTACATTTCCTTGAAGTTTCCTTTTTTTCACATTTTCAGCATGATCTTGTGATTAGAACTGACAGACAGGTGGTTATGGAATAACTGCAGCATGTGTGTGTATGTGTTAGCTCTGTTCTGCTCTAGAGGACTGAGAGACGCGGTCGTAACTGCAGTCTGGCCCCATTTCAACCCCGGGCGTGTTGCTAGGAGACGGTTACAGGCTGGAGGGCAGGGCATGGCGGAGAACCACCATCTATGGACTGGTACCCTGAATTAGCCCCACCCCCTCCTCCTAGTTCCTCCTCATTGTAAAGACGCTTGATGCCATCGAAGTATTCGTCCACATCCATCTTCTCCACCTTGCGCTTGGTCGAGGGCTTCCTGTGCAGTGGCAGAGTGGGGAGGACAGGGTGAAAGGTCACGCCAGGGTCGTGTGGGGTCTGCAGGGGGTGGCAGACGTACACAGTGTTGGGAGGCAGGGATGCCGTATGTGTGGAGAGACAACGTGCCACTAGCTCTCGGCACCCGATCAGCTCGGAGCTGTCAATCTGAGAGGAGATGGAAGAATAAAATGAACGTCGATCAGTAAGAGTGCAAGAGGCATGCTCATCATACACTTGCATGCAATATTGATTCATTCTAAATAAAAAAAAAGGCACTGCAGAGTTGCCACGGACATCACTTGCCACCTTTGGCATAACATGACAAACACCTAACACTCCTCTATATTAGGAAAACCATAACTTTGGGTAAGACTGGCTCTAATATGGCTCTCAGAATAGCCTCAGGTCTTCATGGCATGGCATTTACACAATGTGTTGGAAACACAAACGACTGGTTATCCGACTTACTTCCAGTCAGCTCAAACCCCTACTGTATGTTCCTCTGACCTTTCTTGGATACAAGTGCCTCTTTTTCTTCTTTTGCTTCTACTTACTGGCTTATTCAGTACATGTTATAGGACATTTAGTGCATGTATATTTTATTTACCTGAATTTTGCGCAGCAGGTCGGCAGCAAGAGCGAGCCAATCAGGACAGAGATTTTCCAACTGCAGCGTGACGAGAGCGAGGGCCAGCATGGAGCCACGCTCCTGCAGCACTGCATTATGGGAAAGGCAGTGCAGCAGCTCCTGAGTGAGCAGGGCAATGTGCTGTGATCGGTTCAGTCCCAGTAATACGCCTGAACTCACAGCCTTGCAGCTGAACACCATTGCATGGAACTAAAGAGATACAAGAACAAAATAATTAGGTCTTTCGGTGGGAGACATTTTACACGGATAATGTACTGTAATATGCTTGAGATGCAACACCTAGTATCCATTTTTATAATTTCAGTGTTAAACAACACACTATTAAGATAAGCAGATCTGGCTTGAAATATTTAGAGATCCACATGACTCCCTCTGGGTCCTCCCTGTCCACATTTTATTCAGTTACTTGATCAGACTAAATGAGATTTCAATAAATGGAGAAATTTACCACCATCATCGATCAGACTAATCAGTCAATGCAGTTAAGATGAATATTTTACCTAGATTTTTATTTGTGTCAATGTGTCCATGTTTTTATCTAAACATTTTTTTAGGTTAAATAGATCAAACCTTTTGTAACTTTTTATGGAATGGAAAGGTAGCATGAAACGCCAAATAATTACTTCAGTGAGGTCAATTTCAGGGTGGCCTTGCGTTACTGGTTACATTATGGGGCTGCCCTTATTGATACTGATCTAATCGACCAGAATCTCAGCAGTTTTGCTTCTAAATCATCTTTACTTGCTTTGATGACATATTCCCTACCCTACCTTCCCATACATCAAACCCTCTGACTTAATAAGCAGTCATGTGGTGCTGTCACCACTTAGAATATGGCGTCACTTTAGAAACCATTTTAAGTTCAAATTAAACTTAAAATGATTCAATTTTAACCGCAATAATCAATAATCATCCATTTTTCCCATCTTATACGGATTCTACTTTGACATAATGGCAGAATAAAGGTGTGAAGTCTTTTCAAGATCTGTATAAAGATTTACTAAGATTACATGGAATGCTTTTAAAAGAAGGCTTTAAAAGCTAACAATCATATTTGACTTCTCCCTCTTGATAAACCCACACTTGATGGAATTGAAGTAAAACTGGACGATGAATTGGAAATGGTGTTTATGGTGGTGAAAGGCAATGGAACAAATTAAAGTAGTTAATGTGTGCTTGGCTTGCTCTTATACAACTTAATGTTTTTACCGAGTTTATTTTTCAAATGCTAGGCTAGGCTAACTTTACCCCAGTATTAGTGACAGCTACTGTATGACACGTTTTAATTCACCTCTAAGTCACATGTTCTTTTGTCAATCGCTACGTATTTTCTAGTGTGATAACTTCAAAAGTATGACTTTTAACATTAATATTGATGTCTGCCCTGGTGTGGTGATTTTTGTGGTGACGTTCATTGTATCTCGGTACAACTTAAAGCAACTGGATATTTTGGCCTTCATATCTTTGATAGCCAGGTGGCGTCTGGTGACTCTTTGGAAACCCCCAGTCCACCAACTATATCTTAGTGGCATAAAGATACCATGTCCTTTTTAAAATTAGAAAAAAGTATACTCTATTAGACGTAATCTTGGAAGATTTGCCAGTAAATGGCAGCCAACTCTTGTGTACTATAACACATTGTCTACCACCTGACTAAACCACTTTCTTTTTTTCTTTATTTACATTTATTTTGGTAACTTTTTATTTCCTATTTCCCTTTTTATTTCTTGTTACTGTTTGTTTAATTTAGGTGTTTAATTCATTTAAAAAAAACATTTACTTCGGTGTATATTTATGTTTTTACATGGAAAGTTCTAGTATCATGTTACGGTCTCTTGTTTTGTATTAGATTTGTCAAGTTTTGTTTTGGTAGAAAAGTTACGTAGTTTACGTTGATTGTACGCTTATAAACGCTTTTCATTAGGAAAAAAAAAAACACCTAACATGCAGTACCACCCTCCACCACCAGGTTGCTCCCTGAACCAAAACATTAGCTCTCCTCTTCCCCCCAGCGGCCATATGATTAGCGTTTTAGCACACAACCTTAGTGTGACAAATGTAGGCATTTAAATAAAGGAAAATAATATAAACAAGTTATATTTCGATACATTTAATTTCCAGTCAAGAATTTCTCAAACAGCTCAAGAAAATTAATGAGTTTAAAATTATGTATTAATATCTAATTATTGTTCATGTGTAAACTGCACTGCTTCCTTAACAACAAGCTCTGCATTACCAGTGAAATCCTTTACCTTATAAAAAGTAGCCCAGGCAGAATGGAGACTGCGCAGAGCTTAAGCACATTCAGGGAGAACTAGATCAGTCTGAGGCAGGCCAAGGAAGCATACAGAAAAAAAGTGGAGAAGAAACTGCAAGGAAAATAGCCTGAGGGAGGTCTGGAATGGTAAGGAAACCACAAGATGGCAATGGAGTGGATGGGGATGTGGAGAGGGCTAATGAGTCAAAGCGGTTCTACAACACGGTTGATTGCCTCGACCCACACTGCTACTACTGCCTGTTCACCTTTCACTTCCCCTCTTCAACTACAGTCTCAATCCCCCATCATGCACCAAGACCCGCTAGTCAAAAGGGAACTGAGGAAGCTCCACCCCAGCAAGACAGCAGGTCAGGCAGCTGAGAGGGTCTGTGCAAGAATGCTGAGAGATTTTGAAAGAACTAATCGAGTCCCTTCAGTATGTTTTCAACACGACTTTGCAACTAGGGAGGGTCCCTGACTTCTGGAAAATATAATGCCTCAACTCAGTCCCTACAAAGAGCTCCCCTAAAGAGCTTAATGATTTCAAGCTAAGGGCACGGAACTCTCACATCATTTAGACCTTGGCGTGACTGATTCACGGACTTCAGGTCTATTATGCACTGGAACCCCTACAGTTTTTCTACCAGGAGAAGGTTGGTCCATCTCATTTGATGAATTTTGTGACCGGGATTACAGACTACATTATAAGGAGGAGACCACAGCACATCATGATGTGAGACGGCACCTCTGAGATCATGGTGAGCAGCACAGGAGCACTTCAACGGACTGTAATTTCCCTCTTCCTGTTCGCTCTTTACAGTTATGACTTGAAGTACAGCTTGGAGTCTTTTCACAGGCAGAAATCCACTGCCGCTGTGCTGTGTTTCAAGGATGGACAAGCCCCTCGCTGTCCACAGAAGCCAGAGTACAGAAACCTCATGCAGGAGCCTCTACAGCTGCAAGACCAAGGAGAAGGTAATCGATTTTCTGCGGACCTCAACCCACACTGCTACTACTGCCTGTTCACTTCTTACTTTCGAGCTTTCGTGTCCACCGTACCCCCAGTCTCCATTGACGGAGTTAATGTTGAGGTGGTGAGGACATACAAATACCTAGCGCTACAGCTGAATGACAAACTGGACTGGTCAGCAAACACTGACCATGTATAAGTAAAAGGTCAGAGCAAGCTGTTCTTCTTGAGGAAACTGAGCTCTTTTAACATCTGCAAAAAGCTCCTGCAGACGTTTTAGCAGTGTTGCACAGTTTGCTTTTCTGTGATGCACCTCAAAAGCAAAAATGCCATGGTGATTGGCTTGAAGCTGGACTCTCCAGAGTTTATACTGGAGAAGACCTTGAAAAATCTGCTGTCCATCATGTGTCCATTACATATAACACCAACCACCCACTGTATGGAGCTTTCTCCAAGTAAGAGCATGTTCACTTTTACTTTCTGAAGCTGGGGTGTCCACCTCTGCACCAAAATGGCTAACTTCTGTGGCAAATTTCTGTAAATGATCTTCAGGAAGCAATCATGCAGGCACGGATTGAGCAAGTGACAACAGAGTACTGTAGACGTCTTTTTTGACTCTATGCCCAGAAGGTTTTGAAAAATAAAGGGCTCATACTAAACATTGATTGTTGTATAGCAATTTCATTACATGAAACAAATTATTCTTATTATCCTGATTTCAGGAAAACGAGAGAATAATATTAACACACTGAATTTCAAATTTGGTCGCTCACTGTTGCACTGTTGATCGTTACATGTTATTTTATTACATTTTTATTTTAATAAATTATTTAAATTCATTCAATTTTACGTATTCTATCACATTTTAAAAATGTATTGTTATGCCTGTAGTCGAGCACTGTACTTTAGAAGCATGGGTCAACTCCTACATGTGTACTATGGGTATTTTGGCTGTTTGCTCTACATGATGCAATTGTAACTTAAAGCCGGTGTGTGTTACTGTCCTTTTGCTACTGCCTGTTTGAAATCTCCTTCAGTATCAATAAACTACCTAAGCATCTTTATATTCATCAATACAAACGAATCTTGGTTTTGGACTTGGTGTTTTAAACCAGAGACACCCTTTAAGTAAAACTGGGTGCTTAAATCACTGGTGTTTTCAAATCATTTACTTACAATATGCAGGAAATCAAGGGGAGTGGCTGCATGCAGGTCCCAGTTGAGTTTATCCAGAATGATCCTCTCCATCCTCCGCACCTCTGAAGGAGTGCATCCACAAGCACTGCTGCTGATCAGCTCTCTAAGAGCAGGGATACGCTACACACACACAAAAAGAGCAAAACTAACTAACTGTTATTACACTTGTGCATAATGTGTAGATTAAAAAAAGAAAGCTGGTTCGATCATTGAGAGAAACTAAGCCTGTACATGTACAAATATATTTTGGAACAACCTTTGTGATGGATTTACATTTACTTTCCTATACCTTCACCTAACCTACAACTGTAACACGATGTGTTTTGCTCCTTAGCTCACTAGGTAATGCATGTTGGCTTTTGTCTGGACAGGTCACTGAATGGTACAAGAGCAATAAATGTAAAATTACCCTGTGAATTTTGTTCTCCAGTTCAACTGCATTACCCTGGAAATCCCTTTGACCTTTTAAAACTGACAGGAGTGGCAATATACCATGTGCATATCTCGCTTTTAAGTATACAGTACATAACCAAAAACATAGCGAAATAATTCTTCTTGGATAAAAAATGAAACCGGAGACATGCCTGTGATGTGCCTGTATTGATGTCATACAGCCGTGTCATCAGGGAAGGAACAACTCCATTGATGTAATACAAGTAGTCTGGTCATTCAGTACATTTAGCTCGTCAGCTGACTTCATTTTATTGCCACATATCGTTGCTGCGCCTAGACCTGCCCAACTGAAGCAACCCCAGATCATAACACTGCCTCCAGAAGCTTGTACACTGAACACTATGCATGATGGGTAGATCACTTCTTGCGCTTCCATTCTCACCCTGACGCTCCCAATGTTGTAGAATAGCATCAATCTGAACTCATCAGACCACTTGGCCTTTTTCCATTCCTCCAAAATCCAACCTTTATGCTCCCTAGCAAAGTCAAGCTTTTTTTTTCTGACAAGTCTCACTAACAATTAGTTTTCTTATGGCCACACAGCGATCACAATCCTGCATGTACAGTGTGGATACTTTCACTATTAAACAAACATACTGTAGTGCTGATTTCTACTCTTCATTTTTTATGATGCAACTTCACCAAGCGCAGTCTATCACATTCATTAAAGATTTTTGTTTTTTAGCTTTAGACTATTCCTATTATTATTACTCCTATTACTATTACAACTATTCCTTGTAGTCCAATTAATTATTTTTAATCTCCTTAGTTGATTACAAAAGTAAAAACATTAAATCAGTGAGAAAATTTGATGTTTTATTTGCTGGAGGTATACTTGGCTTCATTGACTGGCGCATTTCTTATTCTACTGACTTTGAAACATGTTTCAAATACTATTTATCCAGTTTATTTATTCAGAGGCTTTCTCTGACTATCTTTTGTGATACCCAACACACCTCATCCTCTTCACTTGTCTTAGCTGCCAGGAAGAAGCAGGTGATCGCAATGCAGCGCAGGTACTTGGGACGAGCCTGACGGAGAGAGAAAAAGAGAGAAGAGAGAAAAAGATATGGGGATGTTACAACTGATTGCATCTTCAATTACAAGCAACTGTGTTGTGTTACTGAAAGTCATCAATAACCTAATCCTATTTATTGCAACTCTGTTTGAGCATTTGCATAATTCGCCATCACTCTTGAATCAGCCAGGTGTGTTACTGTATGGTGTAATCATGCGGATTAATTTTCAATCTGCTCCAGATGAGCTTCTCAGCTTTTACTCTTTTGGATGATTCATAATGTTACAAGGCACATCATGATCTAGAACAACATGATCATTAGGAGACTTTGTTGTTTAGAATGCCGAAAAAGTACCACAACCAGTATCACACTGCAGGTTTTCGTGCGCACCACCTACGTTTAACTTCCTTTATACTACTTCCGGCTTTCTTTAGCAGAATGAAGAAATAAAGAGAAACCCTGACGCATGTTACACAATGTAGGCCATGTTGTCTTAACCTTTGATTACACGCAGCAACAGAACGCAAGAGTTAGTTTTTTTTGTAAAAATGTCTAAGAACACTTGCGATATTAGCAATATAATTAACAGATTATAATTATTAAAATTATTAACAGATAATACTAGCTTTGTCCTTTAATGACCTGAAAGCAATATTAATCTGCCAGTGTTGTTTACTCTGATAATACGACCTTTTGCATAGTAACATCCGACTATGATAGTATGAGTTGTCAAAAGCAGTCTTTTTCTCTTCCCGAAAAACACAAAAAAAAAAGGGGGGGGGGGGGGGGGTAACAAAACAGATCTAAATCTGGAATGACATTTGCAGGTGTTTTCTGGGTCACATTAGATGCATCCTTTCTTTATGTCCAGGGATTTGGAAAATGTTTTTTTGCTTTGTTAATACAAAATTAAAACAGTCATGCATTCAACTTAGTTAATCCACTAAGTAAATCCCAGGAATGATCAAAACTTACACAGGTTTTTAGTTAAAAAAAAAAAAAAAAAAAAGTGTCTGATTCAAATTAAACACAGTTTTTTATTTTATTTTATTTATTTTCCCAACAGCAATCAGACACCATAAAGTACTAAACTGCAGCATGGGACAAAAAACCATTTGTAAGAGGATTATACTGAACCTGCATCATTATGTTTTTTGTTTGCAGTGCATTAATATGGGATTACATCAAAATCCATCATCCGGGTGACTTTTCGTGATTGGGAGCTGCTTGACAGCAGGGGGAAAAGTGCACCGTCTCCTACTCTCCCTAAACCTGTTGAAATACTGATCTTCCTGCCTTCTTACATAGTTCTGGATGATTAAATCATTTCTTTAGTATTAAACTGGTATTAAATGGTTAAGCAGGAAATGAACATCGCATAAACCGATGTTAAACAATATGACATTATAACATTTTGACACTGATATTTCATATAACTTTTAGGAAAGATTCAACAAAGTACTCGGAAGAATAATGAGATGTGTATCTGATAGTTGCCGTACAGATCGGGGCTCCTGGGCTCGATACTGAGCTTAAGTTACTGTCTGTTTAAAGCTGCTATTTATGGCTCCACCTTATCCATGTGTAGTTCCTTCGGGTTCTCCCTTTTTCACCCACGAGTGGGTGGACCCTCTGTGCTAAACTGCTCTTTGGAGTGAATAAGAGTGTGTGTACTTTGAAATGTACTGGCATCCACAGTAGATCTATTCCCGTTCTCGCAGTGCAGCTGAGAGATAGGCTCCGAATCCACTGTAACTCTGATATGAAGTTTTAATAAAAAAAATAGTTTCATTCTAAAGCATGTACTACTTCTTTTTATTATTATTATTATTCACAGCAGCAAAGCAGAGTATTCAGAACTGAAAGTATTAATAGCAAAACTGAAAGCATTCTGGTGCTTTTACATTATAAATAGATCCATGCAAAACAATGATAAAACATGCCTACTGGCGGACACAATAAACTGAACCAACAGGTCAACCAGGTCGAATACTGTAAACATCTAAACAATAAACCGATAATATGCAGTAATCTAAAACATCCAAGTGTTATTAGTGAGGTATGAATGAATCACTTCTGAGATACAGTGGATTATAAAGCCAACAAAGAAATTCATGAACAAACACCCATCACTGGACTAAAATAGATAGATGGATACTTTATTGATCCCAAAGAAAATTCCCTTTTTAAATTTTTTTTTTTTTTTTTTAAAGAAATGTTCTTTCTATGAGGCAGAGTGTGGCAGTGATGGTTTCTACACTCTGGACGTTCTTTTACCAGTAATGTTTAATCTCTTAGTCAATTTGCAGTTTTTCAACTGTATCAGACGTTCACAGAAAGCTCTGCTGCTCTTCGCTGACTTGGGTAATGTTGGGTGTTACGCATGAGCTCTCCCAATAACTAATCAGGAATTGCACTTTGTTTCCTCCTGGTCAGTCTTCCCAGGGTCATGACACAATGCCTTTTTTTCCCCTTCCTATTGATTGCCTTAATTGTTATAACATCTGCGTAGACGTATACAGACAGACATACAGACAGACATACAGACAGACATACAGACGTGGCTTGCAAATGAATGAGACAGGGATATGTGAGAGAGAGCGTGGGACAAGGGAGTAAAGGAAAAGGACAGAAAGGAACAGGGTGAGCCTCAGGGATTTACACTGTAGGACAGTGAGGTAGACTAAACAAACAACATGAGACTGTCGAAGACATCCTGAAACAGGTAGCGAGACAGGGTGACAAGTACAATGAGACAGGAAGATACAATATTAACTTGCTTTTAAGTTGCGTTCTTCTCTATGTGATCCCGACACACTGAAAAGTGCGACCACGGAAACACAGAGCTCGCAGGCAACATGTTATTACAGGGATGACGTGGGAACAACTTTGGAACTCTTCCTTTATCGCCTGCTTTTTATTTCTAATTAAAAACTTCAAAAACTTTATTTTCTAATTAGGATATATTGCGATCATTTTTAATGATGTGCCTTGAAACCTAAGTTTAAGATGAATAATATAGTTAACATTAAATCAAAACCAGATTCCAGCAAATCAACTTCAGGGTTTAAGCAAAAAAGAATCTCAGCTTAAAGTGAAGCCTGCTGACCTTAATGGTGGAGAGGAAGCGGTCAAGTATGGAGATGGCCAAACAGAGGGTCTCTGGATAAAGCTTCAAGCATCGGTGCACGTCAGTGAGCCACTGCACGGCCTCGTCACGCTGGACAGGGGAGATATCTGTATCCTGCAGAGTAGAATCATCATGCTTTAGTAGCCTGCAAGCCTCCCTAGGTTTGTAAATACTGTAAATACGGGAACACTGTAGACAAACTTAATATCTGTCCCAATTCTGTGCTATGACACACTGCCAGACAGTGTGTCAGAGTCAGAGCAAATCAGTCCACAAAATGTAGAACAGACCTGTCATCAGCCATTAGAGATACCCTGAACAAATGCTTAGTTAGTACTGGTTGTGGGAAAGAAATCCTGGACCAACACTGGATCAGATGGAAACAGTTTCTGATTTGATTTCCTGATGGACACAACTTTTGTGCAAGCGTTTCCAAATCACACCTATAAGTTTTAGCACGACTTGTCCTTACCATGCAGCAGAAGCTTCAGAGAGTTCGCCGAGTTATTGTGAAGATGTCATAAGAACTTAAATATCCATGTTGCCTTTTAAGTTTATAATAAACTGATCATGTTTTCATTCATCATAAGATGGTGAAAGAGAGTGAAATAAAGCTGTACGGGTTATACTGGAGTGTTAAGAACAGTGCAAGGCTAGGTATGTTGTATTTACAACACAAATGATCCTATAAATTTGGCTGCTGTAGTGTATACAAAGCCAAGTCTGTACACAAGTCAGTGTTTCACTGTATCGGCTTACCTGGTTGGCTGGTTTCTTAGGCACATAGCTTCTCCACAGCTGGGCTTCCCTAGAAGCGGCCTTTTCCAGGAGAAAAGACAGCTTCTGGCCTTCCGTGGGTTCGGCAAACTTCATCGCGAACCCAGGAAAAGCCTACCTCCCCACTGGATACGGCAACCTGAAACAAACACAACAAGCTAGTGTGAAACCCTCAACAGTTTGTGCCCAAGTCTCACCCTGTGTACCTTTTGTACCCAAGAACTCTTTGCTGTAATCATAAACACTGTTCTGTGCTCAACCCAGGATTCATAGTCACAATGTGCTCATACTTAACCTTCTTTCAACACATTTAGTAAGGATTTATAATCTCTCTATCGGGTGTAATCCAGGACAGGACGAGCTCTCTTCACGAGTCTGGCTTGTCTCAAGGTTTCTTCCTTGAGATTGCATCAGAAAGATTTATCATCATCAGGGTTTAAATCAAATGTAATCATATGAAGGTGTGTATGTGCATATTCTTTCTCTCAGCACGGGTTGTGACTTTGGAAGCAGTATCTCAGTACACTTTGGTGAAGATATATCTAATGTCCATGGATCAGCTTTTAGTGCCTCAGTCATTGTCTGAAGTGCCTCCATGATGAGATGAGTGTTTGTATAAATCATTCTCAACTATACGGTTGATCCATGGACATTTCTGAACCAGAGTGCACCGAGATACTGCTTCCAAAGTCAGACAGAGCGATTATAAACCGTTACTTGGGAATGTTTGTAATTGATGTATCTGGTGTAATGCAGAACAAGACAGGGTGGTTTTTATGAGCCAGTCTGGTTCCTCTCAAGGTTTCTTCCTCCGATTAAATCAGTGAGATTTATCATCAAGGTTTATATAAAATGCTGTCTGTGTGTGTGTGTGTGTGTGTGTGTATTCTTCACTGTACAGTGTGTCAGCAGGCGTTGTGCTGATAGTCTTGAGTCTCAGCAGTATCTCAGTGCTCTGGTTCAGATATATTTTCAGGGATCACAGCTTTAAGTGCCTCAGTCATTGTCTGGAGTGCCTCCTTGATGAGATGAGAGTTTGTATAAATCGTTTTCGACTATAATGTTGATTCATGGACGACGGAAATGAGGTCAGCTGCCGTCAAAAGTCTTATTATTGTTTCTGGGCCAAGGTCAAATGTCGTTTACATATAGGCAGAGAAATATTCAATATCCGACCTGCACAGGCTACGCTAACCTGCTAACCTGGCGGTAGCATTAAGTTTATTTGTGGAGCCTCGACCGAACCTGGGTCCTAAACAAACGGGTTAAAACCCGGAGAATTATAAAAACCCGAATTTGTCAAAAAGCGTTTGTCCGGTT
The DNA here is from genome assembly GCA_030347435.1 of Clarias fuscus. Classification (NCBI taxonomy): domain Eukaryota; kingdom Metazoa; phylum Chordata; class Actinopteri; order Siluriformes; family Clariidae; genus Clarias; species Clarias fuscus. The sequence goes on from CM059212.1 coordinate 36,992,642, forward strand.
CGCTCGGTGGAAATAAGTAACTTGCATTGTTAACGCGTAGCAGAAGCGGTTACATCAAACACCAGCGTGATTTCCCTAAATGTACAACAATACAACATATTTATTTGTCGTTACATTATGATATTATATATATATATATATATATATATATACAAACGTAACACAATTTTCAGGTTAAACAGATCAAAGTGCGCGACACAAACGGTGAGTGCGCGTTAGTAACGTTACCTCCCCTGCAAGGCTGTGGGAAACGCAGTCCGACTCGGAGATCATCCGGTCCATTAAACTGAGATTAAATAAAAGAACAGAGCGGATCGAGGCATCTCTACAATCCCGTCTTCGCCTCCATTTTGTGTAAAGAATTTAAGCGGGGTTATTGCATGTATCAAAAAAAGAAAAAAAGAAAATGAACGGAATATAGACAAACGCGTCTATACTTCCGAGGAGGGACTGAAAAAGAAAGAAAACGTCCCGCCTACTTCTTACTGCGTCAAGCCCGTGTATAATATTATCATAAACATTAAAAATGAAGAATGGTTCATTCTAAGGGGTCATATGTAACACCCAATGTACTGATTATATAATCTAATTTAATGTAATTGACTAATATGACTAACAAAATTAAGCGGTGCGTTTAGTGGAATAAGAAGCTGGGACTACTTTTTCTAGCGAACGCACCATTTAAATGAGCATTATGTAACACGTCTTTCTTTCGCCATAATAATAATAATAATAATAACAATAATAATCATCAACAAGAACTATAACAAACATTCAAAACACTTTACGATGAAATTCATAACTTATGATTAATATGTTTAACTAGGATGCTTGTTCACATTCAGGAAATTTCTTCACGCAAAATATCACCATAATCAGATATAAGTGTATGAATAACGTTATGTTAAATCCTTATTTTAAATTTTGGTTTGTAATCCATTTTAATATCTAACACCATTAGGTGATTAATACAAATATTATCAACATTGTGTTGTTTCTTGCTTGTTTTTTTTTTACACAGCGCACTAATTTGGTACAAACCAACGAAAACAACAGCTTTGCTGTGAAATACGTGCGTTCTCATCGTCACACAGAAAACCCCCAAAACAACCAATGGCAATATAGCAGCCAGTCTGAGAGAGCACGTGAGGAAGCAACCAATCAGAATCGAGTATTTTGGGCGGACTATTTGAACGCAGAAAGAGCCAAGAAAGTGATTGGTCAGAAATAACGTCAATACTGCTGTCAAATGTTTTCATAAAATCAGCTCTGTCATGTGAAATACACAAATCATAACGTGAAATATGAGGGGATAAATGAAAGAAATTACTAAATATATCAGTTGAGTTTGAGAAATTATGATTATCATCTTGAAAATGAGGAAATCTAGAGTACGCGTAGTACGTGCGGGTTATGACGTCATGCGGAAGGCGTGGACACGGTCTACATCAACAAAAGGGGGAAAAAAATAATCGGGAAGAGAAAACAGACAGAACTACTGCAGGAAGAAAATGTCCGCTTAACGTTTCAGGTAAATTGCAGTTTTCATATGCATTATACATGTAAATCGAGATTATAATCATGACTGTATTTATGAAATGTGTATGTAATAATCGAATGTAAATGTACGCCATGGATAATTAATGTCAGGTATGTGTGTATTTGGGTAGGGTTTTAAATCCTTCCTGTTAACGTTATTTCATTTGGACAAAGCCAGTTTTTTCACAACACTAGTTACAATTTCTCTAGCGATTCATACCACACTATTTTGATGGTAGTAAGTATTATTGGAGTAATATATGTATTTTCTGTTTGACTTTGTGAAAGGAGAATAAAGGTTATATCGTTGTTTCCTGTGGTAGAAGGAAATGAAAAGCCCGTTGTAAGATTAAATTCGCCCGGAGTTATTTACTGTCGATGATATTTACCAAGTGTACATTATATTTTGTTTATATAGTTGTTCAGTGATGTTTGATTCGGAAATATTAAATACAATTCGAGGCTGAACGTGACCCCTCCCCCTCCCCGTCTGTTTTTCAAAAGAAGAAAAAAAAAAACCCCAACAGCTACAGCGCGAGCTCTCCGACCGAAATGTATCCGAAACGTATTCGAGTTTAAATTCACTTTTGCACTATTCACTATTACTGTTTCATGCGCAATATTCTGCTTTATTTCAGTGTATATATGTATCACAGAGATGTATTTTTGCTGTTTGCTGAAAGAGGCGGTGACGGTGGTAATCTGAGCCGCTGGGCTGGGCCGCCCCTGACCCTCCGTCTCAAGCAGTGTATAACTAACCAGGGCGAAGAATATTAATAAAATCGTCGTTGTTTTTAATAGGTTACTTTAACATAACCGTATAAACCAGAATCTCAACATGGAGGCCTTCAGGCTGATGAAGGAGCTGAAGGTGAACCTGGAGCAGGAGAACCAGTATCTGCCCAAGGAGTCGGGACTGAAGCTGATCGAGTCGAACCCTGAGGTAAAGCTCCCCGACATACACACACACACACACACACACAGCACTCCTCAGTACTGACACCCATTTCAGCCCGGGACCAGAACACAACGCGACGTTTTTTATTTGAGTAAAATTTTGTCAAATTCTCTGTGTATGTAATATTGTTTATATAGATAATTTTTTTTAATCAAGAATCCTAAAACACTAATCAGTTTGCAACTTAAGCAGCTTGACATATTGCTGGGAATATATGCTATTTAAGTAATAATGTAGTTAAAATGTCAAAATTTGTCAATTTTGTGTATTGACCTTTTATTTACCTCAAATACTTTGCCATGTTTTCCTTCTGGATTAATGTTTTTTTTTATATCTTAATAAAATGCAATGCAATATATTTGAAAGAAAAAACTGACAGTCTTAAATAAGAGGATTTTTTTTTTCTTCACCAGGGGAAGGGAATTTCAGCGAAATGTCGCAATGCCAAAGTGGAGGATCTCTGGAGCCTGACCAGTTTCTTTGGCTACAGCACCGAGACCTTCGTCCTGGCGGTTAATCTGCTGGACAGATTTCTAGCTATGATGAAGGTATACTATTTTATGCTGATCAATTTAATTGACTACATACATTATTTTAGTAAAGCTAACAAATAAGTGGCCAAGGAAAAATAAAATGTCATTTATCTGCCTTAAAAGGTTCAACCCAAACATCTGGCCTGCATCAGCATTGGTTGCCTCCACATTGCTGCCAAAGTGGTAGAGGATGTGTGTGATGTTTCGTCAACACACGAGCTGATCCGCATCAGCCAGTGCAAGTTCACCGTCTCTGACCTCAGCCGCATGGAGAAAATCATCTCGGAGAAACTTAACTTCCAGTTCCAGGCCGTAACCGCCTTAACTTTCCTGCACCTGTACCATGCGATTGTACTGTCACATACCTCAAGCAGGTGAGGAAATTGAGGCAGTGTATCTTAATTTTACACAATAGGTGAGAATAGAAGGTAATAGACAGGTAAATACCGTTTAACTCTTGTGTACACTATTGTTCAGATGTCCATTGTGCATTATGTAGGGCAGCTATGTTTTACAGTTGCCCTGGCACATATCAGACTTTATCAGGAGACACTGCAATGTACCAAAGGGCATAGATAGCAAACAGGCTGGTTATGTGACCGGCTGTAACCTCTCTAAATAACAGAAGTTATGATGTACTGTAAGATAGATGGCCCTAATTAGGCATGTTTTTTTCCCCCAGGAAAGAAGTTTTTAATCTGGATAAGCTAGAAGCCCAGCTTAAAGCCTGCCTTTGCCGCATTGTATTCTCCAAAGCAAAAGTAAGTATTTACAATAGAAATCGATCTGTATTTGGGGCTTCAGAGTAGTTATTTGACATTTATTTTTAATCATTGTCTTATTATTTGCAGCCATCGGTGCTAGCTTTGTCACTCATCAAGCAAGAGATCGAGGCCTTGCAGTCAACTGACCTGTTTGAGATCACCCAGTCCATTCAGAGACACTTACGGGTAAAATATAATCAAATATTTGGCCAGTTTATTGTAGCAACTTTGTTTACAAGAACAAATCATCTTTACACATCAACCATAGCACAATGATATAAAAATAAACTCTTCAATGGTTAAAAAAAAAAAAGTAAGGTGCATGTTAACATTTGCCCTCAGTAGTGAGACAAGCTCTATTTGTCCCTAAATAAATCTGCCCTGCTTTCTTTAGGAGATAAAGAATTTCAGGCATGCTCAGTAGCAGCCTGACACTTGGCTATCAGCACACTACACCCGCTTATGTAACCGTCACTGTATGTGTATGTGCAGATCTCAGAGACGGAGCTACAGCTGTGGAGAGGCCTGGTGGCTCAGTGCCTGGTGCAGTACTCCTCGCCTACATGCTCCAAACCCAATCACAGGAAGCTGGTGTGGATTGTGTCCCGGCGCACGGCCCAGAACCTGCACAGCAGCTACTGCGGCGCACCAGAGCTGCCCACCATCCCTGAAGATGGCTGGAGTGAGAGGTACACAGTGGACCTGCACACAGAGAGTTCTTCTATTTACTAACCTGGTTAGCTTGAACAGTTCATGTTCAAAGTTAAAAAAAAAAAATCAATATATATATTGAAAAAAACAAACCAAAAAAAACCCTAGAACAGGTTCCTTAGTAGATTAACTGGCTCTAAAACTGATACATCCCATGAATTCTTAGCAAATCAGCAATCCTGTCACAAATCCTTATCACAGTACAAGTTTGAAACACTTAAAAAAAAAAAAAAAATAGTCATTGAAACCCAACCAGATGAAAAACAGCAAAGGATTTTAGCAAATTATTAGTTTTGAGTACAACAGTTAAAGAAATAATAAAATTAATAAATGAAAAATATTCATATAGGAAAGTCAAGAATTTGTTACATGGGGAGAGTTAGGGGAATCTTAATTCACCAGTGCTTTTAGTTTCATTTCAGGTGTTACTGCAGACCGTAACAACCCAACCCTAGTATAAACATCCTCACGACATTCTCTTCAAATTACAGTCACTTATTCACTGCTTGAACCCACCTCTCCCACACATTTCATTTACTACAAGTATGTAATGAATAAGAATGTCACTTTGTTAGCAAACCGATCACCATAGTAACCAATAGACAATCAAAAACAGTTTGTTTTAACCAATTATATATAATAGTGTAAAAACAGACATCTCCCTGAGAGAACCAAGGGACACCCTTTTTGTTCAATCCTAATTAACTACTGTATAATGACATGTGGTTGAACTATAAATAATTATTCATTACTCAATGGAACAAAAACAACAGTGTATTGTATTGCTTTATTCATGAAAACATTCACTCAAATCACAGGTGTGGTAGAGAATACATCATGTTCTAAAGGGGGGGGAGCAGGTATGACTTCAGAAGTATCTGTGCTGACTAAGGCAGGGTGTGTGTTGTCTGCAGCATGTCTGACGTACGTTTCTCTGTCTAGTGAGGACTGGAGTGAGGAGCTAAGCTCTGGGGAGGAGTCTCTTAGCAGCTCGTTGGGAAGCGATGCAGAAGGGCCTTACTTCCCTGCCCACTTTCACAAGAAGTAAGCTGCCTAAAGGTGGTCAGCTGATCCGAGGCCATTCTGCAAAAAGTAACCACAAGACATGGCAGCAGCTTCACCTGCCTTACAATATAAAACTCCACCTTCCACAGTGATGTCAACAACCACCAAGACCTCTCCATGTTAAAGAGCCACAGTGCCTGGGTTCCACACAAGATGTTACTTGAGAACATATGGCCAGTTTTTTTTTTTTATTACTACTTTAAATATCTTGATTATTGTATTTCATTGTACCTACTGTAGCCATTACTGATCCTTCTTCCTTTTTGTAACGGTTTTAAGCTAAAAAAAAAAAAATTGCACAACACAGGCAGCTAAAGTTTACAACCCGAGACCTTTAAAGGAAAAAAAAAAAAAAAAAAACATCTACAGTGTTTTAATAATACTTGTTGGTGCATGTTCAGGTTTGCTACATTCCTTAGATGACCGAATCCATCATTATCTATGACACTGTTCAAACACCGTAGGATGTTTGCAATTCTGGGACACTTGCCCCAGTACTGTGCAGGGTTTTTTTTTTTTTTTAAAGAACAGTTGTCATGGATAAGTGTCAGGTTCTGTCACTCTTCAGACTGTGTTCAGCTCGAGTCAGTCAAACTGTGTTTTCTCATGTGTATGTTTTGGTTTGTATACAAGTTTGGTGGTATGACTTGCCAGATTAGTTTAGGTTTAAATTAGCCAAAGTGTTTGTGTGGAGCAAAACACAGTAAAATCCTGAATGTGTGTGTATGTGAAAAATTTTTTGCAAAAAAAAAAAAAAATGCCACAAAATGTAAAAATGTCTATAAAAAATGTAAATTTGTATAATGTAAAAAAAAAATGTATAGTAAGTTGTAGATACTAACTTATTTATTACTGTTATTTTTGCCATGTTATATAAAACTAAATATTTTTAAATTCAATCTGAGTCTGTCTTGAAAAACCTGCTTCTTAATCTTCATAATTACCATTACTCCATTACATCCCATAATGCCATTCTACCAGTTGCTTTGTCCGGATCTCAAAACTCTGCTCAAACAGATCAGATTACAGAATTTCAAGCTTCATTCATGCTAAAATCAGGATCAGTGCCACGGTGCCACTTTTCAGATCACTAACCAAGCTGAGCCAAGACTCTGCTGTATATTCTCATATTTAAGAATCAACAGTGAAACCTGATCATATTTTTACCCACGTTTGAGATCTGACATTCCATTCTCCTAACACCATTATAACTTAGCAGTAACGTCCCAGAGAGCAAACAATTACAAACTCCACATAGGAATTACAAATCACATCACAAACATTTCAGAATAAACAGATAATAGGTCATGGAGTTTTCCTTTAAACCTGAATGAAAATATATATATATATATATACACATTATTGATGCTTCCTAAACACTTATTCAGACCTGTGTGTGGAGTGTGACCGATTATTCAATAGTTTATTCTAAGGAAATCTTTGTGTTGCACAAGCTTGGTAAACCAGCATGAACAAAAAAACTTTCAGCTGTTTGTTCACATTTGTGACGTTAACACAGCTGACTCTTGGCGTCAGAGAGCTTCTGGTGATTCACAGTGGAAAAGAGGAAGTGCCTCGCCCTGACTAGTGAGGACACAGCAAGCTGTCTGCAGTGTCATGGAAAATCAGACACTGTAATCACATAAGGTTGTGGCGTCCTACCTCTGGGAGTTGTACACAACATTAAGACACTACTCTGTAAGTAAAAAAAAAAAAAAAGGGTACACAAACTGCATAACTGCAACAGTCATGTCCTGAAATGAAATGTACACAACACTCCCTTGTGTTTAGAGTTCTCACCTCACATGTTTAGTGCCTGATGTTCCTGAAGATCTGCTACAGATTTAACACAACACTATATGACCAAAAGTATCTGGACACCTGATTACCCCCAACAAATTAAAGGAGTAGTTTGGGTTTTTTCAAAATTGAGGTTCACCCAGGTATACTCTCAGGTACGTCACCCAGCACACAAAAAATTCCACGTCCAAGTCTTAGTGCAAAAATGAATTCCAAAGCTCAGCTAAGACTCGGGCCCACCATGCTAAATCAAGTTGGTATCTTTCAAGATAATCTTTCTTTGTGCTGTATTTAGTACAAATTTAACTCTTTTCACAAAATGTATGAAAACCGGCAGAAAAGTATGGATAATGCAAATGTACCTTCACTAGTTGTTGTTTTGACCAAAACAGTAAATAGGAACATTAAGGTAGAAGGTAAATACTGATGGCATAAAAATATGAGAGATGTGCCAAAAGCAATGCAAGTTTCTGCATTACATAGCCCATCAATTAAATGCACCATTTGAAGCCTGAAGCCTCCCTGTCCCCAAACACCAGGAAGGCTTCCTTATAAGAAGTCCCGTCCTCTTTTATTGACCCATACTCCAGCACAGACCTGCACCACTTCAGTTTTAACTGTTTAGTTGCTCAAACTGCACAAAGCAACTGGTTGGTAGAGTAATTCATCCCCTATACCAAGGTACTACTCAGCATAGTCTCCATTACTAGCTTTGCATTTGTTGAAATTTGCCCCATAAACTTAAATCCCCTTTGAAAATCCCTTTTGTCACAGTTGATGGTCTCCCACTGCATGGTTTCCCCTTCTTTAAACTTCTTCCATTTTGTGCACATTGCTCTTGTCAACAGCGTCATCTCTAAACATTCTGTAGCGCAATGGGAGACAATTACCTTCAACAAAAGATATTCAAAGCAGATTCAGTAGGTGGGTTTAACGATGGTGCAAATGCATTGCTTGTGCGCCTTTGTATGGAGGTTACTCTTGTGCAATTTGAACAATCTAGGTCAGTTAATAAAAATAAAAAGTTATGCCCACTTTTGCTTTACTTTTCACCCAGGCCACCCTCATATTTCAAGACTAGATAAAGCAGATTCTACAGTCAGCTACAAAAGACTACCTGCTTTAACAGATAAAAAAACTTATTATTTGGAGAGGTATGCATGTGGTTTTTAATCTCACTCCCACTGGCTTAGAATGAACCTCCTCCTTCATGGTTACATTTTTTGTCATTTAATGCTGAAGAGAGATTACATTCAGCACTTCGTTTTGCATGTCAACCATCCAATTTCAGTTCTGTAGCAGTGAATATTGACTTATGTCTGGAGACTACTAAGGCCTGGAGCGACATTTGCCAGAAAAACAATCCTGCTGTAGACATCCAAACCTCCATCAATCATTAAGCCACAGTTAGATCAGCATTAAACCAGCAGTTTTTGCATCGAGCTGCATTGTAGTTTCAGAATCTTTTTTCTTTTTCACTGAGCAGCCACAGAAATATTATAAACCAGTATAATTATATATATACACACACACACACACACACACACACATTTTATATATATTATATATATATGTGAAATTATTTTATAAAAGGATGTTGCAGCAATTTACTTTAACAGCGCAGCATGAAAAGCATGGAAGTCAATTACTGTACGTTTCTAATTATTGGTCAATGAGTAGCCCTTAACATGAAAATCAAAGAGATTCAAGTTTTAAAACCATTTTGGTGTGGAAAGATTTAACTATGGCATTAGCTCATATGCATATACTTGCTGCTAGACGCATTATTACTTCTTTCTGAAAAGTACCAAATAAAAATCTTTATGCCATCAACTGCAGTCATTGGCAGTTTGTTTTATTGTGGGTTCACTGAACAATAAAAATAAGATCTCAAGTTAATGGAAAAGTACAAAGTACAGCAACTGAGTCCAGGTTAGCATAAGCAATGGTTAACTGTAGTTCAACTTCCACAAATTAAACAGACAGCACATAAAATGTTAACATGCAGAACAATAGAAGGAAATCTAGCAATTGAAACCATGTTACATTAAAGGAAAAAATGGTTATTGTGACTTACCAATTCAGAATCCCATTCGAGACTTCTTTTTCTGAGGTTGGGAGGTCTGTGAAAAGGTCCTCAACGAAGCCCGTGACGGTGACAAAAAACTAGAAGGTTGTGATCTGGTAGTTACCAAACCAACTGATGTAGAGGCCTCAGTATCCTGCCAAGGTTCTTGAGAAGAGCCAAAAAGAGAGCAGCTAAAGTCCTGCTGTTGCTGCTGCCACCATCTCGGTTCTGAATGGTCTGAGCGCAACGCTTTCAAACGGGACACTGAGGAAGATAAAAGAATGGAGGTGCTGTTCACACTTGTGGCCTGGCTTAGCTGTTGTTCCAAATCTATTGGAGGAGATCGCGATATACTAATTGCTTTGTCCTGAGCAGAGTTTTTCACAGTTTGAGATGTTTTCAAAAAGGTTTCCACTGCTATATCTGAAGACCCTTTTGTGTCCTGAAATGATCTGTGAAAACCTGGGCTCTTGTCTAGCATCTCCAGGTCAGAAATGGTCTCGTCTTCTGGTGCACTCTGAGAGTTATAAACACTCTCTGCATTTGAACCCAGATATTGACTTGTGGCTGATGACCAATCAGAAAGATCATCTTGGTAGCTGATGGATGAGGTGAAGCTCGAAGAAAGAGCAACTCTGTTTCTGGCTCTTTTTGCCTGACGACGCTTCCTTCGAAGAGCCTCAATCTTGGCATCTCGGTTTAGACCAAGTTTTTCATGCCACCAGTCACTCCAACCATCTTGCCATGAGGCACTTATACGCTGACTCAGATCATCTTGCCAGTCCTCAGGGTCCACCCCATCTGGAACTGGGGTCAACTCTAGACGAGGCAGGTATGTCACCCCATGTACAAGCAGCTTCCTGGTCTTTAAGATCTCTGCCTGGTCTTTCCTCAATCTCTGGAACTTGTCCTCCTCAAGCTTATCTCTTTTTTGGGTTTTCCACTTCATTACATCATTGGTCTTTAGTTTTCGGTGCCTCCAGTGACTATTTTTTCCTGCAGCCTTCATCAAGAGGGATTCCAACCATTTTTTCCAGACTAATTTTAAGTAACGGCTAGCCATTTTGGGTGTTACTGGCCTCACTGGATGAACATTGTTACTTTTAGCAGAACGCTGAAGAGGTTCAGAATTAATCCCTTCTTCTGTAGGGATCCTCAGTTGATGCTCATCTGATGTACGAGAGCCATTAACAACATCACGGTCACTGAAAACTACTGGACTCAACATGCGCTGATCTCGCTCTTCGTCGCTGTCATGTTCCAGAGAAACTTGTGACTGTAGTGCAGACTCTGTGTTGGACGTTGGTTTTACTGATTCTGAATGTAAATCGATTGAGTCAACATGTTTCAGTATCTGATAGAATATGTCCCCAGCCTCTGTGAGCTGGAGAACACACATGAAGCCATTGTTTTGAGTTGCAGTTAGACCTGAAAACGAAAAAAAAAAAAAAAGGATCTGATTTATTGCAAGTGGGAGCACTTTCGAATATTGCAAGAACAATTCTACATTTCTTCTGGAACAGAACAGTACAAAACAAAATGTAAACCATTTTACATTGAGTGCATGTAAACACTAAAGACGTGCTTGCAAAATTCCCTGAAGATCAGGACTTTCTACATTCATCCTGCACCAACAACCACAGTTTAAGTTGCAGAGAATCACAAAATTCCCTTAATTCTCATGTTTCATATGAACCACCACTAAACCCTTTGTCCTGCTTCTGCGGCATAATTAGATTTGGATACATGCATAAAAATTATACTGTTGTATAAACATCTGCTCATTACAGTATATGACTGTTGTGCATATAATGTATATACCAGTGTGTAAAGAAACAAAATAATAGTCACCTGCAGCACGAGTGGCCAACCTCGCTTGTGCTGTGTGCTGTCTGTGTGGCAGCTGCTGAATCTTCAGGCTCTCACATGGGCTGTAGAGCTTTTGAATTGAGCCATCTGCTTGGCAGGCCCTTTCTCTTCCTCCTTTTAAATACACACACATCAAGCTACTTTAGTACAGTAAGCTCTAAGTAGTAGGAAAGACAAATTAATTCTTTCCTGCTACTTAATTATTTTACTAATAGCGCCATCACTGTCAGCTTCAAAAAGTATCCTCAGATGTTGTTACAAGTTACAGCAAACTATGGCCCTCTCTTCCACTGCACATTACAGCTGGAGTTCAAAGGCTATTATAATAAAATAATACACAAAATAAAGATTCAATAGAATACAGTGATGTCTGTACAATACATGTTGATACTGCAAGAATTTTCACTGCGCAGTGTTGCAGTAGTCAGACCCACTTAACAGGCAAAAGTATGTGGACACCTGTACAATACATCCGTGTGCGCGCACTGGGAAAAAAAAAAAAACTAAACTCTTCTGCAAAGGCTTTCCACTAGACTTTGAACCTCGCTTTGTGCACAAGGGCATATTCATGCTGGAACTGGTTTGGGCTGGTTTAGTTCGAATGAAAGACATCAGTACTGCTACAGTAAATAAAACTCTTTCACACAATGGACAATAGTGTGCCCACGACTTTGTAGCAATACTTTCGAGTGAGGCGCATACATTTTGCATGCATATGTGCATGTCCTCACCAGAGTACTGCAGTAACATTGTTTCCTGCGCTGTCTGTGCTCCCAACAGTATTTTGGAGGTGCTGCTTTGACCCAAAGCTGGCACAACATGAGCAAAACATGGAGGAGACTCCAACATGTGCTCCCACTTCAGGACAGGCACACACGGCATTCGCTCATCCAGGAGGTACGCAGAGAACTACAAGACAGACAGACAGACATGCACACAATTTTAACATGTGTATTAGTTTGGGGGGGGGATTAATGTGCCATCTAAAATAAAAACATTCAACTCAGCTGAAATTTTCACAACTTTTTCTTACTCTACTGTACTAAATGCCGTATTAATATTGGTGTGTGTACCTATAACTACGAATCTTCACCTGTGTGGTGATGAGATGGTGAAAGCCATGGCTTTCATTCAGGTATTTGCCCAAGACTACCCTCTCTCCACTCTTACAAGCAGCCGTTCCACCGATCCGGAACAATGTGTGACAGTTACTGCTCTGTGAAAACATTCAGTATTCAAACACGATCTGATTATAACGCCCAAAAAATAAAAAATAAAAAACCCTACATGCACGTGAAGAATTACTACAAAAAAAATAAACCAATATCAGTCATCACAATTTCCTTTAAACATGTTTTATCCCTCATTTAAGGTTTCCTCACATCAAATCAGCAAATTAAATCTACATCACTTTTTGTACATTAATAGGAAAAAAACTGGCTGTGGGTATTTTCATACTCTGATGTCCGTGAGCTCTGCTCCAGTCCGGTCAGCGTAAACCAGCACTCGTGGATGAGCCGCGAACTCACACCATCGCCACGAGGACTTGGCATTGAAGTATAGATTTGTCTTCTCATCCCGGACCTTTTGCAACCTAGAACATCAGAAGACCCTATTTATCTCATAGTCATACTCATTGTTTTGGAACTGTACTTAAATATGTAACTTGAGAAAATCAAGGCAACATCATACACTACAGCTATCATCACACTATGTACTTTTAAAGGTTCTGGTTAAAAGAATGATTTATTTAGAAGACATTTTGTCACGCAGCATTATCTAAGGAAGCAATCTATGTCCTTGGATGACTGGTTGAAATGTTCAGGACTGTAACACAGGCTTGTAGTACTGAGGGCATGCATGCATGATATGCACATCACATTCTATTACAGTACACACAGTTCCAAAACATAGTGATAAAAAACGATCAGTGCTTGCATAAACAGAGAGAGAGAGAGAGAGAGAGAGAGAGAGAGAGAGAGAAAATCTGAGTCTCTAACACACACATATACAAACTCACCCCTTTCCCACAACCCAGAGAGAGACTGCTCCGCTCTCGCTGGCTACTACAAGCTCTCCCGAAATATGAGGACTACAGAAAAATAAAGAAATTACTTAGTACAAGGAGTTCAATGTCAGTTAGTCAGCTAGATTTTGCAAGCTCATGTCTTTTGATCTACATGTGAATAAAACTGTGAAAGAGGTCTGAGGAATTATAGACAGGCAAATATGTGATTATAAAGGAGAAGGCAGTAGGAGCAAATACAATTGAACAGTACAGGGTTTAGGATAGGTTTAGTTGATGAACATTTAGATGTTTTATAACAAATTCTATTTATGATTCATTCACCGAGAACAAGTAACAATATAAATTAGAATTTAAATCAAAACAGAATTGTGTAGTTTCAGTAAACATTTTCATAAACAACTGAACACTAGGAGTGCAAGACCATGTGTCTAAAATCACTGCCACTGGCATTTGTCCTGGTTCCTCGGGTTTTAGTCTTAGGAAATACAGGAGAGGGTGGAATAAACGGTAATCGTGGTAGTATTTCCCATGTGGATGTTTTGGCTTATCTGCATTTTAAATTACTTATTTACTGTTAATTTGTACAGCAGTACGAGTGACAGCTGTTTAGTTTAAAGCCTTGTCTACTTTAAGCTGCCAAGAGTACAGTCAGGAAAGTCCCAAAGTTCATCAGGAAAAAAGGCTATAGTTCATATCATAAACATCTCCACATGTACACTAGCAATAAAAATGCAAGGTTCAGCTGGAATAAAATCTGACCACTGACTCAGCAACAAAAAGTAATTTTCAGGTTTATACGTCAGACATATTATATTAATTTTTAAAATAAACTAAAATTGTTGTTAAAGGATTATGAAGGTCGGTCTAATAGGTTTTCAGGGTAACATACATTTTTGCAAGCTTTCTGTGTGCCCACTACGCCACTACGACTAACTGGTCTAAAGATGATGATATCACCGAGCTTGATTGGCCACCCAACTCACTTGATCTGAATAACACAGAGACTCTATGGACTACTGTCAAGAGGAAGATGAGAAACACCCGACCCAACACTACAGATGAGCAGAGGGCTGTTATCAAAGCAACCTGGTCTTAAATAAAGCCTAGAGCAGTGACACAGGCTGGTGCCCTGCTGCAATGATGCAGTAATTTGTGCTAAAGGAACCCAGACATGGTAATTCTTAAGGTAAAGTGGTTAAATGAAAATACTTTTCTATAGTTCCACATTTCCGTATTATAAATACTTTTTTTCTGATGGGCCATGGGTAATATTAAAAAAAAAATTAAATACTGGATTTATTTTCATGAGAAAATGTTCTCATTGAAAATTAAAACAAAAAAAGCTTGAAATTGAACTTAATGTGTAATTAAATTTAAAATGAGATTTTTACTATTTGAATTAAATTACTAAAAAAATTACTTGCACAAAGATAGGCATGTTGATGCTTGGTATTCAAAATACAGTATATTTTAATGCACATTAGCCTTTAATGCTTAACTAAATTTAACCAAACTAAATTTAAAATCACCATTAAAACTGAAAGATAAATAGAAATGTACGCAATGCTCACCTGATATTAAGGCTCGTAGCTTGTTCCTTTAACTGCACCACCTCTAATGGACGAGGACGGTTTCTGGCTTGCATTATCCACGCTGCGCAGAAATGATCTGAACGCAAGCCTACATAAGCTACACAGACAGACACACACACAGTCACTAATGAAATACAAACACAAATGATTGACAGTCAAGTAAAGAATCACTATTTGCAAAATATTAGCACCTCCAGGAACCATACCCTTTTGAATAATTTGCAATAGCGATATATAAAGTAATTCAGCAACATTTACCCACGTGAAGGTGTCCAAAAGGATACACTCTATAAAGCTTTAATATTTAAAAAGCCATAACAGTAAATAAGACTTCTTTATCCACTCTTTGCAAAAAAAAAAATGCTAAGTATCTATGTGACATAACTGAGTAGCATTTTCTCCCCTGAAATTAATCTTTCATCTGTTGCTTGCAGTGACAATTTTGTATATGATGAAGACACACAATATAAAATCTGCCTCAATAGCTTTTCTTCACAATATTCCATCCATAGAGTAACAGAGGTTCTTTTAAAGATTGCTGTTTAAATCACATGACCGTTTAATAATCACAGCTTGTGTATAACAATCTGATGATTAGCTTTATTTTATTACCATGCAGTACTAACATTTAACTAGAGGTTTAATTCAATTGGTTTTCTACTCCCAACATTCATGCCTTCCATAACCTGGATATTATTGAATTATGGCCTTTCAAAGTTGGGCCTCTCCTCTGGGGCCAGGAGTGCTCTACGGTGGGCAGAGAAAATTTACATTAATACCGTTTTCTCAGAGATGTCTTTTTTTTCCCCCCAATATAAAGTGCTGTGCACAAAAGTCTTGAGCAAACCTTCACTCATCCTGTATTAAATAAATGAGAGTTTTACTGTGACAGGCTGCAAAGTGCCTAAAGGTACAAAAATACAAACTGATTGACCACTCACAGTATCATGAGTATACTAATCACCTGATCATCTGAACTGGTTTTTGACTGGTTAATGACTTAAGGTAGGTTTTTAAGCTTGAATGTACAGGACCGGACTGAAAATGAGAGGCAAAAAGTCCTTCAGAAAGCATTTCGAATTATTTCTCAAGACTGCATAAAAAAATACAAGAAAGTCTGGCTCATTGGAAGTGACACGTAAAGAAGTGAGGGGTGGCTCAAGACTTTTGCACAGTACCTCCGTTTACAAACAACCCCCAGGACGAACAAATCTGTTCATGACCAAAAAACGTGCCTAAAATTTGTCTCTGTTCACAAACTCCTCCTTGAAACACAACCCAGAAACCACCATTCAAAGCTGCAGCTATCAGCTGAACAAAGGTATGCGTGAGCATCAGTTTTGCTCAGTCAGTGGAGGGGGATCGCCCACAGAATTAAAGAATTTTGGAGTGACGTTCAACCCTTTGGCGAGAAGTAATTTTCAAATTTTGAAGGCTTTTTCATACTTTGTTTTATATTTTGTGATATTAACTAAATAAATCAAGAACTTAGATATAGTTCATAGTGATCAGGAACAGATTAATTCTATTTACATGTATCATTACGGAAAAAAACTGAATCGTTCTATGAACAAATCACAAACAGAATTTAGAAATTAATTATGTTCATGAACCGAGGTTCCACTGCAATCCTTTTATCACTGGTGCTTCCAGAAAATTAACTTGGTATTTAAGTAACCCATGCACAACCCTTGTGAATAGACATATTGCACTTCGTATTAGTCTTACCTTCATCATCTACTTGGGCTACGCTAACCTGCCGCACTGCTCCTTCGACATTGAACACCAGAGGCTCGCTGACCATATTCACAACCGAAGGTTTATCTTCACTGAATTCCAGTTGCATGGGGTGAAAATCTGTATAAATACAATTAAGGAATGAAAGCTAACAAAACTTGAATGCAAAAATCTGAAATCAAATGCCATGCTGAATACATAGAACGTATTTATCAAATCACATGAAAATGCAAATTTGGGCTTAAATTGAATTGCCAAGTTTACACAAACATAATCTGACTGATGAATCTTAATCTATATTGCATTACAATGCATTCTATTCATTTTCCATTTAATGAAAATGCACCAGAGGTGGCTGCAGAAATCAGAGGTCCATTGAGCAGACCTGACTGCACTGTTATTTTTATTTGATAATTAATATATTAACCGAAACCAATTAAGCCAGTGCTATTCTCAAGGACAGACAGAGAAAAAGGATACTGATTGAGTTCAGGGCTTCTCCACTGGGATAAAGCAAGAAGGCTTCGTTCTGGCATTCAAGGTTTGGGATGCAGGCTAGGGCCCCCCCAGTTGTGGCAGGCTGGAAGTGATTTAATTCCTTCTGATGAATCAATTCCTCATGCAGTAGCTCAGCCAGGAGAGAGGAAGGAATATCAGGTAAAACGTCACCCAGAAGTTGATGATAGCGGTTCACCCTTTCTGAATATAGCAAATCACAGCTGCGCAGCAACATGAGGGGGAAAATGCACACACGGTTTGTGTAAATGTGTCATTTATATCACAAAATCACATTATATTTGGTAACTTACTATTTGCTGACAAATTAAGTTTTTAAATGGCAAAAGAAACAATGTAACATCAGTGCATGCATTGAATTAATCATTTAACAAAACAGCACCCTCTATCTGTCCCTCTAACTAACGTTGTCTTGAGAGCATAATTTTTGTTTTGTACAGATCATATATTTAAAAGATTTCTCTATAAGCCAGAGGACACAAGACATCTGCTGTTGATAAAATGGGTTAAAAATGATGACAAATTGTCAAAGCAGAAGGTCAGATTAGTTTGTGGAATACCTAAAAGTTATTAGATAAATCTTAACCTTGGACTAGGCTAAATCATACTGTAGGCTACTCTTTGACAAAAAAGAAGCAGTGTTTCCAGTGCTGTCTTTAGACCGTATATATGAAACTTTATTTTACACAGAGATTTGGCTGTTGCTCATGTATAGTCAAATATATGTGACTTTATTTTTAAATAACAATGGGCTTCCTGTTGTAGGTACAGGTGATGAGTGTCAGTTTAGAGCAGACATATGGGGAAAAGTCTCTCTGCAGTTAGTGCCTCCGATACGTACATACGTCACTTTCACCACTATGCAAATATGTAGGCTGTGAATAAACGGGTGTAACATTACTGCAGAGGCATTTTTCCATCGCTCACTATGTATTTCATCATGGACATGTCAACTATCAGCTGATGAGCAACAACTACTTTCTAATTTCTGTCCAACAAATGTTTATCCAGGTTTACTCCATTTAAAAGACACAATCATCGTCTGAAAAGCCGTGCTGTTGTGTTTAGGAGCTTGCCTTTTTCATCAACATTACTGCTGAATTATCTTCACTTCATCCATCATTATCTATTTGACTTAATGCTACCACTTTGCTGCATCTCTTCAAGTCTAGGTTCTAAACAATAAAAAGTGGTTTGTGTGCGCTCTCTCACTCGCCATTGCTTATGACTCACTTCATGCTCTCTGTTGCTCACATTACAAACTCAGCCAAGGCTGGATTCCTCAAAACCGAACTCGCGTCACACACAGCTATAGTTCAAAATGCTGATTCCTATTAGCCAAAATATAGATTTTTTTTCCAAAACACTGATACAATTTTTTTCGCTTCGATTAGTACGACTGAAATCTTGTGCAACACTAACCTTCAATACAATTTCATAAAATATCAAACTTAAAATTTCAGATATAAAATCTAGAAACATGACATTAAGTGAGCACTTTTTTTTTAAAGCTCATTTAATTATTGTACAGTTGTGTGGTGTGGAGAGGTGCCTTACTTTTTATATTTTAAGCTGCGTAGAAAGCCCTTCATCTTACCCATCCTGGTAATACCCTAGAACAAAATGTAAAAAAAAAAAAAAAAAAAAAAAAACACACAAACGGTTTTTCACTAGATAGGCACCGAGTTAAAACACAAAAAATACACGCACTAGAAAACACAAACCCACCTCAGGACAATTTCTGGCAAAACTAAAGTGTTCTCCAAGCAGCTTGCCCATCACATAGAATGAGTCCATGCAGCGATGCACATAGAAATACTGCAGCTAAAATACATAAAATAAGTCTATATAAATAAAACAAAGGTTTGAAAATTAAAATAGATAAGATGAATAGAAGGGAAGTTATGAGTTTTGTGACAGATTACAAACTGCAAATTTTGACAGCATACTGTGCGTGTGTCAAATTGTAGGTAGCACCTTAAATCAGAATTCAGACAGTTTTTAAATGAAGCTTTTCCAGTACTTGGATATCTGCCTGAAGTTTAACCCGCTCCATAAGTGAAAGCAAAATAAGTAAAAGCGAGGTTATGAACAGTTATTTGCCAGATTTAATAACCTGCTTTAAAATAAGCTATTTGCTCAATGTAAACACACATGTGCACCAGTAGATATAAATCAGAAAATTAGTTTACATTTTCACTGCTGAAATGGGATAAGTGAATTTTAACATGCTGAAGTTGTTTTAAGACAAAACTTAATCTTTATCCTTTTTCCATTTTCTCATTTGTGATTCACTCTCCGTTTACCGATCAAGGAGTGTATCTGGCTGATGACAAAAGCTACAACTTTGTAAGGTTGAGTATCGTACTCCAAGTTTTATTTCTTTGTGTTTAGACAAACAGGCAGACATGTACATGGCTTCAACCTGAAATAATATCATTGATAATATTAAAGCTGATCAGCTTATTTTTCTTTTTAGCTTTAACCCATTAACTATTTCTTCTAACTCTTTAACGTAAAAAAAAAAAAAAAAAAAAAACGACCATCACCACACCATGCAGTAAACTTACATGCTCAGGAAAGTCATCTGGACTGACAGGCCGATCCCAGAACTGCTTAATACCTTTGTAAGAGTAAAGAAAAAAAATGAAACACACAGCTTAAAATGTATGTCAATCTCATACTAAGTGATTACATCAGTCTTACATCGCACACTGCACAAAAATACCAATGATTATATACCAGACTTGCAATAACAATGTTCTTAATTTCATGTATGACAACACACACACACACACAAAAATTCTGCTTCCATCATTAAGCTCATTTGGCTGCATAAAAAGTAACACTTCGGAGTAAGTCTGAGATCATGAAGATTCCTTTCTGTTTATTAGCATGCTTCATGTACATTTTGCCACCCCTGAACAGAGAGCATTGGGTGATTAATCAATTTACTTAAAAAATTTACTTAAAACTTTGTGACTGCAAAATTATAACTTGAATAAATTAATTATATATACACAATAGAGTTATAACAACTTTTACAAATTGTAATAAAATCTGGAAAAAAAACTGTACATCAAATCAAGATATTCATTAAATCATTATACAGAATTGCTAAATTAATCAAATCTGCACCTAGAGATCATTTTATCGTATTGGGTGGTGACTGGTAATTCCCATACCTTATATTCTATAATATTCTCAACTCCGAGGTCCTTCCCCAGTGAAAAAAAAAGCTCGAGCATGAGAGATTTAGACTACCTTGGGTAGGAGGAAGAAGCGGTGTTACAATTGGCTCTGTTGGGACCCAAACCTCTCCATCCACTTTACGCTGGGGCTGAAACAGGAATGAACAGAATTAGACATGTAATTAGATAGTGTAAAAAACGTTTCCATCATATGAACTTTAACCAGAACTGAAATGGAGAGACTCTGAAGCTCGTCTGAATGGTAGTCGAGGCCAAATCTATGAACAAACTAATACGAGATAAAACTACTGACTAAAAGCTGACAATTTTGTGACCATGCATCTTCAAAGATGTGGACACTTCCACAGTCAAGCTGTCGCACACGCACAAGCAAAATATAATTGTTGACATCACGTCTTCCACATACAACTGTTGAACATGAAAGCATGGGAAATAGGAAGTGGGGCACAAGAGCAAGTGAAGACTGACTGTGAGTCGCATTCTGTCACTGCATATACGTTTCTCAATCAACCAGTGGTGTTTTATAGTGGTGCTTCACGTTACTGCTTTTTTGCACCACGGTGTTAGAACATACGAGACAAACTGGTTATAAACTTTCCACAGTAAGAATAAACATGTGACAGTTTTCATAGTCAACTTTCCTTTTTAAAAAAATAAATAAAATTAAGCCATGCTGTGTCTTTCGTGCACACCATCTTTTAATTGTAAACTATGGCGTTGATTGGCTCTGTTGAGTGACGCATATAACCACGTCCTCTTTAACCCTGCGTTCACACCGAACGTGGCGAGAGCGTCAAAGACGCCGAAAGTCATTCATTTTCAATGGTAGCCCTCGGCGAGGGGCGGCGAAGGGAGTTGAAATCAGCTCAACTTTAGGGTAATGAGCTATGACGCGGTTGAGCGGCGACCAATTAAAAGGGAGGTCCTCCGCTTGAGAGGATTCCGGTAACTTTTGTTCCGGCGACATTAGTTCCCAAGCAAAATGGAGGAAAGGTTGATTATTGCGATAGCGGGTGTTTACTAATTATTAATGTTATTTTAATTAAAGACAGTCTAGTAAGTGATTCTAATGTTATAATAATAAGGAAAATAATATAATAAAAAATATATATATTAAATTAGACTAGCAATTCACAATGAATAGAAGCCACACCATACGAATGGCTTATAATTTGTTTATTTCTACAATACAGTTCTTTCTATGAATCAATTTCTTGTTATCTTCCACATTTTGGTCAGTCTCCATAAGATCAACAAGCTTGATTGCTTTGCGGCTCCTTTAAATACAAGAAAGGCATTCGGTCTACGTCACAGCGGCGAAGAGCGGCGAAGAGCGGCGACAGGCGTCGGCGGCAGGGCCGAACGCAGGGTGAACGCAGGGTTAGGGAAAAAGCGCTTAATTACTGGTATATTAATTATTCAAATTCATCACAAAAGCAGCAGAGTTATTACAAATCAAATATTAATTAAGTCAACTTCACAGTTAATGTTTAATATCCAACAACTGTTCTTGTCATTTTACCAGGTCCCGTCCAGGGGTCCTCAAATAACGTTGTAACTTGGCACAGGCTTCTCACCGGATGACGGTCCTGACGCAGCCTTGCCATTCAATCTGTGCTCAGAACTGGCACCAACGATGCCTAGCATTCAGTGGCTGTAGTTTTTGACACTGGTTGGAAATCAAAACCATGCTTTCCTTCTTCATGGTGGGTGAGAAACCTAACACTGAGCCACCAATCTAACTGTGATGTTAATAAATCTGGGAAGAATGCTTGTCAGACATAGGATATTTTATATATTCCAGCAGAATGCATAGGAATATAGAACTCTAATAGCCTCAGTACGTGTGGAGATTGTATTTGCCATCACGTGTACTATTTATACAGATAATGAAACAATCACATGTTGTAATTAGTGCTGGACAAAAATCTAAGTCATGATATGGGATATTACAATAAACTAACCGCAAAAAGCTGCAATTTATTGCAGGCAATATACAGTACATAAAGTCAGGAATATTATGTAGAGCTTGTGAATAACAAGTTTTTTTTTTTTTTTTTTTTACTTCGGGGTGCTAAATAAATATTGGCAATCCTTCTTTTTTGTTTACAGAAGCCCACAGAGAACTGGAGTAAGTAAAATTTTAACACCTGATCATCTTATGTTTAGACGGACCGGAGACCTACAAGCCACCATGTTTTGCACCGATTATGAAATGTGAAGAAGGAGCGGTGATGACCTGGGGGTGCTTTAGCAATGCAAGAACTGGACAGACTTGTCTATGTGCAGCACGCATGAATCAAACCATGTACAAGGCATTCCTGTAAGAACATTTCATTCCTTCTGCTCTGACTATGTCCCCCAACTGTGAGGACTGCCTCCCCCCCCCCAAACAGGACAATGCTTCAAACCAAATAGTCAAGAAGTGGATGGAGGACCCGGTCATAGCCAGTCCAAACTTCATATCTGAACTCCATTGAAAACCTCTGGAATGAGAGCATGTCAAGCCACATGAAAGCCCAGATGCAAATTAAGAGCTTTTCCACCAAATACTGATTTCTGATTTTTTTTTTGTTAAAACACTAGTACGCTTTTTTTTTTTAACATGTTTAAAAAAAATTTTACTTAATGGTCTAAATAACTACTTTTATTTGGAAATTGAGAGAAATACTCGCAGTAATTTATAGAATAAAGAACAACTGTTCAATTTTGCCAAAAAACACAAACTTATAAAAGTACAACCTGGAAAGTTAATTTCGCAGTGGTCTCTCTACTTTCCAAAGCTGTATACATAATAGAGAAGGGGGAACCAATCAATTATAGTGTGATTCATTGTGTGGCAACTCATGCATCACCATACTGACTCCGAAATAGACATATATATATATATATATATATATATATATATATATATATATGTTTGCATTAAAAGCGGTAAAATGTTTCCGTTCCTCTCTATACATCCTTACATCCAGCACAGCACCCTGTGTGGTAGGAATTAGGGTATGATTTAAGTTTGTCTAAAAGTAAAACAACATTTAAGAAGTAATTCAATTTCAATTCAATATCGCATGGAAATATTTATAAAGTTACTAACGGGAATATAAACTGAATCTGCAACCAGGTATCGTGATATCGTATCGGCTGCTCTCTGGTGATTCAAATCCCAAATTCAGATATGTATAAATTATACATGTGTATGTTTTTTTTTTCACCAAAATCATAAAAAAACAATTCCGAGATATACAAAATGTACAAAAAGTAAACATTTGGAGTTTCATTAAATAAAATAAACCGTGTTCAGTTATTGTGAGAGACTCTCAGACACCGGATGCAAAAACTAAAAATCAAGAAGAATTTTACATTTAAATAATTGAATGCATTTCCCATGCTCTGACTGAACTACTCTAACCCTATTCACCGAGAATTCAATGAAAGAATTCACACCAGTGTGTCAGTAATACAGTAATATCCACTCCACATTGTTTATCATGAATAATCCCGGATTACCTGGAATCCGCCCCTGCTTGTCTCGAGCAGCTGCCCGTACGATCCCCAGTCCCCGTAATCATGCTTCACGGCGGCAGTCGGCGGTCCGTTCACATAGAAATGTGGGAAAAGCTGATGAGGGAATTTATAATCCATGCTGAAGAGCGAAACGCACTGGAACAAGTCCGGACATGTCCGCCTCGCGTCCGTCGGCTCTCACGTGGCGGGTTTGTTTTCAGGTTTGTTAGCTCAATTTTGTAGAAACGCGCGCACATCACACTCACACGTCCATTACTAACAGAGGCCAGATAAAAACGACGGACCGACAAACGACGTTACTGCGTTGTTTCAGTGTTAATAAAGCAGAGCACGTGGTGGCTAACCGGCTCCAAAGCACCCGCGCGGTCCGGGCAAACGCGCGTGCAGTAGAATCAGATGAGTTACCGCAAAAAAATAATACCCACAATGCACTGCTCTGAGTTTCAAACTAAAAGTCGAAGAGCGTTTTCATAGGTCAACGTTTCCCTAAATGTGGGCCGCGATCCCCTAGTGGACTCTAAGGGAACTGTATTATTCATATTATTCATACACAAGACGTACAAACATAAAAAAGACTCAAAATTCACAATAAAAAAATATTATACAGTGCTTTAAAATATAAAAAAGGCAAGTATACCAATATCCACAGCAACTATTAATTAGATTACTCACTCAACAACTATACCATTTTATCCTGTATACAAGTACAGGTACTGTATACAGTACCATCCATCACAGGGCACACACACACACACACACACATACATACACGCACATTTTCATTTACTATGGAAAATTTGGGAACCTGATCTGCATGTCTTTGGACTGCGGGAGGAAACCAAAGAACTCGGTGGAATTGTGCCATTTGCACAAAAATATTTTGACACAATGTAAAATTGTCTACTGCTGTTTTTAGTTTTTTCCCACTACCTCAACTCATACCTCATCATACACTCTGCTATTTGCACAAAAAATTATTTTTGACAAATGTCAATTGTTTAATGCTGTTTTTTTTCTCACTAACTCAACACATACCGCATCACTAAAGAAGGCATTTCAGTACTGAAACGTGTTTACATTGTTGTGTTACGTTGTTTGTGTTATCATGTAGCTCTTGTTTGCACAATTGCACATGCACTTTGTTGTCTGTTGTCTAGTGTTGTCTCTTCTAGTATAAAAATTGCTAGCTTAGGTTAACTTAAAAATGTAAAATCTGCGTTGCTAATTTATGTTGTGTTGTAAATTTATGTCGTTTGCATGTATGTACTGTAGCATGGAGCTTAGTCCTGGAGGAACGTTGTTTCATTTCACTGTGTACTGAACTGTATATGGTTGGAATGACAATAAAGCCTGCTTGACTTGACTTGGAAACCCACCAAGCACGGGGAAAACATGCACACTCCATGCACACAAACCTGAGGTGGAACCCGGACCCTGGAGGGGCAACCACTGAGGCACCGTGCCACCCATTATTATTATTATTATTATTATTATTAATAATAATAATAATAATAAACTTTATTATGGACACCAGTAAGGTACAAGGCATAAACTGAATAATATATACAACCATAAAAAGATTTTTAAAACATTTTATGTCAAAAAATATAATATAATATAAAAATGATGGATATACTTTAGAGCAGTTAATATGCAGCTTAAATAGCTGTATAGCAGTACAGGTTTACTGTCCTCTAACAATAACTCAACATACAGACTTTATTGTCTAAATAACAGGCAACGAAAATGAGTACACTCTAAGTGAACATGTCAACACTGTGTCCAAAGTGTCAATATTTTGTGTTAACACCAATGTTATCTAGCACGGCCTTAATCCGCCTGGGCATGGAATTCACCAGAGCTGCACATGTTGTTGTTGGGATCCTCTTCCACTCCTCGAGGAGCTGCTGGATGTTAGACACATGGCGCTTCCTTCACCTTCTGCTTGAGGAATCCCCACAGGTGCTCAATAGGGTATCGAAGGTCTGTGTGATTTATATGATCATTATAACTGTGTGCACTGCAGATGATCAATTGATATCCAGCCTGATTTACTTAAAAAAAAATTAAGGTAACTTTTTGCATCAGATTATTATGTA
This sequence comes from Clarias fuscus, assembly GCA_030347435.1. NCBI lineage: Eukaryota > Metazoa > Chordata > Actinopteri > Siluriformes > Clariidae > Clarias > Clarias fuscus. The sequence continues at coordinate 37,018,662 of CM059212.1, forward strand.
GTTCAAGCAAGACTATTCTTTGTATTTACTACTTACATTTCTTTATGTAAAAAATGGTTTTTGCTAGTAAAGTCTACTTAATTTAGCTAGTTAAGTCTATTTAATTTCGCAAGTAAACCCTACTTAATTCAATAATTTCCCTAGTCATTGTTTTGTGTCCATGCTCTACTTAACTTTAAGAGATTCAAATATGTATTTTTAATTGAAATTTGACTATTTTTTTTTTAGTTTCCATATTACTTGGAGTGGGGCTTACTTTGTTTTATTAAATGTCCTAGTCTCATTTTAAAGTTACATATACTCACATTATCTAGTTAGCAAATATAGGCGTTTCTTATATATTATAGTTAAAATACCTGTTTTGTAATTTTGTACTTTGAAATGCAACTTCACTTACCAAAAACATGAAGTAAGAACACTTTTTATTATGTGCATACACTCCTGAACATCCACAGTTCAGGAGTATACTGTATGCACAATCCACAAAGTGCATTTGGTCCTGAATTCACAACATCCACAGGGTCGTCTCCTGCTGGTTAAAACTTTTCCCGCACAAGGTGAAAAGAATGCTCCAAAGCGTCGTTTCCTACCGCAATGAGGCTTGGGTACACTTTTAATTTGATACGGGGTTTCCCATGCTTTTTCCATGGGGAGGCAGTTAACTGCCTCCCCATGGAAAAAGCATGGGAAACCCCGTATCAAATTAAAAGTGTACCCAAGCCTCATAATAAACTACTCTGTAGTAAAATGAACAAGATTATTGCTTGTTGTGTGTGTGCACTTAAAAAGAATGTCAGGGATTACGTAAAAAAAAAAATGTGTTAAGGAAAATATGCAGATTAATTTCTAACTTAGATATATTTATGTAAATGTTCAAACTTGATTATTTATTGTTAAGTACACAGATTTAATAATGCTACATTTACAACATCTCAGATTTATTTTTTTCAGTGAACTGACTAAATAATTGTATGAATGTGCAGGTGTGTTTAGATGTTTCTTTTAGGAATCGTAATTTCATATCAGAGTTCATTCCATGCAGTCCCAACAAGAGCTTTTTTTTTTTTTTTTTGCTTTACTTTATTAGTACACCAGTGGCTGTGTTGACTATGACCAATGCTTGTACCATGGTTTTGCTGATTTTGCCTACATGGATTGCATTTTCTTAGATTGAAAACGACTTCCATTTTCTCCCATACACAACTCTTTGGTCCTCATGTTGGTTTATTTTTCAAGCAAAATGCAGACTTTACAGGTAAGACAGGAGTAGACATTCACACCTCCACAATGTTTCAACAATTGTTTTAACACTGCACCAGGGCATCATGGAACCTGTTAGTCATTTTTTCAATTTTTTTGAAATTATTTGTAATCATTTTAATCATCTATCATCTCATAGTCTTTCCAGTAAAATGAACTCAAGTTATACATCCTTCTCTTACATGATCATTGGCCTTTGACTCATACCCTGTGGAGAAACTGAGAGAAAAACATGAAGGAGAAAAAACACAGCTCCACAGGAAGTATGGAAGAAGAAAAGAACATAAGATCAAAGGTAAGGAAAGTCAAAATATACTTCAGGTCATCAACATAAAAATAAATTGCACTCCTGACAACTGGATGTAACAAGAAGAGGACATGCAAAGAGGATGAACATACAAAGGATGAGAGACTGAAATAGAGAGAGGGATCATTAGGGCACATCAAAGTGATCGTCATGTTTGCGATGTGAGCAGGGCTTTGGTCCCTGTTATTTCTGATTGGTTTATCAGCTGAACATACACATGCTATGACCACAGAAAACAATAATGATATAAATAAATAAGCAGTCAGTGAGCTTGATAGGCATTTATTGTGTGTGATAAAGCAGTGGTTCTATTACAACACAATTCAATAAACCACTGAAAGTAAATCAAATGTGCAACCTGTCTATAGCTAAAATATATATACATACAGTTTGTATATCTCTTCACAACAAGGACGAACCTGAACCTTTTAAAGCCCCCAACACACATTTTCTAACCACACACACACACACACACACACACACACACACAAGCATCCATCACAGTAGTACAATGTGGCCTTTATAGTCCTGACTATTCAAACGGTTCCATGTTTTGTCCATGTATAATGGATAACCATTTAAAACCACATACTAGCTGAGTCTTTGCACATTTGATCTGAATACTAATTACACTTTCCTCCTTGTGCAGAGAATAAAAAAGAAAGAAAAAAAAAGTAAAATCTAAAATTAAAACCGATTCTATTTCTGTATCCATCTTTATTTATTGGCACAAAATATGTACAATAAAACACTGTATTTATTTTATTTGGGATTAGTGCACTGATTTTTTGAAAGAGTTGTGTCTATCTTTTTTTGTGTAGCATTGTATCTTGCTGATTTAATTTCCTCTATTTAAAACAGAGCTTCACTGCAGTTTTGTCTAAAAAAGGCATTACATATCCAAAATTAAGTAGAAATGCTGAGCATGTTTCCCTTGCGTGTCATAAAGTAAAGCCTGGAGCCTGTTGTCCTAGACATGAGCACAAAGAGAAATGGGTCCAAACAGCAGTGGAGGCAGCAGAGACAGACCACTATGTTAAAGTAGACATAAAAATTGTCGTCGTCACTCGTGTATATGCGTATGTAGTGTAGGAAGTGTATGCAGCTGCTTGGGCCGAAACAAATAACGAAGATGAGAAAGACCAAAGTGCTGACCTTGATGTAGACACTCCAGTCATGGTGTGAACGGTTCAAATGCCATACAATTGAGGCAAAACATGCGGCAGTCACTATCAGGGGAAGCAGGAACCCTAATAATGTTAACCCTATGTTGTAATACACCAGGAATTTGAAAGTGCTGACATCGACAGGATGGACATCGTGGCACGTAGTAATTTCCAGCTCTGGGATGTGGTAGCTCTGATGTATTAGAAGATTTGGAAGCATTGCCAATGAAAATACAAGCCACACACCTATACTAGTCCAGGCTGTGCAGGAGCGCTTGGGAAGACTTTTGTAAAAGAAGGGGTGCACCACAGCCAGGTAGCGCTTAATGCTCACACATGCTAGTGTGTGTGCTGAGCAGTACAAGTTGCCATAAAAGCACGCAGTAGTGAGACGGCATGCAGCTTCACCAAATGTCCAGTTGTTACCCGAAAAGTGGTAATGCGTCTTGAGCAGCAGGCTGAGCAGGAGCAAAAGGTCTGAAGCTGCCAGGCTGCAGCATAAGATGGCCACAGATACCACACGTACTTTTGTGCCAATTGAGACCAAAATGGCAATGTTTGCAGGGACTCCGATGACAATTGCCACAACATAGATTGACGGGATGACCCGTGTACTGAGAGAACTCCTGAGATATGAGGCACTGCTGTTGGCCAACAATACAAGGGCAGGACCGACATCTTCAATGAAGCGTGTTTGAATTTCTGTCGAATTTGGAGGAAGCGGAAGCTTAACTGGGATGGAATGACCCTTGAGAATTCTTGATTTGATATTTCTGTTCAATCCTGTAACGTTATGTGCATTTTTCTGTTGTTCCTGACCTAAACAAAAGGAAAGGAGAGTTAGGGTTTTGGGAAGTCTCTACAGACTTAATAATATTAGTCCTCAGCATGCTTCATGTGGAGAAGATGCTCACTCAATTTCCATAAAAAATATAATATAATATGAAGGAAATGCCATGCACATGGTAAACACTGTTGTTTGTTACAAGCATTGAATTTCCCACGATCAGTAATTCCAAGTATAAATTACTGTAGGTTTTAACTGCATTGCTAAACTCTCCTGCGTCTTATTTCATTCTTTGTAAACTTTGAACAAAATTCACAGTTCTTCCACTTCCTGATGTTCCGTCAGCAAATATCTTTCATCAACTCCTGCGTTGCTATGGTTTACACTGGCATGACCTGGCAGCAGGCAATGTTTGTCCCATAGTCATGGAAATTTCATTAGCACTACCAGCAGCATTTGAACAGTTATACACAACAGCCAACTCGAAAACAAACTCTTATCATCATCATCTCCACATTAAACATGCTGAGACCTTAAATGAATATTCAGAAATGTGTTTTATTTTTTTATTATCCTTTACGAGAAAATGTAAGATCCAAAATATGAATACAAAATTTAGTATTAAACAAATCTAGTGCTACAGAATATGCATTCTCGTGATTTAAGAACTGGGTTTTAAAATCATCTGCCATGAGTCCACTTATTTTGTTGTTATTGTCCTAGTGCAATACACACAGTGTAGTTAATTACACATTGTCATATGCAATCATCACCTTTTTAGAGCCTGTAACGTGTGTATAACTATAGATTTCTCAAATTAGTTTTATTTGATGTAAATGATGAAAATATTATGATATTATCAATTTAATCCTTACAGATAATTCTACAATGAAGTATAAAAAAGTTGATTAAAATGGTTAAATCAAATGAGTTTTTACCTTGTGCCATTCCTAAAACAAGTAACATGAACAAGAAGATGGAGAAGGTATTTGCCATGACTATTCTTTCGTTCAGTCTTTCAATCCAAAAGGATAAGTAAGGATTTCTCTTAGAATCAGCCTTATTAGTCCACAAAAGAGAAGAAAAGGACAGACCCTTGCTTCGCCTGAATGTGCTGTAATGACAGACCACAAAAGTGTACTCGCTCTCTCTCTCTCTCTCTCTCTCTCTCTCTCTATCTCTCTCTCATCATCTTTTTTATTCTTACCACATTTGTCACTTTCAGTCAGCATCATAGCAATGTATTTACTCGTAGGGAAATTTTTGGGTTTAGGCCATGGTTTAAGCATTTCACTGCATATCATATGGTGTATGGCTGTGTATGTGACAAATAAAATTTGAATTTGAAATTGTGCATTGTTTTTTTTATTATTATTATAGGGTACCAATGTTGATATATTATATGTTATGGGAAGCTGTTCTCATATCCTATATGACTTATTTTAATCATTACAGAAAATTATCTGATGTGTGTTATTATCTGGGTGATTTATGGCAGCCTGGGATGGATTGGAACCCCATCCAGGGTGCACCCTGCCTAATGCCCCAAGTCCCCTGGGATAGGCTGCAAAATTCCCACAATCCTGAACAGGAGAAGCTATATAGAAAATGAGTGACAGAAAAACAAATCTGTTTAAGTGAACAGCTGGAGGAAATTATATTAGCAACAAATGAAAAGATGATTGATCTCAGTTTATGGTTTTTAGGTAGTGTTTATTTAAATTTGTTAAAAAAGTAACTGAGAAAAAAAAACTTATTGAAAAGTTGAGAATGTGATGTAAATATAATTAGATACAGTATACATTTAGAATATATGGCAGGAAGCAAGTCTAGACAGAAAGACAACATGATGGTGAGCAAACTCTTTGTTCATAAACATCTGTGACGCATTAAGTCGCCCTTTCTATCACAAAGGTTTCATTTCTGGTAAACAGCATTCTACCACACAATCCTGCATCATGAATGTGTTTACAAAGCTGCTATGCGTCTTGCACCAATCTGAGATCCCTGCTATGACTCAGAGGTCAGTTTAGTGAAGAGAACATTATGTAACTAACCACAAAAACATCACCTCTAGCTTGCTGTTAACATCTGGAGAAATGCACTTCCTGAGAGCAGTAAGTTCATTCATCTGTAAGAACTACTTTTGTCATCTCATCTTTGTCAGGATAGCAGATCTGGAATGTACGCATGAGGGGGTATACACCCTGGATGGGATGCTAGTTCATGACATGCATGATGCATACATACTGTATATTCACCACTAGGGGAAACTTAAATAGCCAAGTTACTTGGAAAAGTTTTGATATGAAGAAGACATCCAAACAACCTGGAACAGAGTCCCACACACTGTGAAGACATGTAAAAAACTCCACATAGAGAGTAACATGAGAACTGGATAGACCTGAGGACCCTGTAGCTGTAAGGGCATGCCACCATGATGTCCTCTCTGAGCACTCAGCCATTTGAGCATTGTGTATTTACCACAAAAACTACAGAATTGGTATAGTGTATAGGTGGCTTAGTGGTAGGTTTCTCGCCCACAAAACAGAAAACCCGAGTTCAATTCCCACCCAGTGCCCAAACACCAACCATTGGATGCAGTGCATTTCCCAAGCCCAGATAAAATGGGAGGTTTGTGTCTGTAAGGGCCAGAACCTGTGCAAACCTGTGTGTACCATCTACAGAATGATTACAAATTCTGAAGACTCATCTACAAATGAGTCTTCAAGTTGTTTTAATACACATATTGACATTCCAACGCAGGTATATATATATACAGCCATGGCCAAAAGTTTTGTGAATTACATAAATATTGGAAGTTGGAAAAGTTGCTGCTTAAGTTTTTATAATAACAATTTGCATATACTCCAGAATGTTATGAAGAGTGATCAGATGAATTGCATAGTCCTTCTTTCCTTCTTAATCCCGAAAAAAAACTTTCCACTGCATTTCATTGCTGTCATTAAAGGACTTGCTGAGATCATTTCAGTAATCGTCTTGTTAACTCAGGTGAGAATGTTGAAGAGCACAAGGTTAGGGTTAGGGTTAGGGTTATGTCAGGCTGATTGGGTTAGAATGGCAGACTTGACATGTTGAACGGCGGGTGATGCTTGAAATCATTGTTCTTTCATTGTTAAACATGGTGACCTGCAAAGAAACGCGTGCAGTCATCATTGCGTTGCATAAAAATGGCTTCACAGGCAAGGATATTGTAGCTACTAAGCTTGCACCTAAATCAACAATTTATAGGATCATCAAGAACTTATAGGATTTATAGGATCATCAAGAACTTCAAGAGGTTCAAAGAGGTTCAATTCTTGTTAAGAAGGCTTCAGGGCGTCCAAGAAAGTCCAGCAAGCGCCAGGATCATCTCCTAAAGAGGATTCAGCTGCGGGATCGGAGTGCCACCAGTGCAGAGCTTGCTCAGGAATGGGAGCAGACAGGTGTGAGCGCATCTGAACGCACAGTGAGGCGAAGACTTTTGGAAGATGGCCTGGTGTCAAGAAGGGCAGCAAAGAAGCCACTTCTCTCCAAAAAAAAATCAGGGACAGATTGATCTTCTGCAAAAAGTATGGCGAATGGACTGCTGAGGACTGGGGCAAAGTCATATTCTCGGATGAAGCCTCTTTCCGATTGTTTGGGGCATCTGGAAAAAGGCTTGTCCGGAGAAGAAAAGGTGAGCGCTACCATCAGTCCTGTGTCATGCCAACAGTAAAGCATCCTGAGACCATTCATGTGTGGGGTTGCTTCTCATCCAAGGGAGTGGGCTCACTCACAATTTTTCCCAAACACACAGCCATGAATAAAGAATGGTACCAAAACACCCTCCAACAGCAGCTTCTTCCAACAACAGTTTGGAGAAGAACAATGCATCTTCCAGCACAATGGAGCACCCTGCCATAAGGCAAAAGTGATAACTAAGTGGCTCGGGGTCCATGGCCTGGAAAATCTTAATCCCATTGAGAACTTGTGGTCAATCCTCAAGAGGCGGGTGGACAAACAAAAACCCACTAATTCTGACAAACTCCAAGAAGTGATTATGAATATAATAATATAATATAATATAATATAATATAATATAATATAATATAATATAATATAATATATTAATATTAATATTAATATTAATATTATATAATAATATGATTATTCTGGGTTGCTATCAGTCAGAATTTGGCCCAGAAGTTGATTGAGAGCATTCCCAGTCGAATTGCAGAGGTCCTGAAAAAGAAGGGCCAACACTGCAAATACTGATTCTTTGCATAAATGTCATGTAATTGTCGTTAAAAGCCTTTGAAACGTATGAAGTGCTCGTAATTATATTTCAGTACGTCACAGAAACAACTGAAACAAAGATCTAAAAGCAGTTTAGCAGCAAACTTTGTGACATTCTCATAACTTTTGGCCACGACTGTACACGTATTTGCACACTTGAGGTTTATTTTTTATAATTATGTTTATGCAGTTTATTATATGTAGTTATAGTTATTAAACCAAATGCACTGCCCGATGACATCTTAATCCATCTTCAAATTCAGATGCTTTATATTCACTGATGTGAGTTACGAGTCATTTGACTTATTTGATTCATTCCAACAAAGGGACCCTGTGTTACTGCTTGACACACCAGTGGATTTATACAACAAATGAACACTAATATTGTATGTTAATACATTTTAAGATGTGGAATATTTTAGCTACATTTTATTATTTTTATTACTGTAAATTCATTTATTTTTATTATTCTTTATTACTGTATTAATTATTGAATTTGAGGGAAGCAGGTATGTGCTTGCTTTCTGTATGTGGTAAAACAAAAGTTTGTGCTTGTGAATCATTACATGATTCATCTAATGAAAGATTTGTTTGGTAAGAGGACCCAAAGGGAGAGATGGATTTTTTCAAAATTAATTCTTAACAAGGTCTTCTGGGTCTGCCTCGGCATGTTAATGATCAACACAGTCCACCTTGCTCGTCACTGTGGATACAATGAACCCGTAAACACCTCCAACTACAGCTTAAGCTACTTTTGGAGCTTAAATGGTGCAATAAGAAATCAGTTAGCCTATTTTTTACATATGTATAATTCGTAGAATAATACATGGATTAAGGAGCCATGGCACAGGATCTAACTAAGGATTTCATCTTTGCGCAAGTCAAATACTTTGCCGGGCACAGAGGAGAGGTGGGTGGAGGTTGTTTTATATAATTTGATTCCATAACGCAGCAGCCCATAGCACTGTAAATGTAAATTCATTTGTTTATTTGTTTATTTTTTCATTATTGCTTTTGCTGTTAATTGTTTTTATCACTATCTCGATATCTATGATACCAATCATTGCAATTGTTTGTTTTTTAAACATATAATTTTAGCTTAGGGTATAGGCACAGTAGTATGTTTTAGACAGTAGAATGCCCTTAGGCATGAGGTGGCAATATTTAATAAAATAATATTATTTTATTTTAAAATAAAATATAAAAATGATATGTGCATATCAGTTTTGTTTTTGGAAAATGGTTGGCCATATACTATTTATAAAATTTGTTATACTGAAGCATAAGCAATGTATGATTCATAATGGCTGCACATATTTCATAGAACAATTTGCACTTCACAAAATAGAGGATACAAAAAAAAAAGTCTTCTCCCCTTTCTTCAGCTAATAATTTTTCCTGCATAATGTAGACTTGCACCTATGCTTTCATAGAAACTGTATGCTTTTAATGCATAATCATTTCAACACAATAAAACTTTATAGTATATATATACACACATGGACAAAATTGTTGGTACCCTTCGGTCAATGAAAGAAAAACTCACAATGGTCACAGAAATAACTTTAATCTGACTAAAGTAATAATAAATAAGAATTCTATGAATGTTAACCAATGAAAGTGAGACATTGCTTTTCAACCATGCTTCAACAGAATTATTTTAAAAAATGAACTCATGGAACAGGCCTGGACAAAAATTATGGTACCCCTAACGTAATAGTTTGTTGCACAACCTTTTGAGGCAATCACTGCAATCAAACGACTCCTGTAACTGTCAATGAGACTTCTGCACCTCTCTGCAAGGTATTTTGCCCACTCCTCATGAGCAAGCTGCTCCAGTTGTTTCCGGTTTGAAGGGTGCCTTTTCCAGACAGCATGTTTCAGCTCCTTCCAAAGATGCTCAATAGGATTGAGGTCAGGGCTCATAGAAGGCCACTTTAGCATAGTCCATAGCCATTCTTGGGTGTTTTTAGGTGTCTTTTGGGTCATTGTCCTGTTGCAAGACCCATGACCTGCGACTGAGACCCAGCTTTCTGACACTGGCCAGCACATTTCTCTCTAGAATCCTTTGATAGTCTTGAGATTTCATTGTACCCTGCACAGATTCAAGACACCCTGTGCCAGATGCAGCAAAGCAGCCCCAGAACATAACAGAGCCTCCTCCATGTTTCACAGTAGGGACAGTGTTCTTTTCTTGATATGCTTCATTTTTCCGTCTGTGAACATAGAGCTGATGTGCCTTGGCAAAAAGTTCTATTTTTGTCTAATCTGTCCATAGGACATTCTCCCAGAAGCTTTGTGGCTTGTCGACATGTAGTTTGGCATATTCCAGTCTGGCTTTTTTATGATTTGTTTTCAACAATGGTGTCCTCCTTGATCGTCTCCCATGTAGTTCACTTTGGCTCAAACAACGACGGATGGTGCGATCTGACACTGATGTTCCTTGAGCATGAAGTTCACCTTGGATCTCTTTAGAAGTCTTTCTGGGCTCTTTTGTTACCATTCGGATTATCCGTCTCTTTGATTTGTCATCAATTTTCCTCCTGCAGGCCACGTCCAGGGAGGTTGGCTACAGTCCCATGGATCTTAAATTTCTGAATAATATGTGCAACTGTAGTCACAGGAACATCTAGCTGCTTGGAAATGGTCTTATAGCCTTTACCTTTAACATGCTTGTCTATAATTTTCTTTCTAATCTCCTGAGACAACTCTTTCCTTCGCTTCCTCTGGCCCATGTTGAGTGTGGTACATACCATGTCACCAAACAACACAGTGACTACCTGGAGCCATATATAGGCCCACTGACTGATTACAAGAATGTAGACACCTGTGATGCTAATTAGTGGACACACCTTGAATTAACATGTCCCTTTGGTCACATTATTGTCAGTATTTTCTAGGGGTACCATAATTTTTGTCCAGACCTGTTCCATGAGTTTATTTTTTTTAATTATTCTGTTGAAGCATGGTTGAGAAGCAATGTCTGACTTTCATTGGTTAACATTCATAGAATTGTTTTAAATTATTACTTCTGTCAGATTAAAGTTATTTATGTGACCATTGTGAGTTTTTCTTTCATTCACCGAACAAGTTTGTCCACGTGTGTGTATATATATATATATATACCGTACAGACCAAAAGTTTGGACACACCTTCTCATTCAAAGAGGTTGAATTTGTATTATGGCAAGAAAAAAGCAGCTGAAGAAAAAAGAAGAAAAACGAGTGGCCATCATTACTTTAATGTTGTTGTTGAAATGAAGGTCAGTCAGTCCAAAAAATTGGGAAAACTTTGAAAGTGTCCCCAAGTGCAGTCACAAAAACCATCAAGCGCTACAAAGAAACTGGCTGACATGCGGACCGCCCCAGGAAAGGAAGACCAAGAGTCACCTCTGCTGCGGAGGATAAGTTCATCCGAGTCACCAGCCTCAGAAATCGAAGGTTAACAGCAGCTCAGATCAGAGAGCAGGTCAATGCCACACAGAGTTCTAGCAGCAGACACATCTCTAGAACAACTGTTAAGAGGAGACTGTGTGAATCAGGCCTTCATGCTAGAATATCTGCTAGGAAACCACTGCTAAGGACAGGCGACAAGCAGAAGAGACTTGTTTGGGTTAAAGAACACAATAAAGTAAACTCTTTGAATGAGAAGGTGTGTCCAAACTTTTGGTCTGTACTGTGTGTATATATTAAAAATTAATAATCATAAAAGAGTCACCAAGGTGAGACTAGGTTTAATTTGAGTCTGGTATTTCCTCATGTGGTCTCAGGTGCATCTGGCACATTATTTAGAAATGGTACATTAGGTACATTCATTTTTAAATCGAATAATACAACATGTATCATTTTGAATCAATTGTTAATTACACTAACTGTCAGTTGTCATTAAGGGTGAACATAGATGAGTACGGTCCACAGTACTGAGGAGAGAGCATCTACCTGCCAAGTCCCACATTAGCAACCAGCCACAAAAGCACTTTCAGCTAGACACATCAGATCATGCTGTGTCATCTTAAACAACACTTGATCTCCTAATAATTGCTTCTAAGTTGTAGTGCACTACTTAGAGATTATACTCCCTACACAGCATTTGGGATTTAAACCTGAACCCAGCTGATATTCTAAAGTCGAATAAGCGAAAATATTAAATTAATCTTATAAGTTTCTCAGCACTGTCCACCACCTACATAGTTTATTCTCCTTATCTTTTGGCTACATAGTACTGGTACAAATTGAAACTACTTTAATGTAACTTTGTTACACTTTCTTTCGGTTGCTAGCTCTGCCATTCATGGTTAAGTTAGTTGTGCCAAACTAACTAAACTGTGGTGACTAAATTTAATTAAGAAGTTTATTTCTAAAGCAGGTGGTTAGTACAGTGGCATCGCACCTCCAGGGTTCAATTCCCACCTCAGGTCTGTGTGCGTGTTCTTGTATGTTCAGGCAGCATGGGGGTTTCTCTGGGTACTCTGGTTTCCTCCCACAGTCCAAAGACATGCAGATTAGACTATGTTCCCAAATTGCCTGTAGGGTGTGTTTGTGTGTGTGTGTGTGTGTGTGTAGCCTGTGAAGGTTTGGCACCCTATCCAAAATCATGTTCCCACCTCATGCTCCAGGCGACCCTATACAGGATAAAAAAGATGATGATGATATCATTTCTTCTCCTTCTTCTTCTTCTTATTATTATGCAGGTGAATTGTTGCGCGTTCTCGCCCGACTGTCAGCTCGTGCTCACATGCTCTGATGATGGACGGCTTTACCTGTGGAAACTGTCTAACGGGAAGCTCGTGGCCAAAGTACGCGGTCACACAGGTTTGGATGATGATAAGACTTCTTTGTTCCAGATACCGCGAGGTAGTCTTAACTAATAGTCTGTGATCATGTGTGTTTGATTCTCGGACACACAGGGCCGGTAAAGTTTTGCACTTTTTCCCAGGATGGCTGTCGGTTTGCGAGCGCGTCACATGACTGTACCGCGCGTGTCTGGAGCACGAGACCCATCCAGTGTGTCCACAATTTGAAAGGTTTGTTTGAATTTGGATAAATGTGCCACCTGGACATAAGATGTGCACAGTGTTTAAGGAGTGACAGAATCAAATCTTATGGAAGAAACCAAAATAACCAGTAGTTACTGCTCAGGTCACCAGAGAAGTGTTGATACAGTGTCCTTCAGTCCGGATGGGCAAAGCCTTGTATCAGGAGGGTGGGACAACATCGTCCTGCTGTGGGACATCCAGGTGAGTGTTGTTGTGTGTGTGATATTTCCACAATGTCTATAGTTGATTTGTTGCTGCTGTTTTTAACCTATTGACAAATGAAAGGAAAATCCATCATGAATTGTCTTAATAAAGTGTTCGGCCATCATAATCCTGTTTCAGTGCTTGTAGGATGTTGGTTTAATTGGTCTTGTTGCTTGTTAAAGGAAACAGTCAGAGAACTTATTTTGTTTTACTGTGTGCACATCTTTTACTTAATGAATGATTGTGTTGTTGTGCAGACTGGGCTGAAACAGAGACAGTTGTGTGGACACAATGCTGCTGTTCAGAGCAGTGCATTCTCCACAGATTCACAGTGGCTGGTACACACACGCACACACACACACACACACACACACACACACACACACACACTAAAACAAATACAAAATGCAATTAATTCATCTTCTTATACCGCTAATTCCGGGGAGTTTGGGCAAGAGGTGTTGTACACGCTGAATACAGTGCCAATCCATCACAAGACACACACATGCTCAATTTGAGAATGCCAATTAGCCTAATCTGCATGTCTTTGGACTGTGGGAGGAAACCAGAGCGCCCGGAGGAAACCCACCAAGCACGGGGAGAACATACAAACTCCATGCACACAAACCTGAAGTGGGAATCGAACCCTAAACGTGCAAGGTGACAGTGCTAATCACTAAGCCAGTGTGCCTCCACAAATGCATTTATCACAAGAAGAAACATTGGGAGGGATGTAATCTAAAATGTAAGTTTGGGTCTAGTCCCCAAACAGGGTCAAAAATGCATGAGCGCCTCATAGATATTATGGCTTCACTTTTGAATCCCTTTTGAAACCATCCATATATGGTGATTGGTATAATTCATGTATTCTCTATGTGTTTGGTTTATTTTGCTTGTATAGTGATGAAGACTGTGTGATTTGTGATCTCAGGCCACAGGCTCATGGGATCACACTGTGAAAGTGTGGCGTCTCAGTGGTGATGAGGAAGTCGTGACCTTAACAGGTCATCAGGGGAATGTGGCCTGCCTCTGCTTCTCCCACACGGGACTGTTGGTCAGTTTTAGTCTTCCCAAAATTATGAAGAAAAGTTCTTTTGTATTACTTACTTTTTTGCTTTTAATAATGTCATAAAACTGCAGCAGATAAACACACAGACCCCTTTCCACTGTACGTATTACTGGAATAGCTGCTCCGGTACTGCAGGTTCCCCCTATTGGATGTTTCTTTTGAAAATTTACCATGACTTTTGATTATGCAGAGTAACAGCGCACAGTTATGGGTGTAAAGCCTACATTTATTTCTCTATGTAATCATCTCCTACACTAATGCACTCATCCCAGTGTTTGTTTGGATACCAACAAGGTAGAATGTTCTCCATGATCTGACTGCCTGCTTCATGTCTGAAAAGTTGTCCTCCCAGGAACTCCTTTAATGGGCCAAACATGTGGAAATGGCTTTTTTGCACTATTCGAATGTTATACTGCGGCTAGGAGTCTCATCACCACCACACTGTGCTTGCAGTCTGTAATGTCAATCAGTTTTACGCTAGTCCTGGTTTGACTTGAACACCCAAAGATTCATTGTCATAGAAGGACAATAAATCACACACAACAATATAATTTATTACAAAATCTATTTTCTCTTTATTAACGAACTAATGTTTTCAATTCATTATTCAAATTTAGGTCCATGTCATGACAATCAAGTTTGTGTTAATAATGAAATTGGTTTGAACTAAAATATGATGGTTGTGATTGTGTGTGTTCCAGGCATCCGGTTCTTGGGATGGAACAGTGCGCGTGTGGTCACTGCAGAGGCATGAGTGTGTGTTAGTGCTTGGTGGGGGGGAGCGTGTGTGGGTGAGGTGTGTGGCTTTCTCTAGAGACGGATCAGTACTAGCATCCACTGCCGAAGGGGACAAGGTAATAGCTCACACACACACACACACACACACACACGCACACACAGAATCATATACTGTGTTTGTCAATCTCACAGGTTAAAGTCTGGGACATGGCAGATGGAAGGTGTGTAAAGTGTTTACAGGTGAGTGAGTGTTTTTGACTGATGTGCATCAAAAACCATTTCCTGTTTGTGTGTGTGTGTGTGTGTGGGGGGGGGGGGGGGCGGTGAGGGGGGGGAGGGGGGTGACTTAATATTCAATGTTTAACAAGAGAACAATTCACGAAAAGGATTTACCATTAAAATTTGTGTGTGTGTGTGTGTGATGTAGGGGCACAAGGACTCAGCATACGGGTGTGTCTTCAGCCCTAGTGGTGCCTTGCTCACCAGTGGCTCTGACCAGCTAGACCTAGGAGAGGAGGAAAACTGTGATGATGATGAGGAAGAAATCAGCAAGCGAGAGAAAAGACAAAACAAACTAAAGATTACACACTGCAAATTTTTGGGAAAATAGGAAGCTGACAGCATTTCCGTACTAACTGGTTTCTCTTTATTATTGGTACCTTTTGTTGGATAGATTAGAAAAAAATATTCCTTACAGTTATATTTAGGTTTGTTTATTATCTGAAATTAATATGTCCTTATTTAAGAAGAAAGTATTACGTGTGCTTGGTGGGTTTCCTCCGGGTGCTCCAGTTTCCTCCCACAGGCCAAAGACCTGCAGATTAGGGTAATTGACATTCCCAAATTGCCCGTAGTATGTTGAGAGTATGTGTGTGTGCCCTACGATGGATTGGCACCATGTCCAGTGTGTACACCACAGCATGCCCTAAGTCTCCTGGGATGGGCTCCAGACCCTCACAACCCTGAATACAGGTTGAAGGAAACCCACCAAGCACAGGGAGAACACACAAACTCCATGCACACAGACCCCAAGGCGGGAATCAAACCCGGACCCTGGAGGTAAAAGGCGACAGTGCTTACCTTATAAAACAACTTCTACCCCAGTTTTAGTACTCTTGTACACTTGTCCATGTTGTCTTGTCATATCCATTTTATCTCTGGGAAAGCCATGACTTCAACTTAAGGGCATTTCATTAATATATCAGGTTCAATTATTTTTTAATCTATCTGTAAAAGTAGCATTGGGCATAAAGGAGGTGCTAATTTTAATACAGTAACTTTATAAATGAGTGGACATTGTAACAAGGATTAAAGATTGAAGACAAATTTCTCTGACACTCTCTAGTGGCTGGTTGCAGTACAACTTCAACGCCACCTCCTTTAAAGCAGACAGCAAACTTTTAATTTAGAGCTCCGGAAATTACTTTTAGAAACAATGTTCAGTGGATTTTTTTTTTTTCTTGGATTTTTAGCAGATTTTTATTCTTTTTAAAAAAATATATTTTTTATGGGAGTTCTTTTTAAAATAATAAATTAAAGGAAGTGGTTGACATACTTGTGTGTTGACTCTTGACGGCTTTTAACCATATGTTTTCAATTGTCTTAGCTACTTAAACTTACTTCATTAACATCATGGATAATGTCAACTAGCTAGCAAATCAGTCATGACTCAAAATTTACAAAAAGTCATCACAGGAGCAAAAGTTATACGTTGCTGTACTTGCTAAGTTGAGGTAGCCTAAGCCACAGTGGAATTTGCACGCTTTCCCAGTGCTTGATGGTTTCCTCCGGGTACTCCGGTTTCCTCCCACAGTTTAAAGACATATAGATTAGGCGAATTGGCGGTCGCAAATTGCCCGTATGAGGGTGTGCTTGTGTGTCCTGCGATGGATTGGAACCCCATCGAGGGTATACTCTGCCTCATGCGCGGAGGCCCGTGGTATAGGCTCCAGAACCCAGGTTAGCCTGTCCAGTTGCACTTCAGATAATGTCAGGATGCCAATCACTAAAATGTGCACAGGAGGTAGAACCGCTCTCCATCTGGTCATAACTACTTTGCCAGTTTTCACAAAATGACATCTCCTGTTTAGACCTGAAAAGGCTTCAAAAATCCCCAATGGCATCATGTTATCTAATCATATTACATTAAAAGACATGAAATGTTTTTACAATTTCAGTGAAAATGTGCCAGCTGTAGCCGCAGCTGTCTGACAGGAGTACAACCTGATATGGGATTCTCCTGTTGTAGCCCATGGCCTCTAGGTTTTACAAGGTTTTTTAAGATGGTTTTCCCCTCACTGTGACTGTAATGAGTGGTTACCCAAGTAGCCCTCTTTTCAGCACAAATCAGTCTGACCACTTATGTTGTTATATAAAATAATTATAAGAAATATCTGTTGTTAGGGTTTTGCCTCCTTACATTTCCCCCTACAGTGTTAAATTTCCTAGGCTTCTCTTTCCATAGCGTTCCCTCTTTCTCCTCATTCCTTATATGACATTTCTTCCTATAGCTCGCCAGAACCCTTTTGTTTCTCCTGGATTCCTAAGCAACAGGATTTGATGTAATGGATTAGTGGTTATATGGCCCCTTTTCTTTGAATAAACTAGAGCAAACATTCAGGCATCATGTGCTTCTCTCCTCAACCTGTAAGCATGGCAGACACTTCAAGTAGTCATCCCTTAGATTTTAAACCTAACACCTGCCTTATCAACAATGCATTTCCCTTCATTGAACAGGTGCTTACTGTTTGTTGCACATTTTACTCTATACATCACTGAGCATGAAAATCCTAGATCAACAGTTTCTGAACTATTTAAACCAGAATATCTGGTATGAACAACCATGGCACACTCACTGAGATCATTCCACTTATCCTGATGTTTCACTTAAATACTGACTGAAGAGTTGAGCAGCACGGAAATTCTTTTTTTTTACAGTATCCTTATCGTACAAATTCCACCATGTCACCTCTGATTTTGACAGAAGGCTACAAATATTAATCTGCTCTGGAAGCATCATTAAGCTCTCCAGAAACATTGTAGACCAGATGTGTTGGAGATAAACCTGATCAGAAAGAAAAGTGTATCTGGCTCTATTCCAGGCATGGTACTGAAAATATTAAAGGCTCACACTTGTTAAACTGTGCAACCTTCCAGAAATTGTTTCAAGCACCTGCTAACCCCTTGCCTGCCTATTCATCTCATTCTACATATTGCCCAATGTTGGTGTAAAAAAAAAAAAAAACTGATTCTAGCTATCACCAATTCAAGAGCTTTCATGACCTTATAATAGCCTTGTACTGTATTTACTGGTCCAAGCAACAAGGGTAATACGATGCTTTAGTTTTTGAGCATAGGTGGTAGCTATCTACAGATAGTGTACATGCCTGGTTCACTAGTAATATTTCAATGAATAGATCTGCATTTTATCCCATACCCCACAAAGCTTGTCTCACCAACAAATATTTTTCCCAAAAAATTTAATTTACCATAGCCAAGTAGATTTTTGCAAAATATTCCTAGAATTATGCTGTATATTCAGACCTGGTGTTTAAAGTACTTGCAGTCTTAACAAAAATTGATTTGTTAACAATACAGGCACCAGTAAGTCTCTCAAAACAGTGGTAACTAAATTGACACTGAAGGCATGTTTAGTACATGGTTCTCAGAAGGTCAAAGTTATGTTATACATTACCGACTAGTCATGATACCAAGTACAGTAATATTTACTTTGGCATTTCTTTGTATAAAATGCCTCAAGTCTTGATATCTGTATCTATATCTGTAAATAGTGTACAATAATAGGTGTAAGAATGAAAAAGGATGCAATATCTAACATTCTTAACTCCTTTTTCCCTGCCAAAATCATACCATAGTAGTGCACTACAACTATTCTACAACTGTTCCTCCAAACACTAGTCGTCTCTCCCTTTCACATATAACTAATTGGTGGGAGAAAAAAAAATCTGTGTGAACCCAAACTGAAAACTACAAGTGTTTTTTTTGCTCAGTCTTAAATATTCTAATAAAATATTAGGTTTAAAGTTAAACAAAAGTAAATGAGCAAATTCTACTGTGTAACTATTCTAAAATAAATGCATCATAACTAATAAAAAAAAAAATCTCTTGCAAAGAAGCCCACAAAAAAATCATAATAAAAAAAGACGACATGTACATCTTTGTCCAGGGATGGGGCGTTTATTCAACAGAAACACAGCCTTAGGCCTTGACAGCAAATTTGCGCATGGAGTAGATACGCGACTTCCTCTGCATCTTCTTGGTCATAAGGCCCTCCTCGTGCTTGGTGAGCTGCCGGCGGATAGCACGAGTCTTCTTGGGCCTCAGGTCCAGAGGCTTGTATTTCTTGCCCTATATAAAGAGAATGGCACAAAGGGTTATGAATATACTTCTCTCGCATACGCACACATGCTGGCAAACTCTTGTTACTGAGGTTACCTTCATCTTATGAACTCTTGACTAGGTCTGTAAATGTTCTTAAAACATCGACAGCACTGACAGGCACTCCATATATTTAATAATAATAATAAAAATAAAATAAAAAAAACACTGCAGTCTTCAACTCTTGTTCATGTCTGACTATAGAAATGGGGATTTGAACACCATCTTCTAAAGAAAACAGGTAAATGCAAGTTTCACCACCACAATTACCAATTCTTATTTTTTTGAGGATTAAGCCAGAACGATGAACTGTAGGCCCCCCACAGCAGATGTGTGTCTGAGACGCTGCAGTGAGAAGCCATGATTATTATAGCAAGAGAGTATTCACACAAACTCCACAGATGCAGGAGCAGCGCTGGGTGATCGTCTTGCTAAAAATATCAGCAGGGTGTTTAAATATTAAATGTTACTACAAGTCTATTATCAAAATGAACCGTAGCAGCTACAGAAGTAATACCTGATTATAAAATAATGTGGTGACATTTTGTACCACAGCACGGTTGAATTATTACACATGATATGCATTTAACTTGTTCAATACCTTTTCCTCCCCCTCACATGTGCAATTATCTGAATATAGAATTACTTTTAGTGTGCAACTAAGGAGTTACTTTGCCTAATTTAACTCATTTCCTTTCCTCCAGCAAAATGACTAAGCAATTGTAACCAAGTATAAGCAATTTCCCTCTGGGATTAAGTTCTTTGAATTGGGAAGAAATTGTTAGCAAGGAATAGCATGACAAACACCCCCCTCGACACGAATGTTTAAAATTATTTCTCTCATGTCCAATACTGATGTTTTGTTTTTCAGTTACAGCTTGTATATTTCCATACAGACCATGTTCCTATGCACGTGTAACACCCAAAAGCTTGGTAATGTGGATATGGTAATTCAAAATTATGCCACAAGGTGGCACCCTTTTTAGTTACAGTAAACCGAATGTATATGCAGAAGAGTGCTACTGAGCTAGTCTAAACCTCCCTGCTGAACAGTTCAGGGAATGATTGTTGTATTCTATATTCCAGTCATGTAGTGTCATATAGTGTCTGGAAAATGTTTTGTCAGAATAAATGAAGAGTGTGGAAAACTACACAATTGAGTTTCCTAGCTCTCTGTTAATCGGCTATCCTGGAGCTCTACTGCTAAGTAGAGGCTCCCGGCTCTTCCGTACTCCCTACACCATGCTGTATAAGAATGTCACGGCAAATAGAAGTTGTTCTGGATGGTGGTATAGTGCCAGCTAGAGAATCTTTCCCAAGCTGCAGCAGGGCAGGCTACTGTTGACCCAGTCAGACCACAATTAACCAACACATCATGTATCCAGCATAAAACTGATGTAATGCAAAGGAAAAACAATACCCACTGCAATCGGTGAACTGCAATTTATAGAAAGCAGTTAACAAGGTGAATATTGGCTCAATGATGTAGACAATAAATCAGTGCATCCTTAACACTTAGATTTAATGTTGTGGAATGTTAGTCTGTTCCCGGCTCACACTTATAGCCATGATCAACAGCCTTTCCCTCACCAGCCTCACTCTTCTCTCTCTCACACCATCAGATTACTCTACCAAAGTTAAATTTTATTGAAACCAGAAATCATGGACTTTGCTGTGGACCAGTTACCACCTGATCATATTAAGACTACATGGATTGTCAACCCTCACTGTGCTGGCTGCTAGTCAAATGACAGATTTATACACCGATCAGCCAGAAAATCCGATCCTTTAACATTAAAACCACCTGGAGTTTACATTCCCCTTGTGCCACTGGAGCCCAATTTGATCAAGTACCCACCCACAGGACGCACCAGACAAACATGTATGTTCCATGGCGACCCCATCCCACATCACCCAAAGGATCCACTGGCGACATCTCTGTGCCAGATAACACAACACGTCCACAGAGGACTGGTGGAATCAGGCTCAGGTGGGACAAAGCCTACCAGTTGGTACGAGGGGAAACTACACAATACTAGGCATAATGTTTTGCATTGTAATGTTACGGCTGATCAGTGTACAACAACATTCAACCTGGCTGTGATGTTAATGTTGTTGAAATGAGCAAATTAAAGAGCCACAAGTTGTGATCTTTACAAGAAACAGGTGATTCACACTTATGGCAGCAATACTGCATTCTAAACTAACAAATTAGAGTTTTTTTTTTTGTGCCATGCTGGTGGTCAAGTTTTCACCAATGACAAATTGTATGGCGTTAGCAATCTATTTTGCAGTGCCTGACAGGTGTTTGCTTTGCTGGATGTAAAAATCCAGGGACCAAGGAGGTGGCAGAGAAGATAATTGCAGGTAACTAATAAATTGATCTTTTCATGAAATGAGAAGTAGTCTTAAAGCATGAATTTGGAAACTAGCTCACCTTTAATGTTCAAAGAAGTCATTTTAACTGTTGGTGCTAAAGGAAAGCTTGGTGTCTTTGTGCAGTCTGGACATGAGTACATCATGTGACTGCAATGTCTCACTATAACAAATGTTTCATGTTCCCTTAATGAAGATGTTAGGTTTTTCTTAATTCAACTGTGGGCCGAATAGAAATATGATTGGGTTTGAGGTGCCAGCAGCCTCATCTGGGACGACCTCAACATCATCCAGAGATGTGTGTTGCAAATGTAATGCACGCAACATGCGGCCCCTCAATCCTTACCAAGTACATTCACTCATTTCCACTCACCTTGTAAAACTTCCTCAGATTCTCTTTCTGTGTCTGGTTGATAACGGTGAGAACTCTGGCAATGGACTTGCGCACGACACGACTAGGAAGACAAACATCCAAACATTTAGGTGTCACTGAACTCTATCCAGCAAGCAGATAATTCTATCATTAAATAAAAGATGGGGTAGCTCATTGGTTAAGGTGACCAGGTAGCTACCTAGTAGCTGGTAGCTCTTTTATGTCAAAAGCATTTGACTACCAAAAAAACAAAACAAGAGCTGATCTTAGCTCTGTGGTTACTACGGCTATTCACAAGCTTTAACCTATATGAGAAATGTTGAGAATTCAGGTCACTTTAGAACAAGAACACTTGTTAGGTGACACTAGGTCAGTGTTTCCCAACCCTGATTCTGGAGGACACCCAGCACATTTTAGTATTTTCTCAGCTCCCAGCAAACTCGATTTAACTCATCAGCTAATTAACAACCCTTTTTTAAAAGAAGCAAGTATGATAGAACAAAAAACATGAAAATATGCAGGAGGTCCTCCAGGACCAGCATTGAAAACCACTGCACCAAGTTACAGCACCTAATAAAGACATTCACTCAAACACAGCTTACATCTTTGAAAGCTTGGAGGCAGCACCACCAGTGACCTTAGCCACTCTAAGCTGGGAGAGTTCCACTTTAAGGTCATCCAGCTGCTTGAGCAGCTCCTCCTTCTTCTTACCGCGCAGATCTCTGGCCTTGATTTTTGCCTAAAACACAAAAAAATGACAACTTTAAGTCAAATCTCAGTCCTCTGGCCAATGGTTTTCAACTCCTGTCCTGGAGGATGCCCTGCATGTTTTAGTGCCTTAGATGTCAGCACACATGATTCAACTCAGCAGCCTTTTCTGAATTAAAGCAGGTGTGGTAGAGCAGAGAAAACATTAAAAGGGTCCTCCAGGATCGGAGTTGAAAACCAAACTCTAACCAGAAGATTTCTGTTTAAATGTTTGTATTAACTATGAACTTGAATCCCGGTCCATTCAGGTACAAACTTCCTGAATATTCGGACACTCAAACACTTTATAGTACCCTTAAAAACAATAACTTAACTCAATATATATTTTTTAAAAATGCACACCAGCGTGAGAATTCTCCAATGTGTACAAAAGCTTAATAGCGATGAGACTAGAAAACGATCATGCAGGTTTACACTATACTGAACTTACAACTCGCTAGCTAGCTAACGCTACCACCATACAAACTGCTAGAAGACTTTAAACTCCAAATTATTTACAAGATTTAGCCTTTACAGAGCATGTGAGAGAGCTGTGAAGTTTATACACAGACTGGCCGCACGCAAACATGAATATTTTGCTCTTTATTTATTAACATGAGGAGCCACAGAGAAACACAGCGGGCCGGAGTGCGCTACACACCGCAGCTAAGCTACGTGCAATAATTAAAACGTTACAAACTATGATAATTTCAGACTCGGTGCACAAAATATAACATCTCGTCACTTAAGATAAGAAACAGTAATGTATAAAACCTCTTTGTTGAAAGATTTTGGGTTTAAAATCGATAAGATTACGTTAGATTGAAAAGTCTCCACTAAATCCTCACCATTTTACTCGACAGCCGCCACAAGAAAGGAAGTAGAAAAGGTCAGACAGGAACTTCTACCGGGTTACGGATAGACCGTACCATCGCATTTATCCAAGAAGGGGGGGTTGTATAACAGGCGTAAGAGCTCAGCTCGTTACCAGTGACTGAGGCCAATAAGATTTAATAAATGTCTTTATTTAAATGTTGTGTGTATTGGTTTAATAAAGATACTTCATTAAATACTTAAAATACTTGAGTTTAAAAAACGTAAAAATAAGATGTCCATTAAAAACAGTGGCATATTCACAAATTAATTTATATATAGGATTTGTAATGGAAGCAATGTAATAAATGCAGTTTATTACAGAGTGAAGTAACTAATAAGGAGCCTACAGTTTACTACAGAATGTATTTAAAGAATATAGTAAAAACTACAGTTATACTATAGTAGTATTACTACTGTAGTATTTACTAGGGGTGCTCCGATCAGGATTTTTGGGGCCGATCACTAGAAGCTGTATTGGCCGATTACAGGGTCCACTCGAAGCCTTATCATGTAGCATTATTTATCAAACTATATCTAACAACAATGTAAATTAAGTATTGAAATTACAAGAAGAGGAATATCATGTATTGACAACTGTATTTATTGGCAAGCAACACGTCAACTGTGCAACACGTCAACTTAAAACAACACAGAACTTAAATAAAATTATTTATTCATTTAAAAATATTTACATAAACAATTTATTTAAAATGAAATAAAATAACAGACAAGTAGGACGCGAGTCGCCGGAAGTTCTGCAAGGACCGCAAGCATCCGCGAGGACCGCCAAAAAAAATTAAACATGTTAGCAATTGCCACCCTAAGAAACAGCCTTGCCACCACATTTGCCACCCCAGCACTAGTCTCCTAGTGTTCTAAAAATAAAAGAGTTTTTAAATTTATCTGATGTTCCAATCCAGATATCAGGTTCAAGTCAGTCACACATCAGCCTTTATTTAATTTTTATAGGACAATGTAAAAATGTGCACCCTAGTGTATACACCGAATAAGAATAGCGTTCCTTGGATCCACAAAAACCATGCAAGGATGCTTGCTTCAGTGTTGCCACCCCTCATAATTTTAATGCCACCCCCTTGCCACCCCATGAATAATTTTCTAGATCCGCCCCTGGTCTATACTGCTTTCTCCTGTATACGGGGTTGTGAGGGGCCTAGAGCCTATCCCAGGAAACATAGGGCACGAGGCGGGGTACACCCTGGATACATGCGTTCATTCACACACTGCAGGCAATTTGGGAACGCCAATTAACCTAATCTGCACGTGGTCTGTGGGAGGAAACTGTGGGAGTACCACGAGGAAACCCACAAAGCACGGGGAGAACATGCAAACTCCATTCACACAGAGGCGGGAATTGAATCCGACTGGGAATTAAACCCAGACTCAGAATAACATTTCAGTGCAGAAATGCTACACTTCCATTTTCTATGACCAAAAATTCTTGATAGCAGTGAAATGTGTCTGACATGTCATATATGTCATGTATGTCATGATCCACGCTGCAACAGTCCTGCAGATAAACCTTAAATTAAATAAACTCAACTGAATTGAGCGAGAGAAGGAGGAAGACGGGTTTGATTTCGGCCACTCTCTTTGTTCTAATTGGACGAGACTCGTTGAAGTTCCCGCCTCTTCCGCATTCGCGAACACACTGAACATCATGGCGCTGGCAAGGAACGTCTACAACTTGCTGTTTAGAAGAACATCGACTTTCGCCGTCACCATCATGGTGGGAGCCGTGCTCTTTGAGCGGGTGTTCGACCAGGGCGGAGACGCGCTATTCGAGGGCCTAAACCGGGGGGTAAGTGTGAGCGCGTGTAGGATTTAATTCAACTAACGGCGATCCATCCGGCAAAAGCTAACGCTAGCGGTAGACTGACCTTAGTGTACGCGTCAGAGGACGAGGTCGTGCTTCTGTCCTAGATAGCTCTATAATCACTTCTGTATGCAGAATATCAGAAGGGAGTATAAATAACATTAGTTAGGGTTCATTATTACAACGGTACGTGTACGTCAGATATTAAACTCGGTAGACCGCCCTGTTGTAATCATATCTCCATGCCCTCTATGTGTAAGGTACTTGTACAGTAGATACACCAACTTGTATAGTGTGTGTATGACATCTTGTTAGCTAACACAAGCTGTACCTGTGTAACCGGAGAGCAGATGTGTTGGTAAAAGAAGCAACGAAAAAATGTACGTTGAGGTCAATGGCAAATATAGCAATAGCAAGTTAGAGGGGAAAGGTATAGTGTGGAGAAAGGTAACACAACAGTGACATGAGTGGGATGATGAACCAAAAGTGAGACATTTGTGTTCAATATAGGATAAAGTAGATAAGAAAGACGAAAGTCAGTAAGAGGAAGTATTAATTAGCAGATAAACAATTGGACGCAGCAACCTGAATAGCATTCTACTTCTGAGGTAAACACCCAACAGGATTGTGTGAGGAATTACACGAAAGTGAGACTGTCGAGCATGTATCTTGTGCATGACATATGCAGGAGGCTAGATATGGTGGCACAGATCCAAAAACTAGATAGAGTAGAAAGCAGTGTCTTTTAAAACGAGGAGACACTCATCAGGGAAGAAGGTATTTCATGTTGTTTTTGAGGAAGACTGGACTGGAAAGTCACTCAACAACAGCTACACAGCATTTCAGTGTTGATTATATACTTTTTATAGCGTTGAATACCTCAGAATCAGTGTAGAACTGTAATTGCTTGAGACAAATTAAACAACAAAATTTAGTGCTCAAAGACAGCACCTGTCTAGCTATGACTCTCGGCTCTATAAGACAGAATTAATTTAAGGCAATTTTAACCTCCATTCCACCGCAGACTAAATCACCTGCAGACAGATTATGTGATGTTTTGAAATCTTCGAGTCTTAGAACACCACATTTGTTCAATTCTTATTTCTTGGTCAGGTCAGATTTGCATATTGTGGCAGTTCACATTCATAAGTGAATTTTATCTGATTCTTATATGGACCTGTCTGTCCTCTGAAAAGACATCGGTCACACATTAATGTGTCTTTTGTTCAGTAAAATTATTTCAAACACTGCTCTATTTCTGTAGTTTCCCTCCAGTTTTGCCTGGAAAGACTCATTGCCCCAAATATCTAGTAAATCGCTGATTTCACTTTCTCACCACTGATTACTTTCTCCGCTGTCCTCCACTGTTGAAATGAAATCCCAGCATTGTCAGTGCTACCTGGCGAAGTCAGCATGCTATGCAAGCTCAGAGGCTAAAATTCACATTAATTTTGGTGGCTGATATGGCAGCAATTAATGAGCACAGAGAGTGGTTAAGCTCAAATTTCTTTCATAATTTACTATATTTCAGCACAAGCTATTGAAGTAAACAATACACTACACAACACTTATCTATAGTAATTAAACACTTAATATAATTAATATACAGTATAATATATATCAATCAACACATCACACGTATGTTTTTTCCAACTCTTTTTCATTTTCATTGAAAAAAAAAAAAACCTACATACGTACAGTACTGTCTAAATCCTTACAAGAAAGCGATGGACCATATATCCAGGTTCTCTTGGAAGTACAGTGAATTTAGCTTACTACTAAAAGGAACTCAAAACCCCACCTCCCACCCCACCCTTCTAACATTGATCAAATTGTTTGTGGAAGGTTCATAAAAATAAAATAAAAAGCATATTATACATGAGTAATATTTACAATCATTATATGGAACTGACTGGGACAGAGATAAAAAATTGAAACAAGGTGTACATGGACAATAAAACCAAAAGAGACATTATAAAATAAATGTTATGTTAAAATGTTAAATTAACCGATTAAATTAATGTAAATGTTAAATTTATGTTAAAATGTGTAACTGATTTTTATTTTGTATAGCAGGAAGCATTTTTTTTCTTCAGTAATTTACTTATTTTCTTGACACTCTTGTTAGTTTGCGGTATTTTAATTATTCGGTTAATTATTAGCAAATATAATAAATATAATAATAATATATTAAAATAACTAACTAACTGAAATATATTTACATTAATCAATTATAATATCACAATAATAACTAACAGGTTATAGCCTTAATATTGAATATAGAACGTACCCTGTGTAGTGGATTGTTTGCATAATATGTGCCACTTGATATTGTTTCTTATTTTCTTATTTTTCTTATATTTTTTTAGAAACTGTGGAAACATATTAAACACAACTATGAAAAGGAGGAGTGAGCAGGATATCATCTGGTGATGTCTTGATGGAGTGTCCAGCCACCACTTAGTCACATTTCCTGAAGATGCCATTCTTTGTCTCTTGAAGATGTCATCCTGTGTGGCCTTGGTAGTCCAGAGAGACTTTATGATCACCATGGAATAGATCTGAGAACCAGTCACTCACTCTTAATATTGCATCATATATCTTGTATTCCTCACATTTTGTAAATGTGTACTTAAATTAAGTCTGTGTTAATAAATCTGACATATGTTACTTTTGAATTTCCAAATTTTTCTTTGTGTATCCAGTGCAGGGGAAATAAATGTTTCTACCTATTATTCTTAACATTTAATTATTTTCTAAACTTTTAATATTTCATCAGGATTTGATTAAAAACTCCAATGTTGTACATACTATTGGTCATGTTATGAATAGGTCAATGTCAGATTTTTTTTTTTCTCAGATTAGTGCCCTATTTCGATTTAAGTTATTTATGAACCATTTAAATGAGGATTGACAAGAAAATTGGTATACATGAAATCTCAGAATTTCAGAGAACAAACATATGTGAAAAGAGTGTTAGTTAATTGTAAAAATGTTTCAAATCATCATTTATGAAGAGTTACTTTTTTAATATGGATTTTGTCAAGGTTAAATAGCATGTGTGTTACAGATATGAATTTAAAGAATAATTCCTATTTTCCTTAATATGCTAGTATAGAGTAGAACAAGTATGCTGTGTAACACAGGGAGTTTGCAGGCTTGTGCTCTTTGCCTGCCAGGTTGTTCAGTTCACCTGGCGGAGGTTTTAATGTTACTATAATGTACTGTATATAATAACAGTATTCAGAGTTGGTATATTTCCTATAAGTGATACAAAGAAGCACATACTAGATACTGATGGAGAAATTATGTTTTGCCCTTTTGATTTAGAATAAACATTTTGCTAATTTGTATAAATATAAATACAGTATATGGTGACGTTAAGAGGCACAAATCAATACATCAAAAGACCTATTTTTT
Source organism: Clarias fuscus (assembly GCA_030347435.1). Lineage (NCBI taxonomy): Eukaryota > Metazoa > Chordata > Actinopteri > Siluriformes > Clariidae > Clarias > Clarias fuscus. The sequence continues at coordinate 37,047,530 of CM059212.1, forward strand.
TACAGTGTATTATTAATACTGTATTATATGTACCATAGACTTTAAATAAGAACCCAAATATGCGGGTAGTGATTAATATGGTTCAGTGGCAACAAGTTTTCGAACCCTAACTGATGTAATGAGTAGCTTTTTATTTCTTAAACAACCATAACAGAAGACATATCCTGTGGTTGTGGCAAATAATGTGCTCTGTTTCAGAAGGGTCAAATTATTGTCCTGCATCAAGAAAAGGAAATAAGTAATGTGATTGATGAAAATACTAGAATGGGGATAAGAACTGTCCAACACATTATTAAAACCTGGAGAGTTTTCAGAAAAACATTGTGAATGAGTGTGATGGGAGATCACTTAAATCCTTAGTGAAATCAAATCATAAAAGAACTTACAACTTACAACTATGTTTAATAGAGAAGGTAATACGAAGACAGCTCATGGGATTGGGACTAAACAGCTGTGAAGCCTTATGAGTGAGGCTACTCGAAAAAGGCTTCAATTTCCTGGGGAGCATAATGAATGAACTGTGAAGCATTAGAAAAAAGGTCATGTGGTCTAGATCTGCCCTGGTCTAGAGTGATGGGTGCATCAGGTTAAGAAGAGAGGCAGATGAATGTTTAGACATAACTTTATCTTAAAAGATTGAAAAATGAGGCCCAGTCTAAGTGACAGAAAATGTGCTTAGTTCCTATGACTCTGATTTCAAGTTCTATTTTATTAATACTTAATATATATGTAATAATATTTGATAAAAAATAAATATTTAATAATAATGCTACTGTATTAAGTAACAGACGTTTGTTGTCTTTATTGTATATTTGTACTTTTAATACTACTTTAGCCTATATGTTTGAATTTCATTTGCTATCTCTGTGGTAATAGATAATAACAATAACAACAACACTTAATACTAATATATAATAATTAATGTTAGTATTCTTGAAATTTATGTCATAATAAATGTAATAAATGCATTTTAAAATCTGACCAGTGTAAGTATACAGTACCTCATGTGGGAATTATAAGTAGGAGAAACTATGGCAGTGAATACCCCATGCCAATCATGTATACGGTCATGTGTAAAAATAAGTGGGGGTTTTTTTGTATGTGGAAACAAAATAAAAATCATCTGATCATAATGGTTCTTAGGCAAATACAACCTTAGGTGAACAACAACATAATCTTTAATACGAAATGCAGTAAAACAATGAGCAGTCCAAAATACTTCTCATGATAAAAAACATACTCATTTTAGTTGGTGCTGGCTAATATGTTTTGCAAACATGAATATACAGCAGAAAATGATTAAACCCTTCATCCTCTACAGTTTTGATCATTCATTGGGCATGAGTGGGGCATCAAATGTTAGGTATCTAATATGCAAATGATTGGCCCCTCCCTAACCTCTCTCTCTCTAACTGTTGCAGATAAGTCATTCATTGTGTCTGTCAATATGTCTGTCACTGTGTCTTTCACTGTGTCCACATGTGTGTGTGGTTAATATAAAGAGCTGTCACGCAAGTGACTTAGAGCTATCAGACTACATAGGTGTTACAATCCCAGCAGTTGCAAACCACCTTTTTTTCAGAATACGGATAATTCTTTTAACGGATAAACGTTTCTGCCTTTCTGCTTGTCTTTTGCGAAGAGGAAAGTAACAGTGACTCTACAGGGCAGGTAACACAAGTATAATTAGACCGTTTTTTCTTATTCCTAAAAAACTTTTTTTGTTGTATTTTTGATGATGTAACCCATTGATAGTTTCCCATCATCATTAATTAAAATAGCTAATTAAATATGGTTTATCAGAACTTATGAATCAGAAATTACACTTAAAATATGTATATGTCAGAATATTAAATATAAACAATTTCGTACATAGGTCAGACAATATATTTATTTATTTATTTAGTCATCTTAAAATAATATTTTATATAATTAATTAAAATGTTAATATTGTATTTGATTTCTGTCAGTATGAATACTTGGTATGTTTCTAGTTGCTGTGTGTTGAGAGTCAGGATGGAATGCAACTATGGTGTGGATTTGGAGGAGTTGTGCCCAGTGTGTGGGGACAATGTGTCTGGATATCACTACGGTTTGCTAACATGTGAAAGCTGCAAGGTACAAACTAACACCTTTTAAAAAGACTTCATCACAACTAGTGCAAGACAGACTATATATGTTTGAAACCTCTAGAATGTTCCAACCTCTAGAGCAGGGGTGTGAAACTGGATTCAGAAAGGGTTCAGCCATGTAGGTGCAGGCTTTCATTCCAACCAAACAGAAGTTACACTCGAAAGTATATCGAAAGCTAAGAATGACTAATTAAACAGGCGTGGCTTCTGCTTGGTTGGAATAAAAGTCTCAACCCACACATACCTTTCTGGATCCAGTTTGACACACCTGCTCTAGAGTATTTAATTAAAACAGAGGAACCTAATTAGCATTTTTTTTTATTTTTTATGAATGTGTCTTGTTGACATAAATTTGTGTTTAAAGGGCTTCTTTAAGAGGACAGTACAGAACAATAAGCGCTATACCTGCGCAGAGAGCCAGGAATGTAAAATTGACAAGACACAGAGAAAACGATGTCCTTTCTGTCGCTTCCAGAAGTGTCTCACCGTGGGGATGCGCCTCGAAGGTGAACATTATGTTTTCCAAACCAAAGCCGTTAACAGTGTGCAATAGCCTTGAATGAGATCTGCTTCATAAAATAGATCTGCATCCCATGAGCTTTTGGAAATGATTGAGAGGCTTCTTGGGATTTTCAGAAGTTTTTGTTCCCTTTTTTTCAGCAGTTCGAGCAGACAGGATGCGAGGTGGCCGAAATAAGTTTGGGCCGATGTACAAGAGAGACCGGGCCTTAAAGCAGCAGAAAAAAGCTTTAAACCGTGAGAGCAAGCTAAAGACGGAGCCATTGCCACCTGTCCTGTCACCTGCACAGACAGACTATGCACTTAATAGCACATTGCCCAGCATGCCCAACATCCTCGTAAATATGCCCTCTTCCACCATATCTGTAGAGTATGAGCAATGCCTGGACACCACACCTGTCTGCATGAGCTTGGTTTCCCACAGCCCACCGCCTTCTCAATATACCTACCAACCTTTGCCTGGTCGCACCATTAAATCTGAGTTTCCTGACCGTCACGCCAGTAACAGCTCACCTGGCTCGAATGGGGGACACACTTACATTAATCAGACTGTAAGCTCACCTCCATCCCACACAGGCCTGGATTTGCCTGCACTGGTTCTGGAGTTTGTGCGCTGTGAACAGGATGAGCTGCTGGTGCGGAGTAAAATCAGCACTCACCTGGCGTGTCTGCAACAGAACCAGAACTCCAGCAACTTTCAACCACTCTCGCCTTTTGGCCTAATGTGCCACATTGCAGACCAAACATTATTCTTCATTGTGGAGTGGGCACGGAGCTGCAACTTCTTTAAAGAACTCAAGGTAAGGGAGAAACACATGGCAAGTAGAGTGAGAAGGGTGTATAAAGCTAGAGCGGTGCTACAATGCAATAATATAGAAAACACCTTAACCGCTTAACATGAATATCAGCCAGGGATTGTTATCAGTACATGCACAACACTGACCTCATTATAAACATCAGTAGAAAATTGACTCCGGATCTATTACCATCTAAAGTCCAATGCCAATAACTCTCCATCGCTAAAGTCCAAACACCGTAGGAAAAGGAAACATGATTACACATTTTTAGTAAAGCAGCATGATAAAGTTTGCAAATGGTGATTTGACACTAACTTTAAACCATGTTTGGATGCTTCCCTCACATTCCTTCCCATACAGTATGTTCATGTCCGAGTGTACCGATGGCTTTGTGATCATCTTTCAGTTTCCACGAGTTACCACATGACCCCTATGGGGCTCCATAAACAAAGAACCTATCTAATGACATTTGCTTTTGCCAATTCTCCTTTTGAGGATTTTGCGGAAATGTGACATTGCATTGTCGTTAATCTCCTGCACTGCGACAACCTTTTTAAAACTTTTTCTCCGTGAGGGATGTTGCAATACAGTTACTAAAGAACAGTCGCACATACACATGGTCACAATGTTATAATAAACAGTATACACTCACATAGATGTCAACTATAAGAGTGCCGCACTTGCACTGAGCCCGAGCTTAGGAGATGATTACCCACAATCCCGCAGTGATTGAGAGAGACAGACAGAGGGAGCGGCAGAGAGATAGATAGAGAGGAACCAGTGGCTCACTGGTTGTGATCAAGTGACGCTTGGTAGCTAAAGCGTATACAGCCATATTTCAAGACCCTGTTCGCTTATCAAGTTACAATTTATGAAACATTTTTGCTTTGTCTTGCAAAACACTTGCAGACAAAGTTACTCGCAATTCATGATTTAACTATATTACTATACTATCACGGTACATAATTTTGCAGTATAAGCTGTACTTTTACGAACTGAATTGTCTGGAAAAATATGTTGAAGCAAGCTATATTTATATAATATATTATATCCTATATTAATTTTAAAAAATCATTAAAAAGGGCTGCTGAAAAAGAAGACATGTTCATCAACAAATTCTAACAAAATATTAACATTTACGGAACATGACATTCAACTTCTCAACAGGCTGTGTGCATGGTTCCTTGGTTCACCATGCTTTGATGGTTCACCAGTGTACCTGCCACGTACTAATTAATTCTAATAGGACAGAGCTACATTTACCAGATGATCTTATAATCGGTTGCTTGGATAATGACATTTTATAGGAAGGTTCAGGAAAGGTTCAAAGGGTATCTGTCATCTTCAGCACATGATCATCCATAAAGCTATAAGTTCAAATAACTATTTATTGAAAGTTTAATCAAGTTGAAGATTGCCATGCTGTATCTTTGTACTAATCCACAAATGGATTTCTAATTTATATCATATTATTTTTTTTTATCATAGTTCACAGAAATAGATACTGCAACCATGTGGTTATCTGTCATCTTTTATCATTCTGTGCAATTTGGCAAGACCTGGCTGCTAAGGCTTTTATGAAAGGTGATTGGGCCATGGCCTCTATATTTACAATTGTTTTTAATGTTAGAAATTTGAAATGTATCAATTTATGATCATTTATGTCCCATTATATATAAAGATTTTGGTCACATTATGTAATGTTTCCACCAAAAAAACAAACAAACAACAGGTTTACTTTGTCAACTGTGAGCACGTTAGATAGCATAAGGGCTAACAATACATCCTGCAGTGCTGAACAGTTTCATTGTCAGCTACAGTCTCTTTCATATGTTTTGGTTTGGCAAAGGTATGCTTGTGGCACAATTACTTAAATGCTACAATCAGTGAGTAACATCTTTCACTATGAATTACAGTTGTAATGATGCATATTATAAAATTCCAATGCTTAAAAATTAGGGCTTCTAGTATTATAATAACCAAATTGTTATGTTGGACCACACTGTTAATATAGACAAATGACTGTTACTAAATCACCGAAGTAAACGCAAGTTACAGAATGTCTATCTTGACAAAGACAAAATTAATCTTTTTTTTGTTGTTGTTGTTGTTTTTTACATAAGCCATTAGTCATATACTGTATACTGATTTTTTTCAATACAAGAATGGTGCTTATTTAAACAGTATCAAAAGTACAATATACTTGCTTACACATGTCAAGTCAAGTCAATTTCATTTATATAGCGCTTTTAACAATTGACATTGTCGCAAAGCAGCTTTACACAATAAAAGAAGTAAGTTTGTATGCAATGTGTATGAATCAAAATGACACATGCACACACATACACACATTGCTGCCTGCTATAGACTGTCCTGTCATCCCTGAGTCATCACTAGCAAAAAATATATGCCCAGCTGCATTCAAATCGATCTGCATTTAGTCGAGATGCAGTTGAGCTCAGCTCAGTAATAATGGTTGTGAGAGCATGCTTTCACTGTGCTGACGGACTGTTTCCGCCTTATATTGTCACACCTGGCCAGGTGAACTGAATACACATATTGAATTTCCTAACAGATAAACAACTTCCGGATATGAGCAATTACCTTTAATATGTGTAGACAAGAGTATATGGGGTTATGATCCCTGAGTGTCCTAATATTCTTAGGGCTATATTCAAGTCATGTCAATATTGGACATGTGGGAAATTTCTTGCAGACAGTAAATGTTCTTTATTTTTAACAAGATGTGTCTTTTCTAACCCTTTGTCAACCTTTCTTGGTATTGTTTATGACTGAATTGCAAAGGGCATATTTTAGGGGCTTGATTGCTGTTTTTTTCCTTCAATATGTTCATGCAAAGTGATAAAAAACATTCTGATAACTTAATGGAGCCTTGGGAGAAAGATATGAGATTCAACTAGAGTCACCAAAAATGTACCAGACTTGAGATTACTCACTGTCCTAGAGAGTAGAGGTTGTCAAGTGCCAGGTTGAGTTTTCAGGCAGTGTCGAAGGCTTCCTACAATGAATTGTGTTCTAACAGAGTTTATTACTGTGTTTGAGAATTTCCACATGTTGCACTGTGATAATCAATTTTACAAAACATCACTCTAATGGTATGAGGTTGAGCTGGTTGGAATTTCTCTAAAAACAAGATTTGCCAATCAGCCAGTCTGATTGGGAAGTGTCTGGTTTTCCTGATGCCAATATCCATTATGGTGTTGGCATTACTCTTGGATGCCAATATACATTATATCTGATACATGTGTGTGTAGGTATTCCTTTGACTAGTAGGTTAAAACCCCCATCCCCTTTTCATTTGTCCTTTCTCAGGTGGGGGATCAAATGAAGTTACTACATAGTTGTTGGAGTGAACTGCTGGTGCTTGATTATATTTCCAGACAGGTACATCATGATGAACAGGACACTATATTGCTCATTACTGGACAGAAGGTACAGTTAAACACATAAACCCTCTAACATACACAAAACTTTAACATGTATTACCCAATATAGCAGAAAATACTATCCTCTGCTTAATATAATGTAAAATATAATGTTCAATTCGAGCTGATGTGATTAGTTTCACAAAATAAAAAAGTATGCTCCAATGTACACTAATTTCTAAAAATTTACAAAAATTTCAGGTAGGAGGTACAGATGAAAGTGCTGGTATGCTTTGCTTCATTTAGAAATCTTCCAAACAGATCAAAATAGTAAGGAAACTGGCACTGATCAGACAACTAGCAAACAGTCTAAACAATGCAAGGCAAGAACCTTACTCAATCACACACTGATTGTCTATAAAGGATCACGGGGGCCTGCTGCCTATTCGAGAAGACTTAGGGCACGAAGCAGGGTACACCCTGGACAGGGTGCCAATCCATCGCAAGGCAATTTGGGAATGCCACTTAGCCTAATTTGCATGTCTTTGGACTATGGGAGGAAACCAGAGCAACTGGAACACAAACTAGAGGTAGGAATCAAACCCAGACCCTGAAGGTGCAAGGAAACAGTGCTAACCACTAAGCGACCAAACAAAGCAACTAAATATCAGAATCAAAGACACACCAGCTCGGAACAACTAGGGTGTAGACTTCAGAGTGTACTAATGTATAACGTTGTCTTTGTATTTACTGTATGGCAAGTCTCATGATAGTGCCCAGGGGAGTATGATGGTGAATGTGAATGTATATGTTTTGTGTGTTGTAGCTCATGGTGGCCATCTTTCTGTTGTTCTCTGGGAGAATATTGTGGTGCCAGTTCATGTGACAAGAAAGATCTCACACTACTTCCAGAGAGTGTGGTTTTTCAAGGCCTGCCACTGGGTTTTGGTCCTTGGCACATAGTGTGACTGGTGTAACAATGGGGCAAGGCAGCATTGATTTGGGAGTTTACCTCAATAATTCATTTGAGAATTTTGAATGGGTTGAACAGAGAGGTGGAAAGCCTGTTTGAAAGCCACACTTGAAATGATGGGTCTCTCCCAAGCATTGATCAGAGTTTTGGGCACACTCTGTAAATGGAAAGGTTCATGTCCTGTGATTCAGGTTGTTGTCTGAGAATATTATCAGGAACATGCCTGGTTTGTGCTGTCTACTTGGCATTGGCTTAAAAATGATTCGTTGTCATTCAGTTATCATGGTTGTGCCCGTGACTGCGGCATGCCTTCATTTTTTGCTCTTCGCTCAGAAGGAGAAATTGAAACTAGTGAGCTCATTAAGCACTAGAGCTTGTGGAACATCTTCAGTTAAAACCTCTGATTCCCTTTTACCAATTACTATGAGGCGATGAGAGTGCCGCTTCAGAGTTTGGTTGAAACCAATCGAAGGGGTAGCGATGGTGCAAGACATGCTGACCGTGGCATGGTATGGTTGCATGCTTGTTTGGGCTTCAACACTTCTTCACTATCTTGCTGAGGGTCAGCAGCCGATGGACCGTGACCTCTGCAATCAGCAATTCTGCCGTTAGTTTAGGGGAAGCTTTCAAAAACTGTTAAGATATCGGCCATTGCCTCGACTACTACACCTTTGGTTCTGGTCTGCCACCACCACAACCAGACTGTAACAGCCACATTCCCTTCCTCACTCCAAATTCTGGATTTGCTTACACTGTTGCTGAAGATTGGTTTGTATGCTCAAATCTGGCCTGCTGCCACGACAAGACTGCGATAGCCACATCGAGTTCTTCGCTTTGTACTCTGGCCTGCCGCTGGTGTCACCAAACTGTGATTGGTCCCTTTGGTCTTCAAGGCTAACTTTCTACCAGCGAACTTGCAATTGCTGCATTCATTTCCTGCCTTAGGCCTGCTGGTTCTATAATTAAATTATTCTTCATAATTCTTTATAATTAAAAAAATATTAATTTAACAGGGTAGTAGGGGAACAACAAGGTGAACATTCATATCCATATTCATATCCATATTCATATTTTTTCCATGAAGATTTCTGATAAACATTTTTTCAGAGAGATCATTTATTAGCATAAAATAACTGTCAAGTATACAGAAAAAAGTGCATCACTTTTACAAAGTAACAGCACTGTTTCTTTTTCTACATAATTAATCTTTACTACTGTATTTTTGTTTTGAGTCATGAGACAAATATGACCCTATCCATTATTTGTGGTTACTTTCCAGCAATTATGAAGCAAGTAACATTAGCAATTATCTCCTCCTACAGTTACATTTTGATCGATAATTCTAGGGTGACCCATATGTATGCATGTTTGTTAGGTGGATCTGACTTCTTTACTGACTCAGGCAGGGGTAACCCTGGGTGAGCTGGTGCGAGGGGCACAGCAACTGTCCTTGCGTCTTCAGGAGCTACAGTTAGACTACAGAGAGACCACCTGTTTTAAGTACCTCATCTTGTTCAATCCCGGTGAGACTACAATTACACATTTTCCTGTGACTAGAAAATGTACACAGATAATGTGGCATACATAAACTTCTGATTTGGGGCAGTTGTGGTTGCCATACCATGCATTTTACCACAGTTCCATTCCTACTATAGTTTTGTAACAGTTTCTTGGTTATTCAATACTGAATTTGTGCTTATGTTACAGTGGTTTTTTAAAATAATATAAATAAATGAACATTAAACAGAGATTTCCACATATTAGAACAGTCTTTTATTTAAAGTCTTTTATTTAAAGTTGGCAGGAAAGCTGATACACCTAAACATTGCCCGTGGATAGTGGGAAGACAGTAAAATTAGTGGTTTGTTTGTGTTTGTAACAGTTTATTCCTCTATCTCTCTGCTATTTACCTAGATTCAAAATGTTTGGTATTTCATCTCTGTTCCCTTTTTCTTACCAGACGTGAAGCTACTGGAAAACCAGGAATATGTGGAAAATGTGTACCATCGGGTGAGTGGGGCTTTGCTGGAATACACACTGTGTGTGTATCCTCAGCATGTGGACAGATTCAGTCAGCTGCTGCTGCAACTGCGAGAGCTACGCATTCTAAGCTCCCAGGCTGAGAATTACCTGAGTTTTAAACACATCAATGGAGAAGTACCATGCACCAAACTGCTCATCGAGATGCTGCACGCCAAGAGAGCCTGTGTCTGACACATGGACAAAAACTCCTACATGTTCACAAACAAATATATACTCTTATTGTTATGCACACAGAACTCTATGACCACAAAAAATCTACAGTATGCATTTGTAGGGGAATAAACATTTAAGCAGATCTTAAATGTAATAAGCAGTGGACAGGCATGTCTCAGTTAACAATGAGCTGTTATCATCTGGATAAATTGTGAGAGCTGGCCCTGTCTCTGCAGCAGATATTCATAGGTTAGAGTTTATGTAAAATTGGGGCCAATTACATAATGTTTCTTCCAACTCTCCCTGATTTGTTTAAAGATTGTTTTAAGGACAAATAATGGTTCCTTCTCTTAAATGTATTACCTGTTTGTCCTTTAATTGATAAAGCCATATTTTATTGCATAATTATTCATGCTCACATTTAACAGGAGGCAAGACCATATTCAGAACATTCCAAACAGCAAGGAATTGGTGAAATTGATGGTTTTTCAATTCAATTCATTTCAATTCAGTTTTATTTACAGTATATATTTGCTTTTAACATTGGTTATTGTCACAAAGCAGCTTTATGGAATCAAAAATAAAATTAAGAAAATTAGTATAATGTATAAAATAAATGTATAACTTAAAATGATGTCCCTGATGTTCAAGCTGAAGGCAACAGTGGCAAGGAAAAATGATCCTGAGATGGTAACAGGAACAAACCTTGAGAGGATCTAGATTCAACAGGAATCCCATCCTCATTTGGGTGATAAATTTATAGCAGGAATTGATTAGCAGTCTGAGGCATGAAAGTTTAGTATACATTACAGTATCCTGTAAGAGGAGAGGTGTTTAATTTAGTATGGAGTCCACTTTCTTTCGTTATTGGAGGGTCAGACTCATAACTGTTTGAGTTTAACTGTTAGTTTAGTTCTGAACTATTGAGTGACTATAGTCACAAATGATCAGAGAACAACTATCTGCATAAGCCAAGTAGAAGATCATTTTCATGGTCAACTGTCCACATACTTAGCAGACTACGTGGGCCTCCACGCAGTGAGATTTGCAACAACAAGCAGGGCATCGGGATGAGTCAGTAATATTATTTAATGCTTGGGAAACAAGATTGTTTTCCTGAAAAAGGAAAAGAACATTGACAGCAAATTTTATGATAATTTTATTACAATTATAAAGACCTCAAATGCAAATTCACTAGTAAAAAGCTAGATTTAACCACTTTTAAGTGGTTCTGAAATGGTAGTCTCATTTATGTCTGTGTTATGTTATGAGCTGTAATTATCTTCAACACGTGTACAATACTTCAAACATCTTTCCCTGTAACAGAAACCTGTTGTCTTGCAGTTGTTTAACTCTGTCAATAAATATTTATGTGGAAAATATTTTGTTGAAGTCATTTATAAATTCTTCAAAGGTATTTGTTTGCAATGACTTCCTAAATACTATATCATTCAGAACTTTTTATTAATTTTTTTTTTCAAGAGGCAGCACAATGGTGTAGTGGTAGGCAGTGTGGCCTTGCACTTCCAGGGTTGAGGGTTTCCAGGGTCTGCGTGCATGGAGTTTGCATGTTTTTCATGTGGATGGTGGGTTTCCTCTTAAATTCTGTTTCCTACTGAAATTCGATTTCTTAATACTGAGCAGCTTTAATGTTTTAATGTTGGTGTTGGTGTTTTGTTTATGCATTTATCTTGAGTAAATCTTTTACCCTAGTCAGGACTATATTGATTTCAGAACATTGAGCAAGACACCAGAGCACCCATTCAGATCTAGACTGTAAGATGTAGAGAAGTCACTTACCATCAAGTTACAGTACCTATCAAGTACCATTAAGGCCATTAAATGCTATGGCAATTCAAAAGGGTTGACTTCATCAAGACTGGGGACACTAATTTGATTCAAATTAATTTGGGGATTTTGCAAAGCAATCTTGGCATTTTTATCTTGTTGTTAGGAGGGTAAAATTAGCATTTTGCAATTTGCAGTTTTAATGTTGAATGCCATTTTGTTGTCTATGAACTGTTGGGAGGCAGCATGGTGGCGTTGTGGTTAGCACTATGGCCTCACATCTTCAGGGTCTAGGATTCGGATCGTGCATTTTGGCCTGTGTGTGGAGTTTGTAAATTTTCCCCAAGCTTGGTGGGTTTCTGTACTCCATGTTAACTTAAACACATCTACTGTTATATTGAACGTCTAGTCGCCTAACACTCAGTGGGACTGCAAATCAATCCCTGCTATCCGTTATCACCCAAATGAGGATGAGTGTGATTCTTCTTAAGGTTTCTTCCTATTGCCATCTCTGGGAGTTTTTCCTTGCCACCATCACCCTCGGCTTGCTCATCAGGAACAATCTGATCATTTTGATTCATGCATAATTCCTTACACATTTCACACACAATTATCTAATTTTCTTTTGATTCCGTAAATCACTTTGCGACAATGATCATTGTTAAAAGTTATATACTGGAGGAGGTCACGTGACCCGAAGCAGGATGGCAGCTTAGGAGTTTTGCTCCGCATCGAAACTCCGTATTTTTCTTATTACGCCCTATTTTTTAATACACATTGTGATTATTAAGTAACACATTTAGAAATGGAAAGTAGAGGGGATAAGGACTTTCCAATTTTTACAGCAACAAGATCACAAAAAAGCAAAGCAAAGAAGAAAACCCCCACCGCGCGTGATGGAGACGGGGAAGAGGCCAGCGCTAGTCTACAACAGGTGTTCTATCAATTCATCCTACTCATCATTATCTCCTTCCCAGCCTTTCTGCGCACGCGCAGTAAAAATACGTCACGCTTAAATTCATTCGTGTGCGAATTTCCTGACGTATTTCCTAGTTTTGTGCTTTTAATTGAAATTTTATTTCATTCGCATGCGTACATATAACAGGTCACCTGTGAATTGAAGGGTTGGAGTGATTTTTTAAATATTTTTTTTATCGTTTGTACCCATTTAAAAACTATGGGAATTACATTCTGATTAAGTACCGTCATGTGTCTGAATCTGCTGCCCATGTTAAAACTGAGTCTTTGCAGTCTTATGTCCATTTGGATAATGTAGGACAGACCGGTATAACTATCTGTTTTTTCTACCAGTAGGGAATTCTGACAAGTAGGAAAAACTGATAGAACATCGGTCAATGGAGGAGTTGGGGGAAGGTGTGTGTGACGAGTTGTTGTTTGTGTTATTAGAGCCATATCGTTTGGGGATAGGGAGAGGGGGGAGGGCTTGTGGGGGGGTTTTGTTTGTGTTTAGCAGAGCTGATCGTTCAGATGTATGTCGTTTAGTTCACTCCTGTCCACTTACAGCATCCAAATACTTTGCACTGCACTAACATATGTCCTTATGTCATATAAGGGTGGTCACATGGAACGTGAAGGGCATGGGTAGTGTAGTCAAGAGAAAGAAGATTTTAACATTCCTGAAGAAAGAAAACGTAACTATTGCACTTCTACAAGAGACACATTTGTCAGATAGGGGACATTTACAGCTCAAAAGAGATTGGATTGGTCAAGTATATTTCAGTTTTTTTTCATCAAACAAACAGGGAGTTGCTATTTTGATTCATAAAAACTTTCCTTTTATCTTAGAGCAGACTGAACAGGATCCTGATGGCAGATTTATTCTGATTACCGGTCACATCTTAGGGAAACCCTTAACTGTTTTAAATGTGTATGCCCCGAATGAGGACAGTCCTGACTTTATATCAAAGATGATCCTGTTGTTTAATCATCACTGTAATGGTCTGGGGATTATGGCTGAGGATTTTAATTGTGGATAATAAGTTGGACAGGTCATCTTCTGTAAAATCAACCTCCCGTTCTTCACAAACTCTTCAAAATATGTGTCGTGCTTCAGGCTTGGTAGATATATGGAGAGAACAACATCCAGCTGTCAAAGACTATACCTTCTACTCTCCTACCCATAAATCTTATTCCAGATTAGACTATTTATTTTTGCCTTCCAGGTACATTAATTGTGTAAGATCTTGTGAAATAGGTCCAATGGTTCTTTGTGATCATAATCCTGTTTATTTAGGTTTGACAGAATTTTCAACAACTAAATCATCCTATTGGAAATTTAATAGTACTCTCCTTAATGACAATTTGTTTTGCCAGTTCCTTAAAGAAAAAATATCCCAATATTGGCAGGATAATGAATTTTGTCCAGTAAATAGTGCCACTAAATGGGATGCAGCCAAGGCCACCTTAAGAGGCCACATCATCTCTTTTACTACTT